>CM068298.1:29681249-30281249 GCA_034768395.1 Linum lewisii
CACCCGCACTCATTTCCCAACCATCCTAATTCTCATTTCTATGTCAATCCATTACTTAATTCACTTCAGTTCACACCCAACCCCAAATCATAGCAATCAACAACCACAATCAACCACGACATTCATCAATAACAATCAAGTACATTCACAGAACAGTTTACCCCCTTTTACGCTCATCATTTTCATGCATAACCTAGGTTTTGTTCTAAGTCCAATTGAAACTCCTCACGCTGTCCAAACTACTTACACAACGCTAAGACCTCACCTGGAATAGAAGACGAGGCTCTAATCGTCTTCTAGTTTCCCCAGAAACTCGATTTCCAACCACCAAACTCGTAGCTCTACCCTTCCTTACTGCTCACGACCTACACCCAGAAACCCAAAATAGAGATTAGCGATCTCTTCTCCTCGTCGCTACGAATCCATAGCAACAAACGGAACTCAATTCCGACCTCTACAGCTCCCAGAATCACCCTTCGAAGTTTGCTCGCTTTAGGTTCGTCAATGGCTTTTCGGGGAGAGAGAAAGGGGAAAGAAGTTGTGAATTTCCGTGCAAATCCGTCCTTTTATGCACGAAAAGTGCGCCTGGCATGTCAAAATGTGTGCCGGCGCACATTGACCCCCAAAAGGCGCACATTTTGAATATTCCGCCGAAAGTTTGCTGAATTAATTGAAAAGTGCGCCTGGCACTTCTAAAAGTGCGCCTGCGCACTTTAGGGCCCAAAATCAGCACTTTTTGGTGCATCACCATTCCCCTCTTTGCAACTTCGACCCAACTTAAACCCGAATGACCCAAAACTCAAGGGGAGCTTAAGAGCACTGATTCCAGTACCCTAGCCTACCGATCTTGAGTTCCAAACCGTCTGGTTGAGCGGGGATGTTACAAGTCTCCACAACTTCAAGGATTTCGTCCCCGAAATCATTCCTGACTCATCCTAGCAATATGATACCGAACACACAGCTAAAATCGTAGCAATCCAAGTATCCTATTGACTTCCGAAATTCCTAACGACGAACCACCAGCCATCCTTTAACTACTCATCAGCCCTACACCCACTTCCAACACTCACTATTTGCCAAGTTCTCGAAGTGTGCCTTTTGGTTGGAAGAAGTATTGTTTCTTGGGCATGTGGTTTCTAAAAGAGGCATGGAGGTTGACCCAAAGAAGATTGAAGCGGTGGTTAATTGGTCTCCACCTAAGGATGTGTCGCAACTGAGGAGCTTCTTGGGGTTAGCTGGTTACTATCGAAGGTTTGTAAAGGGGTTCTCTACCATAGCGTCTCCTTTACATAAGTTGTTGAGGAAGGAGTCGAAGTATGAGTGGAGCGAGGAATGTCAGAGGAGCTTTGAGGAGTTGAAGAAGAAGTTGACTTCAGCTCCGGTGTTGACTTTGCCAGTAGAAGGTGGAGAGTATGTGGTGTTTAGTGATGCGTCTTTGCAAGGATTGGGCTGTGTGTTGATGCAGAATGGGAAGGTTGTCGCTTATGCCTCCCGACAGCTTAGGGTGCATGAGGTGAACTACCCAACCCATGATTTGGAGTTAGCTGCAGTGGTGTTCGCCTTGAAGTTGTGGAGGCATTATTTGTATGGTGAGACGTTTAAGATCATGACCGATCACAAGAGTCTTAAGCACCTTATGGATCAAAAGGAGCTGAATGGTAGGCAACGTCGTTGGGTGGAGCTCTTGAAGGATTATGACTGTACTATTGACTACCATCCTGGTAAAGCTAATGTGGTTGCGGATGCTTTAAGTCGAAAGGAGTTGGTGGATCTTAGAGCTTTAAGGGTAGAGATGTAGTTAGATGATGTGGGAAGTTTGGTTGCCAAGCTCAACATTAGGCCTATGCTGAATGATAGGATTGGTGAGGAGCAGCTCAAGGATGCTACTCTGGTGGCTATTCGAGGGGAAGTTGTAAAAGGCATGGATAATGGATTTGAGGTAGTTGGTGGATTGTTGAAATGCAAGGGTCGAGTGTGCGTACCGGAAGTAGAGGAATTGAGGAAGGGGATTTTGGAGGAGGCTCATTCCTCGATGTATGCTATGCATCCCGGGATGACAAAGATGTACAATGACCTGAAGTTAAGTTTTTGGTGGCCAGGAATGAAGAAGGATGTGGCTCATTATGTGGCGACTTGTTTGGTTTGTCAGAAGGCTAAGGCGGAACATAGAGCCCCGGGTGGGTTACTTCAGTCCCTACCTATTCCGGAGTGGAAGTTTACGGACATCGCCATGGACTTTATATCGGGTTTTCCGCCGACTAGAGAGGGGAAGGATGCCGTGTGGGTAATAGTCGATCGTTTGACGAAAGTTGCGCATTTCATACCCATTCGGTTTAAGCCTAGTGTGGAGGTGTTGGCAAAGTTGTACATAGAAGAGGTGGTAAGGTTGCATGGGGTTCCTCAATCCATCGTCTCTGATCGGGATCCGAGTTTCACGTCTCATTTTTGGGAGGGGCTGCATACAGCATTGGGAACTAAGCTCAAGTTCTCGACGGCGTATCATCCTCAGACGGATGGGCAATCGGAGAGAACGATCCTTACTTTGGAGGAGTTGTTGAGAAGCTGTGCTATGGAGTTTCAAACCCCTTGGACTGAATTGCTACCTTTGATTGAGTTCGCCTATAATAACTCGTACCATAGTAGTTTGAAGTCTGCTCCTTTTGAGGCCTTGTATGGGAGGAAGTGTAGGACGCCTTTGTGTTGGGATGAGGAAGGTGCGAGGGTGTTGTCGGGTCCTCAAGTTGTGCAGGAGACGGCTGATCGGGTTAAGGTTATCAAGGAGAGATTGGGAGCGGCTCAAGATAGGCAAAAAGCGTATGCCGACGGTCGTGCTAGAGAGCTGAGTTTCAATGTTGGGGAGAAGGTATTTTTGAAGGTGTCGCCGTGGAAAGGGCTGATGCGTTTCGGTAGAAAAGGGAAGTTGGCGCCTCGGTACATCGGCCCTTATGAGATCCTCGCTAAGTCGGGTCCGGTGGCTTATGTGTTGGCTTTGCCGAGGGAGTTGGAAAGGATACACAATGTGTTCCATGTGAGCGTGCTTAGGCGGTATCATGGGGACCCTTCTCATGTAATTCAGCCGGAGGAGGTGGAGATTGAGCAAGACTTGACTTATGAGGAGAAGCCAGTCGCGATCGTGGATAGGCAAGTCCGGGTCTTGAGGAATAAGCAGATTCCGCAGCCTAAGGTGGTATGGAGGAACCATGAGAGCGAGTCGGCTACTTGGGAGACTGAGGAGAGTATGAGGCGGCGGTACCCGGAGTTAGTGGAAGTGTATGATTCAGGTAATAATTCCCCTTGATGTATGCTTTTGTGTTTGCTTGTTGTGGTGTTGGTTCCAAGAAGGTCTAGGGTGTGCTCGGTGAGAGTAGAGTGTTGGAAGTGGGTGTAAGGCTGATGAGTAGTTAAAGGAAGGCTGGTGGTTCGTCGTTAGGAATTTCGGAAGTCAATAGGATACTTGGATTGCTGCGATTTTAGCTGTGTGTTCGGTATCATATTGCTAGGATGAGTCAGGGATGATTTCGGGGATGAAATCCTTGAAGTTGTGGAGACTTGTAACATCCCCGCTCAACCAGACGGTTTGGAACTCAAGATCGGTAGGCTAGGGTACTGGAATCAGTGCTCTTAAGCTCCCTTGAGTTTTGGGTCATTCGGGTTTAAGTTGGGTCGAAGTTGCAAAGAGGGGAATGGTGATGCACCAAAAAGTGCTGATTTTGGGCCCTAAAGTGCGCAGGCGCACTTTTAGAAGTGTCAGGCGCACTTTTCAATTAATTCAGAAAACTTTCGGCGGAATATTCAAAATGTGCGCCTTTTGGGGGTCAATGTGCACCGGCGCACATTTTGACATGCCAGGCGCACTTTTCGTGCATAAAAGGACGGATTTGCACGGAAATTCACAACTTCTTTCCCCTTTCTCTCTCCCCGAAAAGCCATTGACGAACCTAAAGCGAGCAAACTTCGAAGGGTGATTCCGGGAGCTGTAGAGGTCGGAATTGAGTTCCGTTTGTTGCTATGGATTCGTAGCGACGAGGAGAAGAGATCGCTAATCTCTATTTTGGGTTACTGGGTGTAGGTCGTGAGCAGTAAGGAAGGGTAGAGCTACGAGTTTGGTGGTTGGAAATCGAGTTTCTGGGGAAACTAGAAGACGATTAGAGCCTCGTCTTCTATTCCAGGTGAGGGCTTAGCGTTGTGTAAGTAGTTTGGACAGCGTGAGGAGTTTCAATTGGACTTAGAACAAAACCTAGGTTATGCATGAAAATGATGAGCGTAAAAGGGGGTAAACTGTTCTGTGAATGTACTTGATTGTTATTGATGAATGTCGTGGTTGATTGTGGTTGTTGATTGCTATGATTTGGGGTTGGGTGTGAACTGAAGTGAATTAAGTAATGGATTGACATAGAAATGAGAATTAGGATGGTTGGGAAATGAGTGCGGGTGCTATGATATTATGAATTGTTGGTTGTGGATGCAGGAGAGTTGCCCTGCCAATGTGGGGTCGCTCTGAATAAGAGGAACAGGTGGGTGACCCCTAGACTCATGACATGGCCTCCCCTGTACTTGCAGGTGGGGGTGGCCGGTGAGCTAGCCGGTTACCCTTTGGTTGATTGTAAGTGTGTATTGTGGTCGTGGCTGGGCGTGGAACCAAGGGATGTACTGAGAACTGTGTACTGTGGTATGAATGTGGATGATGTGAATTGTGCCTTGTGAGAATGAGCTGTGATGAGATGGATTTGTGGTGTTGGTATTTGAATGTCAAAGTAGAACCTGAAGGAGCCCACACTACCCCACCCGAAATACTATTGTGATCGAGTCCGATTCACTGGGGTGAATCCCATGACGGGAGGTCATGGTTGTTGGTATCTCCGAAATGGAAGGATCCCAATGGAATGCGTCGTGATAGCTCCGTGGAGGAAGGATCCCTAAGGGAATGCGTCGTGTTATCTCCCTATGAGGGAAAGATCCTGCGGGATGTGTGTCGAGGATGTGGCCGGCGGTGGTGGTGTGGACAACTCCTTGGCGCCTAATAACTCACCTAGATAATATGAATATGAATGTTTGTGTGATTGTGGTTGTGGTAGTGACTTGGTTGATGGATGTGATGTGATGATGCTGTGTGTGTGCCGTGGATTGATGTAGTAATTCTGTGTGATTCTATTGTTATGAATTGTGCTTGAGAACAAGAACTGACCAACGTGATCACCTAGACTGCTTCTAGGGAATTAAAATATGGAAAGGGGGGTTGGGTTTGGTTCCATTGTTGGATGTCTTGTGCGGAGTTGGGACCGCTCCATAGAGTAGGACAACGTGTAGGTAGGCCCAGTGGGTTCACTCAATTTCAATAGGAAATTGATCCCTTTTCCCCTTTCAGGATCTCGTGGCTAGTAGAGGTAGCTGAGGAGTTTGAGTTCGAGGTTGATTTCGTGAAGTTCTGGACGGAAGCCATGAGGTGAAGACTGGGATTACGCGGAGTTGACTTTTCTGTTCATTTCAGTTGACTATGGGATTTTGGGGGTTTTTATGTACTTTCTGGTTATGGTTGGATTGGGGGATTTATGATGGTTTGGATTGTACCCGGATTCCAGTTTCACGTTTTTATGAGGCCTCTTATGTTTTTGTTGTCTTTTGATCACCGCCAATTTCACTGCTTTACCCTTGTTTTTACTCGGTAGTACCTGGGACCGGTTCAACCACAGGTTTACTCGGGTTGTTTCGGGGCGGGTGTTACAAATGGTATCAGAGCCTGGTTTGTCGCTGCTGTACCGGTTGATTATCTTCTCTCTTTGGGGAGTAATTAACCTCGTTGGGAGGGAGGATGAGACATCGGTACGGGACCGACATTCCAAGGGTTTTTGTCAAATTGTTTTAAATGGGTGGGATGTTTTGAAATCAAGTGGTGAATTGAGTTGTTTGAAGTTTCTTGAGCGGTCAACTGAAATGTTTACTGTCCTCCTGTAGTGAATCCAGTCAAGCAAAGGGAAGTAGGTCCACTGGGAACTCGGGTTTTGGAGGAGGAGCTCCTAGGTTTCAGCCGAGTCTGTTGAAGGGATGGAATTTTGGGGAGTTCATTGGGGAAGCAGCTGATCCTGAGGTGGCGGAGCAGTGGCTCCAGGAATGTGAGTACAAGTTCCTGCAGATGGGACTTGATGAGGAGCTTAAGGTGCAAGCAATGACCTTCCTGTTTAAGGGTCATGCTTTGAATTGGTGGAAGTCGATGCCGCAGAGCCGGGTAGTTCCGCCAGAAATGGAGCTGGATGAGTTTGTCGAGGTATTTCGTGATCAATTCTGTCCTGACCTTTGGCGAGAGGAGAAGGCCAAGGAATTCATGAGCTTGGAGCAAGGTGAGAAGTCTGTTCTCGCATACTACATTGAGTTCACCTCTCTCTCTAAGTGGTATGACGAGCGGACTAACCGGGAGAGGAAGCTCATCAGTAAGTTCAAGAGTGGGTTGAGAGTGGAGATCCAGGAGGGAGTCACCTCTGCTGATATGGGAAGTCTAGTGACAGTAAAGGTGGCGGCACTGGAGAGGGAGAGGCTGGAGAATAAGAAGAAGGAGGAGAAGAAGAGGAAGGCGTCGGCTCAGCCTTCTCCTTCGGTTACTCATAGTCACCCGGCAAAGAGAGTTCAGTCCGTTTTCTCAGGCCAGCGGAGTGTGCAGTCTGCCCCGTCTCATCGAGCTTTGGTGTGTTTCACTTGTGGCCGTCCGGGTCATAAGAGCGCAGAGTGCAGAGGAGGAGGATCGTTGCAGAGGGGAGGAGTACCATCGGGACTTCCTGTGTGTGGCACTTGCGGGAAGCCTCACTATGGGGCATGCCACATGCTGAGGACGGCATCTGTGACTTGTTACACTTGTGGGCAGCCGGGTCACAGGAGTAACTTCTGCCCGAGGAGGAGTGCTGCACCAGCCCAGTCGGTGGGATCGGTGCAGGGGCCTAGGGCTCCATCTAGGAGCTATGGAGGCAGAGGTGGAGGCAGTATGGGGCGAGGGGTTGCGAGTGCTGGTCGAGGAACGGGAGCTAATGCCACACCTGTTGGAGCTGGAGGGGAGCAAGGGAGGCTTTATGCTCTTACCAGGGGTGCGGCGGAGAATGCGAACGACGTGGTGACTGGTATGATCTCAATCTTGGGCCTTTCAGTTTACGCTTTGTTTGATTCGGGCTCGACCCATTCCTTTGTATCTGAGAAATGTTTGAGTAGTTTGGGTGTTGTAGCTAGTAGTTTGGGTGTTAGTTGGGGCGTCAGAACTCCTTTGGGGACTTCTGTTCGGGTGGATAGGGTCTGTAGAGGGTGTAAAGTGTTAGTGGGAGGTGTAGAGTTCTTGGCTGATTTGGTGGTGCTTCCTTTCAATGAATTCGACGTTATCCTCGGCATGGATTGGTTGGCTAGGCATGGGGCTTTGCTTGATTGTCAGAAGAAGGAGGTGCTGCTTCAGGTGGGAGGTGTCGGCCAGGTGGTGTTCAAGGGTGTTAGGAAGAGGGAGTCCGCACCTATGGGAGTAATTTCAGCAATGCAAGCTTTTTCTCTGATTCAAGAAGGGTGTGAGGCTTTGTTGGTGCAAGTGTCAGTTGAACGGAATGAGGAGTTGGAGAAGGTACCTGTAGCTCGGGAGTTCGCGGATGTGTTTGAGGAACTACCCGGAGCACCGATCGAGCGAGAGGTGGAGTTCAATATAGAGCTGGTTCCTGGAACTGCTCCAATCTCTATTCCACCTTATCGCATGGCACCGGCGGAGTTAAAGGAGTTGAAGGAGCAATTGCAGGAGCTCTTGGATAAGGGGTTCATCCGCCCAAGCGTATCACCGTGGGGGGCGCCGGTGTTGTTTGTGAAGAAGAAGGATGGGTCGATGCGGATGTGTATTGACTATAGGCGGTTGAACAAGGCGACGATCAAGAATCGTTACCCACTCCCAAGGATAGACGATCTCTTCGATCAATTGCAAGGGGCTGAAGTGTTCTCGAAGATAGACTTGAGGTCGGGTTATCACCAGTTGAAGGTGGAGGAGGGATCGGTGCCAATGACAGCCTTTAGGACCCGCTATGGACACTATGAGTTTCTGGTAATGCCGTTTGGTCTCACCAATGCTCCCGCCGTGTTCATGGCTCTCATGAACAAGGTCTTCCACAAATATTTGGATAAGTTCGTGATAGTGTTCATCGATGATATCCTCATTTATTCTAAGACTAGGAAGGAGCATGAGGAGCACTTGAGGATTGTTTTTCATAGGTTGAGGGAGCAGCAACTATTTGCCAAGTTCTCGAAGTGTGCCTTTTGGTTGGAAGAAGTATTGTTTCTTGGGCATGTGGTTTCTAAAAGAGGCGTGGAGGTTGACCCAAAGAAGATTGAAGCGGTGGTTAATTGGTCTCCACCTAAGGATGTGTCGCAACTGAGGAGCTTCTTGGGGTTAGCTGGTTACTACCGAAGGTTTGTAGAGGGGTTCTCTACCATAGCGTCTCCTATACATAAGTTGTTGAGGAAGGAGTCGAAGTATGAGTGGAGCGAGGAATGTCAGAGGAGCTTTGAGGAGTTGAAGAAGAAGTTGACTTCAGCTCCGGTGTTGACTTTGCCAGTAGAAGGTGGAGAGTATGTGGTGTTTAGTGATGCGTCTTTGCAAGGATTGGGCTGTGTGTTGATGCAGAATGGGAAGGTTGTCGCTTATGCCTCCCGACAGCTTAGGGTGCATGAGGTGAACTACCCAACCCATTATTTGGAGTTAGCTGCAGTGGTGTTCGCCTTGAAGTTGTGGAGGCATTATTTGTATGGTGAGACGTTTAAGATCATGACCGATCACAAGAGTCTTAAGCACCTTATGGATCAAAAGGAGCTGAATGGTAGGCAACGGCGTTGGGTGGAGCTCTTGAAGGATTATGACTGTACTATTGACTACCATCCTGGTAAAGCTAATGTGGTTGCGGATGCTTTAAGTCGAAAGGAGTTGGTGGATCTTAGAGCTTTAAGGGTAGAGATGCAGTTAGATGATGTGGGAAGTTTGGTTGCCAAGCTCAACATTAGGCCTATGCTGAATGATAGGATTGGTGAGGAGCAGCTCAAGGATGCTACTCTGGTGGCTATTCGAGGGGAAGTTGAAAAAGGCATGGATAATGGATTTGAGGTAGTTGGTGGATTGTTGAAATGCAAGGGTCGAGTGTGCGTACCGGAAGTAGAGGAATTGAGGAAGGGGATTTTGGAGGAGGCTCATTCCTCGATGTATGCTATGCATCCCGGGATGACAAAGATGTACAATGACCTGAAGTTAAGTTTTTGGTGGCCAGGAATGAAGAAGGATGTGGCTCGTTATGTGGCGACTTGTTTGGTTTGTCAGAAGGCTAAGGCGGAACATAGAGCCCCGGGTGGGTTACTTCAGTCCCTACCTATTCCGGAGTGGAAGTTTGCGGACATCGCCATGGACTTTGTATCGGGTTTTTCGCCGACTAGAGAGGGGAAGGATGCCGTGTGGGTAATAGTCGATCGTTTGACGAAAGTTGCGCATTTCATACCCATTCGGTTTAAGCCTAGTGTGGAGGTGTTGGCAAAGTTGTACATAGAAGAGGTGGTAAGGTTGCATGGGGTTCCTCAATCCATCGTCTCTGATCGGGATCCGAGTTTCACGTCTCATTTTTGGGAGGGGCTGCATACAGCATTGGGAACTAAGCTCAAGTTCTCGACGGCGTATCATCCTCAGACGGATGGGCAATCGGAGAGAACGATCCTTACTTTGGAGGAGTTGTTGAGAAGCTGTGCTATGGAGTTTCAAACCCCTTGGACTGAATTGCTACCTTTGATTGAGTTCGCCTATAATAACTCGTACCATAGTAGTTTGAAGTCTGCTCCTTTTGAGGCCTTGTATGGGAGGAAGTGTAGGACGCCTTTGTGTTGGGATGAGGAAGGTGCGAGGGTGTTGTCGGGTCCTCAAGTTGTGCAGGAGACGGCTGATCGGGTTAAGGTTATCAAGGAGAGATTGAGAGCGGCTCAAGATAGGCAAAAAGCGTATGCCGACGGTCGTGCTAGAGAGCTGAGTTTCAATGTTGGGGAGAAGGTATTTTTGAAAGTGTCGCCGTGGAAAGGGCTGATGCGTTTCGGTAGAAAAGGGAAGTTGGCGCCTCGGTACATCGGCTCTTATGAGATCCTCGCTAAGTCGGGTCCGGTGGCTTATGTGTTGGCTTTGCCGAGGGAGTTGGAAAGGATACACAATGTGTTCCATGTGAGCGTGCTTAGGCGGTATCATGGGGACCCTTCTCATGTAATTCAGCCGGAGGAGGTGGAGATTGAGCAAGACTTGACTTATGAGGAGAAGCCAGTCGCGATCGTGGATAGGCAAGTCCGGGTCTTGAGGAATAAGCAGATTCCGTAGCTTAAGGTGGTATGGAGGAACCATGAGATCGAGTCGGCTACTTGGGAGACTGAGGAGAGTATGAGGCGGCGGTACCCGAAGTTAGTGGAAGTGTATGATTCAGGTAATAATTCCCCTTGATGTATGCTTTTGTGTTTGCTTGTTGTGGTGTTGGTTCCAAGAAGGTCTAGGGTGTGCTCGGTGAGAGTAGAGTGTTGGAAGTGGGTGTAGGGCTGATGAGTAGTTAAAGGAAGGCTGGTGGTTCGTCGTTAGGAATTTCGGAAGTCAATAGGATACTTGGATTGCTGCGATTTTAGCTGTGTGTTCGGTATCATATTGCTAGGATGAGTCAGGGATGATTTCGGGGACGAAATCCTTGAAGTTGTGGAGACTTGTAACATCCCCGCTCAACCAGACGGTTTGGAACTCAAGATCGGTAGGCTAGGGTACTGGAATCAGTGCTCTTAAGCACCCCTTGAGTTTTGGGTCATTCGGGTTTAAGTTGGGTCGAAGTTGCAAAGAGGGGAATGGTGATGCACCAAAAAGTGCTGATTTTGGGCCCTAAAGTGCGCAGGCGCACTTTTAGAAGTGCCAGGCGCACTTTTCAATTAATTCAGCAAACTTTCGGCGGAATATTCAAAATGTGCGCCTTTTGGGGGTCAATGTGCGCCGGCGCACATTTTGACATGCCAGGCGCACTTTTCGTGCATAAAAGGACGGATTTGCACGGAAATTCACAACTTCTTTCCCCTTTCTCTCTCCCCGAAAAGCCATTGACGAACCTAAAGCGAGCAAACTTCGAAGGGTGATCCCGGGAGCTGTAGAGGTCGGAATTGAGTTCCGTTTGTTGCTATGGATTCGTAGCGACGAGGAGAAGACATCGCTAATCTCTATTTTGGGTTTCTGGGTGTAGGTCGTGAGCAGTAAGGAAGGGTAGAGCTACGAGTTTGGTGGTTGGAAATCGAGTTTCTGGGGAAACTAGAAGACGATTAGAGCCTCGTCTTCTATTCCAGGTGAGGGCTTAGCGTTGTGTAAGTAGTTTGGACAGCGTGAGGAGTTTCAATTGGACTTAGAACAAAACCTAGGTTATGCATGAAAATGATGAGCGTAAAAGGGGGTAAACTGTTCTGTGAATGTACTTGATTGTTATTGATGAATGTCGTGGTTGATTGTGGTTGTTGATTGCTATGATTTGGGGTTGGGTGTGAACTGAAGTGAATTAAGTAATGGATTGACATAGAAATGAGAATTAGGATGGTTGGGAAATGAGTGCGGGTGCTATGATATTATGAATTGTTGGTTGTGGATGCAGGAGAGTTGCCCTGCCAATGTGGGGTCGCTCTGAATAAGAGGAACAGGTGGGTGACCCCTAGACTCATGACATGGCCTCCCCTGTACTTGCAGGTGGGGGTGGCCGGTGAGCTAGCCGGTTACCCTTTGGTTGATTGTAAGTGTGTATTGTGGTCGTGGTGGGCGTGGAACCAAGGGATGTACTGAGAACTGTGTACTGTGGTATGAATGTGGATGATGTGAATTGTGCCTTGTGAGAATGAGCTGTGATGAGATGGATTTGTGGTGTTGGTATTTGAATGTCAAAGTAGAACCTGAAGGAGCCCACACTACCCCACCCGAAATACTATTGTGATCGAGTCCGATTCACTGGGGTGAATCCCATGACGGGAGGTCATGGTTGTTGGATATCTCCGAAATGGAAGGATCCCAATGGGATGCGTCGTGATAGCTCCGTGGAGGAAGGATCCCTAAGGGGATGCGTCGTGTTATCTCCCTATGAGGGAAAGATCCTGCGGGATGTGTGTCGAGGATGTGGCCGGCGGTGGTGGTGTGGACAACTCCTTGGCGCCTAATAACTCACCTAGATAATATGAATGTGAATGTTTGTGTGATTGTGGTTGTGGTAGTGACTTGGTTGATGGATGTGATGTGATGATGCTGTGTGTGTGCCGTGGATTGATGTAGTAATTCTGTGTGATTCTATTGTTATGAATTGTGCTTGAGAACAAGAACTGACCAACGTGATCACCTAGACTGCTTCTAGGGAATTAAAATATGGAAAGGGGGGTTGGGTTTGGTTCCATTGTTGGATGTCTTGTGCGTAGTTGGGACCGCTCCATAGAGTAGGACAACGTGTAGGTAGGCCCAGTGGGTTCACTCAATTTCAATAGGAAATTGATCCCTTTTCCCCTTTCAGGATCTCGTGGCTAGTAGAGGTAGCTGAGGAGTTTGAGTTCGAGGTTGATTTCGTGAAGTTCTGGACGGAAGCCATGAGGTGAAGACTGGGATTACGTGGAGTTGACTTTTTTGTTCATTTCAGTTGACTATGGGATTTTGGGGGTTTTTATGTACTTTCTGGTTATGGTTGGATTGGGGGATTTATGATGGTTTGGATTGTACCCGGATTCCAGTTTCACGTTTTTATGAGGCCTCTTATGTTTTTGTTGTCTTTTGATCACCGCCAATTTCACTGCTTTACCCTTGTTTTTACTCGGTAGTACCTGGGACCGGTTCAACCACGAGTTTACTCGGGTTGTTTCGGGGCGGGTGTTACACGCGCTCTGGAGCCACATGACAGGCGTACCTGGCGATCGCCTCGGGGTGAGCAACTCAGTTAAGTCTCTCTCTCACCCGCTCTATAAATTTATTCATATGGTTTGGCGGAGGTCACTTTTATATGTTCGAGACAAGGATCGCCACCACATCCTCAAGGAGGAGCTCATGCTTCTCCGAGCCATCCGAGAGAGCTACCCTCTCCACCCGGCTGGGTGCTTGCTCGCATCTTCCGCCAAAAGACCAAGAGGAAGACGCCACCCCTCAAACTCTTGGGGGCAACTTCATAGGACAGCTCATCATCTCCTTCGGCATCGGCCATGAATATGGCCCGCACATTCCACGACACCCAGTTAGGACCGTTGGAGGAGACTTGGCGGTTGAGTACGACTTCGACCTCTGTCCCCATGTAGCAGCTGATCCTCCACTCCAGCCTGTGGTCGAATCGGAGGAAGAAGATGATGCTGAGGAGCAGCAGCCGCCGCCGCCGCCTGAGTTTCATGATTATATATCCTCGCCACACCATCAGGCAGGGTACATCCATCAGTCGCCGCCGCACATTCCCGATCCATATCCGGCGCCCACTCATCAGCCCCTACATCACCCCGCGGATGTTGGAGAGTTGTACGAGCGACTTCTGGAGTGGCGCATCACCGACAACGCCAATCAAGAGGTGCGGTGGACTATTATGCAGCAACATATGCGCTGCTCTGACCGGCGATATGAGGCACAGATGGCGTGGCAACGCCAGCTCGGCGAATTTCTCCACTTTCCACCTTCCGGTTCACCGGACCAGTAGTGATCGGGTGTATTCCTTTTCTGGTGTCTTCCTTTTATTTATTCTTTTCGGATTTCGGTCCAACTTTTTTCTGTGTGGATCCGGGACACTTGTCCCGGTTTCCTTTTTATGTTTCATTTGTTTTTGTTTTGTAGGCATTAGGGAGACTCCCTTTGCTTCAGGTTTTGATACACTTCCCTCTGCTCCGAGGATCCGTGCTCACCCTCTGAAATCAACCGTCCTCATCCAGGTTCTTCCATTCCACTCTGAACTCTAGAATTAGTCCTGTGAGGACACAGTCCGATTTAAGTGTGGGGTAGGATGCTAGAGAACCTTGCATGAACTTGATTGCCCTTGATTGTGTTTTATGTGTGCCTCGTGATTCCATTCCAGTCTCTCTAGCATTAGAATGGCTCAGTTCTTGATTTTTGATGCTAAGTTGTTGTTCAAACTTTCATAATGATGCTTAGACTGCTTAACCTAGAACTTGAGAACCAACTTGTATGCTTTGATGCTAAATTGTCTGGTCAGAACAGAATTTTTAAAATCACACTTGTAGTTTGTAGCCTTGATTTCATGAAAATGACCGAATCCGACTAGCAAACCAACTGTGAGCTTTTGATCCATTGCACATAACTTGCAATTTTAATTTTTTCTGAGTGGTTTTCTGTTTACTTGAATGAGTCAGAATTTGCATGAGACCTACTCGAGACCACACGATGACACGAGTTCTAGAAGGATAGGGGCACCTAGATTCAGCTACTAAGCCAGATAGCCTACCAAACGATAAATCCACTAGGTTTAGACCCTTGAGCTTGGCCTATTCTTTCGGTTCGATAATACATTACAGCCATTTCCCATTTCTTTTATTCCCCATTGATCCCCTGTGGTTGTAGTTCTAGATTGACCTACCGGAAGTCGGTTTGTGGTAACCTACCTATAGCCATTAAACAGGTGGTCTAAGCTAATATGTCCAGACGTGTAAACCCCTCTAGCAACTAAAAGAAAAATTGGCACAAAAGAAAAAAAAGTAAAGTAAGAAAAGAGAAAAAGTCAGAAAAAGTTCAAAGTGTAGTTCAATAAAACGTTCTTCTCCCTACAAATGGAAGAACGAAGTCAAAAGAAAAGTTCAAAAGAAAGAAATGAAAAAAAAATTGGTGCAAAAGAAAAAGAATAAGTGCTAGGTTGCTGGAGGGTATCATAGGACGAGCGTTCATCATTCCACCCGTGTTTGGTTAGACGGTAGGAAGCCATAGATTAGATTCGAGGGAAGTTAGTCGAAAGCTACACCGCACAAAGCCATCATCATTCATTCTCATCATCCATCTCATTATAAACCCGAGTAGTGTAGATTTCATTAAGGTCCTAGCAGGGAAGTCCTTCTTGACTAGATACTCGTGTTGTCACAGTGGTGGAGATGTGGTCGAAATGCAAACCTATGACAGAATTTGGTAACAGAAAATGATCGAGAGCAGAAACACGTCCTTAAACACAGAGAGTGAGAGTTCCCATTGTACTATATATACCCTGTGTGAGGAGTCTGGTTGGTCAGGTCAAATTCGTGCGTAATTGGTTGCTAATTACTTGTCGTGTGCAGTTTATTAGTGAGACCAGGTAGTTTGGCTGATCTGTATGCATGTTAGGTTTCTTGTTCTAGGATCGATCTGTCTAATAATTCATTGTGTTTGATTGAGCTCCAATTTAATCGATCTTATCATTTATGAACATGAGCATTTCTATTCAGTTTGCTTGAGGACAAGCAAAAGCTTAAGTGTGGGGTATTTGATGACACTCGATTTGACGTGATTATCAGCCTCATTTAAGCGACATTTCTTTGCTTAAGACATGGTTTTTAGGGTAGAATAACGAATATTCAATCGATTGCCCTATCTCGTGCCATTTGTGTTACTTTGGCCCATTTCGGGTCTATTTGATGGTTTTCTAGTGTTTTTATGTTAGCTCAGGTTTTTGCCGTCAAATAGAGTAGCCATGGACGTGTTTAAGGCGTGGAACATCGAGAAACTGAACCGGAATCGATCAAAGGGGCCAGTCAAAGTCAAACAAAATCCTGCCCGAGTACAAAGATATTCTTTCCAAAAATATCTTATTGATTTCGGCAAAAATAACATCACACATCGACTGACGCCAAGTGAAGAATGACTTCGGCGAAAACATTGTGTTCTTCGGACCGAAAAGAAAAGGCAGAGAAAGCACTCCCATTCACAAAGGAATTTTCGCCGAAAATTCCCTAAGAATTTCGGCGAAAATAATAAGAGGAATCCAGCTGATTAGGGTTAAGTATAAATACTTAACCCGGCGGCCCACAAAAGATACAATCATAATTCGCAAAACACAACTTTTTGAATCAGAATCCTCTCAAGTTCTGGTGCGAAGAGTTGGAGTTCGAAGAGCCGGATAGAGATCGTGACACCATCCCTTCCATCTCGGAGAACCGGAGCTAGGAGTGTTATCTACCGAAGATCGAAGTCTGTCAGAGTCGTCTAAATTAGGTTTTTCAGATTCTTTTCTGTTCTTCCTTTGAATGATGAACTCTCTCTTTATCTTTGTTTCTTTTGTAATAATCATGAGTAGCTAAACTCGTTAGAGCTTAGACTAGATGAACCCTAAGTGACCTAGGGCGTTAAAGCGGTCACAGATCGGCGGTGATTAGATTCGAAATTCAATCAGTTCTTTTTCATGTTTGATTCGTTCTTCATTGTTCATGTTTCTTGTCTGGATTGATCACTAGATTAGATTCTGGTTAAGCTAAGGATAGAAGCGAACGCTCGCCTTACTTTAGAACATCGAATTGAACAATTAACCTTATAATTGGAGTGTGCCTTTCGTAGGAACCGGTTAGGATTAATTCACTGCAAGAGTAACTCATTAATCATTAGTAATTACACCAATTAATTAAGTCGTTGCGAGAGGCGACCGTACCCGGGCAGCTAGTTAATCTTGGTAGTTAGAACAGATAGAGCGAACGTTCGCCGGTCTTAAACCTAAGGGTAAGGAGTTATGGTGGTGTCTTAGTAATTGATTGAATGAGAATCAAATCCGCTGATCTGTTGATTGCCAATGCTCTGGGGAACGAAGGGGGATTCAATGTCTAAGTTCGTCTGTCATTCTTGTTTTCAAACCCTAATTCCCAATCTGCTTTAGTTTAATCTTTTTAATTTTTCTGCATTTCTTAGAAATAGAAGTCGTGGAACTCACACCACGCACAACGTGTTTGCATTTGAGTATTTTGCTAGTTCTGAAGTAACCAATCATAGAAAGCCCTTGGAATACGATCTGCTATACGCTTTTTCTTAGCATTAGTAGTTTTTATTTAGCTGAACCCGTCCGAACAACGACCGGACGGTTCACCAGTTGTAGTTCTAGATTGACCTACCAGAAGTCGGTTTGTGGTAACCTGCCTATAGCCATTAAACAGGTGGTCTTAGCTAATATGTCCAGACGTGTAAATCCCTCTAGAACCTAAAAGAAGATCGGCACAAAAGAAAAAGGAAAAAAAGTAAAAGTAAGAAAAGAAAGAAAATTTCGAAAAAGTGAAGAAAAGAAAAATCAGAAAAGTTTCAAAGTTTTAGTTCAATAAAACGTTCTTCTCCCTACAAATGAAGTCAAAAGAAAAGTTGAAAAGAAAAAAAAATCGTGTAAAGAAAAAGAATAAGTGCTAGGTTGCTTGAGGGTATCATAGGACGAGCATTCATTATTCCACTCGTGTTTGGTTAGACGGTAGGAAGCCGCAGATTAGATTCGAGGGAAGTTAGTCGAAAGCTGCACCGCACAAAGCCATCATCATACATTCCCATCATCCATCTCATTATAAACCCGAGTAGTGTAGAATTCATTACGGTCCTAGCAGGGAAGTCCTTCTTGACTAGATATTCGTGTTGTCACAGTGGTGGAGATGTGGTCGAAATGCAAACCTATGACAGAATTCGGTAACAGAAAATGATTGAGAGCAGAAACACGTCCTTAAACACAGAGAGTGAGAGTTCCCATTGTACTGTTTATATCCTGTGTGAGGAGTCTGGTCGGTCAGGTCAAATTCGTGCATAATTGGTTGCTAATTACTTGCTGTGTGCAGTTTATTAGTGAGACCAGGTAGTTTGGCTGATCTGTATGCATGTTAGGTTTCTTGTTCTAGGATCGAGCTGTCTAATAATTCATTGTGTTTGATTGAGCTCCAATTTAACCGATCTTATCATTTGTGAACATGAGCGTCTCTATTCAGTTTGCTTGAGGACAAACAAAAGCTTAAGTGTGGGGTATTTGATGACACTCGTTTTGACGTGATTATCAGCCTTATTTAAGCGACATTTCTTTGCTTAAGGCATGATTTTTAGGGTAGAATAACGAATTTTCAATCGATTGCCCTATCTCGTGCCATTTGTGTTACTGTAACACCCGACCCGAATCAGCTCGGTGAAACCCGAGGTTGAACCGGTATCGAGTATTACCCAGTGGAAAACGACAGAGATAACAATCAAATCCAAGCTTTAAATAAAAGTTTAAGTGAGAGGCCTCCATAAACCAAGAAAACATAAACTGTTTGCAACTCCAAATCCATCATAAAACCCATAAAATCCAACATAATCAGAAAGATACATAAATCCAAGTAAAACCCCCAAAATGTCCCAAGTCAACTGAAATATAAAAATAGGTCAACTCCAAGTAGGCTCCAGTCTTCACCTCATAGCTTCAGCCCAGCACTTCTCGGAAAGCAGTCTGGGTGATCACGTTGGTCAGTTCTTGTTCTCAAGTACAAATTGAATAGCAGATTAACATAGATCAAGCATCAATTCCCTTCGCAACAACATTACCACAACACCAGTCAACCAGGTCACCGCACAACACAACACAACACATTCACATTCAAATTGTATAGGTGAGTTATTAGGCGCCAATAAGGATTTTATCCCGCACCACCCCTGCCGGCCCGACGCACCTCTCTCCCTGGAGAGGTCCAAGACGCATCCTCTCCCTTGGAGGATACCACGAGACCTTTCCCTGAAGGAATCGTTAACTTGACTCAACCAAACAAATCACGCCTTTCCCTTGAAGACGTGACCGCACCTCTTTCCCTTGAAGAGGCACTTAGCACCCATAGTGCAGTTTTAGGGGGCAGTGCAGGCTCCTTCCGGTTCTATTTCCACACATGCAATTCTCAACATCACATTCTCAAATCATACATCACATCTACTACCAACATACAACACAAAACAGCCACATCTCATTCATAGTCCATAGTTCACAACACATCTCGTCCCCCATGCCCCTGTCATGTTCACAGCACACACATCACAATCACTAGGATAACCGGCTAGCTCACCGGCCTCCCCCACCTGCAAGTACAGGGGAAGCCATGTCATGAGTCTAGGGGTCACCCACCTGTTCCTCTTATTCAGAGCGGCCCCACATTGGCAGGGCAACCCTCCTGCATCCACAACCAGCAATTCATAATATCATAGCACCCGCACTCATTTCCCAACCATCCTAATTCTCACTTCTATGTCAATCCATTACTTGATTCACTTCAGTTCACAACCAACCCCAAATCATAGCAATCAACAACAACGATCAACCACGGCAATCATCAATAGCAATCAAGTACATTCACAGAACAGTTTATCCCCTTTTACGCTCATCATTTTCATGCATAACCTAGGTTTTGTTCTAAGTCCAATTGAAACTCCTCACGCAACTGAAATATAAAAATAGGTCAACTCCAAGTAGGCTCCAGTCTTCCCTCATAGCTTCAGCCCAGCACTTCTCGGAATCCACCCTCAACTCTGACACCACACCACTCTCTCTAGCCACGAGATCCTGAAAGGGAGAAAGGGATCAATTTCCTATTGAAATTGAGTGAACCCACTGGGCCTACCTACACGTTGTCCTACTCTATGGAGCGGTCCCAACTCCGCACAAGACATTCAACAATGGAACCAACCCAACCCCCCTTTCCATATTTTAATTCCCTAAAGCAGTCTGGGTGATCATGTTGGTCAGTTCTTGTTCTCAAGTACAAATCGAATAGCAGATTAACATAGATCAAGCATCAATTCCCTTCGCAACAACATTACCACAACACCAGTCAACCAGGTCACCGCACAACACAACACAACACATTCACATTCAAATTGTCTAGGTGAGTTATTAGGCGCCAATAAGGAGTTTATCCCGCACCACCCCTGCCGGCCCGACGCACCTCTCTCCCCTGGAGAGGTCCAAGACGCATCCTCTCCCTTGGAGGATACCACGAGACCTTTCCCCTGAAGGAATCGTTAACTTGACTCAACCAAACAAATCACGCCTTTCCCTTAAAGACGTGACCGCACCTTTTTCCCTTGAAGAGGCACTTAGCACCCATAGTGCAGTTTTAGGGGGCAGTGCAGGCTCCTTCCGGTTCTATTTCCACACATGCAATTCTCAACATCACATTCTCAAATCATACATCACATCTACTACCAACATACAACACAAAACAGCCACATCTCATTCATAGTCCATAGTTCACAACACATCTCGTCCCCCATGCCCCTGTCATGTTCACAGCACACACATCACAATCACTAGGATAACCGGCTAGCTCACCGGCCTCCCCCACCTGCAAGTACAGGGGAAGCCATGTCATGAGTCTAGGGGTCACCCACCTGTTCCTCTTATTCAGAGCGGCCCCACATTGGCAGGGCAACCTCCTGCATCCACAACCAGCAATTCATAATATCATAGCACCCGCACTCATTTCCCAACCATCCTAATTCTCACTTCTATGTCAATCCATTACTTGATTCACTTCAGTTCACAACCAACCCCAAATCATAGCAATCAACAACAACGATCAACCACGGCAATCATCAATAGCAATCAAGTACATTCACAGAACAGTTTATCCCCTTTTACGCTCATCATTTTCATGCATAACCTAGGTTTTGTTCTAAGTCCAATTGAAACTCCTCACGCAACTGAAATATAAAAATAGGTCAACTCCAAGTAGGCTCCAGTCTTCACCTCATAGCTTCAGCCAGCACTTCTCGGAATCCACCCTCAACTCTGACACCACACCACTCTCTCTAGCCACGAGATCCTGAAAGGGAGAAAGGGATCAATTTCCTATTGAAATTGAGTGAACCCACTGGGCCTACCTACACGTTGTCCTACTCTATGGAGCGGTCCCAACTCCGCACAAGACATTCAACAATGGAACCAACCCAACCCCCCTTTCCATATTTTAATTCCCTAAAGCAGTCTGGGTGATCACGTTGGTCAGTTCTTGTTCTCAAGTACAAATCGAATAGCAGATTAACATAGATCAAGCATCAATTCCCTTCGCAACAACATTACCACAACACCAGTCAACCAGGTCACCGCACAACACAACACAACACATTCACATTCAAATTGTCTAGGTGAGTTATTAGGCGCCAATAAGGAGTTTATCCCGCACCACCCCTGCCGGCCCGACGCACCTCTCTCCCCTGGAGAGGTCCAAGACGCATCCTCTCCCTTGGAGGATACCACGAGACCTTTCCCCTGAAGGAATCGTTAACTTGACTCAACCAAACAAATCACGCCTTTCCCTTAAAGACGTGACCGTACCTTTTTCCCTTGAAGAGGCACTTAGCACCCATAGTGCAGTTTTAGGGGGCAGTGCAGGCTCCTTCCGGTTCTATTTCCACACATGCAATTCTCAACATCACATTCTCAAATCATACATCACATCTACTACCAACATACAACACAAAACAGCCACATCTCATTCATAGTCCATAGTTCACAACACATCTCGTCCCCCATGCCCCTGTCATGTTCACAGCACACACATCACAATCACTAGGATAACCGGCTAGCTCACGGCCTCCCCCACCTGCAAGTACAGGGGAAGCCATGTCATGAGTCTAGGGGTCACCCACCTGTTCCTCTTATTCAGAGCGGCCCCACATTGGCAGGGCAACCCTCCTGCATCCACAACCAGCAATTCATAATATCATAGCACCCGCACTCATTTCCCAACCATCCTAATTCTCACTTCTATGTCAATCCATTACTTGATTCACTTCAGTTCACAACCAACCCCAAATCATAGCAATCAACAACAACGATCAACCACGGCAATCATCAATAGCAATCAAGTACATTCACAGAACAGTTTATCCCTTTTACGCTCATCATTTTCATGCATAACCTAGGTTTTGTTCTAAGTCCAATTGAAACTCCTCACGCAACTGAAATATAAAATAGGTCAACTCCAAGTAGGCTCCAGTCTTCACCTTAGCTTCAGCCCAGCACTTCTCGGAATCCACCCTCAACTCTGACACACACCACTCTCTCTAGCCACGAGATCCTGAAAGGGAGAAAGGGATCAATTTCCTATTAAATTGAGTGAACCCACTGGGCCTACTACACGTTGTCCCATCTTTTATGGAGCTGGTCCCAACTCCGCACAAGACATTCAACAATGGAACCAACCAACCCCCCTTTCCATATTTTAATTCCCTAAAGCAGTCTGGGTGATCACGTTGGTCAGTTCTTGTTCTCAAGTCAAATCGAATAGCAGATTAACATAGATCAAGCATCAATTCCCTTCGCAAACAACATTACCACAAACCCAGTCAACCAGGGGCACGCACAACACAACAACACACATTCACATTCAAATTGTCTAGGTGAGTTATTAGGCCCAATAAGGAGTTTATCCCGCACCACCCCTGCCGGCCCGACGCACCTTCTCCCCTGGAGAGGTCCAAGACGCATCCTCTCCCTTGGAGGATACCACGAGACCTTCCCTGAAGGAATCGTTAACTTGACTCAACCAAACAAATCACGCCTTTCCTTAAAGACTGACCGTACTTTTCCCTTGAAGAGGCACTTAGCCCCATAGTGCATTTTAGGGGGCAGTGCAGGCTCTTCGGTTCTATTTCCACACATGCAATCTCAAATCACATTCTCAAATCATACATCACATCTTCTACCAACATACAACCAAAACATCCACATCTCATTCATAGTCCATAGTTCACAACACATCTCGTCCCCATGCCCTGTATTTTCCACACACACATCACAATCACTAGGATAACCGGCTAGCTCACCGGCCTCCCCCACCTGCAAGTACAGGGGAAGCCATGTCATGAGTCTAGGGGTCACCCACCTGTTCCTCTTATTCAGAGCGGCCCACATTGGCAGGGCAACCCTCCTGCATCCACAACCAGCAATTCATAATATCATAGCACCCGCACTCATTTCCCAACCATCCTAATTCTCACTTCTATGTCAATCCATTACTTGATTCACTTCAGTTCACAACCAACCCCAAATCATAGCAATCAACAACAACGATCAACCACGGCAATCATCAATAGCAATCAAGTACATTCACAGAACAGTTTATCCCCTTTTACGCTCATCATTTTCATGCATAACCTAGGTTTTGTTCTCAGTCCAATTGAAACTCCTCACGCTGTCCAAACTACTTACACAACGCTAAGCCCTCACCTGGAATAGAAGACGAGGCTCTAATCGTCTTCTAGTTCCCCAGAAACTCGATTTCCAACCACCAAACTCGTAGCTCTACCCTTCCTTACTGCTCACGACCTACACCCAGAAACCCAAAATGGAGGTTAGCGATCTCTTCTCCTCGTCGCTACGAATCCATAGCAACAAACGGAACTCAATTCCGACCTCTACAGCTCCCGGAATCGCCCTTCGAAGGTTGCTCGCTCTAGGTTCGTCAATGGCTTTTCGGGGAGAGAGAAAGGGGAAAGAAGTTGTGAATTTCCGTGCAAATCCGTCCTTTTATGCACGAAAAGTGCGCCTGATATGTCAAAATGTGCGCCGGCGCACATTGACCCCCAAAAGGCGCACATTTTGAATCTTCCGCCGAAAGTTTGCTGAATTAATTGAAAAGTGCGCCTGGCACTTCTAAAAGTGCGCTTGCGCACTTTAGGGCCCAAAATCAGCACTTTTTGGTGCAACACCGTTCCCCTCTTTGCAACTTCGACCCAACTTAAACCCGAATGACCCGAAACCCAAGGGGAGCTTAAGAGCACAGATTCCAGTACCCTAGTCTACCGATCTTGAGTTCCAAACCGTTTGGTTGAGCGTGGATGTTACAAGTCTCCACAACTTCAAGGATTTCGTCCCCGAAATCATCCCTAACTCATCCTAGCAATAAGATACCGAACACACAGCTAAAATCGCAGCAATCCAAGTATCCTATTGACTTCCGAAATTCCTAACGACGAACCACCAGCCTCCCTTAAACTACTCATCAGCCCTACACCCACTCCCACACTCTACTCTCACCGAGCACACCCTAGACCTTCTTGGAACCAACACCACAACAAGCAAACACAAACGCATACATCAAGGGAAATTAATACCTGAATCATACACTTCCACTAACTCCGGGTACCGCCGCCTCATACTCTCCTCAGTCTCCCAAGTAGCCGACTCGCTCTCATGGTTCCTCCATACCACCTTAAGCTGCGGAATCTGCTTATTCCTCAAGACCCGGACTTGCCTATCCACGATCGCGATTGGCTTCTCCTCATAAGTCAAGTCTTGCTCAATCTCCACCTCCTCCGGCTGAATTACATGAGAAGGGTCCCCATGATACCGCCTAAGCACACTCACATGGAACACATTGTGTATTCTTTCCAACTCCCTCGGCAAAGCCAACACATAAGCCACCGGACCCGACTTAGCGAGGATCTCATAAGGACCGATGTACCGAGGTGCCAACTTCCCTTTTCTACCGAAACGCATCAGCCCTTTCCACGGCGACACCTTCAGAAATACCTTCTCCCCAACATTGAAACTCAGCTCTCTAGCACGACCGTCGGCATACGCTTTTTGCCTATCTTGAGCCGCTCTCAATCTCTCCTTGATAACCCTAACCCGATCAGCCGTCTCTTGCACAACTTGAGGACCCGACAACACCCTCGCACCTTCCTCATCCCAACACAATGGCGTCCTACACTTCCTCCCATACAAGGCCTCAAAAGGAGCGACTTCAAACTACTATGATACGAGTTATTATAGGCGAACTCAATCAAAGGTAGCAATTCAGTCCAAGGGGTTTGAAACTCCATAGCACAGCTTCTCAACAACTCCTCCAAAGTAAGGATCGTTCTCTCCGATTGCCCATCCGTCTGAGGATGATACGCCGTCGAGAACTTGAGCTTAGTTCCCAATGCTGTATGCAGCCCCTCCCAAAAGTGAGACGTGAAACTCGGATCCCGATCAGAGACGATGGATTGAGGAACCCCATGCAACCTTACCACCTCTTCTATATATAACTTTGCCAACACCTCCACACTAGGCTTAAACCGAATGGGTATGAAATGCGCAACTTTCGTCAAACGATCGACTATTACCCATACGGCATCCTTCCCCTCTCTAGTCGGCGGAAAACCCGATACAAAGTCCATGGTGATGTCCGCAAACTTCCACTCCGGAATAGGTAGGGACTGAAGTAACCCACCCGGAGCTCTATGTTCCGCCTTCGCCTTCTGACAAACCAAACAAGTCGCCACATAACGAGCCACATCCTTCTTCATTCCTGGCCACCAAAAACTTAACTTCAGGTCATTGTACATCTTTGTCATCCCGGGATGCATAGCATACATCGAGGAATGAGCCTCCTCCAAAATCCCCTTCCTCAATTCCTCTACTTCCGGCACGCACACTCGACCCTTGCATTTCAACAATCCGCCAACTACCTCAAATCCATTATCCATGCCTTTTTCAACTTCCCCTCGAATAGCCACCAGAGTAGCATCCTTGAGCTGCTCCTCACCAATCCTATCATTCAGCATAGGCCTAATGTTGAGCTTGGCAAACAAACTTCCCACATCATCTAACTGCATCTCTACCCTTAAAGCTCTAAGATCCACCAACTCCTTTCGACTTAAAGCATCCGCAACCACATTAGCTTTACCAGGATGGTAGTCAATGGTACAGTCATAATCCTTCAAGAGCTCCACCCAACGTCGTTGCCTACCATTCAGCTCCTTTTGATCCATAAGGTGCTTAAGACTCTTGTGATCGGTCATGATCTTAAACGTCTCACCATACAAATAATGCCTCCACAACTTCAAGGCGAAGACCACTGCAGCTAACTCCAAATCATGGGTTGGGTAGTTCACCTCATGCACCCTAAGCTGTCGGGAGGCATAAGCGACAACCCTCCATTCTGCATCAACACACAGCCCAATCCTTGCAAAGACGCATCACTAAACACCACATACTCTCCACCTTCTACTGGCAAAGTCAACACCGGAGCTGAGGTCAACTTCTTCTTCAGCTCCTCAAAACTCCTCTGACATTCCTCGCTCCACTCATACCTCGACTCCTTCCTCAACAACTTATGTAAAGGAGACGCTATGGTAGAGAACCCCTCTACAAACCTTCGGTAGTAACCAGCTAACCCCAAGAAGCTCCTCAGTTGCGACATATCCTTAGGTGGAGACCAATTAACCACCGCTTCAATCTTCTTTGGGTCAACCTCCACGCCTCTTTTAGAAACCACATGCCCAAGAAACAATACTTCTTCCAACCAAAAGGCACACTTCGAGAACTTGGCAAATAGTTGCTGCTCCCTCAACCTATGAAAAACAATCCTCAAGTGCTCCTCATGCTCCTTCCTAGTCTTAGAATAAATGAGGATATCATCGATGAACACTATCACGAACTTATCCAAATATTCGTGGAAGACCTTGTTCATGAGAGCCATGAACGCGGCGGGAGCATTGGTGAGACCAAACGGCATCACCAGAAACTCATAGTGTCCATAGCGGGTCCTAAAGGCTGTCATTGGCACCGATCCTTCCTCCACCTTCAACTGGTGATAACCCGACCTCAAGTCTATCTTCGAGAACACTTCAGCCCCTTGCAATTGATCGAAGAGATCGTCTATCCTTGGAAGTGGGTAACGATTCTTGATCGTCGCCTTGTTCAACCGCCTATAGTCAATACACATCCGCATCGACCCATCCTTCTTCTTCACAAACAACACCGGTGCCCCCCACGGTGATACACTTGGGCGGATGAACCCCTTATCCAAGAGCTCCTGCAATTGCTCCTTCAACTCCTTTAACTCCGCCGGTGCCATGCGATAAGGTGGAATAGAGATTGGGGCAGTTCCAGGACCAACTCTATATTGAACTCCACCTCACGCTCGATCGGTGCCCCAGGTAGTTCCTTAAACACATCCGCGAACTCCCGAGCTACAGGCACCTTCTCCAACTCCTCATTCTGCTCAACTGATACCTGCACCAATAAAGCCTCACACCCTTCTTGGATCAGAGAGAAGGCTTGCATTGCTGAAATTACTCCCATAGGTGCGGACTCCCTCTTCCTAACACCCTTGAACACCACCTGGCCGACACCTCCCACCTGAAACAACACCTCCTTCTTCTGACAATCAAGCAAAGCCCCATGCCTAGCCAACCAATCCATGCCGAGGATAACGTCGAATTCATTGAAAGGAAGCACCACCAAATCAGCCAAGAACTCTACACCTCCCACTAGCACTCTACACCCTCTACACACTCTATCCACCCGAACAGAAGTCCCCAAAGGAGTTCTGACGCCCCAACTAACACCCAAACTACTAGCTACAACACCCAAACTACTCAAACATTTCTCAGATACAAAGGAATGGGTTGACCCCGAATCAAACAAGGCATAAGCTGAAAGACCCAAGATTGAGATCATACCAGTCACCACGTCGTTCGCATTTTCTGCTGCGCCCTTAGTGAGAGCATAAAGCCGTCCTTGATCCCCTCCAGCTCCCACCGGCATGGCATTAGCACCCGTTCCTCGTCCAGCTCCCGAGGCTCCCCTGCCATAACTGCCTCCTCCTCTACCCCCTTGACTCCCCGACGGAGCTCTGGGTCCCTGCATCGATCCCACAGACTGGGTTGGCACCGCACTCCTGGTCGGGCAAACATTGCTCCGGTGTCCACACTGCCCACAGGTGTAGCATGTTACTGGGGCGGTCCTCACCAGATGACACATGCCGTAATGAGGTTTCCCACATGTGCCACAGGTGGGAAGCCCAGTTGACGCCCCTCCCGATCGAGCCAAACCTGCACCCCTCATCTTACAAGTCGCGCTCTTGTGTCCCGGATTTCCACAGGTGAAACAGGTCACCACCCCACGCATCGGGGCCGACTGAGTGCTCCTGAACCCCGAGTAAGACTGATGCAGTCGCTTAACAGTCTGACTCCGAGCCACAGACTGTGAAGGCGGTGCTGTCGCCTTCCTCTTCCGGTCCTCCTTCTTCCCTAGCTCTAATAACTCCCTCTCCATAACAGCCCCTTTCACCGCCACCAAACTCCCCATGTCACCAGATGTGACCCCCTCCTGAATCTCCCACCTCAGACCCCTCTTGAAACGACGGATCAACTTTTGCTCTCGGTTAGCATGCTCATCGTACCATTGGGAGAGGTTGGTGAACTCCATATAGTACTGCAGAACCGACTTCTCATCCTGCACCAGCTCGAGAAACTCCTTGGACTTTGCCTCCCTCCAAATATCCGAACAAAACTGATCACGGAACATCCCTAAGAACTCCTCAAACCCCAGCTCAGGCGGGTACACCTGACTCTCCGGCAAGGACTCCCACCAGTCCAAGGCATGACCCTTAAGCAAGAAGGTCATGGCTTGCAACCTCATCTCATCCTCAAATCCAGCCCTCAAGAACTTGAAGTTGCACTCCTTAATCCATCGCTCAGCCACAGCCGGATCAGCCACCTCCCCGGCGAACTCACTGAAGTTCCAACCCTTCAAGTCCGACGGCCGAAACCGACGCCCCACTGCCCCATGCTCGGAGTGACCCACGGAGTGACTTCCCATCGACTGGTTCTCACTACAGGAGGACATTAAACATTTCAGTTGACCGCTCGAGAAACTTCAAACAACTCAATTCACCACTTGATTTCAAACACCCCACCCATTCAAAACAGTTTGACAAAAACCCTTGGAATGTCGGTCCCGTACCGATGCCTCATCCTCCCTCCCAACGAGGTTAATTACTCCCCAAAGAGAGAAGATAATCAACCGGTACAGCAGCGACAAACCAGGCTCTGATACCATTTGTAACACCCGACCCGAATCAGCTCGGTGAAACCCGAGGTTGAACCGGTATCGAGTATTACCCAGTGGAAAACGACAGAGATAACAATCAAATCCAAGCTTTAAATAAAAGTTTAAGTGAGAGGCCTCCATAAACCAAGAAAACATAAACTGTTTGCAACTCCAAATCCATCATAAAACCCATAAAATCCAACATAATCAGAAAGATACATAAATCCAAGTAAAACCCCCAAAATGTCCCAAGTCAACTGAAATATAAAAATAGGTCAACTCCAAGTAGGCTCCAGTCTTCACCTCATAGCTTCAGCCCAGCACTTCTCGGAATCCACCCTCAACTCTGACACCACACCACTCTCTCTAGCCACGAGATCCTGAAAGGGAGAAAGGGATCAATTTCCTATTGAAATTGAGTGAACCTACTGGGCCTACCTACACGTTGTCCTACTCTATGGAGCGGTCCCAACTCCGCACAAGACATTCAACAATGGAACCAACCCAACCCCCCTTTCCATATTTTAATTCCCTAAAGCAGTCTGGGTGATCACGTTGGTCAGTTCTTGTTCTCAAGTACAAATCGAATAGCAGATTAACATAGATCAAGCATCAATTCCCTTCGCAACAACATTACCACAACACCAGTCAACCAGGTCACCGCACAACACAACACAACACATTCACATTCAAATTGTCTAGGTGAGTTATTAGGCGCCAATAAGGAGTTTATCCCGCACCACCCCTGCCGGCCCGACGCACCTCTCTCCCCTGGAGAGGTCCAAGACGCATCCTCTCCCTTGGAGGATACCACGAGACCTTTCCCCTGAAGGAATCGTTAACTTGACTCAACCAAACAAATCACGCCTTTCCCTTGAAGACGTGACCGCACCACTTTCCCTTGAAGAGGCACTTAGCACCCATAGTGCAGTTTTAGGGGGCAGTGCAGGCTCCTTCCGGTTCTATTTCCACACATGCAATTCTCAACATCACATTCTCAAATCACACATCACATCTACAACCAACATACAACACAAAACAGCCACATCTCATTCATAGTCCATAGTTCACAACACATCTCGTCCCCCATGCCCCTGTCATGTTCACAGCACACACATCACAATCACTAGGATAACCGGCTAGCTCACCGGCCTCCCCCACCTGCAAGTACAGGGGAAGCCATGTCATGAGTCTAGGGGTCACCCACCTGTTCCTCTTATTCAGAGCGGCCCCACATTGGCAGGGCAACCCTCCTGTATCCACAACCAGCAATTCATAATATCATAGCACCCGCACTCATTTCCCAACCATCCTAATTCTCACTTCTATGTCAATCCATTACTTGATTCACTTCAGTTCACAACCAACCCCAAATCATAGCAATCAACAACAACGATCAACCACGGCAATCATCAATAGCAATCAAGTACATTCACAGAACAGTTTATCCCCTTTTACGCTCATCATTTTCATGCATAACCTAGGTTTTGTTCTAAGTCCAATTGAAACTCCTCACGCTGTCCAAACTACTTACACAACGCTAAGCCCTCACCTGGAATAGAAGACGAGGCTCTAATCGTCTTCTAGTTCCCCAGAAACTCGATTTCCAACCACCAAACTCGTAGCTCTACCCTTCCTTACTGCTCACGACCTACACCTAGAAACCCAAAATGGAGGTTAGCGATCTCTTCTCCTCGTCGCTACGAATCCATAGCAACAAACGGAACTCAATTCCGACCTCTACAGCTCCCGGAATCGCCCTTCGAAGGTTGCTCGCTCTAGGTTCGTCAATGGCTTTTCGGGGAGAGAGAAAGGGGAAAGAAGTTGTGAATTTCCGTGCAAATCCGTCCTTTTATGCACGAAAAGTGCGCCTGATATGTCAAAATGTGCGCCGGCGCACATTTTGAATATTCCGCCGAAAGTTTGCTGAATTAATTGAAAAGTGCGCCTGGCACTTCTAAAAGTGCGCCTGCGCACTTTAGGGCCCAAAATCAGCACTTTTTGGTGCAACACCGTTCCCCTCTTTGCAACTTCGACCCAACTTAAACCCGAATGACCCGAAACCCAAGGGGAGCTTAAGAGCACAGATTCCAGTACCCTAGTCTACCGATCTTGAGTTCCAAACCGTTTGGTTGAGCGGGGATGTTACAGTTACCTTGGCCCGTTTCGGGTCTATTTGATGGTTTTCTAGTGTTTTTACGTTAGCACAGGTTTTTGCCATTGAATAAGTAGCCAAGGACGTGTCTTAGACGTTGGAACCCCGAAGAATCACACATAAATCAACCGGAGAGAGAGCACTCAAGTCAAAGAAACTCCTGCTCCATTTACACATATATTTTTGGCGAAAATACCCTTGAGTTTTTGCCAAAAATAAAAGAAGGAATCCACTGTCCCGATTAAGAAGAGGTTTTCGCCGAAATTCCTCTATTATTTTTGGCGAAAATATCAGGGGAAATCAGAAAATCTCGGGTAGGTTTAAATATAGAAATTGGCAGCTAAATGAGGGAGACTTACAATTGACAACACACAACACACAGCTAGAAAGAGGATAGAGAGAAAAACGAGTAGAGAGAGTTCTAGGAGCCAGGAACGGATCGTGACGCCATCCATCCATCTCGGAGAGCCAGTGCTAGGAGTTGAAGATCCAGCAGATTGAAGCTGCCAGGACACATCGAAATTAGGTTTTACAGTTCTTCTCTGTCTTCCTATCTAAGATGTATTCTTTGTTTGTATTCGATTCTTCTGTATTGAATATGAGTAGCTAAACTCGTGTAGCTTAGATGAACCCTAAGTGACCCAGGGCTTAAAGCGGTCACGGATCGGCGGTGATTAGATTTGAAATTCATTCAGTTTCATCTTTCATGTTTGATTTGTTCTTCGTTCTCTGTGTTTCTTGTCTGGTTTGGCCACCTAGATTAGATTCTTGTTAAGCTAAGGATAGAAGCGAACGCTCGCCTTACTTTAGAACATCAAGTTGAACAATTAACCTTATAATTGGAGTGTGCCTTTCATAGGAACCGATTAGGGTTAATCCATTGCAAGAGTAACTCATTAATCATTAGAATTTGCACTAATTAAGTTAAGTCGTTGCGAGAGGCGACCGTACCCGGGCGGCTAATTAATCGTGGTAGCTAGATCGGATAGAGCGAACGTTCGCCAGTCTTAAACCTAAGGGTCAGGAATTATGGTGGTGTTTGTGAACTAAATGAACTAGAATCAAAAATCGCTGGTATGTTGACTGCTGTTGCTCTGGTGATCTAAGGGGGATTCGAAGTCTAAGCTTGTCTGTCATCTTTTTAGTCAATCATTCCATCTTCTATCTTTCTTCGCTTTACTTTCATTTCAATTTTTCCTTGCATTTTAGTATAGAAGACGTGGAACTCACACCACGTACAACGTGTTTAACCTTGAATTATTTTTCCAACACCTTTGAGTAAGGAACTAGAGGAAACCCCTGGAATACGATCTACCCTAGCTTCACAGCTGGGTAGTTATTTGATTGACCGCTATTCTGCAGCCCATCAACATGCAAGAACATCAACCAAACAAGTTTTTGATCTCACTAATTTCTGCACACTTCATGTAGTGGTTTTAACAAAGCTCGTTTCTTGGTAAAACAATTAATCATAATTAACCGACTATGATAACACCAATTCTAATAAAAAAGGCTTTAAGCTCTAGCCATGATGTGGACGCGGAGGTAGGAAAAGTAACGTGGCTATCGACTCGAGTTCATCTGTTTCTAGATCTTGTACGTTACATGTTCTAGCTAGGACCGATTTAAACAACATTTTCTTTCAAGATTCAAACTTTCTCCATTGATTTACTGCATACTAGTGCTCGATAGCAAACACTTCACTTAGGTGTTGGACCTGCCTAGCTCACAGTATTTGTGCTTATGCTAGTGCTCGACCCGAACACTTCACTTAGGTGTCGGGCTTGCCTAGCTTTATTTTGAGCACTTTAAAGAATTTAACAATTAATTCGAACAACTCAGTTTACTTGATTTAACCATTTAGTCACTTAATCCTAGCTAGTTATAACTTTTTCACAAGATTTTGAATTGGATTTCCGTCTAATCTCTAGCTACAATCACAGGTGAAAAAATATGGAGTGAAAAACATGGAAGAAGTTAGCATTTATCATCTTAGAATGGTGTTATCGAGCTTTGTTATTAACAAGCAAAAAAGTTTAATTGATTCAAATTTCAACTACAAGAGTGATTTGTGATCTGTTCTGACCTAGACTCATTTAATATCAGTTCCGACACGTTGGTTACAGGTTCTAAGTGGAACAGTCTAGACGTCATTGTTCAAAATTGAAGTCAATTTAACATCAAAAGTCAAGAATTGAGCAATTCTATGCTAGAGAAATTCAAAATTGAACCATGAAATCATAGAAAATCAAGCAAGATCATGCATAAAATTGAACCACGAAATCATAGAAAATCAAGCAAGATCATGCATAATCCTAGAATCCTACCCCACACTTAAACGGTTCTGTGTCCTCACAGAACTAATCTAGAGTAGAGAGATACGAAGAACCTGTGACGAGATGGTCGGTGTAGGGGATGAACACGGAGAGTCCGGAGTAGAGCGAAGTAGCTACTCAAGTTCCTACAAAACAAAAACAACAAAAAGATCAAAAGGATATCGGGACAAGTGTCCCGGATCCACACAGAATAAAAGTCGAACAAAGAAGGTTTAGGGGAATTTTTGAAAATATTTTGACTCTTTTTTTTTCAAATTCACTGCACCGCATTCCTAGAGAAGTCTAGAATATCTAAGTTCAATCAGATCAGCAAAAATCACACCGAACCAGCAGGCACGCAAAATGAGGTAGACCGAATTTAAACTCGTTGAAATTCAACAATCAGCATGTCAAAAGATGTTCACTGTTTGCAATTTGAGAAAAGTTTTCGGCGAGAACTTTTAGTTCTCGCCGAAAATTTATGTAAAAACTCTCTTTTTTTTTCAAAGACCTAACGGAAAACAAATCAAAATAAAAGGAAATTAAACTGACACTTTGGCTCCCACGAACCTAATTCGAATGATGAAAAGACTTACTCAAAAATTCAAAAACGGACTCCAGCCGTGGGTTGCCTCCCACGAAGCGCTCTCTTTTAACGTCCTTGAGCCGGACGGTACCTATTAGGGACCCCAACTTAGGAGCTCCTTAAAGTCAATCGCCTTCTTCAAGGCCAGCGGTTGAGTGCCATGTAGCACTCTAGAAGTGTGATGCAGCCGGTAGTGCTCCAATAGATCGTGGTTCTGGTTGGATGACCAGTTCTTCTCGAATTCTCCTACTCGATGAGGAAAGAGGTAGTACGGCGCGACATGGTCAATGAGCTCCATCTTCTCTACAGGTTGACTTAGCGGAAGTGTAGGTGAGGGTATCTCCTCAATCTCTATGTGCTCTTCTTCGGCTTCAACTTCAGGATGGATTGGCTTTATGTCTTCATCAACCACCACCGCCAAGGATTCTTCTAGCTCATAATAGTCATGGATAGGATCATCATCTTCTTCTTCGAACAGCTCTTGAGCGTCTTCTATCATTAACTGCTTTGGTTGCTCGAGCTTGATGTCCGTCGTGAGATGAGCTTGTAGCATTGAAGAGATACTATCCAAGGAAGATTGGGTTCTCGACGAGCATTGTTGATGTTCATGAAGCATCTCTTGGTTATCTCTAGCGCCTCTTCGATGCTCTTGTTGGTGTATCTCTTGGTAGCCTTGTAGCATTGAAGAGATCTTATCAAAGAGGGAGTTAAATCTCGCCGTCTATTGTTGTTGTTGATGTAGCATTTTTCGATAATCATCGGGATATGGTGCTTCATTGATGTACCGCTCTCGGTACCGGTCATCCCACCTGTTACCCTGCATAATCAAAACTAAGAAGCACTACCCAGGTAAATCATGAAAATATGGAGGAAAATAAATGGTAAGGCGGAAAGGTAGAAGAATAATTTGCCAACTCTTCTTTCAAACAATTAGAAGAGTCCCCGGCAACGGCGCCAATTTGATGCTGCAGTTTTAGCGGTATCAAATAACTAATCTACCAAGGTAGACTAGATCGTATTCTACTCGAGGTCTCTTCTTCTTGTCTACTCAAATATGTTGGCAAGTTACTCAGGTTTAAACAGGTTGTGCGTGGTGTGAGTTCCACGACTTCTAATTCAATGAACAAAGGAAAATAAAAGGCAGAAATATTAAAAGGTTGACTAACGAGAAGATAGACGAGCTTAGATTTCGAATCCCCTTAGATAACCAAGGCAACAGCAATCACAAGACCAGCGGTTTTCAATTCTAATTCAATCGGTTTCTATACACCACCATAACTCCTGACCCTTAGGTTTAAGACCGGCGAACGTTCGCTCTATCCGTTCTAGCTACCAAGATTAATTAGCCGCCCGAGTACGGTCGCCTCTCGCAGTGACTTAATTAACTGGTGGAATTACTAACGATTTATGAGTTACTCTTATAGTGGATTAACCCTAATCGATTCCTACGAAAGGCACACTCCAATTATAAGGTTAACTGGTTGAATTGATGTTTTAAAGAGAGGCGAGCGTTCGCTTCTATCCTCAGCTTAACAAGAATCTAAACTAGATGATCAGGAAAGACAAGTTTAAGCACCAAAGCAGGGAACCGTCTAGCGACTAACCCTAGCTTGCAAAAACCTAATCTAGGTGACCAACCAGAAAAGAAACATGAACAATCAAGAACAAAACAACCATGCAAAGAGAAACTGATTGAACTTTGAATCTTATTACCGCCAATCAGTTACCGCTTTAAAGCCCTGGGTCACTTAGGGTTCATCTAATCTAAGCTCTACAAGTTCAGCTACTCATAACGATAATAGAAGAATCACAGGCAACAAAGAAGATCATCATACAAAGGAAGAACAGATAAGAACTGAAAAACCTAATTCTGACGACTCCCGCGAAGCTTCAATCTCCTGGATCTTCAACTTTAAGCTCCAAGTTCTCCGAGGTGGAAGGATGGCACATCACGATCTCTCCACGGATCTTCGAACTCTCTAAACTGTATCTATCGACCCTAGAGTCGGCTGACTCTCAAAAGTCTGATTTTGTGAATCATTGTTGGAGTTTTTCTAGCTAGCTGCCGATTGGTTCTTTAAATAGGTAAGATTAGGGTTTTCCGATTCTGCCGCGGAAAAGGAAGGAGTTTTCGGCGAAAAACTTAAGAAGTTTTCGCCAAAAACTTCAGTTAAAATCCTTTGTTTCCTTCGTTGATTTCTTCATAAATTTTCGGTGAAAACTTTATAGTATTTTCACCGAAAACTTCAGTGTAATTCAGCTCACTCCACCTGTGGATTTCTGAAGGTATTTTTTCCGAAAACTGTGTAGTATTTTCGGCGAAAACATTGTGCTGGGCAGTTGGATCTTCGGTTCTGACTCCGGTTTGATTTCAGGTTCAATTCCGGTTCACTCCTTGAGGTCTTGAACACGTTTGTGGCTACGTAAATGATGGCAAAAACCTGTGCTATCACAAAAACACTAGAAAACCATCAAATTGACCCAAAAAGGGCCAAAGTAACCAAATCGGTAGGAATTAGGGCAGTTGAGTGAATAATCGCTATTTTACCCCTAAAACCACGTTTCAAGCAAGGAAATGTCGTTTAAATGAGGCTGATAATCACGTCAAATCGAGTGTCATCAGCACACTCCATTGAATAGGTTAATTGATTGATTTGAATTCTAAAGTAAGGCGGACATCTGGTGACCAACGTCTAGAGACTAACCTTAACTTAATACGAATCTAATCTATGCGTCAAGTACACAAGAAACACAGGAAACGAAGATCAAATAATCACGCAAAAGAAATTGTCTGAATCAAGATCTAATTACTGCCGATCCGTGACTGCTTTAAAGCCCCAGGTCACTTAGGTTTCATCTAATATAAGCTCTACGAGTTTAGCTACTCATATTCGATACAAGAGAATCAAAGAAAACATAGTAGTTCATCATGCAAAGGAATAACAGTTAGGAACTGAAAAACCTAATTATGGCGACTAACGTCTGGCGACTCCCGTGAAGCTTCAATATCCAGTAATCTTCAACTCCTAGCTCCGAGCGCTCCTAGGTGGAAAGACTATCGACTCTACAGTCGTGGCGACTGTCAAAGTCTAATTGAATGAATGTTTGTCGTCTGGCGACTGAATGGTATCTTCATTGAATCCCCTCGTCTACTGCCGCTACTGCTTATATATGTGAGTTTCCAAACCCTTATTGGAAAAGGAGATAGTTCTCGGTGAGAACTATGAAAGTTATCGCTCGAGAAGTTTAGTGTAAACTGAGCGAGATTTCTCCTGCTTCCTCGATGAGAATTGTACCTTCCTTTCTTCACAAGTTCTCGGTAAGTGATGACACTCGATTTGACGTGATTATCAGCCTCATTTAAGCGACATTTCTTTGCTTAAGAAATGGTTTTTAGGGTAGAATAACGAATATTCAATCGATTGCCCTATCTCGTGCCATTTGTGTTACCTTAGCCCGTTTCGGGTCTATTTGATGGTTTTCTAGTGTTTTTGTGTTAGCACAGGTTTTTGCCGTCAAATAAGTAACCAAGGACGTGTCTAATGCAGTGGAACATCGAGGAACTGAACCTGAATCGATCAAAGGAGCCAGTCAAAGTCAAACGGAATCCTGCCCGATTACAAAGATATTTTCGCAGAAAATTACCTATTGATTTCGGCGAAAATAATAGTACAAATCGACTGACGCCAAGTGAAGGAGATTTTCGGCGAAATCAATCAAGTGTTCGAACCGAAAATAAAAGGCAGAGAGATCACTTCCATTTAGAAGCATATTTTCGGCGAAAATATCCCTATATTTTCGGCGAAAATAATAGAGGAATCCGGATCTGATAGGGTTAAGTATAAATACTTAACCCGTCGGCCCAAAGAAGAGAGACAATCATAATTCGCAAAATACAACTTTTCGAGATCAGAATTCAGAGAATCCTCTCAAGTTCTGGAGCGAAGAGTTAGAGTTCGAAGAGCCGGATAGAGATCGTGACGCCATCCCTTCGACCTCGACGAATCGGAGCTAGGAGTGTTATTTACCGAAGATCGAAGTCTGTCAGAGTCGTCTAAATTAGGTTTTTCAGATTCTTTTCTGTCCTTCCTCTGGATGATGAACTCTTTCTTTGTCTTTATTGCTTTTGTAATAATCACGAGTAGCTAAACTCGTTAGAGCTTAGACTACATGAACCCTAAGTGACCCAGGGCTTTAAAGCGGTCACGGATCGGCGGTGATTAGATTCGAAATTCAATCAGTTCTTTTTCATGTTTGATTCGTTCTTCATTGTTCATGTTTCTTGTCTGGATTGATCACCTAGATTAGATTCTGGTTAAGCTAAGGATAGAAGCGAACGCTCGCCTTACTTTAGAACATCGAATTGAACAATTAACCTTATAATTGGAGAGTGCCTTTCGTAGGAACCGGTTAGGGTTAATTCACTGCAAGAGTAACTCATTAATCATTAGTAATTACACCAGTTAATTAAGTCGTTGCGAGAGGCGACCGTACCCGGGTGGCTAGTTAATCTTGGTAGTTAGAATGGATAGAGCGAACGTTTGCCGGTCTTAAACCTAAGGGTAAGGAGTTATGGTGGTGTCTTAGTAATTGATTGAATGAGAATCGAAATGAAAATCGGCACAAAAGAAAAAAAAGTGAAGAAAGAAAAGAAGAAAATTTCGAAAAAATGAAGAAAAGAAAAATCAGAAAAAGTTCAAAGTTTTAGTTCAATAAAACGTTCTTCTCCCTACAAATGGAAGAACGAAGTCAAAAGAAAAGTTGAAAAAGAAAGAAAAGAAAAAAAATTGTGTAAAGAAAAAAAGAATAAGTGCTAGGTTGCTTGAGGGTATCATAGGACGAGCGTTCATCATTCCACCCGTGTTTGGTTAGACGGTAGGAAACCATAGATTAGATTCGACGGAAGTTAGTCGAAAGCTACACCGCACAAAGCCATCATCATTCATTCCCATCATCCATCTCATTATAAACCCGAGTAGTGTAGATTTCATTACGGTCCTAGCAGGGAAGTCCTTCTTGACTAGATACTCGTGTTGTCACAGTGGTGGAGATGTGGTCGAAATGCAAACTTATGACAGAATTCGGTAAAAGAAAATGATCGAGAGCAGAAACACGTCCTTAAAACACAAGAGTGAGAGTCCCCATTGTACTATATATATCCTGTGTGAGGAGTATGGTCGGTCAGGTCAAATTCGTGCATAATTGGTTGCTAATTACTTGTCGTGTGCAGTTTATTAGTGAGACCAGGTAGTTTGGCTGATCTGTATGCATGTTAGGTTTCTTGTTCTAGGATCGAGCTGTCTAATAATTCATTGTGTTTGATTGAGCTCCAATTTAATCGATCTTATCATTTATGAACATGAGCGTTTCTATTCAGTTTGCTTGAGGACAAGCAAAAGCTTAAGTGTGGGGTATTTGATGACACTCGATTTGACGTGATTATCAGCCTCATTTAAGCGACATTTCTTTGCTTAAGACATGATTTTTAGGGTAGAATAATGAATATTCAATCGATTGCCCTATCTCGTGCCATTTGTGTTACCTTGGCCCGTTTCGGGTCTATTTGATGGTTTTCTAGTGTTTTTGTGTTAGCACAGGTTTTTGACGTCAAATAAGTAACCAAGGACGTGTCTAAGGCATTGGAACATCGAGGAACTGAACCGGAATCGATCAAAGGAGCCAGTCAAAGTCAAACAGAATCCTGCCCGATTACAAAGATATTTTCGCCGAAAATTACCTATTGATTTCGGAAAAAATAATAGTACAAATTGACTGACGCCAAGTGAAGGAGATTTTTGACGAAATCGATCAAGTGTTCGAACCGAAAATAAAAGGCAGAGAGATCACTTCCATTTACAAGCATATTTTCGGCGAAAATATCCCTATATTTTCGGCGAAAATAATAGAGGAATCCGGATCTGATAGGGTTAAGTATAAATACTTAACCCGGCGGCCCAAAGAAGAGAGCCAATCATAATTCGCAAAATACAACTTTTCGAGATCAGAATTCAGAGAATCCTCTCAAGTTCTGGAGCGAAGAGTTAGAGTTCGAAGAGCCGTATAGAGATCGTGACGCCATCCCTTCCACTTCGACGAATCAGAGCTAGGAGTGTTATTTACCGAAGATCGAAGTCTGTCAAAGTCGTCTAAATTAGGTTTTTCAGATTCTTTTCTGTCCTTCCTCTGGATGATGAACTCTTTCTTTGTCTTTGTTGCTTTTGTAATAATCATGAGTAGCTAAACTCGTTAGAGCTTAGACTAGATGAACCCTAAGTGACCCAGGGCTTTAAAGCGGTCACGGATCGGCGGTGATTAGATTCGAAATTCAATCAGTTCTTTTTCATGTTTGATTCGTTCTTCATTGTTCATGTTTCTTGTCTGGATTGATCACCTAGATTAGATTTTGGTTAAGCTAAGGATAGAAGCGAACGCTCGCCTTACTTTAGAACATCGAATTGAACAATTAACCTTATAATTGGAGAGTGCCTTTCGTAGGAACCGGTTAGGGTTAATTCACTGCAAGAGTAACTCATTAATCATTAGTAATTACACTAGTTAATTAAGTCGTTGTGAGAGGCGACCGTACCCGAGTGGCTAGTTAATCTTGGTAGTTAGAACGGATAGAGCGAACGTTCGCCGGTCTTAAACCTAAGGGTAAAGAGTTATGGTGGTGTCTTAGTAATTGATTGAATGAGAATCGAAATGAAAATCGGCACAAAAGAAAAAAAAGTGAAGAAAGAAAAGAAGAAAATTTTGAAAAAATGAAGAAAAGAAAAATCAGAAAAAGTTCAAAGTTTTAGTTCAATAAAACGTTCTTCTCCCTACAAATGGAAGAACGAAGTCAAAAGAAAAGTTGAAAAAGAAAGAAAAGAAAAAAATTGTGTAAAGAAAAAAAGAATAAGCGCTAGGTTGCTTGAGGGTATCATAGGACGAGCGTTCATCATTCCACCCGTGTTTGGTTAGACGGTAGGAAGCCATAGATTAGATTCGAGGGAAGTTAGTCGAAAGCTACACCGCACAAAGCCATCATCATTCATTCCCATCATCCATCTCATTATAAACCCGAGTAGTGTAGATTTCATTACGGTCCTAGCAGGGAAGTCCTTCTTGACTAGATACTCGTGTTGTCATAGTGGTGGAGATGTGGTCGAAATGCAAACTTATGACAGAATTCGGTAAAAGAAAATGATCGAGAGCAGAAACACATCCTTAAAACACAGAGAGTGAGAGTCCCCATTGTACTATATATATCCTGTGTGAGGAGTCTGGTCGGTCAGGTCAAATTCGTGCATAATTGGTTGCTAATTACTTGTCATGTGCAGTTTATTAGTGAGACCAGGTAGTTTGGCTGATCTGTATGCATGTTAGGTTTCTTGTTCTAGGATCGAGCTGTCTAATAATTCATTGTGTTTGATTGAGCTCCAATTTAATCGATCTTATCATTTATGAACATGAGCGTTTCTATTCAGTTTGCTTGAGGACAAGCAAAAGCTTAAGTGTGGGGTATTTGATGACACTCGATTTGACGTGATTATCAGCCTCATTTAAGCGACATTTCTTTGCTTAAGACATGGTTTTTAGGGTAGAATAACGAATATTCAATCGATTGCCCTATCTCGTGCCATTTGTGTTACCTTGGCCCGTTTCGGGTCTATTTGATGGTTTTCTAGTGTTTTTGTGTTAGCACAGGTTTTTGCCGTCAAATAAGTAACCAAGGACGTGTCTAAGGCATTGGAACATCGAGGAACTGAACCGGAATCGATCAAAGGAGCCAGTCAAAGTCAAACAGAATCCTGCCCGATTACAAAGATATTTTCGCCAAAAATTACCTATTGATTTCGGCGAAAATAATAGTACAAATCGACTGACGCCAAGTGAAGGAGATTTTCGGCGAAATCGATCAAGTGTTCGAACCGAAAATAAAAGGCAGAGAGATAAATTCCATTTACAAGCATATTTTCGGTGAAAATATCCCTTTATTTTCGGCGAAAATAATAGAGGAATCCGGATCTGATAGGGTTAAGTATAAATACTTAACCCGGCGGCCCAAAGAAGAGAGACAATCATAATTCAAAAAATACAACTTTTCGAGATCAGAATTCAGAGAATCCTCTCAAGTTCTGGAGCGAAGAGTTAGAGTTCGAAGAGCCAGATAGAGATCGTGACGCCATCCCTTCCACCTCGACGAATCGGAGCTAGGAGTGTTATTTACCGAAGATCGAAGTCTGTCAGAGTCGCCTAAATTATGTTTTTCAGATTCTTTTCTGTCCTTCCTCTGGATGATGAACTCTTTCTTTGTCTTTGTTGCTTTTGTAATAATCATGAGTAGCTAAACTCGTTAGAGGTGGGCTTTAAAGCGGTCACGGATCGGCGGTGATTAGATTCGAAATTCAATCAGTTCTTTTTCATTTTTGATTCGTTCTTTATTGTTCATGTTTCTTGTCTGGATTGATCACCTAGATTAGATTCTGGTTAAGCTAAGGATAGAAGCGAACGCTCGCCTTACTTTAGAACATCGAATTGAACAATGAACCTTATAATTGGAGAGTGCCTTTCGTAGGAACCGGTTAGGGTTAATTCACTGCAAGAGTAACTCATTAATTATTAGTAATTACACCAGTTAATTAAGTCATTGCGAGAGGCGACCGTACCCGAGCGGCTAGTTAATCTTGGTAGTTAGAACGGATAGAGTGAACGTTCACCGGTCTTAAACCTAAGGGTAAGGAGTTATGGTGGTGTCTTAGTAATTGATTGAATAAGAATCGAAATCCGCTGATCTGTTGATTGCCAATGCTCTGGGGAACGAAGGGGGATTCAAAGTCTAAGTTCGTCTGTCATCCTTGTTTTCAAACCCTAAATTCTCAATCTGCTTTAGTTTAATTTCTTTTAATTTATCCGCATTTCGTAGATTTAGAAGTCGTGGAACTCACACCACGCACAACCTGCTTGCATTCGAGTATTTTGCCAGTTTTAAAGTAGTCAATCTTAGAAGACCCTCGGAATACGATCTACCCTAGCTCTCGTTAGCTTGGTAGTATTTGATCAACCGCTTCTGCGACGTTCATCAGTAAGAACTATGAAAGTTCTCGCCGAGAACATCCTCAGTGTAAGCTCCTGAAATTTTTGACGAGTGTTCTGACTTCATCCTTGACATCTTCTCGCCGAGAATTATAGAGTTCTCGGCGAGAATTTTGTGCTGGGCAGTGGACTGATAGTTTGGTTCTTGGTTTTGATTCTGGTTCACTTCTTGAGGTCTTGAACACGTCCGAGGCTACATAATTGATGGCAAAACCTGTGTACTCATGGAGACACTAGAAAACACATCAAATAGACCCGAAAAGGGCCAAAGTAACCAAATCGGTAGGAAATAGAGCATTTGAGTGACAACAGCCTAAACTACCCCTAAAATTGTGTTTCAAGCAAGGAAATGTCGCTTAAATGAGGCTGATAATCACGTCAAATCTATTGTCAGCAAACACGATTCTAGGGGTAGTTTAGGGTATTTCACTCATTTTTACCATTTCCTACCAATTTGGTTACTTTGGCCCGTTTCGGGTCTATTTGATGTGTTTTTTAGTGTCTCGTTGAGTACACAGGTCGTGCCGTCAAATAAGGAGCCATTGGACCTGTTCGGCAAGCAATGGAACCTCGAGGGGTGAACTGGAATTGATCCAGAATCAAACTGATCAAAGAGCTGCAAAATCGCCTGCCCAGCACAAGAGTTCTCAGTGAGAACTCTTAATATTCTCGCCGAGAATCTATTGAAGAAGTGAGGGAAAATTCTCGTCGAGATCCAGGATTACAAAGAAGTTCTTGGCAATAACTTTTAATGTTCTCGCCGAGAACCTATGAAGAAACTAATTGAGAATTCTCGTCGCATGTGTCCAATATATTTACACTGAAGTTCTCGATGAGAACTTCAAACATTCTCGCCGAGAACTTGCCCCTTTTCCAGCTGTGACAAGGAAATGGATTATATAAGGCAGTCGCCTCCCATCATGGAGACATACTTTAATCCAGACTTCAGAGATGAGAGATAGAGTTTAGAGAGCATCGAAGAGTTCCCGGAGAGATCCTGACACCGTCTTTCCACCTCGGAGTGATCGGAACTAGGAGTGAAGATTGCCAGAGATCGAAGCTTCACCGGAGTCATCAGAATTAGGTTTTACAGTTCTTCTCTGTTCTTCCTTTGTATGATGAACTCCCTAGTTGTCTTTGATTCTTTTGTTATCAACATGAGTAGCTAAACCTGTGTAAGCTTAGATTAGATGAACCCTAACTGACCCGGGGCTTTAAAGCGGTCACGGATCGATAGTAATTAGATTTAAATTCAGACAGTTTCTCTTGCATGTTTGATTTGTTCTTCGTTTCCTGTGTTTCTTGTCTAGCTTGATCACGTAGATTAGATTCATGTTAAGATAAGGATAGTGGTGAACGTACGCCCGCCTTACTGTAGAACATCAAATCAATCAATTAACCTTTTTAATGGAGTGTGCCTTTCATAGGAACCATTTAGGGTTAATCCGCTTCTAGAGTAACTAATTAATCTTAATCAATTGCACCAGTTAATTCTCCGTTACAGAAGTGAAAGCATGGACGGTTAAATAATCGTGGCAATTAGATCCGATAGAGAGAACGTTCGCAGTACTTAGACCTAAGGGTAAGGAGTTGTGGTGGTGTCTAAGAACTGAATGAATTAGGATCAAAAGTCGCCATTTTTGTGATCGCCAATGTCCTGATAATCTTAGGGGGATTCGAGTCTAAGCTTCGTCTATCAAATTTGTTAGTCAACCCTCAATCAATCATTGTCTTTAATTCCATTTTAATTTCCTCGCGTTATAGTTTAGAAGTTGTGGAACTCACACCACGCACGACGTGTTTAAACCCAAGTAAATTGCCAGCTTCTTTGAGTAAACGATTTGAAGAAACCTCGAGAGATTCGATCTAGTCTACTTCTGTAGACTAGTAATTTGATAAACCTGTTCTACATCATTTATCAAATTGGCACCATTGCCGCAGACTCTTCTCTATTGTTTGAAAGAAGAGTTGGCAATTTATTCTTCTACGTTCCATCTTTTCGTCTTCCATCACACTTTGATTTTACACCGGTTGTTCTTGTTTTTGTTGACTTGCATGTTGTTTACAAATATATGAACTTCCGTTCACTCGTTCTCACCTCAATCCTAATAAGAGTAAGAGCTCAAACAAGCCAAGCAGTTCTGCACCAACCAAGCAACATCAACCGAATAAACAAGTGATAATCAATCCACCCCCATCTTTCACCCCCATTAAGATTGAGGAGTCGAACGAGGACTCTTCTTCTTCCACATTATCCACTTTGTCAGAGTCACCACCATCCTCTCCTAGAATGGGCGATCGATAGCTACCACCACCACCACCTCCTCTTGCTCCGCGTACTATGGCGGACTACAACAAGCCGAGCACGACTAGTGTTCGGTCTAGCATTGGTGTGCCTCATAACGATGCTGATCCTGACTATGAGATCAAGATCCCCTTTCAGGGAATGATCTCTAGGGATGTTCAATTTGAAGGGAAGCCGCATGACAACCCATGTACTCATCGTGCAGACTTCCTTTCCATGTCTGAGACCTTCTAGAGTGGGAGTCTCGACAAGAACACTCTGTGCTTGTGACCTTTCCCATTCTCTCTCAGAGGCGCCGCAAAAAGGTGGCTTAACAGCAAGCCACCCGGTTACTACACCAACTGGGATGACCTTGCTGAAGAATTCATTGAGGAGTATTTTCCTCTGGCCAGAACCTCAGCTTACAAGGATAACATTGCTCGGTTTAGATAGAAGGATGGAGTCAACTTATACGATGCTTGGAATGAATTCAAAGAACTCCTCTATGACTGCCCTCATCACGGCTTCGAGCAAAGGCAACTAGTTAAAAATCTTTGCTCGAGGGATGAATGAAGAATCTGCTAAGTGGGTCAATTCCTTGGATGAGGGAGATTGTACCGCGCTCACACCAGAAGCTTCTCTTCTTCACTTTGCAAGCTGTGCATCTAAGTCCAGGAATTGGGAGAGACAATCTGAAGCAGCTAAGAGCCGATTAAGCCTTGAAGAACAGATGAAGGCTAAAGTATAGAAACACATAAAGAAGGCTGGCGCACCCACCAACTCTCCATCAGCTTCTATCTATGTTGCCGGTTCTGAATGGTGTGGGGTATGTGCTCATAATGGAGGAAGTTGTCAGAACTTCGGTAAAGCAGATGTTTGGTCTGTAGATGAAGTGAATTTCTTTGGGCAAAGCTTCACCAACAATCAAAAAGGCTACTCCGACTATCGTAAGTTCAGACAATCGCAACAATAAGGGAGCTTCCAACAGCGTCCTCCTTACAACTCCGACATTAACCAGAATCAGAATAACCGACCATCTGGGTCATATCAAGAATAGAAGCCGAATAATCCATCCGTTGGAATCTATCAACCACCTCACAGGAATCAAGGCAACTATGATACAACTGATGAACTTGTTGTTGTGCTGGTTCAAACAAATAACTAACAAAGCTAACAAAAGCAAGGGTAGATCGTATTCCACGGGCCTTCTAATGATCGACTACTCAAATAAGCTAGCAAATTACTCAGGTTTAAACACTTCGTGCGTGGTGTTAGTTCCACGACTTCTAATTCTAAGAAATGCAGAGAAATTAAAAATTGAAACTAAAAGCAGATTGGAAATTAGGGTTGAAAACAGAGATGACAGACGAACTTAGAATTTGAATCCCCCTTCGTTCACCAGAGCATAGGCAATCAACAGATCAGCGAATTTCAATTCTCATTCAATCAATTCTAAGAAACCACCATAACTCCTAACCCTTAGGTTTGAGACCGGCGAACGTTTGCTCTATCCGTTCTAGCTACCAAGATTAATTAGCCGCCCGGGTACGGTCGCCTCTCGCAACGACTTAACTTAACTGGTGGAATTACTAATGATTTATGAGTTACTCTTGTAGTGGATTAACCCTAATCGGTTCCTACGAAAGGCACACTCCAATTATAAGGTTAATTGTTCAATTTGATGTTTTAAACTAAGGCGAGCGTTCGCTTCTATCCTTAGCTTAACAAGAATCTAATCTAGGTGATCAATCCAGACAAGAAACATGAACAATGAAGAACAAATCAAACATGAAAGAGAAACTGATTGAACTTTGAATCTAATCACCGTCGATCCGTGACCGCATTAAAACCCTGGGTCACTTAGGGTTCATCTAGTCTAAGCTCTAAGAGTTTAGCTACTCATGTTCATCACAAAAGAATCAAAGACAAAGATAGAGTTCATCATACAAAGGGAGAACAGAAAAGTATCTAAAAAACCTAATTAAGACGACTCCGGCAGAACTTCGATCTTCCGGTAGACTACAATCCTAGCTCCGAGTCTTCGAGATGGAAGGGATGGCGTCATGATCTCTTTCCGGCTCTTCGAACTCTAAACTCTCATTCAGAACTCTTGAGAATCCTTGAAGTATTTTGTATTCGTTGGAAATTATGATTATGAAAAGTCTATCTGATTTGGGCCGCCGGTTAAGTATTTATACTTAACTCTAATACTGCCGGATTTTAACTGAGATTTTCGGTGAAAATATGAAGGAATTTTCGCCGAAAATTCCTTTATAAAATGGGTTGTCCGCCGGCTGAATTCTCCTGTGCTTTTCGGACCGATGGTTCTCGGCGAAAACTTGATATTTTTGCCGAAAACTTCCTTGGTTGAGCTCCAGTGGATTTGTTCAAGTATTTTCGCCGAAAATCCTAGGTGTTTTCGCCGAAAATTCCTTTGTAAAACGGGGCAGGATTTGGTTTGACTTGGTTGGCTCCTTGGATCGATTCCGGTGCGATTCCTCAAGGTTCCAACGCCTTAGACACGTCCTTGGCTACTTATTTGACGGCAAAAACCTGTGCTAACATAGAAACACTAGAAAACCATCAAATAGACCCGAAACGGGCCAAGGTAACACAAATGGCACGAGATAGGGAAATTGATTGAATATTCGTTATTCTACCCTAAAAACCATGTCTTAAGCAAGGAAATGTCGCTTAAATGAGGCTGATAATCACGTCAAATCGAGTGTCATCAACAACACACCTGGTAATCGCCAGAATCAGTACCCTAATAACAACTATCAAGGTCCTCCTAGCTTCACCGGAGGACAACAGCCTTAGAGATCTGCGCCACAGGATACGAAAGAGAGCGAAATGGATAAAAAGCTCAACCAGATCATATCCAGACTTGACGACCATGACGCTCAATTCAAAACTCAAGCTATTATGAATCAAGAGAAGATAAGTCACACAGAAAGTGGAAAGTCAGTTGAGCACCCTTATCAGGCTCGTCACTTCTGGTGGCCCCATTGGTCAGTTGCCTAGCCAGATAGAGCTAAACCCAAGGAATGAGCATGTCAAAGCCATCTCTACAAGAAGCGGCAAGCAACTAGCTGGTCCTACAGCGCCTGATCCGGTCATGGTTCCCGACGCTATAGCCATTGACATGCCAGAGATCGAGGAGGAAGATAAAGAAGAAGAACAAGAGACGACTGCCACGCCTCCTCCACCAGCTCCTAAGCCACCTCTTACTCCTTGTCAGCCGAAGATTCCATTCCCTTAAACCTTGAAGAAAAAGACTTATGACTCTCAATTCAAGAAGTGGTATGGATACTTGAAGAACACGGAGATTAAAATACCCGTTACTGATGCCATGGAGATGATACCATAGGTTGGGAAAGTCGGGAAGGACATCACAAAAAACAAGAAGAAGGGAGAGTTGTCTTCCGTCTTTATTAACGAGGAGGGTTCAACTGACTTCTGCCATACTCCATTTATACCCCCACCAGCTAAGTGTAATGATCCCGGTTCTTTTAGTCTACCTTGCTTTATCAATGGTATTAAAATTGATTGTAGCTTCATTGATTTAGGTGCATCTATCAATGTCATGCCTACTTGCTTATATGAAAAGTTGAATCTAGGCGAATTGAAACCAAGTAGTATGCAGTTGGTGTTTGCGGACATATCTGCTAAAGCACTTAGGGGATTAATAAAAGATCCAGCTGCATGAATCGCAATCCTCTTCTGAAACTCCAAAGTCTTGGAGGGTGGAAATAATTCTTCCAAGAATGCTTGGGCAAGCTGCCTCCCAATTGGTGAGAGTTACACTAGGTTGGTTATTGAGCCACCTCTTTGCTGTTCCAATAAGTGAGAATGGAAACAACTTGAGGTGAATAGCATTCGCAGAAACTCTCTATGCTTGTAGGTATTGCAGAGCTTAAGGAAGTTATCAATGTGCACGGCTGGGCACTTTTCAGGACTCCCATGATATGGCTTATTTGCGACCATATTGATCAGATGCGACTTCAACTCAAAGTCTACTACCATATTGTTGTGATCTGAGGTAAGAGAATGCTTCTCTCGACTTCTCCCACCACAAGCTTGGTGAAATCAGCCAAAGATCTCCTTGCATCCGCCATGTCTTCAAAGAAAGGATTCTCAAAGTCTTTCGGATTTTGCATAAACAACCAAGAAGAAAAAGGAGTTACAAGTAAGCAATCCGTATCAAAGACACACAAACACAACCAAACAAAAACAACAAAAAGTAAAGGGTAGAGCACATGAACTAAAAACCTTTCTGACCGAACAAAGATTTCCTCAGCAACGGCGCCAAAATATGATCGGCCTTGTGGAGGTGACTAATGATACATGGCTTTTGGCCAGGGTCATATTCTCGCGAGTCTCTTGGTTTGGCTTACTCAGTTCTGAGAGAGGCTCTCAAAGGGGGTAGGCTAACACAACATTACTTCAACACAATCACAAGACATAGCAAAGACAAGCTCAAGTTATCAGGAAATCAACTCAAGCACTGGCTTAAAGAGCATGGAAGTAGGGGTTGACAACAATTCGAATCAAGCATGCATGAACACAAAACACAAAGTGAATGGAATGGATGAGAGGTAAGGATCAAGCAAGTTTCCCCTTACGGGTCATAATTCATGATCACACAACCTTGGATAGAATGGCCTTAGCAAGCCAAACGAGATATTTCAACACTACACCGAAACGTATCCTAAGCTCATGGATCAAGAAAATTAGGACCAAGCACACATTATCAATCAATCGGGTATGGGTCGCCACTAAACTGACTAATGATAATGCACACAAAGTATTCAATGAAATGCTTATGGGTCAGAAGTTGATTATGTCTAAAAGACATAAGAAAACTTATGTCATGGTTCTTGATCCGCTAAACAGATACTGTTTGGCGCTGACTATTGTTTACTCTTTACATTAATGATGTCTGAATGGTCATTTGGATTTCAATATTTGATAGAAATTTGCTGCTATTTGTGTTTGTCGTGAATATTAAAATGGCATGAATATTTGATACCCACCGGCTAGAAAATTAAAATTGGGAGTTCAAATTGAATGAGACTATTAAATTTTTATATTTTTGGTCTTAGTGGGTATCTTGTCTCGAACTCGCTAATACCCGTTCGGATTAGTGGATACCCATTACCTATTCGTGTTCGGGCCTCGGGATTGATTTCTTATGTTATGGGTACCCACTACTCGAAACTTAATGGGTACGAGTACTCGAATTCGTACTATTAGTCAGCCCTACTCCCAAGCCGATGTTAAACGGCAGATCATAAAATTATTTAACATTAGTTTCAAAGGGCCAATGTTATATAGTCAATGTTAGACCAATAGTTTATTGTAGTGACTTATATTAATCTCTTGCTTATATGTATTTCACTCATTGTAGTACTATTGTTACTTATATTAATGTAGCAGTTTGTTTATAGTACTTTTGATGCATGTTTATACTGTTGCTTGTTAATGGCAGTGTTAGATGATGTTACGCTATATACATTGTTTCTGAATAAAATCTACTCATCTATATAAGCCTTTTTAGCTTTTTGAGCATTGCTACCTAGGATTCTCTATTTTGTCCTTGATTGTAGCAAGATAGCCAATCAATGAATTTTTTTTATTTTTATTTTGAATAAAAAAGCGATTTTAATAAAAATGATAATTTTCACGAACTACTAGAGTTCGACATACAACCTCAACAATGAAAGTGTTGTGATCTACCATCTAAGCTATACAAACTAATTTATTACTATATTAAAAAACATTAAACCACATTGTTCCTCAATATTTTAATGTACAAACTGAAGCACATTTTAGCCTTAATGATTTTGCACATTTATTAATATTATGATAACCAACAATTTATTGTAGAAATGAACTAACAACTTCAGTAGAGAGTATGGTTAATGGAATATGGTAATACTTCATTCTTATAGTTTATTGTTAGATGATGATTCTTTTGTTCAAATCGGGTTTTGTGTTGATATTTAATTAATTTGAGACTAAAATGAGATATTTATTTCTTTGTCACAGACAATCTCTTATATTTTATACTCAACACTTTACTTATCACTCTATGTATGTATATATACACTAAGATGTTTACATGTGGCGACAATGAGAGAGACATATAAACTTGATATTGATTGAATCATGACATTTTTTTAGAATATCACCATTTATGCAAGTCATTCACTATTAACAAATTCAAAGTACTGACCGGGTTGAGTCAGTTTAAATTGGGCATTTTCATCAAGTCTAATATATGCATATAACATGATCCTTATATTCATATTTCTTCTAATTTTAAATGGTTCAATTGAGGTTTCATTCCTCAAAATGATTTTTTTACTGAGTTGTTTATTTTAGTCTCGAATTTATTTGTTTGTAAATATTTTGAGAGAGCTGGAATTTAATGTTCCATTTGTCTTGAACTTACTTTTGTTGCTAAATCAAACATTGAATAATGTATTTTTTTACATGAATTCTCAAAAGACATTTAAGCAAACTGCGAGTCATAAATTTTATAAAATTAAAGCATGCTATTTATATGTGTGAAATATTTTCAAACTACCTAAGTTAATTATTAATTTGGTCAAGGATTGAGTTGTATAGTAAATAAATATTTAAGAGAAATGTTTTTCAATTAATATATTTATTGAGCTAAAGAAAATTCGATAATAAGGTTGTACCTTAATAAGAGCAGTGGTTAGTGAGATCGTGATTATGTAATAGTTTGGGTCATTATATCGTAAGTAAAGCGCGTTATAAGTCATTTACTATTAATAAATTCAGAGTATTGGTCGAGCTAAGTGAGTTTGAGTTGGGAATATTCATCAAACCTAAATATATCCATATACCATGATCCTTATTTCCATATTCTTCTAAGTTTCAACGGGCCAGATGTGGTTTCATTCCTTAAAATGATTTTTTTATACTTGAACACTTTACTTATCACTCTATATATGTATATATACACTAAGAGGTTTACATGTGATGACAATGACAAATACATATAAACATGATATTGATTAAATCATGACATTTTTTTAAAAATATCTAAACCATTTATGCAAGTCATTTACTATTAACAAATTCAAAGTATTGATCGAGTTGTTGAGTCAGTTTAAATTGGGCATATTCATCAAACCTAATATATACATATAATGTGATCCTTATTTTCATATTTCTTTTAATTTTAAACGGGCCAATTGAGGTTTCATTCCTCAAAATGATTTTTTTACGGATTTGTTTATTTTAGTCTCGACTTTATTTGTTTGTAAATATTTTGAGAGAGCTGCAATTTCATGTTCTGTTTGTCTTGAACTTACTTTTGTTGCTAAATCAAATATTGAATAATGCGTGCGTAATAGTATGGGTCATTAGATCGTAAATAAAGTGGGTTACAAGTCATTTACTATTAACAAATTTAGAGTATTGATCGAGTTGAGTGAGTTTTGACTGGGCATATTCATCAAACCTAAATATATTCATATAACATGATCCTTATTTCCATATTCTTCTAAGTTTCAACAAGCCAGGTGAGGTTTCATTTCTCAAAATCTTCTCAATGTTGATTATTTTTGTCTCGGCTTTATTTGTTTGTAAATGTTTCGATGTAGATGCAATTTCATATCATTTGTCTTGAACTCATTTTTGTTGGTTAATCAATTTTTTTGTTACAAATATTTCGAAGTCATACAAGTTTATAAGACATCACTTATTTGAAAGGTTCGTTCGAACGAAAAGTGTACTAAACTTAATTAATTTTCAAAATATTATAAAATTAATCACAATATTAAATTTAAATATGAAATATATTCTGGTATTGTATAAAAAAATATCTAACTATTATATGATCATTTGAAGTTATAGGGATATGATTTTAAATCCTTCCCTCAATAATAGGATAATAACAAATTATGAAACTAAATTTTTTTTGATGAATTAGTTGATTATATTTCACAAAAAAACTGAGAATCACAGTACAAGTAAGGAAACACGGAAAGACCTATCTAGCAACATTTACATGTAACTAACTATACTACTCTCCTCTCTATGCCCTTTAGCAAAAATCAAAATCTCTTCTCTAGTAAGCTTTCCAAGATCATCAACACTCAAGGATAAACCTGTAAATACTCTTCTACACCTTTCAATCCACACTGCACTGATAAGAATTCTCCAAGTAAGCTTCCTCAGCTTCTACTTAACATTATCATTAGTCTAGGTAATAGCCTCAGTTATCATACTACTCCAGGTAAGATCTGAACCGCCACAACTGGGGGCAGACGACCCTAACCACCGCAAGTTAATCTCCTAGCAACAAGCTGAATCTACGGAACCGGGATGGAATTGGACTTTGACCCACTAGCTATAAAAGAGCTAGGAACCAGAAGTACCAAGTTGAAGGCGCCACTTCAAGAGATGGATGCTCTTGATGATAAGCCGAACCTTAAGTAATGCAACTAGAAAATACTCGAAGGGGTTAGAACAAAGTTTTGAAAAAGGGGTATATTATTGATTGAAGTTTGTCTTTACAAGGGTGGCCGGCGGCCACTATATATAGGGAGGAGTTAGGGAACAAGTTGTCCTAATCCTCCTAAATAACTACTTCCTAAAGAAAAAAAGTCTTATTTAGAATACTAAAGAGGACTTAAATGAATCCTTATCTAACCTAAAAAGGAAGTAAAATTCAGAGTTATAGTCCTACAAGGGAAAGTCTCATTCCTAAACAAGAACTCTAAAAAAAAGAAAGCTGGAAAATTCCTAAAAAACAGATAAATTGGTTCTGGGAGATTCGGCCAAATAAATATCAAATAAATTCTTAAAATTAATCCCTTTGGTAGATCACTAGTAGACTCAATGGGCTACAACTTTCATGTTGGACATCAGCCTAAATTCTGTCGTCAAGTAGCCCATATTCATCAATTCTTGTCAGATTAGGAATCTGTCTAGAAATCCAGCTTTGGCTTAGTATTAATCCACCTTTGGCCCATAACTGCTTGGCCATGGGCTGGCCTCTTGGCCCATCTTCAGGGCTGGGTTCTACTTGTTTATCTTCTCTTGGATTAGGCTCAGGTTCTGGCCTGGTCTTGGCTCTGAGCATTGGCTTCCTCGGATCAGCATCCGTGCTCCACTCTTTGATGCTTAGGCCATGCATCATTTTGGCTCTCGGGCCAACTTCATCCTCTTGGTTTCACTCTTATGTCCTCCTCCGAATCCGACTTGGCATGGTGGAGGCTTGTCCATGGGAACTAGGGAATCCTAGGGATTAAGGATTCTTGAGAGGCACGACTGGATCTTTGGCTCGGCCCTAAGTGCTCCTCTTTCGGGCCTTGGCTTCGGGCGTGCCCCGGTGTTGGTGTAGGCTCCGGGCCTTTGGCTTCTAGGGGCCTGAGCTTTGTCTCCTTTCCTTGGCTAAGGATCAGCATCCTCCTAGGGGCATTTTCTGGCTCCAGGACTTCGGCTCTCCTGGGCTCCGGGTGCGGGGCTGGTGTAGGCCTGGGGCCGGTGTAGTCTCGACCCCGCATTAGTGCTAGGGCCGGATCGGCATCAGCCTCAAGGCTTTCTCTTGGGGCTCTTGGTATTGGGTATTTACCTTTCAGCAAGGGAAATCCTCTCTAGTTCTCATCACCTATTCCGCCATCCCATGTTAACATAGGGAGGTTTAGGCCTGGTGCCCGTGGTGTCGTGTCCACAGCGGTCTTGGTGGCCAGTATCACATCAAGGTACAACCTGCCAGCTCAGGAATGAATTCCTGAATGAGCTTCTACAAATAGTTGCATCCTGCAAACACATGCTCCCTTGTTTCATCCGCACTACTACATAGAAGACATTTATCATCAATGTTAGGGCTCCACTTCTTAATTCTATCCCTCGTAGCAAGTCGGTCATTCATAATCAACCAGGCTATCACAGACTGTCTTGGGATCTAATAACCTGTCCATAGTAACCCATACCAGTCCACCTCTCTACCTTTAGGTCGAATCGACTCCCAAATAGTTGTAAGTTTAAACTTAGGCATAAATTTTCCATTCCACGTCAAATCCCCCTCACTATCAATAATGATAAGAGGCTGAACAGAATCTTGCAGCTTCTTCCAGTGCCATGAGCCTCAAAGAGATTGAACATCCCAAAAGCTTTTACCTTTCAGCCTATAAGCATTTAACCAAGCTATCCACAAAGAGCCTGCTGAGTCAATATGATCCAGATGTGATGAATGATATTGGCAGAGTTCCAGGTCAGAAAATCCCTCACCCCTAGCCCTCCTTTTTGCTTTGGCAACACAACAAAACTCCAAGTCACTTTAGCCTTCGCTTGACCAATATCAAATCCCCATAGGAAGCTGTTACAAAACTTCTCTACATCCTTAATCAGTGATGAAGGAAGCACAAAGTTTGACATCCAGTACTGCAACGTTCCACCAATGATAGTTTCAATCAGCCGAAGCTTCCCATGATAGGAAAGTTTTCTAGCCTTCCAATCAGTCACCTTATGAGTTATTTTATCCACCAAATCCTTATAGTGACAATGATGTGAACGGCCAAGCTGATTCCACAACTAGACCACTCACCACTTGGGCAATCACAACTCACGAGCTAAACCTTAGACTACATGGTGGAAATTTGCCAAACGATTAATAGCTATTGAGCTAAGAATCTAAAGGAGATCTTTAATACGAGAGGTGCCATGAATTAGAGTTGAATACTCTAGCTCTGTAAACCTAGTTCTAGATGACAACCAATTCCATGAAAATCGTAAAGAAAGAAATTGCAATTCCATGCAAAGAAAAACCAAAGTTTGTTTATTCATCAAAGTCTAAGTCTCCATTCGAAGTATAAAAGGGTTCTATTTATAGGAGGAGGATTGTCCTAGGGTTACTCTGAATCCTTCTCCTATTCTAACTCTATAATATTAAAATAATCTGAAAAGGGAAGAAATTGGAACTAAAAGGGGAAAACAACTAAAAGGGAATAAAAAACCCTAATCTAGGTAAAAGTCATAAGCTGGTAAGGAAACAACTTGTTCTGACACTCCTTCTCCAATTAGGATTCAGACTCTGGGTTTTTCGTACGCGACATCATTAATCTGGGCATGATGTGGACTCCCTGTTGCGGACAAATTCATGGTGGTCCAGCCCTGGCGCGGATTTGGCGTGTCGCGTTGCGGTTGGGCCGGATGTCCTATCTCGGCATGGCATCAACATCTTGCCTCGGTCTGACATCATCTTGTCTCGGTTCGACATCAGTTTCTAGACTCGGTCTACATCAGCAGCTGGGCTCAGTCTGGCATCAACATCTGGGCTTGGTCCGACATCAACATCTGGGCTCGGTCCGACATTAATATCTGGGCTCGATCCAACATCAACATCCCGGCTCGATCCGGCATCAGCATTTGGTCAGCATCCGGATCAGGATCAAGTGGTGGCCTGGTCTTTGCGCCTAGCATCGGCTTGGCAGTAATGCTTTGGTCAGCATTAAAGTCTTCGTCGGCCACGGTGTCCTGGTCCATGGTCAGCATTAGTGCTCTCGGACCTGCATTGGTGATGCCGCGGCTCGCATCAGCGGGTGGCCGCTCCAAATATTGTTGATGCCGTTGCTCAGCATCAACCACCCAACAATGCTCGACATCAGTGGTAATGCCGAGTAGGGCTTGGTCATGGTGCCGGCCATGGTCATGTCACACAACGCCTAAGCTTCCTTGAAAGAGGAATGCCTAGATACTTGAAAGGAAGATTCTCCTTACAGAAACCAGATATCTTAATCAACTTCTCCTCCTCATCCCCGTGGACCCCAACAATATAGATAGAGCTTTTGTTAGGGTTAAACTGGAGACTAGAGCATATATGATACGCCTGAAGAATTTTAGTTACCTCCTTAACAACTACCTCATTTGCCTTAGTAGTTCTGTGCAGGGGATGAAGCTGGAACTTCTTCTCCTTAATGGCTTGGTCAAATAAGCAGCTTAGAACCTTCATGGAAATCACAAAAAGATAGGTGAAATGGGATCACCCTGTCTCACCCTTTTAGGAGGGAAATAGCCTTTGAGAGTGCCATTGATGTTAATGGAAAGCATAGTAGCTTTGAAACACACCTCAATCCAACTTACATACTGATCAGGGAAGTCCATAGTGATGTGAACCACGGAGTCAAGATCCGAGACCCTTCCACCTCTAGATGGGAACCACGGCTAAAATGCTCCACGACCCTATCACCTTCTGCTGATAGCAAGCACTCTAGTTGAATCTATGGAACCTAGCGGTTGAGTACTAAGACCCACTAGCACACGAAGTCTAGGAACCTTATAAGGTAGAAGAATAAAGTGCCAACTCTTGTTTCAAACAATTAGAAGGTTCCCCGGCAACGGCGCCAATTTGATGAACATTGTAATGCATGCGTCAATTACTACCAAGCTAGAAGCCAAATAGATTTCTAATCATTTACTCAAAGGAGTTAACAAATTATTCGGGTTTACACACGTTGTGCATGATGTGAGTTCCACGACTTCTAAACTATGAAGGAAGAAAATTGAAATGAAAACAAAAGACAGAATAAAAGATTGGTTGACTTGTCAAGACAATAGACAAGCTTAGATTTCGAATCCCCCTAAGATCACCAGAACATTGGCGATCACAAGACCAACGATTTTCAATTTCGATTCATTCAGTTCTCAGACACCACCATAACTCATGACCCTTATGTTTAAGTCTGGCAAACGTTCGCTCTATCCGATCTAACTACCAAGATTAATTGACCGCCCGTACGTTCAGTTCTACAACAGAAAACTAACTGGTGTAATTACTAGTGATTTGTGAGTTACTCTAGCACTAGATTAACCCTAACTGGTTCCTATGGAAGGCACACTCCAATGAATAGGTTAATTGTTGATTTGGTGTTTTAAAGTGAGATGAACGTTCACTACTATCCTCAGCTTAAGAAGAATCCAATCTAGGTGATCAAGCAAGAAAAGAAACACAGGTAATGAAGAACAAATCAAACATGCAAGAGAAACTGTCTGAATGAATCTAATTACCGCTGATCCGTGATCGCTTTAAAGCCCTAGGTCACTTAGGGTTCATCTAATCTAAGCTCTAAGAATTTAGCTACTCATATTCAATACAAGAGAAACTAAAACAATCAAAGAATACATCTCAGGTAGGAAGAACAGAGAAGAACTGTAAAACCTAATTCGATGAATCCATGAAGCTTCAATCTCAAGAATCTTCAACTCCTAGCTCCGAGCACTTTGAGGTGGAAAGATGGCGTCACTATCTCTCCGGGAACTCCAAGGATGCTCTCAACTCTCTCTTGAACTTTGAAGTCTAGAAATTAATCCGTGGAAAAGGTATATCGACTGACGTCGTGAATGATATCCCAAATAAGTGTCCGCCAGTTGCTTTATATAGGGTTTACCAAAACCCGGCCGGAAAAGGCGAGACTTCTCGGCGAGAACATTGAAAGTTCTCGCCGAGAACTTTAGTTCAAAAGCCTCTTGTGTTTGTGTCTTCAATAGTTCTCGACGAGAACTTTGGAAGTTCTCGCCGATGACTTCTTTGGTGATACCTCCTGTGTCTCTGTTGGTGAAACTCCTCGGCGAGAACTTTGGAAGTTCTCGCCAAATACTTCTTGCCTAATGTCTCTTGTGTTCCTGTGTGTGAAAATCCTCAACGAGAACTTTGGAACACGTCGGGGCGGTTCCTTGAGGTTCCTTCGCTTCCCGAACACGTCCGTAGCTACATTATTGATGGCAAAAAGAAATAACAGTGTCAACAAATAGACCCATAACAGGCCAAAGTAACCAAAACGGTAAGAAATAGAGCAATCGAGTGAAAACACCCAAAACTACCATAGAAACCGTGTCTTAAGCAGGAAAATGTTGCTTAAATGAGGCTGATAATCACGTCAAATCGAGTGTCAACAAATACCCTAGACTTAAGCTTTTGCTTGTCCTCAAGCAAACTGAGTTGGAACGCACTAAGATTCACAAATGACAAGATCGATCAAGTTAAGGTTCAAGCCTTCACAATGAATTATTAAACCACTACTAGTAGAACAAATGACCTAACTTGCATACACGTCAACTAAACAACCTGGTCTCACTAATTATCTGCACACAACAAGGAGCAATCACCAATCAAGCACAAATCTGACCTAACCGACTAGACTCGTTACACAGATAATATTTAGTACAAGGGGGACTCTCGCACTCTGTGTTTAGGGACGTGTTTCTGCTCTCAATCACTTTCTCGACCGAAGTATGTCATATGTTTGCAATTAGACCACATCTCCACCACTGTGACAACACGAGTAACTAGTCAAAATGACTTTTGCAAGGGACTGTATCAATTCCTACACTACAAAGAGTTATGATGAATGGATGAATGGATGAATGATAGAATTGGCTTTTGTGCGGCGTATCTTTTGACTAAGTTCGCTCGAATCTAGCCTATGGCTTCCTACCGTCTAACCAAGCACTTTACTTTGTATTTTTTTCTTCCTTTTCTGACTTTTTCTTTACATTTACTTTGACTTCGTTCTTCCATATGTAGGGAGAAGAACGTTATTAACTATACTACTAGACTTTAATCGAACTTTTTCTGAACTTTTTTTTTCTTCTCTCTTTTTTTCTTTAGTGCCAATTTTTAAGTTGCTAGAGGGGTTTACACTTCTGGACATAATAGCTAAGACCACCTGTTTAATGGCTATAGGCAGGTTACCACAAACCGACTTCCGGTAGGCTAATCTAGAACTACTACCACAGGGGATCAACGGGGTGATGAAAAACGTAGAAAATGGCTGTAATGTATAACGAACAAAACGAAAGGCCAAGCTCAAGGGTTTACACCTAAGGGATTTATCGTTGGGTTGGCTTTATGGCTTAAGTAGCTGATTCTAGGTGCCTCTATCCTCCTAGAACTCGTGTCATCGTGTGATCTCGAATAGGTCTCATGCAACTTCTAAGTCATTCAAGGTACGAGAAAATCACTCAAAAAGAATTGAAATTGCAAGTTACGTGCAATGGATCAAAAGCTAACAAATTGGTTTGCTAGTCGAATTTGGTCATTTCCATGCAATCAAGGTGAATTACTACAAGCGTGATAAAAAATTCTATTCCGACCAAGCAATTTAGCAATAGTGCCGGCAAGTTGGTTACAAGTTCTAGGTTAAGCAGTCTAAACATCATTATGAAAGATTGAAAGACAACTTAACATCACAAGTCAAGAATCGAGCAATTATATGCTAAAGGAATGGAATATGCCACGAAATTCATAGAAAACAAGTCAAGATCATGCTAATTCTAACTCCTACCCCACACTTAAACCGTTTTGTGTCCTCACAAGACAAAATTAGGAGAGAGAGATACAGAGAACTTGGAACGAGATGGTTGGTGGAGGGGATGAACACGGAGAGTCCGAAGTGGAGCACAGTAGCTACAAAAGGTCCTATAAAACAAAAACAACAAAATATCAAAGGGAAACAGGGACAAGTGTCCCAGATCCACACAAAAAAAAAGTTGGATCGAAATCTGAAAAGAATAAAAGAAAAGGAAAGGGATACGACCTGGTCACTGATCATCAGGAGGGGTGGTGGTGGTGGGATGTAGAAATGATCGAGCAACGCCTGTCGGGCCGCTGCCTCCACCGCGTGATGACGCTGGATGATGAGTCATCTAGCGTCCTACTCTGCCGGCCAGGAGGTAACTCTGGTCTCGAATGCCAATCGGTCCTTCTGCCATTGGTGAGAACCAGATGAGAAGTATGTCTGCCACTGCTCCATACGGGTCAGCATCTGACCATAGTCGTAAGAGTACTGGGGTGGAGGCTGTGGATGATTCTGCTGTGGGAGGACCTATGGATCTGGCTCGGGCTGAGGCTCCCTCCGGGGCGGAACAAGTGCCGGGACAAAAGTGGTGGGGCTGACAGATAGGTCGAGACCGCGCGCGATGGCGAGGTTCAACCCAATGTGCACGATCTTGATGTGAGGGATGTCAGGGCCCCAGTTGTCACGGAGCTGGAGTGAATCGATCAGACAAGAGATGAAGGGGCCGCCAGGGAGTGCAGTGGGAAGTCTCTTGGTCGTCGTGCGCTTAAGGAAAAATCAGGCTAACCACCACCTGGGGTGGAGTCAGGTGGTCTCAAAAACAGCACGGAATAGGAGGAATTCTTCCAAGGAGATGTGGTGGCTTCCTGCCTCACTACAATAACACAACGATCGTGTCCATGTGTAATGAAGGAATCAGAAGAGAGGGTGAGAAATGTCACCTATGGTGGCGCGATGATTGTCAGCATCGGGGCAACCGTTGATGTGGTGCCATATCTCAGGATATGGGGGTGGGCGGTTGAGTTGATGTCCTCCCAACCAACGATAGGATCCTGGGTGAGGGCGGAAGGGTTGAACAGTGTGGCGAATTCATCGAGAGTTTTCTCATGTGGAATGTTGCCAAGGCGAAAGCGAATACACTTCGTACGTCGCAAAGGGCTACGATTGATCGCTTCAAAAGAGCTCCAGAATTCTTGGAGGGCGACCAGTGGGTAAGCGGAGCCACGAGTGGTCAAAGAATGGAGCTCGGTTTGCTGAAGGCTTGGGAGACGTTGGAATACCATTCCGGTTTATGATTTTTGAAGCCCTCCAGGGAGAGGATAGCCAATGGGGTCGGGGGAATGTCCTTGAACTTTTGGTAGTTCTCCAGGAATGCCGAGGGAAGGGAGGCAATGAATGGATGGAGCTCCTCGATGGTGTGGTGAACCGGAACGCTTGAGGCGGGGATATTCGGAGTGGGTGTGGCGAGTGGAATCAAGTCCGGAGTTACGATCTTTGGTGCGGATGAGGAGGAGGGATGAAGGCTGTCCAGTCTGGCCTTCGTCCGTCTTTCTCGATTGGCCCCAGTGGTCCTAAACTTACCTAGGTTCCTGAAAAATGAGGCTCAAAGCAACCCAAAATTAGAAATTGGGAACCTTACCCCACAGTTAGGTGAAATTCTCGATCCCGCAAAGAATCGAGAAGAACGGATGGAGGGGGGGGGTAAGCAAAAATCAAATCGAATTCTATGCAAGAGGTAAGCGAGGTGCAAAGAAGAAGGTGGAACAGTAGAATGTCGACCAACATGCAGAGAGAAACCAATATTCATCACAAAGTAAACACAACCAACAAAATTCATCAACCGGCAAGGAAAACGAGATTTAATTGTCATTAAATCATGGCACGGCACTCCTAAGTCGGTCGAGATCATAAAAGTTCAAAGAAGTCAGCATAATTCACACCGAAACAGCAGGCACACAAATCGAGGTAGACCGAAAAGTCAAACAAAATAAAGTTCAACGAAATTCAACAATAAATATGTCAAAGATTCGAAATTGAAAACTCAACAACTAATCTCGTAGACATGAATGCATAAAATGAATGAAAAACACAAAAATTGGCAAAAACTCAAAGGGTGCGGTTTCGGATCGAATCGAAGCTATAGAGGTCCGATTCGGACAATCTAGGTATGGGTTTGATCGGCTCAAGGAGGGGGGCGGTGGCGGCCGGCGGTGACGGGAATGGATGGCGGAAGGGAAAATGGCAGCGGTAGGAGAAGAGGAAATTTTTGGCGAGAATAGTTGGGGGTCGGGGGATTCTGGGTTTTATTGAAGAGGAAAGGGGTTTAAAAAAATTACCAGAAAGTTCTCGGCGAAAACTCAATAAGTTCTTGCTGAAAAATTGTTTTAAAATAACTAAAACAAAGACTCAAAATGCACCGGGTTTGAAGAAAGTTATTGCCGAAAACTATGAAAGTTCTCGGTGAAATGTTTGTCGAAAATAGGAACAGGAGTGTAACATCCCCGCCCAACCGAACGGGTTAGAACTCAAGTTTGGGTGACTAGGGTGCTGGAATCAGTACTTCAGATGGTCTCTTGAGGTCTGGGACGTTCGTGTTTGAACCGGGTTGAAGTTGCAATTAAGCTAACGGTGCAGTGTATAGTACACGGCCGTGTAGTGTGATACACGCCGTGTATTCAAAGTACACGGCCGTGTAGCTCAACAGCAGAAATTCGTCAAAAATGGCAGAAGGCAGTACACGGCCATGTATCTATGATACACGCCGTGTATCATGATACACACCGTGTATTGTGAGCTGGGTATTTAAGATGGGTTTTGACGGGGTTTTCCAACTTTTCCCTTCTTTCTCTTTCCCCGAAATTCCTTTGACGAACTAAAATTCCCCAAGTTTCAATCCTTGATTCTGGGAGTTGTAGAGCTCCGATTGGCGATCTGTTTGTTGCTACGTATTCGTGGCGACGGGAGGAAGAGATTGAATGTCGTGGTTTTGGGTGGTTTGGAGTAGGATTCGGTCAGTGAGGAGGAGAAGATCTACGATTTTGGAGTTGTAGAGCTTGGTTGTTCGGGTTCCTAGAAGTGTTTAGAGCCTCGTCTTCTTATCAGGTGAGGGTTTAGCGTACAATAGGTAGCAATGGTCGATGTGAGAAATTGCAACCTTGACTTAGAAGAATGTAGGAATGCATGAATTGAAAGAGAGTAAAAGGGGAAACTGTTTTGTGATTGTGATGATTGGGTGATGTTTGTATGATTGTTAATTGGTGAATTGAATGATGATTATGGGCTGGTGCGTTATGTGGTGTGATTAGGGAAATGTTTAACAAGGATGCTTGATGGATGTGACTTAGTAATGAGTGTAGGAGGGTTGGGGTATGATTCTGTTAAACTGTATCTATATTTGTGTTATCAGTTGTGGTTGCAGGGGGTAGTCCTACCAATGTGGGGTCGCCCTTATACGACTAATAGGTGGACGGTCCCGCCAATGTGGGGTCGTTCAATGAAGGACGTACAGGAGGGTAACCCTATGACTCATGGAATGGCTACCCCTGTACTTGCAGGTGGGGGTGGCTGGTGAGCTAGCTGTTTACCCTTAAACTGTTTGTGCCATGTGTGGCGTTGAATGACTTGTAATGTGTGGTTATAAGTGATGTTGGATTGAGATGATGCTATGTGTTGATGTGTGGTTGTTGTCATGTGTGAATGAGTGAAAGTGGCATTATGTGAGATGTGGTTTAGTATGGGAAGTGATGGTGAATCTTGATGGTTGTAATCGAATGATGTTGGTGAACTTGTGATGAATGTCGATGGATGGTTGTAGGAGTGATGGTTTGATTGTGTTAGTTGAAATGTTAGAATTGGATTGGAGCCTACACTGCCCCCTAGTTTCCACCTCTCCTGGAAGAGTGAGGTGCGGTCACGCCTCCTGGAAGAGTGGCGTGATCTGTTGTTGTTGTGTTGAGGTATCGATGCATGTTGGGCGCTGGATCCTTCTTGCTGAAAGGATGCGTCTTGGACCCTCCTGGAAGAGTGGGTGCGTCTTGCCGGCTGGGGTGGTGTATGGGCAAACTCCAATGGCGCCTAATGAACTCACATAGATAAATGAATGTGTGGTTGTGATGTACTTGTCGAATATGTGGTTGTGATTTATGTGTTGAGTTGTGGTTGAGTTGAGCGAGTCGACTTGTTTGTGATAATGGGTGATGAGTGTTATGCATGATGATCTGTTGTTTATGCTTGTTGAACTCTTTCATTGAATTTATCATGAATGTGGTTGTGGAGTGAAGTGGTGAACTTATTTGATCGCCTAGTATCATGTTAGGAATTAAAATGAGGATGGCTGTGTCAGATTCCATTGTTGTTTGTGTGCGGAGTTGGGATCGCTCCAGAGGTTAGGTTCGGCGCATAGTTAAACCCAGTGGGTTCACTCAATTTCAATAGGAAATTGATCCCCCATAGTTTCCCTTTCAGGTACTCGTGGCTAGCGCTGTGTTGGAGTGGCAGTTGATAATTGAGTTCGAGAAGGTTCTCCTTTGGACACATGAGGTGAAGATCGACGACTTGCTTGGAGTTGACTCATTCTATTTTTATCATATTTCAGTTGACCGTTTTCAGTTTGGGTTGGGAACTTTTGTAAACCTTGAGGATTGAGTTTGGATTTGACTTTACGTTTATGTTGGAGGCCTCCGTTTACTATGGATTTAATGAGAAGTTTTATTATTTCCTTTGCCATTTCACGTTTTCGTAAAACCTGTGCTTACAGTAATGTCCGATCTGGATTCAACCTCGGGTAAACCGGGCTGATTCGGGACGGGTGTTACAAAGAGGTTTAAAAACACGGCAGTGGGTTAAAATTGAAGTTTTCACCGAAAACTATGCAATGTTTCAGCGAGAACTTCTGACTTGACAATTCAAATAGATTTCAAAAACACTGGCAACGTAACTACGAAAAATCAAAACAAAATCAACAAAAATCAGAAAAATTCCAGATAAATTGGAACTGAACCAAGAACACACGACACACACAATAAAATTAAGAAACCACAAATGACACTTTTGGCTCCCCTGAATCGACTCTAAACACGAGGACTGACTCAAAAATCAATGACTGACTCCATTCGTGGGTTGCCTCAAAGCGCTCTTGCTTAACATCCTTGAGCTGGACGATACCTGGATGGCGATCACGGAGTCGAAGGGAAGAAATGTACGTCAACCAGGGCAGCAGCTAGGCCTTAGAGGTACTTCTTGAGCCTATGGCCATTTACCACAAATGATTCTTGATCGGGGCCTTTAATCTTGACAGCTCCAAGTGGTGTTTGCCTAATGACTGTGAAGGGACCGGACCACCGGGACTTTAGCTTTCCAACGAAGAGCTTCAAGCGGGAGTTGTACTGAAGGACTTCGTCTCCCGGGTAGAATGTCTTGTACTCCATCAAATGAGAGTCGTGAATCCTCTTGGTACGTTCCTTATAAAGCTTCGTGCTCTCGTAGGCGTGGAGGCGGTGTTCCTCGAGTTCATCTATCTGCATTAACCTCGCGTCTTCTGCAAGCTTGTGACGCATGTTCAGATCTTTAATAGCCCAAAATGTCTTGTGCATTAACTTTCGCTTGACCATTAGCTTGAGGGTGATAAGCGGTGGACATTTACGGGTGACGCCGAAGTATTTGCACACCCAATCGAAGTGTCCCTGGAAGTGGGTAGCGCACCAAAACTCATGAAAAGACGTTGAAGGAACTTCCCCACTACTCGTGAACTTCCCCTAACCCGGAGCCAAACCAAGGCCTTCAAGGAAAGGCTTAACACTTACACAAAGGCCTGGAGCAAGGGGAGCCATGAAGAGGACGTGGATAGGCTTGCCAAGGGAAACTACACATTTCTGGAAGTCAAAGACACCTTCCTGAAGCCAAAGCCGGAGCAGGACCAGGAGATACAGCCACTCTAGGCACTAATGCTAAGACCGGGCGCCGCCGTCGACCCCAGGCCGAGCAAAGCACTCACACCGAGCCCCTGACAGATTCCAATGGACACCAGGCTCAGTCCCTGTCCTAAAAACATCCCCAGGACATGCTTAAAGGAAGGCCCGAAGCAGAATACAAAAGGCATAGGCAGAAATCCCAGGAGCCCGATGATCACCCCCGACCGGGTGCCAGACCTAGCCCGGAGTGCTACACCGAGGCGATCTGGGCCAAGCCAACAATTGGCTTGAGCCTTTATCCAATTTCCACCGGCCCTAGTAGCCCTAGAAGCCCAGGAAGCATGGCCACCCATCCCTGGAAGAATTGAGGAAGCTGCCACCAAGTTGCCACCCGATTAGGAAGAAGTTCACCTAATCCAGGCCGGTTTAGGAAACACATGATGAACATTGTAATGCGGTCAATCAAATAACTGTCAAGCACAGAGTAGGACAGATCGTATTCCACAGGCCTCTTCTACTTGCTTTCTCAAATATGTTGGCAATTTCATTCAAGGTCGAACACTTAGTGCGTGGTGTGAGTTCCACGACTTCTATACTAAAATGCAAGGTAAACTGAAATGAAATTAAAACAAAGAATGATTGATTGATTGACTGAGATAGACGACAAACAAGCTTAGACTTTGAATCCCCCTTAGATCACCAGAGCAACAATAGTCAACAGACCAGCGATTTTCAATTCTAGTTCATTCAGTTCACAGACACCACCATAACTCGTGACCCTTAGGTTTAACGAACATTCGCTCTATCCGATCTAGCTACCAAGATTAATTAGTTGCCCGGGTACGGTGGCCTCTCACAATGGCTTAATTAACTAGTGGAATTACTGACGATTTATGAGCTACTCTTGCAGTGGATTAACCCTAACTGGTTCCTACGAAAGGCACACTCCAATGAATAGGTTAAATGCTTGATTTGGTGTTTTAAAGTAAGTCGAGCGTTCGCTTCTATCCTTAGCTTAACAAGAATCTAATCTAGGTGGCCAAACTAGACAAGAAACACAGAGAACAAAGAACAAATCAAACATGAAGGAGAACTAAATGAATTTGGAATCTAATCACCGCCCATCCGTGATCGCTTTAAAGCCCTGGGTCACTTAGGGTTCATCTAATCTAAGCTCTACGAGTTTAGCTACTCGTATTGAATACGGGAGAATCAAAGACAAACAAAGAATACATCTCAGGTAGGAAAGACAGAGAAGAACTGCAAAACCTAATTTCGACGGATCCTTGAAGCTTCAATCTACTGGATCTTCAACTCCTAGCACTGGTTCTCCGGGATGGACGGATGGCGTCACAATCCGTTCCTGGCTCCTCGAACTCTTTTCACTCTTTCTCTGTCCGCTCTTAGTCTTGGAATTTTCGTCCAAAGTGTAAGTTATGATCTATCTAATTTTAGCCGCCGAATTTCCTTTATACTTGTCTACGTTTTGGCTGGAAACAGCTTAAGTTTTCGCTGAAAACTTAGAGAGTTTTTGGCAAAAATTCCCTTTGAGAATTTGGCTTGCTCCGTCTGTTTCCTCTGCTCGAAATTGCTTGGAGTTTGCGGCAAAAACTTCTAAGTTTTTTCGCCAGAAACTTCCTCTTGTGATGAACTGTCAAATTCCTCTTGAGTTTTCGGCGAAAACTAAAGATCTTTTTTGCCGAAAACTTCCTGTTGTGATGAACTGTCTATTTCCTCTTGAGTTTTTGGCGAAAACTCAAGATCTTTTTCGCCAAAAACTGCTATGCAAATCGGGCAGGGATGTGTTGACTTCGATTGATTCCTTGATTGATCCGGGTGAGGTTCCTTGAGGCTACAATGCCTTAGACACGTCCTTGGTTACATTATTTGACGGCAGAACCCTGTGCTATCATGGAAACACTAGAAAACCATCAAATAGACTCGAAAAGGGTCAGGGTAACACAAATGGCACGAGATAGAGCAGATGAGTGAATATTTGCTATTCTACCCTAAAAACCATGTCTCAAGCAAAAAAATGTCACTTAGATGAGGCTGATAATCACGTTAATTAGAGTGTCATCAAAATACCCCACACTTAAGCTTTTGCTTGTCCTCTAGCAAACTAAATAGAACACGCTCATGTTCACAAATGATAAGATCGATCAAATTGGAGTTCAAGCACACACAATGAATTATTAGACAGATAATTCCTAGCACAAGAAACCTAACCTGCATACTGATCAACCAAACAACTTGGTCTCACTAAAGACTGCACACGACAAGAAGTAGCAACCAATCATGCACGCATTTGACCTGATCGACCAGACTCCTCACACAGGAAATATTTAGTATAAGGGAAACTCTCCCTCTCTGTGTTTAGGGACGTGTTTCTGCTCTCAATCATTTTCTGTTACTAAATTCTGTCATAAGTTTGCAATTCGACCACATCTTGATGTGAACCGCTGCAATCGTGGGCAGACGACCCTTAAACACTACAAGTTGATGATCGTGCAACGAGGTAGAAACCGTCAGGAACCGGGATGGAGAGTGGACTTTGACCCGCTAGCTATAAAGAGCTAGGAACCAGAAGTATCAAGTCGATGACGCCACTTCAGAAGATGGATGCTCGATAAGCCGGTCCTTCAGTATTGCAACATGCAAATACAATAAGGGTTTCAAGAACAAAGTTCTATAAAGGGATTGTTTATTTCAAAGGGTTCATGATACAAAGGGTGGTCGGCGGCCTCCTTATATAGGTGAGGGAACAAGCTCTCCTCCCTAAAGTCTACTTCCTAAATAAGAATAAAATAAAGAGTCCTACTCCTAAAAAGAATCTTAAAACCCCTAAATAATCCGACTAAAAAGGAAAAACATAAATAATAATGGAAGTCTTTAAAGTAGAATAAAAGACCTAAATTGGTCAAAAACCCTAATCTGGCCGAATTCGGCTGCTCGGGCCTGTTGGCTATGGTGGCGGCCCGGTGGGCTTGTCAAGGCGGGCGCCGGGTCTGATATGGGTGGCATTCGCGGAGCCTGGTGCGCCGGGCTGGTCCAGGGGCAAGGGTCTTGCCCACGAGGCCCGGTCTTCGTGGCCGGCTTCGTGGAATTCCTTGGATCGGCCCGGCTGTCGGTCTAGGGCTCGGGGCTGGTCTTTCCTTGGGCCTTCTCCATTTCCGCTCAGGCCTTCTTCTTTATGCTTCAGGTAGGCCTCCAAGTAGCTCCTAATGTAGCTCTCCGGGGGTTAGGTCGGTCAAAGTGTCGTGCCTCGGGGCCACGGACTCTAATTCTTCTCATGGCTCAGCTCAGGGTCAATCCTTGGAAGCTCTCCTCTCCAGGCCAAGTATTCTTGGGCTCTCTTCCTTCTGTACTCCAGAAATGATTCCAGAGGGTCACTTAAGGGGCCGACTTCCTCTTCAGGGCTCCTGGAAGTCAGGCTAGGAACAGGCTGAAGCTTGTCTTCAGTGCTAGCGCTTACATCCTCGGCCAGCAACATTGCCTGGAATAGCAGTCCATCTCTTGGAGTCTTTCTACCTGCAAGGGAAGGCCTTAGTCGATATTTCTTGTCATACCTTGGCTTTAGGGCTTGAAGATGGCTTGCCCTTGGATCTATACGCTTCTTGTGAGGACCTAGGGTCCTGCCTTGGCCAGGGGATCCTGGTGGGGTGTAGGAGTACAGGTTGGCATCAGGGCAGCATTGCTGGATCATATCATCCCCCTCTTCTTGCCTTGGATTTGTCCCCAAATCCATCTCGGTTTCTCTCCTAGTGCTCAACACTCTCTTCCAGACTTCAGCAATTTTATTGGCCACGGCCGGGGAAAATTCAGCATCATCTTTAGACTTGGGAGTGTCACTGGAGTCACTAACGGACCAATGCTCGGGTCCTACAGTGCTTTCTCCATCGGTCTCCATAGCTCCTTCTCCTGAAAAACTATCAATAATAATGTTAAGGCTTGGAGAAGTGTCCGATGAGAGTTCCTCACTCATTTCCACATCCGGGTCTGCATATGGATCTTCTTCGCTCGGGGCAGCCCTTAAAATCCGTCGGGAGGTTATCTCCCATTGATTCTTGGGTGCACACGGGACCGTCGGTGAAGCGTCGGGTTGGGACACTAGGGTGCCGGAGGCGCCGGGGGTAGGCCAGGGCACGTCGGGCAGGGCGGCGACGTCGGGCAGTGGGGAGGTGGCGGCGGTGGGCAGAGATGCGTCGGGTAGAGGGAAGTCAGCGGCGGCGGGCAGTGATGCGTCGGGGTGGCTGGGGGTGTTGGCCAGTCGGTGGCGTCGGGCATCATCGCGTCGGGCAATCGGGGTCGGGTAGGACCGGGATGGAGCGGTGGGCAGGGATGCACGGACTCGTCAGGCAGTGATCTGTCGGGGGCCACGTCGGGTGGTGATGCGCCGGAGGACGTCGGGCAGCAACAGGTTGGGGTCGGGTGCTGGGGCGGCCGGGGCCTGGTCGGGCAGGGTGGCGTCGGGCGCTGGGGGGCTCAGACTGGTCGGGCAGCGCTAGTCGGGGTCAGGGCCGAGCGCTGGGGTGCCAGGGCCTAGTCGGGCAGCACCGGGGCTGGGTGATGGGGCACCGAGGTGGTCGGCAGCGCCAGTCGGGGTCGAGAAGAGCGCTGAGGCGCCGGGGCCTGGTCGGGCAGTGCTGAGGCAGGGTGCCGGGGCGCCGGGGCTTGTCAGGCCCGGTCGGGCAGTGCAGGGGCTGGGTGCCGGGGCGCTGGGTGCTAGGGTTTTAGAGATTAACCCTGCAAACTTCTCAAGCCCTTCTGGCTTAACTTGTTCTCCTTCATCTGATTCTTCTTCTTCTTCTTTCTTCTCCTCTTCTTCATCATCTGTCTCGATTCCTCCTTCTCTTACCACCATTATTCGTTGATTGGAGCAGTCCCTTGAGTTATGTCCTCTACCTTGACATTACAATTCCACTGGGACGTGGGTTAGAGTTTTGAACCTTAGAAGTAGGTGGGGCAGATGTTACCGGTGGTGCCAAATCCCTAGGGTTAGGGTTTGGCCATTAGCTGGAGCCTCAAGGCTATTCGGGCTTCCATGGGGCTTGGCTTGTACTCGAGCCTCCTCTCCACGGGGCATTGGCTAATCTTCTCGTGTAGCCCTTCTTCACCTCTCTCTCCACGCGGTTAGCTAGGGCTTTGAGATCCTCGTAGTTAACATAGTTAAGTATGTTGACTTGATGCATGATCTCGGGGTGTAGCGCAACCACAAACCGGGCGATCTTTGCTTCGGGTTCTTCTCTGAGGTCGAGTTTGGCTACTAACATCTCTATCTCCTTGGTGTATTGCTCCACGGACATGGTGCCTCGCTTTAAGTTCTGGAGGGAGGTGTGTAGGTCTCGGATATAGGTTCCAGGAACGAACTTCTTCCTCATTATTCTCTTGAGATCTCTCCACTACTCGATGGGGTCTTTCTCATCTCTTTGAACCTGGCTCTTGAATTGGCTCCACCATAGAGCTGCATAGTCAGTGAATTCAAGAGTGGCGAGGATTACCTTCTTTCGTTCAGAATAGTGATGGCACTCGAGGAAGTCCTCCATACTTCTCTCCCAATCCAAGTACTCGTCGGGATTGTACTTGCCGGCAAACTTAGGCACGGTGAGCTTGAGGTTGCTCACATCATCATCAATCTCCTGAGCTAGCCTTCGGGCTCTTCGGTTCAGGCCTTCAGGGCTGTCCTCTCAGTGCTCATCTTGTCCTCTCCCGGCTAGAAGCCTGGCTAGGGTTTCTTGGACGGCAGCTAGTGTAGCTCCAAGAGTCTGGAGGTGGCCTTCCATGTTTGCTAATCTCTCGTCTGCCATGGTTAGTACTAGCAAACGGAAGCAAAATTTTCTATCCCCTCTTCTTAGAAATAGACTTACAACGAAAGGAAAATAACTTGGCAAGGGTGGCCTTGCTTTCTTTTCTTTTTTCTTAACCTCGATTAGGGTTTTGTTTGATGGTATGATGGCCACCAATTTTCTCTTGCCTTACAACTCGAAACTGAAAACAAGAACTGAAATAGAAGGGAATTTTTCAAAGCTATTTTCTAAAAAGCAGTAAAGGATATGAATCCAGGGTAACCTGGAGATTGGGATAGATTGTGGTCCTTGAGCTTGAACCATGCTCTGATACCAACTGATGTGAACTGCTGCAACCGTGGGCAGACGACCCTTAAACACCGCAAGTTGATGATCGGGCAATGAGGTAGAAACCGTCGGGAACCGGGATGGAGAGAGGACTTTGACCCGCTGGCTATAAAGAGCTAGGAACCAGAAGTATCAAGTCGATGACGCCACTTCAGAAGATGGATGCTTCTGACGATAAGTCGGTCCTTCACTATTGCAACATGCAAATACAATAAGGGTTTCAAGAACAATGTTCTATAAAGGGGTTGTTTATTTCAAAGGGTTCATGATACAAAGGGTGGTCGGCGGCCTCCTTATATAGGTGAGGGAACAAGCTCTCCTCCCTAAAGTCTACTTCCTAAATAAGAATAAAATAAAGAGTCCTACTCCTAAAAAGAATCCTAAAACCCTAAATAATCCGACTAAAAAGGAAAAACATAAAATAATAATGGAAGTCTTTAAAGTAGAATAAAAGACCTAAAATAGGTCAAAACCCCTAATCTGGCTGAATTCGGCTGCTCGGGCTGGTTGGCTATGGTTGCGCCCCGGTGGGCTTGTCCGGGCGGGCGCCGGGCCTGATATGGGTGGCGGTCGCGGGGCCTGGTGCGCCGGGCTGGTCCAGGGGCAAGGGTCTTGCCCACGACGCTCGTTCTTCGTGGCTGGCTTCAGGGAATTCCTCAGATCGGCCCAGCTGCCGGTCTAGGGCTCGGGGCTGGTCTTTCCTTGGGCTTTCTCCATTTCCACTCAGCCTTCTTCTTTATGCTTCAGGTAGGCCTCCAAGTAGCTCCTGATGTAGCTCTCTGAGGGTTGGGTCGGTCTAAGTGTCATACCTCGGGGCCACGGACTCCAATTCTTCTCATGGCTTGGCTCAGGGTCAATCCTTGGAAGCTCTCCTCTCCAGGCCAAGTATTCTTGGGCTCTCTTCCTTCTATACTCCAAAAATGCTTCCAGAGGGTCACTCAAGGGGCCGGCTTCCTCTTTAGGGCTCCTGGAGGTCAGGCTAGGAACAGGATGAGGCTTGTCTTCAGTGCTAGGGCTTACATCCTCGGCCAGCAGCATTGCCTGGAATACCAGTCCATCTTTTGGAGTCTTTCTACCTGCAAGGGAAGGCCTTAATCGATATTTCTTGTCATACCTTGGCTTTAGGGCTTGAAGATGGCCTGCCCTTTGATGAACGCTGCAGAGCGGGTTATCAAATAACTACCAAGCTGTGAAGCTAGGGTAGATCGTATTCCACGGGCCTTCTAATGATCGATTACTCAAATAAGATGGCAAATTACTCAGGTTAAACACTTCGTGCGTGGTGTGAGTTCCACGACTTCTAATTCTAAGAAATGCACGGAAATTAAAAATTGAAACTAAAAAAAGATTGGAAATTAGGGTTGAAAACAGAGATGACAAACGAACTTAGACTTCGAATCCCCCTTCGTTCACCAGAGCATTGGCAATCAACAGATCAACGGATTTCAATTATCATTCAATCAAATTCTAAGACACCACCATAACTCCTTACCCTTAGGTTTAAGACTGGCGAACTTTCGCTCTATCCGATCCAGCTACCAAGATTAATTAGCCGCCCGGGTACGGTCGCCTCTCGCAACGACTTAACTTAACTGGTGCAATTACTAATGATTTACGAGTTACTCTTTTAGTGGATTAACCCTAATTGGTTCCTACGAAAGGCACACTCCAATGATTAGGTTAATTGTTCGATTTGATGTTTTAAAGTAAGGCGAGCGTTCGCTTCTATCCTTAGCTTAACAAGAATCTAATCTAGGTGATCAATCCAGACAAGAAACATGAACAATGAAGAACAAATCAAACATGAAAGAGAAACTGATTGAACTTTGAATCTAATCACCGCCGATCCGTGACCGCTTCAAAGTACAGGGTCACTTAGGGTTCATCTAGTCTAAGCTCTAAGAGTTTAGCTACTGATGTTTTTCACAAAAGAATCAAAGACAGAAATAGAGTTCATCATACAGAGGAAGAACATAAAAGGATCTGAAAAACCTAAATAAGACGACTCCGGCAGAACTTCGATCTTCCGGTAAACTGCAATCCTAGCTCCGAGTCTTCGAGATGGAAGGGATGGCGTCACGATCTCTTCTTGGCTCTTCGAACTCTAAACTCTCCTTCAGAACTCTTTGAGAATTCTGAGAATTTTGGTATTAGTTCATAATTATGATATCTCTCGATTTTGGGCCGCCGGTTAAGTATTTATACTTAACCCTAATACCGCCGATTTTTAACTGGGATTTTTGCCGAAAATATGAAGGTATTTTCGCCGAAAATCTTAGTGCAAAAGGGATGACCACCGGCTGATTTCTTCTGTGGTTTTCGGACCGCCGGTTCTCGGCGAAAACTTAGTGTTTTTGCCGAAAACTTCCTTGAATGAGCTCAGTCGATTTGTGCATGAATTTTCGCCGAAAACCTTGGGTGTTTTCGCGAAATCTTCAGTGTAAAACGAGGCAGAAGTTTGGTTTGACTTGATTGGCTCCTTGGATCAATTCCGGTGCGATTCCTCGAGGTTCCAACGCCTTAGACACGTCCTTGGCTACTTATTTGACGGCAAAAACCTGTGCTAACATAGAAACACTAGAAAACCATCAAATAGACCCGAAACGGGCCAAAGTAACACAAATGGCACGAGATAGAGCAATTGATTGAATATTCGTTATTCTACCCTAAAAACCATGTCTTAAGCAAGGAAATGTCGCTTAAATGAGGCTGATACTCACGTCAAATCGAGTGTCATCAAAATACCCCACACTTAAGCTTTTGCTTGTCCTCAAGCAAACTGAATAGAAACGCTCATGTTCATAAATGATATGATCGATGGTGAGCGGCCCGGTCATTGTTATGCGGACGATTCAACCAAATAAACTACTAATGCTAAGAAAAAGCGTATAGCAGATCGTATTCCAAGGGCTTTCTATGATTGGTTACTTCAGAACTAGCAAAATACTCGAAGACAAACACGTTGTGCGTGGTGTGAGTTCCACGACTTCTAATTCTAAGAAATGCAGAAAAATTAAAACAAATTAAACTAAAGCAGATTGGGAATTAGGGTTTGAAAACAAGAATGACAGACGAACTTGGACTTTGAATCCCCTATCGTTCCCCAGAGCATTGGCAATCAACAGATCAGCGGATTTCGATTCTCATTCAATCAATTACTAAGACACCACCATAACTCCTTACCCTTAGGTTTAAGACCGGCGAACGTTCGCTCTATCCGTTTTAACTACCAAGATTAACTAGCCGCCGGGTACGGTCGCCTCTCGCAACGACTTAATTAATTGGTGTAATTACTAATGATTAATGAGTTACTCTTGCAGTGAATTAACCCTAACCGGTTCCTACGAAAGGCACACTCCAATTATAAGGTTAATTGTTCAATTCGATGTTCTAAAGTAAGGCGAGCGTTCGCTTCTATCCTTATCTTAACCAGAATCTAATCTAGGTGATCAATCCAGACAAGAAACATGAACAATGAAGAACGAATCAAACATGAAAAAGAACTGATTGAATTTTGAATCTAATACCGCCGATCCGTGACCGCTTTAAAGCCCTGGGTCACTTAGGGTTCATCTAGTCTAAGCTCTAACGAGTTTAGCTACTCATGATCATTACAAAAGAAACAAAGACAAAGAAAGAGTTCATCATTCAAAGGAAGAACAGAAAAGAATCTGAAAAACCTAATTTAGACGACTCTGACAGACTCCGATCTTTGGTAGATAACACTCCTATCTCCGGTTCTCCGAGATGGAAGGGATGGCGTCATGATCTCTATCCGGCTCTTCGAACTCCCACTCATCCCTCCAGAACTTTAGAGGATTCTGATCTCGAAAAGTTGTATTTTGTAAATTATGATTGTATATCTGATTGTATATCCTATTTGGGCCGCCGGGTTAAGTATTTATACTTAACCCTAACTGATCCGGATTGGCCTGATATTTTCGCCGAAAACATAAGGATATTTTTGGCGAAAATCCTTGTGTAAATGGCTGTGATCTCTCTGCCTTGTATTTTCGGTCCGAAGAGTTAATCGATTTCGCCGAAAATATTCTTTGACTCGGCATCAGCTGGTTTGTACTATTATTTTCGCCGAAGACATAAGCTCATTTTCGCCGAAGACGCAAGTGTGAATGGGCAGATTTTCGGTTTGACTTGATCGGCTCCTTGGATCGATTCCGGTTTGATTCCTCGAGGTTCCAACGCCTTAGACACGTCCTTGGCTACTTTATTTGACGGCAAAAACCTGTGCTAACACAAAAACACTAGAAAACCATCAAATAGACCCGAAACGGGCCAAGGTAACACAAATGGCACGAGATAGGGCAATCGATTGAATATTCGTTATTCTACCCTAAAAACCATGTCGTAAGCAAAGAAATGTCGCTTAAATGAGGCTGATAATCACGTCAAATTGAGTGTCATCAATCGATCAAGTTGAAGCTCAATCAAACACAATGAATTATTAGACAGATAAATCCTAGAACAAGAAACCTAATATGCATACAGATCAGCCAAACAACCTGGTCTCACTAATAAACTGCACACGACAAGTAATCGTAACCAATTATGCACGAATTTGACCTGACCGACCAGACTCATCAGACAGGGAAAATATAGTACAATGGGAACTCTCATTCTCTGTGTTTAAGGACGTGTTAATGCTCTCAATCATTTTCTGTTACTGAATTCTATCATAAGTTTGCATTTCGATCACATCTCCACCACTGTGACAACACGAGTAACAAGTCAAGAAGGACTTTCCTGCTAGGACTGTAACGAATTCTACACTACAAGGGTTTATAATGAGATGGATGATGGGAATGTATGATGATGGCTTTGGTGCGGTGTAGCTTTCGACTAACTTCCCTCGAATCTAGCTTATGGCTTCCTACCGTCTAACCAGACACAGGTGGAATAGTGAACGCTCGTCCTATGATACCCTCAAGCAACCTAGCACTTTATTTCTTTTCTTACTAACTTTTCTTTTGACTTCGTTCTTCCATATGTAGGGAGAAGAACGTTTATTGAACTGAACTTGAAACTTTTCTGATTTTTCTTCTTTCTTTTCATTTTTTCGAAATTTTGCTTCTTTTCTCTTTTTATCTTTTTTTTTAGTTGCTAGAGGGGTTTACACGTTTGGACATAATAGCTAAGACCACCTTTTTAATGGCTATAGGCAGGTTACCACAAACCGACTTCCGGTAGGTCAATCTAGAACTACAACCACAAGGGATCAACGGGGAATGAAAGAATGGGAAATGGTTGTAATGTATTATCGAACCGAAAGAACAGGCCAAGCTCAAGGGTTTAAACCTAATGGATTTATCGTTTGGTAGGCTATCTGGCTTAGTAGCTTAATCTAGGTGCCCCTATCATTCTAGAACTCGTGTCATCGTGTGGTCTCAAGTAGGTCTCATGCAAAAACTAACTCATTCAACCAAACAGAAAATCACTCAAACAGAATTGAAATTGCAAGTTACGTGCAATGGATCAAAAGCTCACAATTGGTTTGCTAGTCGGATTCGGTCATTTTCATGGAATCAAGGCTACAAACTACAAGTGTGATTTTAAAAATTGTATTCTGACCAAGCAATTTAGCATCAAAGTATACATGTTGGTTCTCAAGTTCTAGGTTAAGCAGTCTAAGCATCATTATGACAGATTGAACAACAACTTAACATCAAAAATCAAGAACTGAGCCATTCTAATGCTATAGAGACTGGACAGGAATCACGAGGCACACAAAAACACAATCAAGGGCAATCAAGTTCATGCAAGGTTCTCTAGCATCCTACCCCACACTTATATCGGACTGTGTCCTCACATGACTAAACCTAGAGTTCCGAGTGAAGTAGAAGAACCTAGACCGAGATGGTTGGAGTAGGGGATGAGCACGGATCCTCGGAGCGGAGGGAATCCACCCAAGCAAAGCAAAGGGAATCTCCCAACTGCCTACAAAACAAAAACAAATGAAAGATAAAAAGGAAACCGGGACAAGTGTCCTGGATCCACACAGAAAAAAGTTAGATTGAAATCCGAAAAGAAAAAATAAAAAGAAAGGACAAGGAAAAGGACACCACCCGATCATGGCTGGTCAGGGGCGTTGGGGGTTGAAAGTGAAGGAAATCGCCGAGCTGGCGTTGCCACGCCAGCTGTGCCTCATACCGCTCGTCGGAGTGGTGCATATGTTGCTGCATAATAATCCATCTCGCCTCTTGAGTGGCGTTGTCGGTGATGCTCCACTCCTGCAGTCGCTCGTACAGCTCCCCAACATCCGCGGGGTGCGGCTGGTGCTGTGGGTGATGCGCCTGATATGGATCTAGAATGGGTGGCGGCGACTGTTGTGCATACCCTGCCTGATGGTGTGGCGAGGGTGTGGGATCATGAAATTCTTGCTCATACTGAGGCTGAGACTCCTCAGAATCATCTTCTTCCTCTGACTCATCCTCGTCTTGGCGATGAGGATCTGCTGCTACCTGGGGACTGAGGTCCAGCTCGAGGTCGTACTCGACCGCCAAATCACCTCCGACGGTGCATACTCTGCGGCGTGGGATGTTAGGGCCATATTCTTGGCTGAGCCCGAAGGAGATGATGAGTCAGCCGACAAAGTTGACTCCAGGAGTGAGCGAGGTGGCCTCGAACTCTGAGTCTTCTGGCGGAGTAGTCGGGCAAGCACCCATCCGGGATGAAGAGGATAACTCTCCCGGATGGCGCGATGAAGAAGAAGCTCCTCTCGGCTGATATGGTGGTGGTCCTTCTCTGGAGCATACAAAAGAGAACGACGCCAAACCATGTGAATGAATTTATAGAGAGGGTGAGAGAGAGACTTAACTGAATTATGCTTCGTGAGACGATCGCCGGGCACTCCAGTCATGTGGCTCTAGAGTGCATGGTACTCCTCTCCGTCATCATCGTTGTTCTCCCAGCCGAGGTGATGTCGCTCGTAGTGCTCGTGGGGTATACCTAGACGAGCAGCAAACTCATCGTAGGTGAGTGTTCTGTACACCCCGCCCAGATAGAAGGTGACGACCTTCTTGTGCTGCGTCCTCTTGTGCTCGTCCAGATCGAACGTCACCCAAAACTCCTGAAGGGCGATGTCTGGGAAGTCGGCGGCAAGTGTGGTCAGTTCTAGGAGTCCAACATGCGTCAGTGCATCGAGCACGTTCCGGTGCCAGTCCTCATCGTGATCGAAGAGGGAGTCCATGGAAAGGGGGCGAACACCAGCTCCAGGGATATGCTCGAGCTGCTGGTAGCACTCGAAGTAGTACTGGGGTATGCAAGCAATAGTGCGATGGTACCCCACACGGCCAGGGAAAGCTGGTGGAGGGCCCTGGACGGGGGTGTGACAGGAGCGGGAACTCGGGAGCTGGAGGCGGTGTCAAGTCTCTGCTTGGTCCTGCGCTCATGAGTTACATTCCTAAGCAAGAAAACAAACCAGATTAGTCAAACTAAAACCCTACCCCACACTTAGTAGAAAAAACTCAATTTCACAAAGAAATGAGGAAAATCGAGTGGGGGTAAGCAAAGTAGATTAACTGGTAATCACAAATAATTAAAATACATGCTTAGGAACAGCCAGAATGGAATTATCACAATTAGAGTTTAGAAGTCAAACCGACATTCAAAAAGTCAACATAATAGAACATTGAACCCTAATCATGGAAATATTAGCACAAAGCGGAAAATGACGGTATAATATGATCTCAGATGGCAAACACAATAGTATGAACGTAATTGAGCACATAAGGCAGCCAAACTAGGATAAACAGTTCATGGTCAAACTGACATTTCTCAAAAGTAAACATCACAAAGAATAGGTCTTAAGCATAGCAAAACACGAACAATTGGTATTATAATTCAGCACAATACTCCCTAAGCATGCTAGATCAGTCCAAAGAGTTCAGCTAACCTAGTTCACACGAAATCAGTCGGCACGCAAATCGAGGTAAATCGAAAAGTCAACTGAAAGTCAACCTTGACGAAATTCAACATTCAACACGTCAAAAGATTCGGACTGAAAAGTTCTACAACTTACCTTGAAGCCATGGGAGCTGAAAATGAACAGAGAGAGAGAAATCGGTGAAAAATCGAAAATTTTAGGGTTTGGCTGAACGGGAGCTCTGGAGCTCCGTTTCGGACGATCTACGTCTCAAAATTATCGGAAAACGAAGGGGGGTAGGGCGGCGGCGGTCGGCGATGGCGGCGGCGGCGGCGGTCGGTGATGGCGGTGGCGGGTTTGGTCGGCGATGGCGAAGGAAAGGCGACGGCGGCGAGTGTTTAAAACAAAAAGAGGAGGGTTTTTAAGTTTTCGAAAATGGAAGTGAGGAGAGAGAGGAGACACGACCGGGAATTAAAAGGGATAGGTCCGAAAATTTGCCTTGAGTTTTCGGCGAAAACTAGGGCAAATTTTCGCCGAAAACATCAGTTAAAAAGCACTACCGATTTTTCAAATACATTTTCGCCGAAAACTCAAGGATTTTTCGGCAAAAAGTTTAACTAAAATCGTCTGGAAACACAGTGGGATTTCAAAGGGAGTTTTCGCCGAAAACAGGGTACATTTTCGCCGAAAACTTTGACCTGTATGATTGAAAATATTTTCGCAATCCCGGCAAACTTCAGAAAATCACAGTTAAATCCAAAAAAATCGGAACAACCTCAAACAATTGCGATTGACACTATGACACGCAGACTACACAAGAAAAATAAGAAATCAAACAAACTGACACTTTTGGCTCCCCCAAACTGACTCTAAAACACTAAGGTTGACATAAATGAAAACTGACTCCAGCCGTGGGTTGCCTCCCACGAAGCGCTCTTTTATTAACATCCTTGAGCTGGACGATACCTGGACGGTATTAGGAGACATCCCAACTCAGGTTCTCCTTAATGCTAGCATCGGAGTTCATGAAGTAGAGCTTCGGGGTATCCCCGTTAAGCATAAATTTCTTCCCGTTAGCATGAGTGAGCTTGGTACGTCCGTCGGGAAGGTGCTCAGTGATCTTGAACGGACCAAAGAGCTCTGTCAAGGGATCATCTTCTACGAGGAAGACGGTGGAAGGGATGAGAATGATTGACTTCATCTTCTCTTTATCCTCCGGCTTTGTATCACCCGGATCGGTGATCGTAGGTATTTCCTTAGGAGATGCTTTCGGCTCCTCCTTTAATACTTGTACCGGCGGTGCAGCTGGCTCGGATGAAGGTGGCGGCACAACTGGTCTCCAGACCATTTGAGTCTTCGTCTTCTTGTTCTTCCCCCGGGGCCTGCTAGGTTTCTTGCTTGGCGGTGAAGAAGAGGCTTTCAGTTCCTTCTTCTTTGGCGGCTTTTGAACAGCAAGTTTTGGCTTCTGCTTCATAACCTGTTCAACATCTGCAGCAACAACTGATCTAGAAACACTGGAAGAGACATCAGTAACGGAGTTGACCGAAGTCAACTCCACAGTTTAAACAGCTAGACAGTGAGGTTCTTCATTCTTAGGAGCATATTTCATACCGTCCTTAAGACGGAATGTTATCGTTTCCCTACCAACCCTCAAAGTCAAAGAACCATTCGGAACATTAATTTGCATTTCGGATGTTGCCATGAAAGGTCGACCTATAATAATGGTAGAATCCTCTTCACTAGTATCTATGATCACGAAGTCAGCTAGGAAAGTGAAAGGACCACATTTAGTAACAATGTCTTTGATTTCTCCCCTAGGGGTTTTCAATGATCTATCGGCAAAGACAAGTTGTATGCTAGTCGGTTCAAGTTTCCCTAGATTCAATTTCTCATACAGACTCATAGGCATAACGTTAACAGATGCGCCAAGATCAACCAAACAACGTTCTATCTCAACATCATTAATGACAAGAGGTAGAGTGAAAGAGCCAGGATCAGAACATTTAGCTGGATATGGAGAGGAAGGTTTCTTGCTACGAGCATCAGGATATCCTTCTTTATTCCCCTTCATGCCAGTCTCGATCCTTGCATTCGGAAGCAATGCTCTTGGAAAAGGAGGCTTCACATAGTACGGAGCAAGAGGAGGATCATACTCCATAGGCGCCACTTTTTGTGCTTCCTTCTTCTCCGGAGTTTAAGGGATCCTGCATAAATCAGAAGAAGCATTAGTAGATGAGCTTGTAGAATCTTGAACAGTTACCATCTTGGCTTGCTCTTTTCTCAGATTCAGCTCTGTCTGGCTTGGAAGTTGGCCAATTGGTCGACCAGATGCTAGCATGCTCGAGATGTGGTTCACAGCTTGCTCAATTCTTTGCTCAATGGTCGACCAGAAGAGCTTCAGCTTTGAACTGACTGTCATGATCATCAAGTCTGGTAATTATCTGACTGAGCTTCTTGTCCAGGTCACTGACGTTGTTCTCCTTCTGGTGTTGCTGACCTGTATAGGTGTTATTCAGATATTGATTCTGGCGATTGCCAGGAGCAGTTCCATAGTTACCCGGATTACGGTGTGGCGGCTAATAGACACCTCCTGGCGGATGGTTAGGTTTCTGATCCTCAGCTGGACCAGCAGGTCGGTTATTCTGGTTTTGGTTATGGTTGGCGCCATTATTGTAGGGAGGTCTGTCTTGATAGTTCCCTTGTTGCCTGAAGTTCCGGTAGCCAACATAACCATTCTGATTGTTGTTGAAGCCCTGTTGAAAGAAATTGACTTCCTCGGCGGACCAGACTTCTGTCTTACCAAAATTCTGGCATCGGCCTCCATTATGCGCACAAGCTCCACACCACTCGCAGTCAGCAACATAGACAGAAGCTGCTGGCTTGATTGGTGTGGTAGACTTCTTCAGATGCTTCTCTACTTCTGCCTTGATAGTAGCTTCGAGATCGAGCTTGTTCCTTGATCCTTCAGATTGTCGTTCCCAGTTCCTTGACTTGGAGGCACAGTTTGCAAAATGAAGAAGAGCAGGTGTAAGTGTAGTGCAATCCCCTTCAGCTAGGGAATTGACCCACTTGGCAGATTCTTCTCGAAGACCTCGAGCAAAGATTTCAGCTAACTGCCTCTGCTCGAATCCGTGATGAGGACAGTTGTAGAGAAGTTCTTGGAATCGATTCCAAGTATCGTACAAGCTTTCTCCTTCTTTCTGGGAGAATCTGGCGATGCTGTCCTTGATAGCTGTTGTTCTTGCTGGGAGAATCTTCGACGAAGTCCTGAGCAAGAGTATCCCAGTCAGTATAGTAGCCAGGTGGTTTGCCAGTGAGCCACCTCTTAGCTGCGCCTTTCAGAGAGAACGGGAAAGCTCTCCAGCAAAGAGTATTCTTGTCGAGGTTTCCGTTCTTGAAAGTGTTGCAGAGAATCAAGCAAATCTGCCAGATGTGTGCACGGATTGTCTAGCGGCCTGCCTTCAAATTGTAGATCCCTAGAGATCATAGTCAAGAATGGAATCTTGATCTCATAGTCAGGATCTCCTTCAACGCGCGGCACGACAATAGAAGATCGAACGCTAGTTGCGCTCTGCTTGTTGTAGTCTGCTAGACTTTTCTGCACAACTGGTGGTGGTGGTGGTGGTAGATCACCGTCTGGTGGTGGTAACTGATCATCCATGGTAGGAGATGGAGGAGGTGAAAGTGACTCGATGTATGAAACGGATGAAGATGACGGTGAAGATGAAGATGAGGAACTCTCCTTCAATTCCTCGATCTTGATTGGAGTGACAGTTGGAAGTGGATTGATTCTGCCTCTCCTTGGAATCTGTGATTGTCGAGGTGGAGCAGAACTGCCTGGTCTCTCTATGCTCTTAGCCTTGTTGGTTTGAGAGCGAGTCCAAGGGCGGCGATGCATACACCTGAGAGCAACCTACAAATAACAGAAACAAACAAAAACCAATTAAAATCGAAGTGGATGGAAAGATGAAAGATGGAAAATAGAAGAATAAAATCCCAGTTCTTCTTTCAAACAATCAAAAGAAGTCCCCGGCAACGGCGCCAATTTGATGAACGCTGCAGAGCGGGTTATCAAATAACTACCAAGCTGTGAAGCTAGGGTAGATCGTATTCCACGGGCCTTCTAATGATTGATTACTCAAATAAGCTGGCAAATTACTCAGGTTAAACACTTCGTGCGTGGTGTGAGTTCCACGACTTCTAATTCTAAGAAATGCACGGAAATAAAAAATTGAAACTAAAAACAGATTGGAAATTAGGGTTGAAAACAGAGATGACAAACGAACTTAGACTTCGAATCCCCCTTCGTTCACCAGAGCATTGACAATCAACAGATCAGCGGATTTCAATTCTCATTCAATCAATTTCTAAGACACCACCATAACTCCTTACCCTTAGGTTTAAGACTGGCTAACGTTTGCTCTATCTGATCCAGCTACGAAGATTAATTAGCCGCCCGGTACGGTCGCCTCTCGCAACGACTTAACTTAACTGGTGCAATTACTAATTATTTATGAGTTACTCTTGCAGTGGATTAACCCTAATTGGTTCCTACGAAAGGCACACTCCTATGATTAGGTTAATTGTTCGATTTGATGTTTTAAAGTAAGGCGAGCGTTCGCTTCTATCCTTAGCTTAACAAGAATCTAATCTAGGTGATCAATCCAGACAAGAAACATGAACAATGAAGAACAAATCAAACATGAAAGAGCAACTGATTGAACTTTGAATCTAATCACCGCTGATCCGTGACCGCTTTAAAGCCCTGGGTCACTAGGGTTCATCTAGTCTAAGCTCTAAGAGTTTAGCTACTCATGTTTTTCACAAAAGAATCAAAGACTGAAATAGAGTTCATCATACAGAGGAAGAACAGAAAAGGATCTGAAAAACCTAAATAAGACGACTCCGGCAGAACTTTGATCTTCCGGTAAACTGCAATCCTAGCTCCGAGTCTTCGAGATGGAAGGGATGGCGTCACGATCTCTTCTTGGCTCTTCGAACTCTAAACTCTCCTTCAGAACTCTTGAGAATTCTGAGAATTTCGGTATTAGTTGGTAATTATGATATCTCTCGATTTTGGGCCATCGGTTAAGTATTTATACTTAACCCTAATACCGCCGGTTTTTAACTGGGATTTTCGCCGGCTGATTTCTTCTATGGTTTTCGGACCGTCGGTTCTCGGCGAAAACTTAGTGTTTTCGCCGAAAACTTCCTTGAATGAGCTCAGTCGATTTGTGCATGGATTTTCGCCGAAAACCTTAGGTGTTTTCGGCGAAATCTTTAGTGTAAAACGGGGCAGAAGTTTGGTTTGACTTGATTGGCTCCTTGGATCGATTCCGGTGCGATTCCTCGAGGTTCCAACGCCTTAGACACGTCCTTGGCTACTTATTTGACGGCAAAAACCTATGCTAACATAGAAACACTAGAAAACCATCAAATACACCCAAAAACGGGCCAGAGTAACACAAATGGCACGAGATAAAGCAATTGATTGAATATTCGTTATTCTACCTTAAAACCATGTCTTAAGCAAGGAAATGTCGCTTAAATGAGGCTGATAATCACGTCAAATCGAGTGTCATCACCCTTGGATCTATATGCTTCTTGTGAGGACCTAGGGTCCTGCCTTGGCCAGGGGATCCTGGTGGGGTGTAGTAGTACCGGTTGGCGTCAGGGCAGCATTGCTGGATCATATCACATCTCCACCACTGTGACAACACGAGGAACTAGTAAAGAAGGACTTCCCTGCTAGGACTGTAATGAATTCTACACTACAAGGGTTGAAATGAGATGGATGAAGGGAATGTATGATGATGGCTTGGTGCGGTGTAGCTTTCGACTAACTTCCCTCGAATCTAGCCTATGGCTTTCTACCGTCTAACCAGACACGGGTGGAATAGTGTACGCTCGTCCTATGATACCCTCAAGCAACCTAGCACTTTATTTTCTTCACTCATTTTTCTTTGAATTTTCTTTTGACTTCGTTCTTCCATATGTAGGGAGAAGAACGTTATTGAACTTAGAACTTTGAAACTTTTCTGATTTTTCTTCTTTCTCTTTCTTTTTTTTTCGAAATTTTCTTATTTTTCTTTGTGCCAATTCTTTCTTTTAGTTGCTAGAGGGGTTTACACGTCTGGACATATTAGCTAAGACAACCTGTTTAATGGATATAGGCAGGTTGCCACAAACTGACTTCCAGTAGGCTAATCTAGAACTACAACCACATGGGATCAACGGGGAATGAAAGAATGGGGAATGGCTGTAATGTATATCGAACCGAAAGAACAGGCCAAGCTCAATGGTTTAAACCTAATGGATTTAACGTTAGGTAGGGTATATGGCTTAGTAGCTGAATCTAGGTGCCCCTATCATTCTAGAACTCGTGTCGTCGCGTGGTCTCGAATAGGTCTCATGCAAATTCTAACTCATTCAAGCAAACAGAAAACCACTCAAAACGAATTGAAATTGCAAGTTACGTGCAATGGATCAAAAGCTCACATTTGGTTTGCTAGTCGGATTCGGTCATTTTCATGCAATCAAGGCTACAAACTACAAGTGTGATTTTTTTTAAAAATCTGTTCTGACCAGGCAATTTAGCATCAAAGTATACACGTTGGTTCCCAGGTTCTAGGTTAAGCAGTCTAAGCATCATTGTGACAGATTGAAAAATGACTTAACGTCAAACATCAAGAACTGAGCAATTCTAATGCTAGAGGAATCAGTCAAGGCAACACGAAACACAAAGATAGGGCAATCAAGATCATGCATGGTCCTCTAACATCCTACCCCACACTTAGACTGTTCTGTGTCCTCACATGACTAAAAAGAGATTGAGAGGAACGGGGGAACCTGGAAAGGGGAGTGTAGTGGACGGTGTCAGAGAGCGTGCCGCAGAGCGAAGGAGAGTAGCTAACAAAAGACATCTGCAAAACAAAAACAAACAAAAGATCAAAAGGAAACCGGGACAAGTGTCCCGGATCCACACAAAAAAAGTTGGATCGAAATCCGAAAAGAAAGAAAAGAAATGGAAAGGATAGAAACAACCTAATCACTGTTTCGCAGGTGGTGGTGGAGACGGAGTCGGGGAAGGGGAAATGCCAAGTCACTGCTCAAGCTGTTGTTGCTATGCGAGCCCATCCCTGTGTCTAGCGGTCTGGTCCGCCATGAACTGTTACAGAACGGTCCATCGCGCGTTCTGTACCTCCTCATGTGCCACTCGGTCCTTCTGCCACTGAAGTGAACCAGCAGAGTAGTCGAGCTGCCATTGCTCCATACGTGCGAGCTGCTCATTAATCCTGTCGGGTAAATGTGGTTGTGGTGGAGGTGGCAGGGCCAGCACTGGGGCGCGAGGCACTGAAGGTGTCACTGGCTCTGGAGGGCCCCGTCTTGGTCAATGAGGGATCGCCTCGTATTCGTCGAGACTGCATGCGACGACGAGCTCAGCACCGAAATGCTCAATCTGAACGTGAGGGATATCAGGGATCCATTTGTCACCAATCTGGAGGTTGGTGATCAGACAGGAAATGAAAGTCCCGCCAGGAAGTTCAGAGGGAAGTTTCTTGGATGTCGTGCGTTTGTGGAAGAATCTTGCAAGCCACCATCCTATGTGGAGACGTTCCTCTTCCTCTATAGCACGGAACAGCACGAGCTCCTCTAAGGATACATGGTGGCGGCTCGTCCTTGCTGCAATAACACAGAGATTGCATCCAAACATAATGCAGGAATTTAAAAATACGGTGAGAAATGTCACCTACCATGGGGTTGACGATTTGTCTGACCTCTGTTTGGCCGAAGATATACTTCCATATCGCTGGGTAAGGTGTACGAGTGATGGAGTAGGCGTATAAGAACCCAAGGGTGGCATCCTGGACGTTGGCAAGAGGGTCGAGTAGGCGGGCAAACTCGTCGAGGGTCTTCTCGTGCCGGACTCCCCGGAGATGGAAAACAGATACACTTGAGGAGGCGATGGGGCTTCTTAGTCGTCCACTCGAATGAAATCTAGAATTCCTGAAGGGCGACCAGAGGGTAGGGTGACCTAAGAGTGGTTAGGGATCGCAAGCCGGCTCGGTCAAGGACGGTATCGATGGTGGTGTGCCAGGCCGGGTTGTGGTCCTTGAGACTGTCTAAGGAGAGAACCGCCAACTTGGCCGGAGGGATGTCTTTGATCTTCTGATATACCTCTAGTTGGTGTGGCTCAAGGGCAGGGATGAAAGGATGCATGGCCCCTTGGCGGTGGCTGGAGTACTTGAAATAGGGATCACAGGGGCCGCTACAGCCTGTGGGGCTACGTTCACAACCGCCAACATCGGTGCAGATGGTGTGGGCGGACGGGAGGGTTGAGCCTTGTTCTGTCGAGCCTTGGATCACTGCTCTCTATTTGCACTGGTGGTCTTGAAACGCTTCGGATTCCTTTAATACATAACTCAGGGCATACCAGAATTAAAAGACAAGAATCCTACCCCACACTTAGTTTGAAACCATGGTTCGGAGGAGAACGGAACGGACAAGTAGGGGTAAGCAAACAAGCCGAGTTACCACAAATTCAAAGCATAGTAGAAAAGAAGCGGCCAGCATGCAGGGGAAAAAATGGCATTCAATCACCAAGTATGAGAAATGACGCAGTTCGAAACACGCGAAGCACAAGACAATTCATCGGCACAAAATCAAAGAACTCCGCCCACGAGGGCAAAAATAGATCAAAAGTACTCTAAAAGTTGAGCCAGAATACACTGAAACAGCAAAAACTTAATTCGAGAAAAACTAAAAAGTCAACCAGAGTCAACTATGCCAAAAACCGAAAGTCAACACGCCAAAAGATTCGAAATCAAGGGCTGAACAACTAACCGTGAAGACATGACTCGAGAAAACAATTGGAAATCCGGGAAGTAGACAAAAAAGCTTGAAAACTCGTTCCGGGAGGAACCGAGGCTGTAGAGCTCCGATTCGAGAGTTCTAGGATGAAAACAACCAAGGATGAGTAGAGAGGGGCAGCGGCGGCGGCGGCTAGGTCGGTGATGGACTCGGGTTTGAAAAGAGAGAGGGTCGGCGAGGGGTTTGGTTTTCGGGGGGGGGGGGGGGTCGCGAAAAACAAAGGCCGAAAGAGGGTTTTATATCAGGCGGGAAAATTCAAAGTTTTCGGTGAAAACTGGGGGAATTTTTGGCGAAAAAATCCTGTATAGATCAAAACGACGGCCGTTTAAGGCAAGTATTTTTTGCCGTAAAGTTGGGTTTTTCGGCGAGAAGTTTTCAAAACTGAGAAACAGAGGATAATGCTGCTTTAAAACCGGAGATTTTGGCAAAAACTTGTTTGAAAATAAGGTTGGCAGTTTTTTTTTAAAGGGATATAAAAGAAAACGACTCGAAATTGACTCCAGCCGTGGGTTGCCTCCCAGAAAGCGCTCTTGTTTAACGTCCGTGAGCTGGATGATACCTGGATTCGTGTCATGGTTCTGACAAAAAGTAGTGTACGTCAATGAGAGAAACAGCTAATCCTTGCAGATATCTCTTGAGCCTGTGACCGGTGACCATAAATGGTTCTAGATCGTGGCCTTTAATCAGGACGCTGCCCAAGGATGTCTGCCGCACCACGGTATAAGGGCCTGACCATCGAGATTTCAGCTTACCCGGGAAGAGCTTCAAGCGAGAGTTATATAAGAGGACTTCATCTCCGGGGTAGAACTTCTTGATTGTTTTCAATTGGGAGTCATGAATTCTCTTGGTGCGTTCCTTGTAAAGCTCTGTGCTCTCGTACGCACGAAGACGGTGTTCTTCAAGCTCAACGATCTGGTCGTGGCGCTTATTACCTGCTACTACATAACTCATATTCAACTATTTATTAGCCAAAACGCCTTGTGCTCAAGCTCAATTGGCAAATGGCATGCCTTGCCATAGACCAGCTGATAAGGTGAGGTACCGATGGGAGTCTTATAGGCAATTCGATAAGCCCATAAAGAATCATTGAGCTTAGATGACCAGTCCTTGCGGGACCGGCCAACTGTCCTATCAAGAATCTGCTTGAGCTCACGGTTTGTCACTTCTGCTTGACCATTAGCTTGAGGATGGTAAGCTGTGGACATTCGGTGGGTGACGCCAAAGCGTTTGCACACCTGGTCGAAATGTCCATGGAAGTGGGTACCCCTATCGCTTATGATGAAGCGTGGTGAACCAAAATGCGTGAAAAGACGGGTAAGGAACCGACCCACCACTCTTGAATCGTTAGTGGGTAGAGCTTCAGCTACAGCCCACTTAGAAACATAATCAACGGCCACAAGAATGTACGGACCCATAAAATCAATTCCCCAAACACCAAAGATTTCAACAGTTAGAGAAACAATTTGGGGCATCTCATTACGGTTAGAGATGTTTCCTGATGGTTGGCATGCATCACAATGATGAGCAAAAGCATCGCAATCACTAAAGATTGAAGGCCAGTAAAATCCAGTTTCAAGTACCTTTCTTGCAGTGTGGTTGCCGCCGAAATGTCCTCCAAACTGGCCTTCATGGCATTTACGCATGATGTCAGCCACTTCGATGTAAGAGACACATCTTCGGATCATCCTGTCAGTACTATGGTATAAGAAAGGCTCATCCCAGAAGTATGACTTGGCCTCTTTAAAGAGCTTCTTGCATGCATTATAATCCAGCTTAGGAGGTATGATGTCGTGAGAGAGATAATTAGCCAGGGTGGCATACCAGGGCTCTTTTGAATCAGTTGCGTCACTTAGCTCTTGAGCGTGAGGGATTATCCAGGGCTCAATGGCTATGCTGTTGACCTGTTCATAAATTTCGACACGCAACAACTCATCAGGGAATGAATCATTGATAGGGGTAGTAGTAGACTTACCTGTCTGTGATTCCTCAAGTCGTGAGAGGTGATCGGCTGCCAGGTTCTCAGCTCCCTTCTTTTCTTTAATCTCTATGTTGAACTCTTGGAGAAGAAGGATCCACCGGATGAGCCTTGTGACGTGTGAGATTTAACTCACAACTATCAAGGTCGTATTCCACGAGGGCTCTCTCAAAAGCTAATACTCACACGGTTCATGGACGGTCTATTCTTTTGAAATTGGTTTTAGTTTGAAAAGGAAATAAAAACATAAAAGAAACTAAACAAGAAAGCAAATCAAAAGGGTGCAAAACAAAGGTAAAGGAGGTTCACTTGGAAAGATAGCTTCATCATGCTCAAGAGGAACAAATGCACAAACAAGCCAAACATGATGGAGGTTGCAATCGAATGACCACGAAAATCACTTCTATAGACTCAATGCACTCTCGTCGCACTAAATCCCTATCCTAGACCACTCAACCTAGGCTCTCGCTCTCAAGCTAAGTGACTAAGGATGCATTAAAGGTGTTTGATGAAATGCCAAGCTACAAAACCCTCTCCTATGACTCTATGACCACTAGGCTAGACACCACACTTTCATGTCAATGTCCTAACACTAAGAGAATCATCAAAAGACTAATCAAAGTTCAATTGAATGAAAAACCTAATGCACACCAAGTGTTCGATAAAATGCACAAGAGAAAAATCATGCAACTATGGTTGAATTGAGATGATCTAATATCTTAGAACACACTCTCTTCAATCCCTAGACCTACAATCCATGTAATCTAAGCACTCTCATGCATTACATCACAAATAATAGACCAATCAAGCCATAGCCATCAATGGAATTAACAACAAGTCTAGAGATCATCTTCTTACAATCCAAGATCAATCATGGCAAATGTGTACAATCAACCTCTATCCTAGCACAACTAATATATCAATCCAAGGAAACCTAGGAAATCAGCCACACATGGCCAAGGAAATGAAGGAAAGAGAAATAAAGATGATCACCAAGAACACCATGGCAATCCTCCTCTTGCAAGCTCCTCTTCCAAGGTTGTGGACTTCAATCCAAGCTCCTCTACTTTGATTTGCACCTTGCTCTAGGGTTGTGGATTGGAGATGAGGAGAAAAGTATTTGAGAAGTTGAGAGAAAAGGGTTTTGATGAAGTATGAAATCTGAATTAATGAATTCCCCCTTCAATTTTCCATCTCTCTCTCTTTATATAGTACGCTGAAATTGCCCTGGATTTTCGGCGAAAATCCTACAAGATTTTCGCCGAAAATGTCTTTGAGAATGGCTTGGCTTTTCTTCACAGATTTTTGGTGAAAATTCTACAATATTTTCGCCGAAAATGCCTTCATAAATCGAACGTCCATCTCCTCTAATTCGGTTTTCGGTCGAGAACTTAGAGTTCTCGCCGAAAACTTCTTCAGTTGAAGGGTGCATTTTTCTCGATTTTGCAACGTCCATATCTCCTCCGTCCTAGCTCTGATTGACCTCCCGTTTGATCCTATGTGCTCCTTGTCACCAGTACTTCAATGCCAAATTCTGAAAATGCAAAGAAAACAATTCTAATAGACATAGAATTGGCCTCAAAGTGGCAACCAGACAACAAAATAGCACTTTGCGTAAAACTTCAATAAAAGCATATTAATCATAGCAAAATGAGATCAAACATGGGAAATCCTTAGGCTAATCAAAGGCTTAAAATGCATCAAATATAGTCACATCAAATTCCCCTACAACTAAGCTTTGCTTGTCCTCAAGCAAATGAATTAGAAAACATCCAAGTCCACAAATGACAAGATCGGTCACATTGAGATTCAAACGATAACAATTTGGCCTAAACTGTTCCACGAACAAACTTAACCTACACATGCAAGAACGTCAACCAAACAAGTCTAGACCTCACTAATATCTGCACACTTCAAGTAGTGGTTAATTGGGATACAGAAAAACCGACCACGATAACACCAACTCTAATTAAAAGGACTTGAACTCGGGAAATGGAACGGATAAGGTGGGGGTAGGTGGATGATGAGTGATCATGATGTGGCTATCGACTCGACTTCATCCGCTTCTAAATCCGCACTTTACAAACTCTGGCTAGGATCAAGGGCTACATTTGAGAACTCTTTTTTTTTCTTTTTCTCTTTTCTTTTTTTCATTTTTTTCTTCTCTTTTTTTTTATCTACTGCATACTAGTGCTCGATCCAACACTTCAATTAGGTGTTGAACCTGCCTAGCTCACAGCTTTTGCCTTTGCTAGTGCTCAACCCGACACTTCACTTAGGTGCCGAGCTTGCCTAGCTTTTCTTTTCTTTTGAGCCTTTTCTTTTGAAATTAGCACTTGATCCTTAGCCCCTTACAACTTCAATACAAGACTTCGAATTGGATTCCGTCTAATCTCAAGACACAATCACGAGGGATCAAAAAGTTGAAGAAAAACATGGAAAAGGGGTGAAAATTATGATTGCCTTCATCATCTTAGACCGGTGTTATCGAGTGGTACAAAAACACGTATCAACCAATCAACCAACATACAAGAGTGATAAAATCTCTGTTCTGGCCTAGACTCATTTGACATTAGTGCTAACATGCTGGTTATAGGTTCTAAGTGAAACAGTCTAAACGTCATTATGAAAGCTTGAAGTCAATTAAACACCCAAAGTCAAGAACCGAATGATTCTACAAAAGAGGAATTCGACATTCAATCAAGATCGTGCAACTCATCAAAGCAAGGCCTTAGATCTCTACCACAAATAATCACACCAAACCTCAAACTCCCCTACGACTAACATGAGCATTGTCCTCAATGATCAAGACAGAGAGGGTAAGGTGGAACGAAGTTACCGCGTTGGTAGAGAGGAGGATAGGACGTAAAAGTGGTGAAAGAATTCCACGATGATCCTTGGTGAAGAGTGATCCCAATTGCTTGCCAAACCTTATTCAAAAACTAAAACAACACAAAAACCTCAAAGAACAATTAAAAGCGAAAAATTAAAGATAACATGGGGTGCCTCCCAAGAAGCGCTTGGTTACCGTCTTAAGCTCGACGATACCTGTGTTAGGGTGCCCAACTTAGTACCTCTTTGAGGTTAAGTAGCTTCTTCCATGATGAAGTTTGAGCTCCAAGTAGCGATAGAAGCAGATGGTAGAATGACCAATGAGCTAAGCTTGAGTTCCAATTGTTACCTTGCCAAGGCCTTCTACCATTGAGCTTAGGAGTTTGAGGAAGAATGTATGGAAGGGGGGTGCCATCGAGCTCCGTCGTCTCCATGTTGGTGATACCACTCAAGGAGTCTTCCGGTTCAAGTAGAGGTGGCTCCACTTCCACGGATACCTTAGGAGGGGTAGAGATGCATGTCTCCTTGGGTTCTTGGCACAAATACTTCATGATCAAGCAAGAAGATTGGAGAGTACTCACAATCCTTGGTGGGTCCACAATAGAGTGGTGTTGTTCAGTTTTGTGCTCCACTCTCGGTGTCACCTCTTCTTGAAGCATCTCGAAATCATCTCTCACCTCCTCCAAAGGGTCATCATCCTCAAGTCTCCTTGATTCTTTTATCCTCACATCATTGTCACATGGTGTTTCCATGGGAAAAACATGCACTTCAATCTCCTCCACTACCAAATCTTCCTCCGTGTCAAGCTCTTCGGATTCACAAATGTCATCTTCATCATCATAAACTTGCTCCACATGATTGAGATGGCGTTCATTCTCAAGAATCTTCGTGACGAGCTCTATGCTTTGGGATAAACGGTTAACTCGGTTTGCATTATCCTCCGCAATTTGCAAGATCTCTAGCATGAAAGGAGGTGGAAGAGGTTCCTCATGGCTCATGAATTCCTCTTGGGGAGACTCACTTTCTTCCTCTTCCATGACTAGCACTTCCGGTTCAAGGGTGTCGGAGATGAGCTTCACACTTTGAGTTAAATGATCCAACCGAGCCTCATTATCTTCAGCAATTTGCAACATCTCCTCAATTGTGAAAGAAGATGGAGAGTGTTGTTCCTCCTCTAGAGCTTCCTTGATGAGCGTTACGCCTTGAGCTAAGCGATTAAGTTGGTTCACATTGTCTTCCGCAATCTTCAAAGCTTCCTCAAACGTGGGAAAAGGTGGAGAAGGTTCCTCATAGCTTGCGAACTTCTCTCGAGGGCGCTCACTTTCCTTCACCATTTTCAAGAGCTCCTCTAGCATAGAAGAAGGTTGAGAGGGTTGCTCATAGCTTGTGAACTCCTCTTGAGGACGCTTGCTTTCTTCAACCATCTTAAAGAGCTCCTCTAGCATGGAAGGCGGTGGAGAATGTTGTTCATGACTTGTGAAATCCTCTTGATAATACTCCGGCAAGACTTGATGGTAGGGTGGAGATGGATAGGGACAATGCTCATTCCACATGGGTGTTGAAGCTTGTTGTTCTTGACCCCACCATTGGCTATCTCCCTCACAAGTTTCTTGGTAGTAGTTGGATGAAGTAGGATGACCAAAGTATGGGTTAGGAGATGCATTCCACCCTTGATAGGTACCATAACCATTACCTCCATTCCACGAGTTCATCTAACTTGCAACCTTGCTCCCATGAATTAGATAGGTGGAGAAGGGGCTTACAAACACGCACAACAAACACAACCAAGTAGTACAACAATGCGGGATAACAACACCACAAAAAGAAATAACAAAAAGCAAAACTAAAACGGAAGGAAGTGAATAGAACGGTCCACTACTAAATGCTTTCAAAGGATTGAGAAAGTCCCCGGCAACGGCTCCAAAAACTTGACGTGTGAGATTTAACTCACAACTATCAAGGTCGTATTCCACGAGGGCTCTCTCAAAAGCTAATACTCACACGGTTCATGGATAGTCTATTCTTTTGAAATTGGTTTTAGTTTGGAAAGGAAATAAAAACATAAAAGAAACTAAACAAGAAAGCAAATCAAAAGGGTGCAAAACAAAGGTAAAGGAGGTTCACTTGGAAAGATAGCTTCATCATGCTCAAGAGGAACAAATGCACAAACAAGCCAAACATTATCGAGGTTGCAATCGAATGACCACGCAAATACCTTCTATAGACTCAATGCACTCTCGTCACACTAAATCCCTATCCTAGAACCACTCAACCTAGGCTCTCGCTCTCAAGCTAAGTGACTAAGGATGCATTAAAGGTGTTTGATGAAATGCCAAGCTACAAAACCCTCTCCTATGAATCTATGACCACTAGGCTAGACACCAAACTTTCATGTCAATGTCCTAACACTAAGAGAATCATCAAAAGACTAATCAAAGTTCAATTGAATGAAAAACCTAATGCACAGCAAGTGTTCGATAAAATGCACAAGAGAAAAATCATGCAACTATGGTTGAATTGAGATGATCTAATCTCTTAGAACACACACTCTCTTCAATCCCTAGACCTACAATCCATGTAATCTAGGCACTCTCATGCATTACATCACAAATAATAGACCAATCAATCCATAGCCATCAATGGAATTAACAATAAGTCTAGAGATCATCTTCTTACAATCCAAGATCAATCATGGCAAATGTGTACAATCAACCTCTATCCTAGCACAACTAATCTATCAATCCAAGGAAACCTAGGAAATCAGCCACACATGGCCAAGGAAATGAAGGAAAGAGAAAGAAAGATGATCACCAAGAACACCATGGCAATCCTCCTCTTGCAAGCTCCTCTTCCAAGGTTGTGGACTTCAATCCAAGCTCCTCTACTTTGATTTGCACCTTGCTCTAGGGTTGTGGATTGGAGATGAGGAGAAAAGTATTTGAGAAGTTGAGAGAAAAGGATTTTGATGAAGTATGAAATCTGAATTAATGAATCCCCCCCTCAATTTTCCATCTCTCTCTCTTTATATAGTACGCTGAAATTGCCCTGGATTTTCGGCGAAAACCCTACAAGATTTTTGCCGAAAAAGTCTTTGAGAATGGCTTGGCTTTTCTTCACAGATTTTTGGCAAAAATTCTACAATATTTTCGCCAAAAATGCCTTCATAAATCGAACGTCCATCTCCTGTAATTCGGTTTTCGGTCGAGAACTTAGAGTTCTCGCCGAAAACTTCTTCAGTTGAAGGGTGCATTTTTCTCGATTTTGCAACGTCCATATCTCCTCCGTCCTAGCTCCGATTGACCTCCCGTTTGATCCTATGTGCTCCTTGTCACCAGTACTTCAATGCCAAATTCTGAAAATGCAAAGAAAACAATTCTAATAGACATAGAATTGGCCTCAAAGTGGCAACCGGACAACAAAATAGCACTTTGCGTAAAACTTCAATAAAAGCATATTAATCATAGCAAAATGAGATCAAACATGGGAAATCCTTAGGCTAATCAAATGCTTAAAATGCATCAAATATAGTCACATCAAATTCCCCTACGACTAAGCTTTGCTTGTCCTCAAGCAAATGAATTAGAAAACATCCAAGTCCACAAATGACAAGATCGGTCACATTGAGATTCAAACGATAACAATTTGGCCTAAACTGTTCCACGAACAAACTTAACCTACACATGCAAGAACGTCAACCAAACAAGTCTAGACCTCACTAATATCTGCACACTTCAAGTAGTGGTTAATTGGGATACAGAAAAACTGACCACGATAACACCAACTCTAATTAAAAGGACTTGAACTCGGGAAATGGAACGGATAAGGTGGGGGTAGGTGGATGATGAGTGATCATGATGTTGCTATCGACTCGACTTCATCCGCTTCTAAATCCGCACTTTACAAACTCTGGCTAGGATCAAGGGCTACATTTGAGAACTCTTTTTTTTTCTTTTTCTCTTTTCTTTTTTTCATTTTTTTCTTCTCTTTTTTTTATCTACTGCATACTAGTGCTCGATCCAACACTTCAATTAGGTGTTGAACCTGCCTAGCTCACAGCTTTTGCCTTTGCTAGTGCTCAACCCGACACTTCACTTAGGTGCCGAGCTTGCCTAGCTTTTCTTTTCTTTTGAGCCTTTTCTTTTGAAATTAGCCACTTGATCCTTAGCCCCTTACAACTTCAATACAAGACTTCAAATTGGATTCCGTTTAATCTCAAGACACAATCACGAGGGATCAAAAAGTTGAAGAAAAACATGGAAAAGGGGTGAAAATTATGATTGCCTTCATCATCTTAGACCGGTGTTATCGAGTGGTACAAAAACATGTATCAACCAATCAACCAACATACAAGAGTGATAAAATCTCTGTTCTGGCGTAGACTCATTTGACATTAGTGCTAACATGCTGGTTATAGGTTCTAAGTGGAACAGTCTAAACGTCATTATGAAAGCTTGAAGTCAATTAAACACCCAAAGTCAAGAACCGAATGATTCTATAAAAGAGGATTCGACATTCAATCAAGATCGTGCAACTCATCAAAGCATAGCCTTAGATCTCTACCACAAATAATCACACCAAACCTCAAACTCCCCTACGACTAACATGAGCATTGTCCTCAATGATCAAGACAGAGAGGGTAAGGTGGAACGAACTTACCGCGTTGGTAGAGAGGAGCATAGGACGTAAAAGTGGTGAAAGAATTCCACGATGATCCTTGGTGAAGAGTGATCCCAATTGCTTGCCAAACCTTATTCAAAAACTAAAACAACACAAAAACCTCAAAGAACAATTAAAAGCGAAAAATTAAAGATAACATGGGGTGCCTCCCAAGAAGCGCTTGGTTACCGTCTTAAGCTCGACGATACCTGTGTTAGGGTGCCCAACTTAGTACCTCTTTGAGGTCAAGTAGCTTCTTCCATGATGAAGTTTGAGCTCCAAGTAGCGATAGAAGCAGATGGTAGAATGACCAATGAGCTAAGCTTGAGTTCCAATTGTTACCTTGCCAAGGCCTTCTACCATTGAGCTTAGGAGTTTGAGGAAGAATGTATGGAAGGGGGGTGCCATCGAGCTCCGTCGTCTCCATGTTGGTGATACCACTCAAGGAGTCTTCCGGTTCAAGTAGAGGTGGCTCCACTTCCACGGTTACCTTAGGAGGGGTAGAGATGCATGTCTCCTTGGGTTCTTGGCACAAATACTTCATGATCAAGCAAGAAGATTGGAGAGTACTCACAATCCTTGGTGGGTCCACAATAGAGTGGTGTTGTTCAGTTTCGTGCTCCACTCTCGGTGTCACCTCTTCTTGAAGCATCTCCAAATCATCTCTCACCTCCTCCAAAGGGTCATCATAATCAAGTCTCCTTGATTCTTTTATCCTCACATCATTGTCACATGGTGTTTCCATGGGAAAAACATGCACTTCAATCTCCTCCACTACCAAATCTTCCTCCGTGTCAAGCTCTTCGGATTCACAAATGTCATCTTCATCATCATAAACTTGCTCCACATGATTGAGATGACGTTCATTCTCAAGAATCTTCGTGACGAGCTCTATGCTTTGGGATAAACGGTTAACTCGGTTTGCATTATCCTCCGCAATTTGCAAGATCTCTAGCATGAAAGGAGGTGGAAGAGGTTCCTCATGGCTCATGAATTCCTCTTGGGGAGACTCACTTTCTTCCTCTTCCATGACTAGCACTTCCGGTTCAAGGGTGTCGTAGATGAGCTTCACACTTTGAGTTAAACGATCCAACCGAGCCTCATTATCTTCAGCAATTTGCAACATCTCCTCAATTGTGAAAGAAGATGGAGAGTGTTGTTCCTCCTCTAGAGCTTCCTTGATGAGCGTTACGCCTTGAGCTAAGCGATTAAGTTGGTTCGCATTGTCTTCCGCAATCTTCAAAGCTTCCTCAAACGTGGGAAAAGGTGGAGAAGGTTCCTCATAGCTTGCGAACTTCTCTCGAGGGCGCTCACTTTCCTTCACCATTTTCAAGAGCTCCTCTAGCATAGAAGAAGGTTGAGAGGGTTGCTCATAGCTTGTGAACTCCTCTTGAGGACGCTTGCTTTCTTCAACCATCTTAAAGAGCTCCTCTAGCATGGAAGGCGGTGGAGAATGTTGTTCATGACTTGTGAAATCCTCTTGATAATACTCCGGCAAGACTTGATGGTAGGGTGGAGATGGATAGGGACAATGCTCATTCCACATGGGTGTTGAAGCTTGTTGTTCTTGACCCCACCATTGGCTATCTCCCTCACAAGTTTCTTGGTAGTAGTTGGATGAAGTAGGATGACCAAAGTATGGGATAGGAGATGGATTCCACCCTTGATAGGTACCATAACCATTACCTCCATTCCACGAGTTCATCTTACTTGCAACCTTGCTCCCATTAATTAGATAGGTGGAGAAGGGGCCTACAAACACGCACAACAAACACAACCAAGTAGTACAACAATGTGAGATAACAACACCACAAAAAGAAATGACAAAGAAGCAAAACTAAAATGGAAGGAAGTGAATAGAACGGTTGGTGAACGTCCGGTCGTTGTTCGGGTTCAAACAAATAACTAACAAAGCTCACAAAAGCTAGGGTAGATCATATTCCAAGGGTCTTCTAAGATTGACTACTTCAAAACTGGCAAAATACTCGAATGCAAACAAGTTGTGCGTGGTGTGAGTTCCACGACTTCTAGTTCTAAGAAATGCAGAGAAATTAAAACAAATTAAACTAAAGCAGATTGGAAATTAGGGTTTGAAAACAGAGATGACAGACGAACTTAGACTTTGAATCCCCCTTCGTTCCCCAGAGCATTGGCAATCAACAGATCAGCGGATTTCGATTCTCATTCAATCAATTACTAAGACACCACCATAACTCCTTACCCTTAGGTTTAAGACCGGCGAACGTTCGCTCTATCCGTTCTAACTACCAAGATTAACTAGCCGCCCGGGTACGGTCGCCTCTCACAACGACTTAATTAACTGGTGCAATTATTAATGATTAATGAGCTACTCTTTCAGTGAATTAACCCTAACCGGTTCCTATGAAAGGCACGCTCCAATTATAAGGTTAATTGTTCAATTTGATGTTCTAAAGTAAGGCGAGCGTTCGCTTCTATCCTTAGCTTAACCAGAATCTAATCTAGGTGATCAATCCAGACAAGAAACATGAACAATGAAGAACAAATCAAACATGAAAAAGAACTGATTGAATTTCGAATCTAATCACCGCCGATCCGTGACCGCTTTAAAGACCTGGGTCACTTAGGGTTCATCTAGTCTAAGCTCTAACGAGTTTAGCTACTCATGTTTATCACAAAGGAAACAAAGACAAAGAAAGAGTTCATCATCCAGAGGAAGAACAGAAAAGAATCTGAAAAACCTAATTTAGACGACTCTGACAGACTTCGATCTCCGGAAAACTACACTCCTAGCTCCGGTTCTCCGAGATGAAAGGGATGGCGTCACGATCTCTTTCTGGCTCTTCGAACTCTAACTCTTCGCTCTAGAACTTCAGAGAAAATCGTAGGATTCTGATTCGAAAAGTATTTTCTGATGTAAATTATGAGGTCTCCTCTTTTAATGGGCCGCCGGTTAAGTATTTATACTTAGCCTAGCCCAGCCAGATTTCTTCTAGTATTTTCGCCGAAAATAGTGAATTATTTTCGCCAAAAATATGCTTGTGAATGGAAGTCCCGCCGGCTGATTCTCCTGTGATTTTTGTTTCGGTCCGAAAACCCAACGGTTTCGCCGAAAACTTCTTTGGCTGAGCATCAGTGAATTGTTCTTGCATTTTTGCCGAAAAACATAGGCCATTTTCGCCGAAAATGTAATTGTGAACGGGCAGACTTTTGGTTTGACTTGATCGGCTCTTTGGATCGATTCCGGTTTGATTCCTCGAGGTTCCAACGCCTTAGACACGTCCATGGCTACTTTATTTGACGGCAAAAACCTGTGCTAACATAAAAACACTAGAAAACCATCAAATAGACCCGAAACGGGCCAAGGTAACACAAATGGCACGAGATAGGGCAATCGATTGAATATTTGTTATTCTACCCTAAAAACCATGTCTCAAGCAAAGAAATGTCGCTTAAATGAGGCTGATAATCACGTCAAATCGAGTGTCATCAAATACCCCACACTTAAGCTTTTGCTTGTCCTCAAGCAAACTGAATAGAAACGCTCATGTTCATAAATGATAAGATCGATCAAATTGAAGCTCAATCAAACACATTGAATTATTAGACAGATCGATTTTAGAACAAGAAACCTCACATGCATACAGATCAGCCAAACTACCTGGTCTCACTAATAAACTGCACACGACAAGTAATTAGCAACCAATTATGCACGAATTTGACCTGACCGACCAGACTCCTCACACAGGATATATATAGTACAATGGGGACTCTCACTCTCTGTGTTTAAGGACGTGTTTCTGCTCTCGATCATTTTCTGTTACCGAATTATGTCATAGGTTTGCATTTCGACCACATCTCCACCACTGTGACAACACGAGTATCTAGTCAAGAAGGACTTCCCTGCTAGGACCGTAATGAAATCTACACTACTCGGGTTTATAATGAGATGGATGATGGGAATGAATGATGATGGCTTTGTGCGGTGTAGCTTTCGACTAACTTCCCTTGAATCTAATCTATGGCTTCCTACCGTCTAACCAAACACGGGTGGAATAATGAACGCTCGTCCTATGATACCCTCAAGCAACCTAGCACTTATTCTTTTTCTTGACTTCGTTCTTCCATTTGTAGGGAGAAGAACGTTTTATTGAACTAAAACTTTGAACTTTTTCTTTTTTTTTTCTTTTCTTCACTTTTTTTTCGAAATTTGCTTCTTTTCTTACTTTACTTTTTGTGCCGATTTTCTTTTAGTTGCTAGAGGGATTTACACGTCTGGACATATTAGCTAAGACCACCTGTTTAATGGCTATAGGCAGGTTACCACAAACCGACTTCCGGTAGGTCAATCTAGAACTACAACCACAGGGGATCAACGGGGAATGAAAGAAATGGGAAATGGATGTAATGTATTATCGAACCGAAAGAACAGGCCAAGCTCAAGGGTCTAAACCTAGTGGATTTATCATTTGGTAGACTATCTGGCTTAGTAGCTGAATCTAGGTGCCCCTATCCTTCTAGAACTCGTGTCATAGTGTGGTCTCGAGTAGGTCTCATGCAAATTCTAACTCATTCAAGAAAACAGAAAACCACTCAGAAAGAATTAAAATTGCAAGTTACGTGCAATGGATCAAAAGCTCACAGTTGGTTTGCTAGTCGGATTCGGTCATTTTCATGCAATCAAGGCTACAAACTACAAGTGTGATTTTAAAATTCTGTTCCGACCAGGCAATTTAGCATCAAAGTATACAAGTTGGTTCTCAAGTTCTAGGTTAAGCAGTCTAAGCATCATTATGAAGGTTTGAACAACAACTTAACATCAAAAATCAAGAACTGAGCCATTCTAATGCTGAGAGACTGGAATGGAATCACGAGGCACACACAAAACACAATCAAGGGCAATCAAGTTCATGCAAGGTTCTCTAGCATCCTACCCCACACATAAATCGGATTACAAGACTAAAATTAGAGTTCAGAGTGAAGTAGAAGAACCTGGACCGAGATGATAGGTGTAGGGGATGAGCACGGGTCCTCGGAGCGAAGGGAATCTACCCAAGCGAAGCAAAGGGAATCTACCGATTGCCTGCAAAACAAAAACAAATGAAACATAAAAAGGAAACCGGGACAAGTGTCCCGGATCCACACAGAAAAAAGTTGGACTGAAATCCGAAAGAATAAATAAAAAGAAAGGACCAGAAAAGGAATACAACCCGATCACTGCTGGTCAGGTGAGCCGGGAGGTGGAAAGTGGAGGTGCTCGCCGAGCTGACGTTGCCACGCCAGCTGTGCCTCATACCGCCTGTCGGCGCGGCGCATATGTTGCTGCATAATAGTCCATCGCGCCTCTTGGGTGGCGTTGTCGGTGATGCACCACTCCTGCAGTCGTTCGTACAACTCTCCAACATCCGCGGGGTGGTGTCGGGGCTGCTGGGGAGGCGCCTGGTATGGATCGGGAATGTGCGGCGGCGACTGGTGAGCATACCATGCCTGGTGATGTGGCGAGGGTATATAGTCTTGGAATTCTGGCGGCGGCTGGGGCTGCTCCTGCTCAGCATCATCTTCTTCCTCCGACTCGACCACAGGCTGGAGTGGAGGATCTGCTGCTACATGGGGACTGAGGTCGAGTTCTAAGTCGTACTCAACCGCTAAGTCTCCTCCAACAGTCCTAACTCGGTGTCGTGGAATGTTCGGGCCATATTCATGGCTGATGCCGAAGGAGAGGATGAGTTGTCCTATGAAGTTACCCCCATGAGTCTACGAGGTAGCATCTTCCTCCTGGTCTTCTGGCGGAAGATGCGAGCCAGCACCCAGCCAGGGTGTAGAGGGTAGCTCTCTCGGATGGCTCGAAGAAGCATGAGCTCCTCCTTGAGGATATGGTGGCGATCCTTATCTGGAACATATAAAAGCGAACTACACCAAACCATATGAATAAATTTAAAGAGCGGGTGAGAGAGCGACTTAACTGAGCTGTTCGCCCCGAGGTGATCGCCAGGTACGCCTGTCATGTGGCTCCAGAGCGCGTGGTACTCCTCCTCGTCATCATCGTCGCCCCAGCCTAGGTGATGGTCGTGATAATGCTCGTAGGGGATGCCGAGATGAGCAGCAAACTCATCGTAGGTGAGCTGCCTGTACACCCCACCAAGATAGAAGGTCACAACCTTCTGGCGTTGCGTCCTCTTGTGCTCATCCAGATCAAAGGTCGCCCAGAACTCTTGGAGAGCAATGTCTGGGAACTCGGCCGCTATGGTGGTCAGCTCTAGGAGACCTGCCGGTGCTAGGGCGTCATGCACATTCCGGTGGTAGTCCTCGTCGTGATCGAAGAGGGACTGCATGGAGAGAGGGCGCACGTCAGCTCCACGAATGTGCTGGATCTTCTGGAAGCACTCGAAGTAGAAGTCTGGTAGACGAGCTATAGTGCGATGGTATCCAGCCCGGCGAGGGAGTGCGGGTGGAGGACCCATAATGGCGGGTGTGACGGGGGCGGCAGCTCCTGAGCTCGAGGCGCCATCAAGTCGCGCTTTAGTCCTGCGCTCATAAGTGGTGTTCCTAAAACCAGATTAGTCAACTAAAACCCTACCCCACACTTAGTAGAAAAACTCAATTTCACAAAGAAATGAGGGAAACTAAGTGGGGTAAGCAAAGCGGAGTAACCGGTAATCATAGACAGTAAAATACATACTTAGGAACAGCCAGAATCGGATAAGCACAATCAGAGTTCAAGAAGTGAAACCGACATTCAGAAAGTCAACATTATAGCATATTGAACCCTAATCATGGCAAGACTATCACAAGGTGGATAACGACGGTAAAATATGATCTCAGATGGCAAACACGATAATCTGAACGAGAATGAAAACGTACGACAGCCTAATGATCAAAAACAGTTCATGGTCAAACCGACATTTCTCACAAGTCAACATAACAAAGAATCAATCGTATGCATAGCAACACATGATCAAATGATATGGAAATTAAGCACGGAACTCCCTAAGCATGCTAGAACAGTTCTATAAGGTAAGCTAACCTAGTTCACACGAAAACATTCGGCACGCAAATCGAGGCAAACCAAAAAGTCAACCGAAAGTCAACCCCGACGAAATTCAGCAATCCATATGTCAAAAGATTCGTATTGAAAATTTCTACAACTTACCTTGAAGCCATGGATGCTAAAAACGAACGGTTTGGGAGAAATCGGTGAAAAACTCTGAAAACAAGGGTTTCGGTGAACTAGAGCTGTAGAGCTCCGATTTGAACGTTCTAGGGCTGAATGGAATCGGAAAAGGCAGGGGAGTTGAGCGGCGGCGGTCGGCGATGGCGGCGGCGGCGGGAAACGGCGGCGGCGATGGTTTAAAATGGGTGTGGTCGGCGATTTTGAAAACAAAGGGGAGAGGTGTTTTTGTTGGCTGGTTCGAAAATGAAAGAAGGGAAGAGAGAGGGTGTTAAATCTGGATTTTAAAGTGAATAGTTGGGTGATTTTCAAAAGAGTTTTTGGCGAAAATAAGAGGGTGTTTTCGCCAAAAATTTTAGTTCAAATGCACTGCCGGTTTTTCAAGTGTGTTTTCGCCGAAAGCAAGAACACTTTTTCGCCGAAAATGAATGTTCAAATCACTGCTTGGTTTTCAAAATCAATTTTGCCGAAAACACAATACATTTCGGACCAAAAATATGGAACAGGGAGATTCAGTGAAAACCAAAAGGCGATTTTGCCGAAAATTTTGAACTACTCGGGTGAAAATATTTTCGCAAATCCGGCAAACTTCAGAAAATCACAGTTAAATCCTCAAAAATCGGAATGACCTCAATCAACTTGCGACTGACACTACGACATGCAGACTACACACGAAAAATAATAAATCAAACAAACTGACACTTTTGGCTCCCCGAGCCGACTCTAAAATACTAAGTTTGACAAAAATTAAAAACAGACTCCAGCCGTGGGTTGCCTCCCACGAAGCGCTCTTTTATTAACGTCCTTGAGCTGGACGATACCTGGACGGTATTAAGAGACATCCCAACTAAGATTCTCCTTAACGCTCACGTCGGAGTTCATGAAGTACAGCTTTGGGACTTCTCCTGTAAGCGTGAATATCTTCCCGTTTGCATGCAAGAGCTTGGTACGTCCATCGGGAAGATGATCGATGATCTTGAAGGGTCCGAGCAGCTCTCTGGAGAGATCATCCTTCTTGAGTGTTACGATGGAAGGAATGAGGACTGTCGGCTTCTTCTTTTCTTTTATCTCCGGCTTGGTATCACCAGGATCGGTGATCGTCAGTACTTCCTTAGGAGATGCTTTCGGCTTCTCCTTCCATACTTGTTCCGGCGTCGGTTTCTCGGAACTAATTGGTGGTGCAGCTGGCTCGGTGGAAGACGGTGGAATTTTTGGCCTCTAGACCATTTGGGTCTTCGTCTTCTTGTTCTTTCCCCGAGGTCTGCTCGGTGGCTTAGAAGAGGCTTGCAGTTCCTTCTTCTTCTTGGGCAGCTTCTGAACTGAAGTTTCTGGCTTCTTCTTAATAACCTGTTTAATATCTACAGCAACAACTGATCTAGAGACATTGGAAGAAGCATTAGTAATGGAGTTGACCGGAGTCAACTCCACAGTTTCAACAGCTAGGCAGTGAGATTCTTCATTCTTAGAGTCATATTTCATGCCATCTTTAAGATGGAACATTTTTGTTTCTTTACCGACCCTTAGAGTTAAATTTGATGTTTCTGATGTAAATTATGATGATCCCCGGCAACGGCGCCAATTTGATGAAATGTCCGGTCATTCTTCGGGTTCAAACAAATAACTAACAAAGCTCACAAAAGCTAGGGTAGATCGTATTCCAAGGGTCTTCTAAGATTGACTACTTCAAAACTGGCAAAATACTCGAATGCAAACAAGTTGTGCGTGGTGTGAGTTCCACGACTTCTAGTTCTAAGAAATGCAGAGAAATTAAAACAAATTAAACTAAAGCAGATTGGAAATTAGGGTTTGAAAACAGAGATGACAGACGAACTTAGACTTTGAATCCCCCTTCGTTCCTCAGAGCATTGGCAATCAACAGATCAGCGGATTTCGATTCTCATTCAATCAATTACTAAGACACCACCATAACTCCTTACCCTTAGGTTTAAGACCGGCGAACGTTCGCTCTATCCATTCTAACTACCAAGATTAACTAGCCGCCCGGGTACGGTCGCCTCTCGCAACGACTTAATTAACTGGTGCAATTATTAATGATTAATGAGTTACTCTTGCAGTGAATTAACCCTAACCGGTTCCTACGAAAGGCACGCTCCAATTATAAGGTTAATTGTTCAATTTGATGTTCTAAATTAAGGCGAGCGTTCGCTTCTATCCTTAGCTTAACCAGAATCTAATCTAGGTGATCAATCCAGACAAGAAACATGAACAATGAAGAACAAATCAAACATGAAAAAGAACTGATTGAATTTTGAATCTAATCACCTGCCGATCCGTGACCGCTTTAAAGCCCTGGGTCACTTAGGGTTCATCTAGTCTAAGCTCTAACGAGTTTAGCTACTCATGTTTATCACAAAAGAAACAAAGACAAAGAAAGAGTTCATCATCCAGAGGAAGAACAGAAAAGAATATGAAAAACCTAATTTAGACGACTCTGACAGACTTCGATCTTCGGTAAACTACACTCCTAGCTCCGGTTCTCCGAGATGAAAGGGATGGAGTCACGATCTCTTTCCGGCTCTTCGAACTCTAACTCTTCGCTCCAGAACTTCAGAGAAAATCGTAGGATTCTGATTTGAAAAGTATTTTCTGATGTAAATTATGAGGTCTCCTCTTCTAATGGGCCGCCGGTTAAGTATTTATACTTAACCTAGCCCAGCCGGATTTCTTCTAGTATTTTCGCCGAAAATAGTGAATTATTTTCGCCGAAAATAGTGAATTATTTTCGCCGAAAATATGTTTGTGAATGGAAGTCCCGCCGGCTGATTCTCCTGTGATTTTCATTTCGGTTTGAAAACCCAACGGTTTCGCCGAAAACTTCTTTGGCTGAGCATCAGTGAATTGTTCTTGCATTTTCGCCGAAAACCATAGGCCATTTTCACCGAAAATGTAAGTGTGAACGGGCAGACTTTTGGTTTGACTTGATCGGCTCCTTGGATCGATTCCGGTTTGATTCCTCGAGGTTCCAACGCCTTAGACACTTCCATGGCTACTTTATTTGACGGCAAAAACCTGTGCTAACATAAAAACACTAGAAAACCATCAAATAGACCCAAAACGGGCCAAGGTAACACAAATGGCACGAGATAGGGCAATCGATTGAATATTCGTTATTCTACCCTAAAAACCATGTCTCAAGCAAAGAAATGTTGCTTAAATGAGGCTGATAATCACGTCAAATCGAGTGTCATCAACGGTCCACTACTAAATGCTTTCAAAGGATTGAGAAAGTCCCCGGCAACGGCGCCAAAAACTTGACGTGTGAGATTTAACTCACAACTATCAAGGTCGTATTCCACGAGGGCTCTCTTAAAAGCTAATACTCACACGGTTCATGGACGGTCTATTCTTTTGAAATTGGTTATAGTTTGGAAAGGAAATAAAAACATAAAAGAAACTAAACAAGAAAGCAAATCAAAAGGGTGCAAAACAAAGGTAAAGGAGGTTCACTTGGAAAGATTGCTTCATCATGCTCAAGAGGAACAAATGCACAAACAAGCCAAACATGATCGAGGTTGCAATCGAATGACCACGCAAATATCTTCTATAGACTCAATGCACTCTCGTCGCACTAAATCCCTATCCTAGAACCACTCAACCTAGGCTCTCGCTCTCAAGCTAAGTGACTAAGGATGCATTAAAGGTGTTTGATGAAATGCCAAGCTACAAAACCCTCTCCTATGACTCTATGACCACTAGGCTAGACACCACACTTTCATGTCAATGTCCTAACACTAAGAGAATCATCAAAAGTCTAATCAAAGTTCAATTGAATGAAAAACCTAATGCACACCAAGTGTTTGATAAAATGCACAAGAGAAAAATCATGCAACTATGGTTGAATTGAGATGATCTAATCTCTTAGAACACACTCTCTTCAATCCCTAGACCTACAATCCACGTAATCTAAGCACTCTCATGCATTAAATCACAAATAATAGACCAATCAATCCATAGCCATCAATTGAATTAACAACAAGTCTAGAGATAATCTTCTTACAATCCAAGATCAATCATGGCAAATGTGTACAATCAACCTCTATCCTAGCACAACTAATCTATCAATCCAAGGAAACCTAGGAAATCAGCCACACATGGCCAAGGAAATCAAGGAAAGAGAAAGAAAGATGATCACCAAGAACAGCATGGCAATCCTCCTCTTGCAAGCTCATCTTCCAAGGTTGTGGACTTCAATACAAGCTCCTCTACTTTGATTCGCACCTTGCTCTAGGGTTGTGGATTGGAGATGAGGAGAAAAGTATTTGAGAAGTTGAGAGAAAAGGGTTTTGATGAAGTATGAAATCTGAATTAATGAATTCCCCCTTCAATTTTCCATCTCTCTCTCTTTATATAGTACGCTGAAATTACCCTGGATTTTCGGCGAAAATCCTACAAGATTTTCGCCGAAAATGTCTTCGAGAACGGCTTGGCTTTTCTTCACAGATTTTTGGCGAAAATTCTACAATATTTTTGCCGAAAATGCCTTCATAAATCGAACGTCCATCTCCTGTAATTCGGTTTTCGGTCGCGAACTTAGAGTTCTCGCCGAAAACTTCTTCAGTTGAAGGGTGCATTTTTCTCGATTTTGCAACGTCCATATCTCCTTTGTCCTAGCTCCGATTGACCTCCCGTTTGATCCTATGTGCTCCTTGTCACCAGTACTTCAATGCCAAATTCTGAAAATGCAAAGAAAAAAATTCTAATAGACATAGAATTGGCCTCAAAGTGGCAACCGAACAACAAAATAGCACTTTGCATAAAACTTCAATAAAAGCATATTAAGCATAGCAAAATGAGATCAAACATGGGAAATCCTTAGGCTAATCAAAGGCTTAAAATGCATCAAATATAGTCACATCAAATTCCCCTACGACTAAGCTTTGCTTGTCCTCAAGCAAATGAATTAGAAAACATCCAAGTCCACAAATGACAAGATCGGTCACATTGAGATTCAAACGATAACAATTTGGCCTAAACTGTTCCACGAACAAACTTAACCTACACATGCAAGAACGTCAACCAAACAAGTCTAGACCTCACTAATATCTGCACACTTCAAGTAGTGGTTAAGTTGGGATACAGAAAAACCGACCACGATAACACCAACTCTAATTAAAAGGACTTGAACTCGGGAAATGGAACGGATAAGGTGGGGGTAGGTGGATGATGAGTGATCATGATGTGGCTATCGACTCGACTTGATCCGCTTCTAAATCCGCACTTTACAAACTCTGGCTAGGATCAAGGGCTACATTTGAGAACTCTTTTTTTTTCTTTTTCTCTTTTCTTTTTTTCATTTTTTTCTTCTCTTTTTTTTTATCTACTGCATACTAGTGCTCGATCCAACACTTCACTTAGGTGTTGAACCTGCCTAGCTCACAGCTTTTGCCTTTGCTAGTGCTCAACCCGACACTTCACTTAGGTGTCGAGCTTGCCTAGCTTTTCTTTTCTTTTGAGCCTTTTCTTTTGAAATTAGCCACTTGATCCTTAGCCCCTTACAACTTCAATACAAGACTTCGAATTGGAATCCTTCTAATCTCAAGCCACAATCACGAGGGATTAAAAAGTTGAAGAAAAACATGGAAAAGGGGTGAAAATTATGATTGCTTCATCATCTTAGACCGGTGTTATCGAGTGGTACAAAAACACGTATCAACCAATCAACCAACATGCAAGAGTGATAAAATCTCTGTTCTGGCCTAGACTCATTTGACATTAGTGCTAACATGCTGGTTATAGGTTCTAAGTTGAACAGTCTAAACGTCATTATGAAAGCTTGAAGTCAATTAAACACCAAAAGTCAAGAACCGAATGATTCTACAAAAGAGGAATTCGACATTCAATCAAGATCGTGCAACTCATCAAAGCATAGCCTTAGATCTCTACCACAAATAATCACACCAAACCTCAAACTCCCCTACGACTAACATGAGCATTGTCCTCAATGATCAAGAGAGAGAGGGTAAGGTGGAACGAAGTTACCGCGTTGGTAGAGAGGAGCATAGGACGTAAAAGTGGTGAAAGAATTCCACGATGATCCTTGGTGAAGAGTGATCCCAATTGCTTGCCAAACCTTATTCAAAAACTAAAACAACACAAAAACCTCAAAGAACAATTAAAAGCGAAAAATTAAAGATAACATGGGGTGCCTCCCAAGAAGCGCTTGGTTACCGTCTTAAGCTCGACGATACCTGTGTTAGGGTGCCCAACTTAGTACCTCTTTGAGGTCAAGTAGCTTCTTCCATGATGAAGTTTGAGCTCCAAGTAGCGATAGAAGCAAATGGTAGAATGACCAATGAGCTAAGCTTGAGTTCCAATTGTTACCTTGCCAAGGCCTTCTACCATTGAGCTTGGGAGTTTGAGGAAGAATGTATGGAAGGGGGTGCCATCGAGCTCCGTCGTCTCCATGTTGGTGATACCACTCAAGGAGTCTTCCGGTTCAAGTAGAGGTGGCTCCACTTCCACGGTTACCTTAGGAGGGGTAGAGATGCATGTCTCCTTGGGTTCTTGGCACAAATACTTCATGATCAAGCAGGAAGATTGAAGAGTACTCACAATCCTTGGTGGGTCCACAATAGAGTGGTGTTGTTCAGTTTCGTGCTCCACTCTCGGTGTCACCTCTTCTTGAAACATCTCCAAATCATCTCTCACCTCCTCCAAAGGGTCATCATCCTCAAGTCTCCTTGATTCTTTTATCCTCACATCATTGTCACATGGTGTTTCCATGGGAAAAACATGCACTTCAGTCTCCTCCACTACCAAATCTTCCTCCGTGTCAAGCTCTTCAGATTCACAAATGTCATCTTCATCATCATAAACTTGCTCCACATGATTGAGATGGCGTTCATTCTCAAGAATATTCGTGACGAGGTCTATGCTTTGGGATAAACGGTTAACTCGGTTTGCATTATCCTCCGCAGTTTGCAAGATCTCTAGCATGAAAGGAGGTGGAAGAGGTTCCTCATGGCTCATGAATTCCTCTTGGGGAGACTAACTTTCTTCCTCTTCCATGACTAGCACTTCCGGTTCAAGGGTGTCGGAGATGAGCTTCACACTTTGAGTTAAACGATCCAACCGAGCCGCATTATCTTCAGCAATTTGCAACATCTCCTCAATTGTGAAGGAAGATGGAGAGTGTTGTTCCTCCTCTAGAGCTTCCTTGATGAGCGTTACGCCTTGAGCTAAGCGATTAAGTTGGTTCGCATTGTCTTCCGCAATCTTCAAAGCTTCCTCAAACGTGGGAAAAGATGGAGAAGGTTCCTCATAGCTTGCGAACTTCTCTCGAGGGTGCTCACTTTCCTTCACCATTTTCAAGAGCTCCTCTAGCATAGAAGAAGGTTGAGAGGGTTGCTCATAGCTTGTGAACTCCTCTTGAGGACGCTTGCTTTCTTCAACCATCTTAAAGAGCTCCTCTAGCATGGAAGGCGGTGGAGAATGTTGTTCATGACTTGTGAAATCCTCTTGATAATACTCCGGCAAGACTTGATAGTAGGGTGGATATGGATAGGGACAATGCTCATTCCACATGGGTGTTGAAGCTTGTTGTTCTTGACCCCACCATTGGCTATCTCCCTCACAAGTTTCTTGGTAGTAGTTGGATGAAGTAGGATGACCAAAGTATGGGTGAGGAGATGGATTCCACCCTTGATAGGTACCATAACCATTACCTCCATTCCACGAGTTCATATTACTTGCAACCTTGCTCTCATGAATTAGATAGGTGGAGAAGGGGCCTACAAACACGCACAGCAAACACAACCAAGTAGTACAACAATGCGGGATAACAACACCACAAAAAGAAATAACAAAGAATCAAAACGAAAACGGAAGGAAGTGAATAGAACGGTCCACTACTAAATGCTTTCAAAGGATTGAGAAAGTCCCCGGCAACGGCGCCAAAAACTTGACGTGTGAGATTTAACTCACAACTATCAAGGTCGTATTCCACGAGGGCTCTCTCAAAAGCTAATACTCACACGGTTCATGGACGGTCTATTCTTTTGAAATTGGTTTTAGTTTGGAAAGGAAATAAAAACATAAAAGAAACTAAACAAGAAAGCAAATCAAAATGGTGCAAAACAAAGGTAAAGGAGGTTCACTTGGAAAGATAGCTTCATCATGCTCAAGAGGAACAAATGCACAAACAAGCCAAACATGATCGAGGTTGCAATCGAATGACCACGCAAATCCCTTCTATAGACTCAATGCACTCTCGTCGCACTAAATCCCTATCCTAGAACCACTCAACCTAGGCTCTCGCTCTCAAGCTAAGTGACTAAGGATGCATTAAAGGTGTTTGATGAAATGCCAAGCTACAAAACCCTCTCCTATGACTCTATGACCACTAGGCTAAACACCACACTTTCATGTCAATTTCCTAACACTAAGAGAATCATCAAAAGACTTATCAAAGTTCAATTGAATGAAAAACCTAATGCACACCAAGTGTTCGATAAAATGTACAAGAGAAAAATCATGCAACTATGGTTGAATTGAGATGATCTAATCTCTTAGAACACACTCTCTTCAATTCCTAAACCTACAATCCATGTTATCTAAGCACTCTCATGCATTACATCACAAATAATAGACCAATCAAGACATAGCCATCAATGGAATTAACAACAAGTCTAGAGATCATCTTCTTACAATCCAAGATCAATCATGGCAAATGTGTACAATCAACCTCTATCCTAGCACAACTAATCTATCAATCCAAGGAAACCTAGGAAATCAGCCACACATGGCCAAGGAAATGAAGGGAAGAGAAAGAAAGATGATCACCAAGAACACCATGGCAATCCTCCTCTTGCAAGCTCCTCTTCCAAGGTTGTGGACTTCAATCCAAGCTCCTCTACTTTGATTTGCACCTTGCTCTAGGGTTGTGGATTGGAGATGATGAGAAAAGTATTTGAGAAGTTGAGAGAAAAGGGTTTTGATGAAGTATGAAATCTCAATTAATGAATTCCCCTTCAATTTTCCATCTCTCTCTCTTTATATAGTACGCTGAAATTGCCCTGGATTTTTGGCGAAAATCGTACAAGATTTTCGCCGAAAATGTCTTTGAGAATGGCTTGGCTTTTCTTCACAGATTTTTGGCAAAAATTCTACAATATTTTCACCAAAAATGCCTTCATAAATCGAACGTCCATCTCCTGTAATTCGGTTTTCGGTCGAGAACTTAGAGTTCTCGCCGAAAACTTCTTCAGTTGAAGGGTGCATTTTTCTCGATTTTGCAACGTCCATATCTCCTCCGTCCTAGCTCCGATTGACCTCCCGTTTGATCCTATGTGCTCCTTGTCACCAGTACTTCAATGCCAAATTCTGAAAATGCAAAGAAAACCATTCTAATAGACATAGAATTGGCCTCAAAGTGGCAATCGGACAACAAAATAGCACTTTGCATAAAACTTCAATAAAAGCATATTAATCATAGCAAAATGAGAGCAAACATGGGAAATCCTTAGGCTAATCAAAGGCTTAAAATGCATCAAATATAGTCACATTACCTTGGCTTTGAATCCTGCTTGGCTAACAAATGGCGCAGAGCAGCATGATCTGTATAGACGATGGTGTGTGAAAGAACCAGATACTGTCTGAACTTGTCAAAGGAGAAGACGATAGCTAGAAGTAAATGGGGTGAAATCTTTCTCTGTAGTAGTGTAGTTCCTTTGAGCATCGTTAAGCGTCTTACTGGCGAATTAAATGGGGTGAAATCTCTTCTCTTTTCTCTGACCAAGAACTGCGCCAACAGCAAAGTCGCTAACATTGCACATAATCTCGAATGGAAGATTCCAATCTGGTGCTGTAAGGATCGGTGCGGTGGTGAGTCTAGTCTTCAGGGTCTCAAAGGCTGCAAGACAAGCTTTATCAAAAACGAAAGGAACATCTTTCTCAAGAAGCTTGGTCATTGGGAGAGTGATCTTGGAGAAGTCTTTGATGAATCTCCGGTAGAATCCAGCATGACCGAGGAAGCTTCGTACTGTCTTGACCGAGGTCGGCGGCGGCAAACTAGCGATGGTTTCAAGCTTTGCACGATCTACTTCTATTCCGAGCTTAGAGATCCTATGGTCAAGAACAATGCCTTCGGTAACCATAAAGTGACATTTTTCCCAACTAAGAGCCAGGTTGGTTTCCTCACAACGAGCTAGCACCTTGTACAGGTTGGCTAGGCACTTGGAGAATGAGTCTCCATAGACGGAGAAGTCGTCCATGAATACCTCCACCACATTCTCTACTAGATCTCCAAATATAGCAAGCATGCATCTCTGAAAAGTAGCGGGAGCATTACAGAAACCAAAGGGAATACGACGATAAGCAAAGGTACCAAACGGGCAGGTGAAGGTCATCTTCTCTTGATGGGGATCTGAAAGTAACCGGACATCCCATCTAAGAAACAGTAGTAGTCATGACCAGCCAACTGTTCTAGCATCTGATCAATGAACGGCAGTGGAAAGTGATCCTTCTTTGTTGCGTCATTAAGTCGTCAATAGTCAATGCAGACTCTCCACCCGGTAACCGTGCGAGTGGGAATGAGCTCACCCTTCGGATTAGGGATGACGGTGATTCCTCCTTTCTTCGGGACGACTTGAGTCGGACTAACCGAAGGACTGTCGGCAATAGGGTAGATGTGAACCGCTGCAATCGTGGGCAGACGACCCTTGAACACTGCAAGTTGAGACCGTGCAACGAGGTAGAACCGTCGGGAACCGGGGGCGGATGAGGACTTTGACCCGTCAGCTATATAACAGCTGGGAACCAGAAGTATCAAGTCATAGACGCCACGCCAAGAGATGGATGCTCTTGATGATAAGTCGGCCTTCAGTATCGCAACATGCAGATACAATAAGGATTTCAGAACAAAGTTCTTTCAAAGGGGGTTGTTTATTTCATAAAAGTTGTGAGTACATAGGGTGGTCGGCGGCCTCTATATATAGGTGAGGGAACAAGCTCTCCTCCCTAAACACTACTTCCTAAATAAGAATAAAATAAAAGAGTCCTAATCCTAAAAAGAATCCTAAAACCCCTAAACAAGTCCTACTAAAAACGAATAACAAATAAATAGTCTTTAAATCCAAGAATCCAACTCAAAATAGGAAATAAAACTCCTAAAACCCTAAACCGGCGATTTTAGGGTCCGGGTGGGACTAGGACTCGGCGGGCAGTTGGTCTCGGGCCGGGCCTTTGCTCGGCTCCGGGCTTCTTCTTCTTCAAACGGCGGGCCTTCGTCGGGCCTTGGGGCCTGATGCTCTGGGCTTGTCCAAGCGCTAGGGCCTCGCCAAAAGGCTCAGGCCAAATAGTGGCTACCCTCATAAAATACCCCCGATCGGCCCGGTTCTCGGTCTAGGGCTCGGATCGGGGCCTGGCGGGTGTCTTCTTCATTTCTGCCGGGGCTTCTTCTCCTAGCTTCGGGCATCTCCTTAGGTAGCTCAAAATGTGGCTTTCTTGGGCTAGGGTCGGGCCAGGAGTGGTGCCTTGGAACCAGGAACTCCTCTTCTTCTCTCGGTTCGGCTCCGAATCGGTCTCAGGTGGCCATCCCTTCTCGGCCAAGTACTCTCGAGCTCTCTTGCTCCTGTACTCCAGGAAGGCTTCCATTGGGTCTCTAGAGTGTGCCTCGTCTTCAGGGCCCTTGGAGGCTTGGCCAGGATCCGACGGAGGCTTGTCCTTAGGCCTAGGGCTTCGACTCTTAGCCAGCAGCATGGCTTGGAGCAGCTTCTCTTCCTCCCGATCTTTCCTTCCTGTAGGGGGAGGCCTTAGCCTGTATTTCACCTCATACCTGGGTTTGAGGGCTTGTAGGTGGCCTGCCCTTAGTTCTATTCACTTCTTGTAGGGCCCTAAGGTTCTTCCTTGGACGAGTGACCCTGGTGGATTGTAGGAGTACTTACGGACACTAGGGTAGCATTGTTGGATCTCATTAAGATGACACCGGCATCCAAGAGCTTATGAACTTCTTTCTTCACAACTTCCTGCATCAGAGGGTTTAAACGGCGTTGCGGCTGTCTGACTGGTTTGAATTCTTCATCTACAACTATTTGATGCTTGCAGAAGGTTTTAGAGATGCCCCTAATGTCGGCCAACTGCCAGGCAATGGCTCAGACATGCTTCTTGAGTAGCCTGATCAGCTGCTCTTTCTGCTCGGGAGACAAATTCGAATTGATGATGACTGTCAACTGACATTCCTTCCCTAGGAATGCATATTCTAGATGGTCAGGCAGCTCCTTTAAGTCGAGCTCTGGCGGATTCTCATATGAGGTAGTGATCCGACTCGATGCTGGTTTGATGTGTGCATGCGTAGAAGTGGCTGTAAATGTCCCATTCCGATCGTTTAACTCATCTTGCCATAGGCGCTGCTCTGGATCTTCTAGTGCACTGTCGATTCCTGAAATCAAACACAACTCTAGTGGATCACTAGATAAGGCGTTAGTGATGAAGTTGGCCGAGGCCAACTCCATAGAATCAACAGTATAACAATTATCATCTTGAGCAACAGAATATCTCATGCTATCCTTAATGCGGAATGTAACACTGTCCTGTCCTACACTTAAAGTTAACAGGCCTTGTTTGCAGTTGATATTTGCGCCAGCAGTTGTTAAGAAAGGTCGATCTAGAATAAGCATTCCGTCTAACTCACGGGTATCTAGAACAACGAAATCTACAATTATGGTAAAAGGGCCACAGCAAACAACTACATCTTCTATTATACCCCTAGGTAGTTTGACAGACCTATCGGCCAGCACGAGATGCAAAGTAAGCGGTTTTAATTTCCCTAGGTTCAACTTTTCATACAGATAGACAGGCATAACATTAATAGAAGCACCAGAATCAGCCAGACTACGGTCAATTGTAATATCATTAATGATGCAGGGTAATGTAAAGGATCGGGATCAAAGCACTTAACTGGCGGTGGTGGCGGCTGTCGCATAGGAGACGGCGCACCGAAGAGAGAAGCGCATTCATTGGTAAGCATGATAGAGTACGCCTCTCCGTTCTTAACCTTCTTCACGAGATCCTTAAAGAACTTCCAAAGTGGTGGTATGATCTCTACAGCTTCAGTTACTGGTATCTTGATCTTTGCAGTCTTGAGAACATTGTACCACTTCTTATACTGGGTTCTTGATCCTTGGCTTTGCTCAAATCAGCTTTTGGAAAGGGGATCCGAGGTATATATGGCGCTAAGATGGGCTCAGGAGCTATCTTGGGAGGTGGAGTTGGTGTTCCCTCTTCCTCTTCTGTGATATCTTCAATCTCTGGCATATCCATGGTAGTAGTATCTCGTATCATGTCAGGTTCTGGGGCCTTTAGGTCAGTTGTTTGCTTGCCGCTCCTGGTGGTGATAGCTTGAGCGTGTTCACTCTTTGCACGGAAGTCTCCTTGAAATGCTGCTTGATTAAGGAGAGGATTGCTAGTAAGAATTCTAGTCATATTGCTTATTGCATCCTCTATCCTTTGACTTTGAGCCCTCTGTCCTTGATTGAGTGCAGCTTGAGCTTTGAATTGGTTGTCATGTTCATCCAGTCTGCTCATGATTTGGTCGAACTTCCTCTCAAAGTGCTCATATCTATTGTAATGATGCGGCTTTTCTCGAGGCTATTGCTTTCCTCCAATGAATCCAGGAGGTCTTTGGTATGGATCTGCAAACTAGTTGTTCTGGTTCTGCGGTAGATAGTTCCTGTAACCGGCATAGCCTTTTTGATTGTTGGTGAAGCTTTGACTAATGAAGTTCACCTCTTCTGTAGACCAGTCATCTGTTTTACCAAAGTTAAGGCAGCTTCCACCGTTATGAGCACAGGTTCCGTACCATCCACAGTCAGCCGAAAAGACGATGGCTGACTGGGGATCGAGGGAGATGCCAACTGTCTATAGATGCTTTTGAATTTCTGCTTTGACCTGATCTGCAATGCTCATCTGACCCTTGATACCTTCTCTTTGTCTTTCCCAGTTTTTGATTTTAAAGCACAGCTAGCAAAATCCAGAAGAGCGTCCTGAGGGGTAAGAGCGGTGCAATCTTCGCTAGCTAGGGAGTTGACCCACTTTGCAGATTCTTCGTGCATACCACGAGCAAAGAATTCAGCCAGCTGCCTTTGTTCATACCCATGGTGAGGGAAGTTGAAGAGAAGGGCTTGGAATTCATTCCAAGTGTCGTACAAGCTCGCATCTTCTCTCTGAGTAAACCTGGAGATGTTGTCCTTGTAGGCAGTCATCCTTGATGGAGGGAAGTATTCCTCAACGAAGTCTTGAGCTAAAGTCTCCCAATTAGTGTAATGACCGAGTGGTTTGCTTCCAAGCCATCTCTTAGCTGCACCTCTGAGAGAGAATGAAAAGGCTCGAAGACATAAGGCGTTCTTGTTGAGGTTCCCAGACTTGAAAGTTTCACAAACAGCCAGAAAGTCGGATAGATGTGTGCAAGGATTATCATCTGGCTTTCCTTCAAATTGTACGTCCCTAGAGATTAGTCCCAAGAAGGAGATCTTGATCTCATAGTCAAGATCGTCATCATCATGAGGTACGACGATGGGAGACCGAACGTTAGACGTGCTCGGCTTACTGTAGTCCGCAAGACTCTTTGGAGCAGCCATTGCGGTAGGGAAGATGGAACAGAAGTGATTCGTTCTGCACTTGCTATGATCTGCAAGGGACAAAAACAAGCACAACCGGTGTAAAATCAAAGTGTGATGGAAAATGAAAGATGGAAAGATAGAAGAGTAACAATGCCAGCTCTTCTTTCAACGAAATAGAAGATTTCCCCGGCAACGGCGCCAATTTGATGAACGTTGTAATGCGGTCAATCAAATAACTGTCAAGCACAGAGCAGGACAAATCGTATTCCATGGGCCTCTTCTACTTGCTTACTCAAATATGTTGGCAATTTCATTCAAGGTTGAACACTTAGTGCGTGGTGTGAGTTCCACGACTTCTATACTAAAATGCAAGGTAAACTGAAATGAAATTAAAACGAAGAATTAGTGATTGATTGACTAAGATAGACGACAAACAAGCTTAGACTTCGAATCCCCCTTAGATCACCAGAGCAACAGCAGTCAACAAACCAGCGATTTTCAATTCTAGTTCATTCAGTTCACAGACACCACCATAACTCCTGACCCTTAGGTTTAAGATTGGCGAACGTTCGCTCTATCCGATCTAGCTACCAAGATTAATTAGTCGCCCGGGTACGGTCGCCTCTCGCAACGGTTTAATTAACTGGTGGAATTACTGACGATTTATGAGCTACTCTTGTAGTGGATTAACCCTAACTAGTTCCTACGAAAGGCACACTCCAATGAATAGGTTAATTGCTTGATTTGGTGTTTTAAAGTAAGGCGAGCATTTGCTTTTATCCTTAGCTTAACAAGAATCTAATCTAGGTGGCCAAAACCAGACAAGAAACATAGAGAACAAAGAACAAATAAAACATGAAGGAGAACTGAATGAATTTCGAATCTAATCACCGCCGATCCGTGACTGCTTTAAAGCCCTGGGTCACTTAGGGTTCATCTAATCTAAGCTCTACGAGTTTAGCTACTCATATTCAATACAGGAGAATCAAAGACAAACAAAGAATACATCTCAAGTAGGAAACACAGAGAAGAACTGCAAAACCTAATTTCGACGGATCCTTGAAGCTTCAATCTGCTGGATCTTCAACTCCTAGCACTGGTTCTCCGAGATGGACGGATGGCGTCACGATCCGTTCCTGGCTCCTCGAACTCTTTTCACTCTTTCTCTCTCCGCTCTTAGTCTTGGAATTTTCGTCCAAAGTGTAAGTTATGATCTATCTAATTTCAGCCGACGAATTTCCTTTATACTCGTCCGCGTTTCGGCTGGAAACAGCTTAAGTTTTCACCAATAACTTAGAGATTTTTTGGCGAAAATTCCCTTTGAGAATTTGGCTTGCTCCGTTTGTTTCCTCTGCTCAAAATTGCTTGGAGTTTGCGGCGAAAACTTATGAGTTTTTTCGCTAAAAACTTCCTCTTGTGATGGACTGTCAAATTCAAACTCAAGATCTTTTTCGCCGAAAACTTCCTGTTGTGATGAACTGTCAATTTCCTCTTGAGTTTTTGGCGAAAACTCAAGATCTTTTTCGCCGAAAACTGCTGTGCAAATCGGGCAGGGATGTGTTGACTTTGATTGATTCCTTGATTGATCCGGGTGAGGTTCCTTGAGGCTACAATTCCTTCGACATGTCCTTGGTTACATTATTTGACGGCAGAACCCTGTGCTATCATGGAAACACTAGAAAACCATCAAATAGACCCGAAAAGGGCCAAGGTAACACAAATGGCACGAGGTAGAGCAGATGAGTGAATATTCGCTATTCTACCCTAAAAACCATGTCTCAAGCAAAGAAATGTCACTTAGATGAGGCTGATAATCATGTTAATTCGAGTGTCATCAACACACCCGGGCGTCGGATTAGGGTTTCGCCGGTTTGCCAATTTTTTGCCTAAATAGGCTATTTGCTTCGGCCCCAAGACTCATTTTGCCTAATTTAGTAATTTTCTTTCTAGTTCAACTATTTAGGATCAGTTTTACTTATTTTGGACGTTGGATTATTTAATTAGCTAATTAGGAAGTAGCTATGAAGGAAGGATTAGGAGAGCTTATTCCGTAACTCCTCCTATAAATAGAGGCCGCCGGCCACCCCTTGTACTCACCACCTTTTGAATAATAAACTTCTTTTCAGAACACATGTTCTTTTCCCTTTAAGCCTTTGCTCTTTGTTGCATCGCTTAAGGTTTGGCTTATCATCAAGAGCATCCATCTCTTGGCGTGGCGCCCTCGACGTGATACTTCTGGTTCCTAGCTTAGCTGAAGCTAGTGGGTTAAAGTCCTATTCTGCCTCAGATCCATTGGTTCTCTCATTTCCTTTGAAGATTAACTTGCGATGGTTAGGGTCACAGAGCATAGTCGGCCGTGGTTTACATCAGTTCGTATCAGAGCACGATTCAACACTAAGACCAACTCTATCCCAGTTTCCAGGTTCATTCTTGGATCAATATCCTTTAAATTTCTTGCTCTTAGAATATAGCTTTGAAAAATACCTATTTGTTTCAATTTCGTGTATTTTTAGTTTTGTATAAGGCAAAGAAAAGCTGGTGGCCATTAAACCATCAAAAGAAAAGGTTAAAAATATTACTACAAAAACAAGCAAGGCCACCCTTGCCCAAACTAATTTCTGTCGTGTAAGAGCATTCTTAAGAAGAGGGGATAGAGGCAGAAAAAGAAAGCTTTCATTGCCCAAGACCCTACACCCAAGGAGACTCACTAGCCCACAACGAAGGAACCCCTTGAAATTCATGTCTTGGTGCCATCAATCGGTAAGTCTTTCCTCAATAGCTTTGAAGAAACTTGCAACTGCTTGAAGCTGAAATTTACTTGTTCTGCTTCCCTTTGAGTGATTACTATTAATTTTTTTAAACACGAGAGGCGAAATCAAGAGAGAGTGAGGATCTTTCGAGAGATTTGTGAGGCCAAAACCCCTTGTGTTCGTGTTTTTACTAACCATGACAGATAAGAGGTTAGACCAGCTTGAAGCCACCATAGCAAACGTGTCCCAAGTCATGAGACAGGTCCAAGAGACCCTAGAGAGGTTGGAGAAGAAAGTCGGAACTCTACCTTAGCAGCCCCGAGCCAGCACACGAGCCAGCCCCGAAGCCGCCCCGGCCCAGCCCGGGCCTGCGCTCAGCCCCGCCCGGGGTAGCACCTGCTCAGCCCCGGTACAACGCCTGTCTCAACCCCGGATCGACATCAGCCCGGCCCTAGGCCCGTACTCCGCCCCGCGCCTCTCTAGCATCACCCCTGGCCCAAGCCAGCCAGCCACCCGGCATCAAGGCCGATCAGGCCAAGCGCCAGGATCACCTGGAGTTCCGACCAACCCCGGATCGATGCCTAACCCCCGACCCGAGACCAACCCCACGAATCACTCCACCCCGGGGCCACCCGACGTCCCGACCCCAACAAGAGTTGTTACCCAGTCTATGGCCCGGGCACTCTCTCAAGCCCCGGTCTCCCCCAGACCTGAACTCCGGATGCACCGCCCGACCGACCCCGAGCATCGATCGAGCCCGGTGAGCCACACAACCCCGGTGCACCCCGACCCCCAAAGCACGCTCACCGATTCTCTGCCGTCTCCCAACGCGTCCTGAGCACCCAAGTCGTGGAGGAAGGTTGGGAGCAACGAGATAACCTCTTCCATACCAGGTGCGTAATTAAAAATAAGATTTGTAGTATGGTAATTGATGGAGGAAGTTGTACCAATGCTGTGAGCCTCGAATTAGTGGAGGGACTTGGCCTTCCCACCATTAAGCACCCAAAGCCCTACGAGCTCCATGGGCTTAGCAACTGTGGGGAATTACACTGATATCATCCTATGGGACTTGGCCTTCCCTACAGGCTCATGTTCCCTTCCGCATAGGGAGATACACTGATATCATCCTATGGGATGTGGTACCCATGGATGCTTCCCATATACTTCTTGGAAGACCTTGGCAATTCGATAGGTACTACAAGCATGACGGGAGGACCAACAGGTATAGTCTTATCCATAAAGACACAAAGTAAATCTTAAAACCTTTGTCACCTACTGAAATCCTCAAGGATCAAATAGATAGGAGAGCCATCTGAGAAAAAAAGAGAGGGAGTGATGAACTGTAGAACAGGGTGTCAAATAACTACTAAGCTAAAAGCTAAGGAGATTGTATTCCACGGGTCTTCTAATAATTGTCTACTCAAATGTAAAGGCAGATTACTTAGGTTTACACACGTTGTGCGTGGTGTGAGTTCCACGACTTCTATTCTAGAAATGAAGGTAAATTAAAAACTAAATCGAAAGACAGATTGAAAGATTGGTTGACTTAAGAAAGACGACGGACAAGCTTATCCCCCTTAGATCATTAGAGCATTGGCAATCAACAGACCAACGGTTTTTTATTCTCGTTCAATCAATTCTAAGACACCACCATAACTACTTACCCATAGGTTTAAGACTGGAATGTTCGCCCTATCCGATCTAGCTACCATGATTAATTAGTCGCCCGAGTACGGTCTCTTCTTGCGACAACAAAACTAACTGGTGCAATTACTAACGATTTATAAGTTAGTCTTGAAGTGGATTAACCCTAACTGGTTCCTACGAAAGGCACACTCCAATGAATAGGTTAATTGTTGATTTGGTGTTTTAAAGTGAGACGAACATTCGCTACTATCCTCAATTTAACAAGAATCTAATCTAGGTGATCAAGCCAGATAAGAAACATGAACAATGAAGAACAAATCAAACATGCAAGAGAAATTGATTAAACTTTGAATCTAATCACCACCGATCCATGACCGCTTTAAAGCTATGGGTCACTTAGGGTTCATCTAGTGTAAGCTCTACGAGTTTAGCTACTCATGTTCATAATAGCAGAAACAAAGACAGAAAAGAGTTCATCATGAAAAGGAAGAACAGATGGAAACTGTAAAACCTAATTAAGACGACTCTGACAAATCTGTACTCCTAGCTCCGAGTCTCCGAGGTGAAAAGATGGCATCACGATCTCTTCCTGGCTCTTCAAACTCTTAAAACTATGTTCTCTCAAACTTCTTAGGTCTAGAACTTGTGAAAAGTTCTATATGATAAAGTGTATTTCTTTTTGAGCCGCCGGTTTATATTTATACTTAACCCTTTCTCGGTTGGACTAGGTTTAAGGTTTTTGGCGAAAACTTAAGGACTTTTCGACGAAAACTTCTTTGAAAAGGTTGGCTCCGGTCGACTGTTCTCCTGTGGTGTTTTGATTGAGAGTTTTCAGCGAAGACTTTGACTTCTCGCCAAAAACTTTTCCTTCAACGCTCTAACGGTTTCTTCTTGGATTTTCGCCGAAATCCTTAGGTGTTTTTGGCAAAATCTTCTTTGTAAAGCTGGGCAGGATTTGTGTTGACTTGATTGACTCCTTGGATCAATTCGGGTGCAATTCCTCGAGGCTCCAATGCCTTAGACACGTCCTTGGTTACATTATCTGACGGCAACAACTTGTGGTATCACAAAAATACTAGAAAACTATCAAATAAACCAGAAACAGGCCAAAGTAACCAAAATGGCACGAGATAGAGTAGTTCAGTGAATATTCATTATTCTACCCTAAAAACCAAGTCTTAAGCAAGGAAATGTCACTTAAATGGGGCTGAAAATCACATCAAATCGAGTGTATCAGGGAGCTCAAAAACAGAGAAAAGAGAGAACAAACGAGTAGCCCCCCGAGAGTAAAAACAGAAATACAAGGCCATAAGGGCCCAAGAGCTAAAAAACTGAGACTGAGCGGAGAGAAAACCTCCTAGCTACCCCGAGAGAGATCAAACAAACCTTAATTACCAAGAGGCCCCTTGTGATCCTCCTTTACAAGGAGTGCTTGATTTCTAACCCTAACACCTCCTTGCCTAGTGTTGTTGTCTCACGCTTACAGGAATTCAAGGATGTTTTTTCGCGAAGACATCCCTAGTGGACTGCCCCCACTAAGAGGGGTTGAGCACCAGATAGACTTGGTGCCCGGAGCTGCCATGCCCAACAAGCCAGCCTATCGTACCAACCCAGGAGAGACTAAAGAGATCCAAGCTCAAGTAGAGCAGCTGATGGACAAAGGCTACGTCCGAGAAAGCATGAGCCCTTGTGCCGTGCCAGTTATCCTAGTCCCCAAGAAGGAAGGAACATGGAGGATGTGTGTTGATTGCGGAGCCATCAACAATATTACAGTTAAGTACTGCCACCCTATTCTTCGATTAGATGAAATGCTTGATGAACTACATGGATCCACTATCTTCTCTAAAATTTATCTTAAGTTAGGCTATCATCAAATCCGAATGAAGGAAGGTGATGAGTGAAAAACTGCCTTCATATGAATGGATGGTTATGCCTTTTGGCCTAACTAACACACCTAGCACCTTTTGGCCTAACTATACCACCTTTTGGCCTAACTAACGCACCTAGCGAACAAAGTGATCACAATCGCTAAATAGGGAGGGCCAGAAGAATCTGGCTTCAAGCACTTTCTTTGTGGTTCTGTTGCCGCCGAAATGTCCTCCGAATTGGCCTTAGTGACAGAGGAGCATGATGTCAACTGCCTCGACGTAGGAGACACATCTCCGTATCATCTCATCAAATCCGATTCAGTATAAAAATGGTTCATCCCAGAAGTATGATTTGGCTTGCTTCTAGAGCGTCTTTCGTTCATTGTAATCGAGATCCTGGGAGATAAGATCGGAGCGATCTCCGCAAACCATGGTTCTTAGAAGTGGATGTCGTGCTCAGAGTTTGAGAATGATGGATTACCCATAGGCCGATGGCTATGCTATTCAACTATTCTTTGAAGTCAACATACAACAGCTTGTCAGGGAAAGAATCATCAATGGGAGAGGTGGGGAACTTACCTAGTTGTGACTCTTCGAGTCGTGATAGGTGGTCAACCGCGACAATTCAACTCCCTTTTTGTCCTTGATCTCAATGTCAAATTCTTGAAGCAGAAGAACCCAACGGATTAGTCTTGGCATTGAGTCTTGCTTAGCGAGAAGGTGGCGTAGAGCGGCATGGTCAGTGTAAATGATGGTATGAGAGAGCACCAGATACTGTTTGAACTTGTTGTACTAGAAGACAATGGCAAGAAGCTGTTTCTCCGTTGTTGTGTAGTTTTGTTGCTGTCGATTTAACAGCAACCGATTAACGGTGGCCAAGTACGGGCCGCTGTTAATTTAGTTTAGTAATGGCGTAGTTAACAGCGGCCCCAGGCCGCTGTTAAATTAAATGATTTAACAGCGGCCACATAACCGCAGTTAAATTTCCGTATATATATTAAGAATCGCGAACAGAGTCCGCCATTCTCTTCATCTCACCTGCAACCTCATCCTCTTACCGATTTTGAAGCCACTGCTGCCGATTTTGACGCCACCACTGCTGATTCTTCCACGTCGCCGCCGAGTCATCCACCCCACCGCCACCATGCTTCCAGTCCGCCGTCGGCTGCCATCGAAGAGGAGGTAACATTTTTATGTTGTATTGATTTCAGATCCATTTTTTTAGGTTTTAGGTTTAGTCAATTGAACCAATTAAAGATGAATCGTGGTATTGATTAGGTTAGAAATGTTGTTAGGAGGTAAGAAAATCTAGTCTACATTTGATGGATTGTAAATATTGATAATTTTTGAACATTTGTAGATGAACCCTAGTTTGAAAATTGGGGGTTTTCAAAATTTCAGCAATTATGCACGAATTTGAGTCATTTCATTGTACGATTATGCTTAGAAATGTGATTTATGGTGGTTTCGTTTAGGTTTGCCAATTTGCATACGTACACTTTAATTTTACTTACGCATTTATATTTTTATTTGGTGTTAGGTGAACATAAAAAACTTCATTGTTCTTTTGGAGTACAATTCGGACTTGCAAACTCATCTTACGATTCAAAGAATTTGAAGTTTCCGAATTAAGGTACAAAAATTTTCCTCTTTTCTTGTAATTTCGTACAACATAATTAGCTAGTGCATGAATTTTAGATTTAATACCATGATAATTAAATTGCAATGTTGTACATTGTTGTGTGATTTTAAGAGTTTGATTGCCATGAGTTCAATTAACTAATTAACTTCAAATTTTTATAACATTTGTTGGTAGTGTGATGACCTCATTTTATATAGTATAATTAAAGTTCTATTTCACAAGCATGATAAAAAATGATAAAATCGATACTATGGTATATAAGAATTCTTCTATGGTATATAACTTGTGTATAATTGTGTGTTCTGAGTAAATTAGAATGCTTATATGGTGTAATTGTATGTTATAAGTATGTTAGAATTCTTATAAGGTATACTTGAATGAATTCTATGTTATTTTATAGGTTGACGAGTATGAGATTAGGTGCAAATACGAATAGGTCATGTCGAATTTTTTTAAAGTATGCATATAGGTTGTGTTGTAGTTAATCTTGGTGTAGTTAGTGACTAGTTAGATCCATTAATTAAGAACACTAGTAATTTATATAAATCTTACTAACTAACACATATAAATGCTAATTTATATCTCCCTCCTTTTTCTCACCACAGTTAGGTACACTAGTACTTAAGTAGTAACTTAGTGATGGATAAGTCTTGGATGACTTTACCTCGTAACCACCCCCAATACCTTGCTGGTGTGGAAACATTCTTGGATTTCGCTTTCGCACATAGCAAGGGTGGAAGTGTCATATCATGTCCTTGCTCTAAATGCAAATTGAACAAGAGCTACGACAAAGACACGATTTTCCATCACTTGTTAATAAAACCTTTTCTCCAGAACTACACATTCTGGTATATTCACGGTGAAATAACGGAGGTTGGCCAGACATCATTTACGCGAAATGCTGGTAATAATCCTATTAACACCAGTGGGTCAACACCAGTAGAAATTCCTGTTCAACCTAGTCATGTAGAAGCCATGCATGATCTAGTGAATGATGCCTTCGGGGTGATTAGACCAGGAGGTCTAATTATTGATGATCTTACAATTCAAGCAGATATACAGGTAGAAATGACACCAAATAATGATTTCGAGCAAGGCGAAGCCAATCCAGATCATGAGGAGTTCATCCGTCTATTAAAGGATGGGGAAGTTCCATTATATGATGGGTGTAAGAACTTTTCAAAATTGTCATTTTTTACGCGTCTGTTCCACATCAAATACATGCATAAAATCAACGACAAAGCAATGACAATGATATTGGAACTTTTGCTTGAAGCATTTGAGACTGCCAAAATTCCAAAATCTATTTATGAGGCTAAAAAATACGGTAAAAGCTCTAGGGTTGACATATACAAAGATACATGGTCAGAATGATTGCATGTTGTATTGGGGAGATGCTGTAGAGGATCAAGTGTGTAGAGTTTGCAGTTTGCAAAGATACAAGAAGACAAAGACTGGGAGTGAAGTAACTGGGAAGAGGAAGCAGATTCCAACCAAAGTTTTTCGTTACTTTCCTCTATTTCCTTGCTTGCAGAGGATGTTTATGTCTTCTTAGTTGGCAGAAGATATGGTTTGGCATGCAGTAACGGGTCAAACCGACGATGGTATTTTTCGACACCCGCGCCATTCAAAAGCGTGGAAATATTTTGATTTGAAATACACCAAGTTCGCAAGTGATCCAAGAAATGTACGCATAGGACTTGCGAGTGATGGTTTTAACCCGTATGGTAACATGGGAACTAGTACTAGTATTTGGCATGTGGTTCTCATCCCGTACAACACCGCCTCGTGGTTGTGCATGAAGCAAACAAGTTTAATGTTGAGTAGCATCATTCCTGGAAAAACTCAGCCAGGAAATGACATAGATGTCTATTTGGGTCCTCTAATTGATGAATTGAAGTTTGTGGGTAGGGGTTCCAGCGTATGATGCGGCGAAGAAGGAAATGTTTACGTTGAAGGCGGCTTTGATGTGGACTTTTAGTGATTTTCCTGGTCTCGAAACCTTGTCTGGTTGGAACACACACACTGCTTATGCGTGTCCGACTTGCAATTTTGACATGACACCTTTTCATACCCCAAAAAGTGGCAAGAATTGTTTTATGAGTAGTCGTAGATTTCTACCAATAGACCATCAATTTTGAAATCAACGCGTTCGATTCAATGGTCACACGGAGTTGAGAGAGCCGCCTCGTTTATTATCTGGGTCTGAAATCTTGGCGCAAGTCCAGGATATAGACATCACCTTTGGGAAGATTGTTGATCCAAAAACAGGGAAGAAAGGACCACGTTCAACTACCAGGGACACCAAACAGTGGAAGAAGCGTAGTATATTTTTCGATCTGTCATACTGGCAATACAATCTTCTACGTCACAATCTTGATGTGATGCATATCGAGAAGAATGTTTGTGACAACATTCTATTCACACTCATTAATGACAAGGGGAGAACTAAATATAATTTCAAAGCAAGAGAAGATTTGGTAGAAATGAATATCAAAAGAGACTTCTGGCCGTTAGAGAATGGAAAATGTCCAGCAGGATTATTTACTTTGGCCAAACATGAGATTGATATTATGCTGCAAACTCTCAGGTCATTGTTTGTTCCAGATGGATATTCGAGTAACATATCACAGTGTGTGGACTTGGTTCAGAGAAAGATATTTGGACTGAAGAGTCATGACTGTCACGTGCTCTTACACGAAGTGTTTCCTGTGGCATTACGTAATATCATGCCAAAACAAGTTGCTGGAGTTTTTGTTGAATTCAGCTCATGTATCAAAGAATTGACTGCTAGAGTTGTCAACATCACCGAACTTGATACAATTGAAGAGCGCTTAGCTATGGCAAGTTGCCATATGGAAATGTATTTTCCACCAGCCTTTTTCACTGTCATGGTGCATCTTGTACTGCATTTAGTTGAAGAAGTTCGAATTGGAGGACCTGTTCAATACGGTTGGATGTACCTTATAGAGAGATTTTTAGGGAAATTAAAGGGATTTGTCGGCAATAGAGCACATCCAGAAGGGTCAATTGCTGAAGGTTGGATTAAAGACGAAATGTTCACTTGCATATCATTGTATTTGGATGACAATGTTGAGACACAGTTCAATAAGACCAAACGAGTACAAGAACCAGATGAAGGGCTTTGAAGGTAGTGACACCTCATTATTTCCAAACGTGGGCAAACCAAGTAGTGGACCAACGTTAAAGAGACTCACTGAAAGAGAACTGCAGCAAGCTCACTGATGCGAACCGCTCCTCAATGAAGGGATCGACTCAACACCCAAAACTATACTACCAGCTTCACGAATCCTAACTTTTGAAACCGCGGGGAATACTTGAAATCCACTAAGTATAGACTTAGGAACCCCAAGGTATTCAGTCGAATTGGTGCCACAACAAAGGGTGATAACCTTCGATGATAAACCAAACCTTAAGCTAAGCAACAACGAGCAAAGACTTGAAGGAAAAAGAACAAAGTTCTGAAATTTCAATTTATGACTTAACGTGTCTTACAATGATGGCCGAGGCCTCTATTTATAGCGCAAGGGTGGCCTAAGCCGTCTCCAACTCTAATAAGGTAAGACTAAAATAATCCTAAAAGATAGGCCGAAGAAAATATTAAAATACACAAAGTTGTCCGAGAGTGAAATTCTAAAACCGGCAAAAATTGCACAAAACCCTAATCCGGGCGGATTAGGGCACGCCGGGTGTCCGTGTCCGATCGGGCTTAGGAAAACCCTCCGAGTGCGGGCTGGACTCCGGACGCGGCTAGGAAGAGTGCCCGGAACCCGCGCGGTGGCATTTCTGTAATTACCGCGGGTTCCGGGTGACCGGGCGGTCGGGTGGCGTCCTTCGGTGCTGGTGACCGGCTCGGCATCAAGTGCTCCGGACCCGATGCTAGGGTTTTGGTGATGCCGGGCGGTTCTGGCTTTCTGCTGGCCATTTCCTCGGACAAGTGAGGTTCCTCCCAAGTCTTTTGACCTCCTGAGTCTTCTGGCTTCAACTTGTCCGCCAGGTTCTGAGTGTGGAGCAGGGTTAGCCGAGGCAGGGGCTGGTTGGCCGTATCCGCCGGGGCCCGGGCAGTGTCCTTGGGAAGCCAACCTGTCTTGGCCACATATTCTCGAATCTTCTGGTCTTCTGTACGCCAGAACTCTCTCCAGATGGCTTTTGACGTGTGCTTGACTTGAGGGATCATTGAAGAGAGGTTGGGGAAGGACTGAGACTCGGTGCTCCGTCTAGGACTTAGGTTCTCGGCCAGTATCATGGCCTGGAACTCCCTTCCATCTCGGGGTGTCTTCCTTCCCTGTGGGGCAGACCTGAGCTTGTTCTTGAGCTCATTTCTAGGCTTGAGAGCTTGTAGGTAGCCAGTCCTTAGTTCTAGGCGCTTTTTGTATGGACCCGGAGTGCTGCCTTCTACGGGGTACCTTGGTGGGGTGTAGGTATACCTTTGTGGCCCGGGGCGGTGGAGCCGGGTCATATCACTCACCGACATGTGGTCTTGAACTTTGAGGGAATTGAGCGCTTTCTTAAGTAAGTAATGTTTACATAGAGTGCAGCGATTTCAACTGTAACGACATTGACTAATTAATTGTTTGTATAGACAATTTAGAGATATCACTTGGTTGAAGTATAAAGGAGCTAGAGCGCAACAAAGAGCTGCAGCTGAAATTGAGAAAACAGTGCATCGAGATTTTCCTAGTTGGTTTCGTGGACGGGTAGGTATTACTTGCAAATTTATGCAACTAAATAATCAACTCATTAATTATATCTAATGAAGTTTATGTTCTTTTAGATCCTTCAAGACCAAATAGAAGAACATGTGGAAGATATGAAACTGTTAGCAAGAGGGCCTCTTACTGGTGCAATTAGCTACACTTCATACGATGTTAATGGTTGTAGATTTCGCACAACACAACGAATGGGATGCGAAAGACACAAAATAGTGGGGTGTATGTTGATTTGGCCACTCAAAGTTATGCAAGTTCTTCCGACACTCGACCAGTTGAAGGTTCAGTGCCATATTATGGGAAATTGGAAGAGATCATACAGTTGAATTATGGTGGACGATATGTTGTAGTGTTCAAGTGTAGGTAGGCCAATACACTTACTAGTAGGGGTCTCAAAGTGGATGACTTAGGATTCAAATGTGTGAACTTTGAGAATCCGATACACACTGGGGCACATGCAAACGATGAACCATATATCTTAGCTACTATTGCAAGAATGGTGTACTACGTTAATGATTTGAAGGAAATAGGTTGGTCCATTCCAATTCACATAAAACCAAGAGAAATGTATGATATGGGTAACAACATGAACTATATGTCTGATGTGTTTCAAAGGAAGAATTTGCCAGTTGTCGAGGACAGGCATAACTTAACACTGGTCAGACCAGAAGTTGATACAAAGTTCAAATAAGCGTATGATAAAATTAATACAATTGATTTATGATTGCATTCAATATACAGGACAATCTAATTAGATTTTAATATCTTCTTTTTTTTACAATGCAGCACTGATGGCAGACGTGATGACTGGTGGCGCTGGTGTGATGGGTGGTGGCGCTGGTGGAGATGGCGGTGATGAAAACCGTCGCCCAAAGAAGCCCCCACCGGAAGATTACAAACTCCATATGATTGGTGAGTTTCAAAAAGCTTGTACATATTTAGGACTGTAATATAGTAATCACTAGTTCTCACATTATTTTTTTCCCCTTCAATGTTTGTAGATTGTAATACTGGAGTTCGTTGGGTGGAAAAGGAGAAAATAAAAATTGGGCTACTGTAGGGGAGAATGGGGGGCGCATCGAGGTGAGGTTGGACAGAGACGGTGTGCCTTGTGGTGACGAGGGTAAGTATTTGCGCCACTATATTGGCAAAGTCATAGGACAGCCCAATATTCTTCCCATTGGAGTTGATAAGTGGTCACAAGTCCCAGAGTGTGACAAAAATCATATATGGGGAACCTTCATCCGGGTATGAGTTTCTCAAATCTTGTTAAATTTATTAATAATTTCATTGTATTAAATGTTTACCGTGAAATGACAGCGCAACCTCACTTGGGATGACAATGATAATGCGAGGATAGAAGAGTTTGTCTTGCGAAACCTAGGCGTCAAGTGGAGGGAATGAAGGGGTCGACTATGGAGACATGCTGGCTGTGATCTGACTCAAGGCCTGGAGTATAACTTGTCCCGGAGGCCAAATGATGTATTTGAACGGGATTGGGATATGTTCTGTCGGTACAGGCTGCGATAATCAACTTTGGTAAGGACGAGATGAACAATAATGAACATACTACATTTGATCTCGTTAAGCAATTATGCATGGTTATTTATAACTCTTGTTTTGTAGGATGCATGTGCAAGGAACGCCGCTAATCGAGCAAATCAAGACATCTATCATACAAAGAGATCAAGGCCATTCAACGTGGAGCGTGAAGTTATGGTAAGTAAATTGACTCATTTATAGAAACTATAAGTGTTTCAGTTGTGCATGTGGAAGTAGGTGTATTAGTAGTTTACATATTATAGCCTATAATATTCTTTGTTTTGGTAGGAAAAAGAGAAGGGGAGGGAAGTGAGTAGAACCGAACTCTTTATTAGATGCTATGAGAAAGAGCCAGGAAAATGTGCTAACCCTGCTACAGAAGCATTTGTGGTATGTGTGACAAGTAGTACTTTACTAGGATACCTTTGAACTTAATTATATTGGAATTTGTTACTTACTGATAAACGTGTGAAATTGAATGTAGGAGTCCGTTAAAGGGTTTCAGTCTGATCCCACTACTGACTCGGGGACTAGCCGGAATGATGCTGTTTCAAGGGCATATAATGCACATAACAAGAAAGAAAATCTAGGAGAGTACGTCATCTTGGCATTGGGGCAAAAGCTAAAAGGGTAAGTGAGTTGAGGTTGTAGAAATGTGAAATGAAATGATAATAGGTTGTAAATATGTGAAATGTGAAATGGAATGTAGGTTGTAGATATGTGGAATGTAGGTTGCAAATATGCATTGTGTGTTATTTTTGTAGGTTGAAGAGTATGAGAATAGGTGAATGTATGAATAGGTCATGTCAATTTTTTTGCAAAATTTCTTATTCAATTGTTTGTTGCAGGTGTATCGTGGGTCCTCTTCTTCTTCTGGATCCCGGGAATCATCCAACCCAACCCTCCCAAGTTGGATGAAATTTGGTGCAAAGATCCTGGAGCACTTGGACAAACAAATTGGTCTATCTCCGAACTTGGAAGAAATGCGAAAATTATTTGAAAGACAATGAGGATATAGTGGATGCGCTCCTACCTCAACAACTGATGAAGACATTCCTAGAAGTGAAGGAGAGAATGATGATGAAAGTAACGATGATGACGCTTAGTTAGATGCTATCGAGATTGTACGTGTCTGTTAGTAGAGGACAAATTAGTTAAGTAATGTGTGTTTATTTTATCTTGATACTTACATTTTGACATTTAAGTGAGATTATGAACAACGGCGTTGTTTAATGACAAGTAGTTGTTTGATAACTATAAATTTGTGTACATAATACAATGTCTCAAATATTGAATACCGTAAAAATTGAAATTAGGAGCTGCACAGCAACAGCTGCTGCTATGCAGGATTTTTTTAATTCAACTGCGGCCCAGCCCGCTGTTAAACTATAGCAATTTAACAGCGGCCAGAAGCCGCTGTTAAATGTTGTATATTTTAACAGTGGTTAAAGCCGCTATTAAATTGCTATAGTTTAACAGCGGCCTATGGCCACTGTTAAATGTTAAAGTTTAACCGTGACCCCCATAGGCCGCTGTTAAAACGGCTTAGCATTGGCCAGTTTAACAGCGGGCTTTGGCCACTGTTAAATATAAATAACAGCGGCCGCGGCCGCTGTTAAACTGCTAATTTGTCTGCTGTTAAATGGACTGCCCCCACTAAGAAGGGTTGAGCACCATATAGACTTGGTGCCCGGAGCTGCCTTGCCCAACAAGACAACCTACCGTACAAACCCAGATGAGACTAAAGAGATCCAAGCTCAAGTAGAGGAGCTGATCGACAAAGGCTACGTCCGAGAAAGCATGAGCCCTTGTGCCGTGCCAGTTATCCTAGTCCCCAAGAAGGAAGGAACATGCAGGATCTGTGTTGATTGCCGAGCCATCAACAATATGACAGTTAAGTACCGCCACCATATTCCTCGATTAGATGACATGCTTGATGAACTACATGGATCCACTATCTTCTCTAAAATTGATCTTAAGTCAGGCTATCATCAAATCCGAATGAAGGAAGGTGATGAGTGGAAAACTGCCTTCATATGAATGGATGGTTATGCCTTTTGGCCTAACTAACGCACCTAGCTCCTTTTGGCCTAACTAACGCACCTAGCAAACAAAGTGATCACAATCGCTAAATAGGGAGGGCCAGAAGAATCCGGCTTCAAGCACTTTCCTTGTGGTTCTGTTGCCGCCAAAATGTCCTCCGAATTGGCCTTAGGGACAGAGGCGCATGATGTCAACTGCCTCGACGTAGGAGACACATCTCCGTATCATCCCATCAACTCCAATTCAGTATAAAAATGGTACATCCCAGAAGTATGATTTGGCTTGCTTCAAGAGCCTCTTTCGTTCATTGTAATCGAGATCCTGGGAGATAAGATCAGAGCGATCTCCGCAAACCATGGTTCTTCAAAAGTGGATGTCGTGCTCAGAGTTTGAGCATGATGGATTACCCATGGGTCGATGGCTATGCTATTCAACTATTCTTGGAAGTCAAGATACAACAGCTCGTCAAGGAAAGAAACATCAATGGAAGAGGTGGGGAACTTACCTGATTGTGACTCTTCGAGTCTTGATAGGTGGTCAACCGCGACATTTTCAGCTCTCTTTTTGTCCTTGATCTCAATGTCAAATTCTTGAAGCAGAAGAACCCAACGGATTAGTCTTGGCTTTGAGTCTTGCTTAGCGAGAAGGTGGCGTAGAATGGCATGGTGTGTGTAAATGATGGTATGAGAGAGCACAAGATACTGTCTGAACTTGTCGAACTAGAAGACAATGGCAAGAAGCTCTTTCTCCATTGTTGTGTAGTTTCATTGTGCATCATTGAGTGTCTTGCTAGTGAAATAGATGGGGTGGAACCTTTTCTCTTTCCTTTGTCCCAAAACAGCTCCAACCGCGAAGTCACTAGCATCACATATAACCTCAAAGGGAAGACACCAATTGGGTGCCGTGAGGATGGGTGCGGTATTGAGCTTGGTCTTTAAGAGTTCAAAGGCTTCAAGGCACGTCTTGTTGAACACAAACGAAACGTCCTTCTCCAAGTGCTTTGTCATCGGAAGAGTGATCTTGGAGAAATCCTTGATGAATCTTCGGTAGAATCCCACATGGCCAAGGAAGCTACGAACCGTCTTGACAGAGGAGGGTGGCGGTAGACTAGCAATTGTTTCAAGATTGGCGCGGTCAACTTAGATCCCAAGTTTAGACACCTTATGGCCAAGAGCCATACCCTTGGTTACCATAAAGTGACATTTCTCCCAACTTAGATCTAGATTCGTCTCTTCGCATCGAGCTAGCACCTTATCCAAGTTAGCTAAGCATTGGGAAATGAGTCACCATAAACAAAGAAGTCATCCATGAACACCTCCACAGCGTTCTCTACCATAGCCCCGAAGATAGCAAGCATATATCTCCGAAAAGTAGTTGGAGCGTTGCACAATCCAAATGGAATACGATGATAAGCAAAGGTACCAACCGGGCAAGTGAAAGTTGTCTTCTCTTGGTCATCAAGCTCAATTAGGATTTCGAAATACCTGAACATTCCATCCAAGAAATAGTAGTACTCATGACCAGCTAACCTCTCAAGCATTTGATCAATGAATGGCAAAGGGAAGTGGTCTTTCTTGGTAGCATCGTTAAGCCGTCTATAGTCGATGCAGACTCTCCATCCTGTAACAGTACGGGTGGGAATAAGCCCGCCCTTCTGGTTAGGAATTATCGTGATCCCTCCCTTCTTTCGAACGACTTGAGTTGGACTAACCCAAGGGCTATGGTAGATAGGGTAGGTAATCCCGACATCAAGTAGTTTAAGGACTTCATTATTCACTACATCTTGCATTAATGGGTTCAATCGGCGTTGCGGCTGTCTTACCGGTTTGAACTCCTCGTCTACCACTATATGATGTTTGCAGAATGTTTCAGAGATACCTCGGATGTCAGATAACTACCAGGCTATAGCTCGGATGTGTTTCTTTAAGAGCTTGACCAATTGCTCCTTCTATCCAGATGACAGAGCGGAGCTGATGATAACTGGTAACTGACATTCCTTCCCTAAGAACGCGTACTCTAGATGGTCTGGAAGCTTTTTTAATGTGAGCTCTGGTGGCTGCTCATATGAAGTAGTGAACCGACTTGGTGTATGCTCGAGGGGTGGTGGTGAGGAAGTGGTTGCAGATGCTGGTTTCTGGTTGGCCAGTTCCTCTTGCCAATGGAGTTGTTCCGGATCATCCAATGCGTCTTATATCCCTGAAAGCAGACACAACTCTAGCGGGTCACTCGATAAGGCATTAGTAACAAAGTCGGCCAAAGCCAACTCCATAGCATCAATAGAAAAACATTTATCATCTTATGAAGAGGAATACTTCTTACCGTCCTTAAGGCGGAATGTTACACTATCATCTCCAACCATCATGGTCAACGAGCCTTGTTTGCAATTGATAAGTGCACCGACTATTGTCAGAAAGGGTCGGCCTAAGATGAGTGTACCATCTACCTCTCGGGTATCTAAAATAACAAAATCTGCCACGATGGTAAAAGGACCGCAATGAACAACCACATCTTCTATTACTCCCCTATGTAGTTTGACAGATCTATCAGCTAACACAATATGTAGACTAACAGGTTTTAGTTCTCCTAGGATGAATTCTTTATAAAGATGAGTAGGCATAACGATAATGGAAGCACCATGATCAGCCAGACTACGTTCAATTTTCCTACCATTGATTATGCAAGGTAAAGTGAAAGGGCCAGGATCATGACACTTAGTTGGGGGTGGTCGAGGTGGCGTGCTAGAGAGGACGGAAGAGCACCCATTGGTGAGAGTGATGGTAGAAACATCTCCATTCTTTACGTTCTTTGCAAGATCCTTGAAGAATTTCCCTAGTGGTGGCATGATCTGAACAGCTTCGGTAATAGGTATCTTGATTTCCGTGTTCTTCAAAATCGTGAACCATTTCTTAAATTGGGAGTCCTAGGTTTTTTTCTTGGGGGCTTTAGGGTTTGGAACTCGGGGTTGATATGGCCCCAAAAGTGGCTCAGGAGCGAAAGGAGGAGGAGGTGTGGTAGTTACCTCTTCTTCTTTGTCTTCTTATTCTGATGTGATATCTTCAATCTCCGGCATGTCAATAGTTATATCATCTGGGATCATGTCTGGGTCAGAGGGTTGAGGACCAGCTATCTCTTTGCCGCTCCAGGTTGTGATGGCTTTAGCATGCTCATTCTTAGGATTTGGGTCAGTTTGACTAGGCAACTGACCCAAGGGTGTGCCACTGGACATGAGGTCGATAAGTGTGCTTAGCTGGCTTTCCATTCTCTATCCTTGTGCTATCTAGCCTTGACTCAAAGAAGCTTGAGACTTGAGTTGAGTATCATGATCATCAAGTCTGGAGATAATCTGGTTCAGCTTCTTATCTAACTCGCTTTCCTTGTTGTCTTGTGGCATTGATCGTTGAGGCTGCTATCCTCTAGTGAATCCAGGAGGGCCTTGATAAGTGTTATTCAAGTACTGATTCTGGCGGTTGCCAGATGTTGTACCATAATTGCCTTGATTCATGTGAGGTGGTTGATAGACTCCTCCAGTTTGATTGTTAGGCTTCTACTCTTGATACGACCTAGATGGTCGATTATTATGAGTCTGACTAGCCCCAAAGTTGTAGGGAGGTCGCTCTTGGAAACTTTATTGCTGTTGATTCGGCTGGTAATTACGGTAGCCCACATAACCTCGTTGGTTATTAGCGAAGCCTCGATTGATGAAGTTCACCTCATCTACAGACCAGACATCAGCCTTCCCAAAATTTTGGCAACATCCACTGTTGTGAGCACAAGTTCCACACCATTCACAGTTAGCTACAAACACAGAAGCTGACGGAGGGTTAATAGGCGTGCCAGCCTTCATCAAATGCCTCTGGACTTCTGCTTTAATCTGCTCTTCTATGTTCTCTTAGCTCTTTTTGTTTGTCTCTCCCAATACCTTCACTTGGAAGCACATCTAGCAAAATGGAGAAGAGCAGCTTGTGGAGTAAGAGCGGTACAATCTCCCTCAGCTAAGGAGTTGACCAATTTAGCAGACTCCTCATTCATACCTCGAGCAAAGATCTCAGTTAGTTGCCTTTGCTTGAAGCCATGATGAGGGTAGTTGCAGAGGAGTTCTTGGAATTCATTCCTAGCATTACATAAGCTCATCCCTTCCTTCTGAACGAATCTGGTAATGCTGTCCTTGAAAGGTGTAGTTCTAGAAGGAGGAAAGTATTCATTTACAAAATCTTGAGCAAGATCATCCCAGCTTGTGTAGTGACCGGGCGGCTTTCTATTGAGCCACCTCTTTGTGGGACCTTTAAGAGAGAATGGGAAGGCTCGTAAGCATAAGGTGTTCTTATCGAGACTCACACTCTTAAAAGTCTCGCATATGGAAAGGGAGTGCGCCAAATGTGTGCATGGGTTGTCATGCGGCTTCCCTTCAAATTGAACATCCCTAGTGATCATTCCCAGGAAGGGGATCTTGATCTCATAGTCAGGATCATCTTCATTGCATGGCACGACAATGTTAGACTGAATCCTAGTCGCGCTCAGCTTATTGTAATCCGTAAGACTCTTTTGAGTAGCCATTGCGGTGGGAGAGGGTGGCAGTGAATCTGATGAAGTGGATGAAGCGGGAGCTCTCCTTAATTTCCTCAATCTTAAGTGGTGTAGAGGATGATGGCGGAATGGTAGTGGCTTGCTTCGGAACTCGCGGTTGCTTAGGCGGTGCAAAACTACTCAGCTTGTCTGACCTAATAGTCATGAGAGGCTTAGACTGAGAATGAGTGAACGGGCGGTTCATATACCTGTAAACAACCTGCAAGGGACAAAAACAAGAACAACCGGTGTAAAATCAAAGTGTGATGAAGTATGAAAGATGGAAAGGTAGAAGAATAAAGTGCCAACTCTTCTTTCAAACAATTAGAAGGTTCCCCGACAATGGCGCCAATTTGATGAATGTCGTAATGCGTGCATCAAATATTACCAAGCTAGAAGTGAGATAGATCGTATTCCACAGGTCTCTTCTAATCATTTACTTAAAGGAGTTAACAAATTATTCGGGTTTACACACGTGCGTGGTGTGAGTTCCACGACTTCTAAACTATGAAGCAAGAAAATTGAAATGAAAACAAAAGACAGAATGAAAGATTGGTTGACTTGATAAGATGACAGACAAGCTTAGATTTCGAATCCCACTAAGATCACAAGAACATTGGCGATCACAAGACTAACAAGTTTCAACTCCGATTCATTCAGTTCTCAGACACCACATAACTCCTGACCCTTAGGTTTAAGTCCGGCGAATGTTTGCTCTATCCGATCTAACTACCAAGATTAATTAACCGCCCGTGCGTTCACTTCTGCAACGGAAAACTAACTGTTGTAATTACTAGTGATTTGTTAGTTACTCTAGCACTGGATTAACACTAACTAGTTCCTACGGAAGGCACACACCAATGAATAGGTTAATTGTTGATTTGGTGTTTTAAAGTGAGGCGAACATTCGCTACTATCCTTAGCCTAACAAGAATCTAGTCTAGGTGATCAAGCTAGAAAAGAAACACAGGTAATGAAGAACAAATCAAACATGCAAGAGAAACTGTCTGAATCTGAATCTAATTACTGTCGATTGGTGACCGCTTTAAAGCCTCGGGTCACTTAGGGTTCATCTAATCCAAGCTCTACGAGTTTAGCTACTCATATTCAATACAAGATAAACAAAAATAATCAAAGAATACATCTCAGGTAGGAAGAATAGAGAAGAACTGTAAAACCTAATTCGATGAATCCGTGAAGCTTCAATCTCAAGAATCTTCAACTCCTAGCTCCGAGCACTCTGAGGTGGAAAGATGGTGTCACTATCTCTCCGGGAACTCCAAGGATGCTCTCAACACTCTCTCGAACTTTGAAGTCTTGAAATTAATCCGTGGAAAAAGGTATATCGACTGACATCGTGAATGATATCCCTAATAAGTATCCGCCAGTTGTTTTATATAGGGTTTACCAAAACCCGATAGGAAAAGGAGAGACTTCTCAGCGAGAACATTGAAAGTTCTCACCAAGAACTTTAGTTCAAAAGCCTCCTGTGTCTATGTCTTCAATAGTTCTCGATGAAAACTTTTGGAAGTTCTCGCCGAAGACTTCTTTGCTGATACCTCCTGTGTCTCTGTTGGTGAAATTCCTTGGCGAGAACTTTGGAAGTTCTTGCCGAATACTTCTTGCCTAATGTCTCCTGTGTTCCTGTGTGTAAAAACCCTTGGGGAGAACTTTGGAAGTTCTCGCCGAATACTTCAGTTGTGGAAGGGGAGGATTTCGGTTTGGACTTGTATGATTTCTGGATCAATTCCGGGCGGTTCCTTGAGGTTCCTTCACTTCCTGAACACGTCCGTGTCTATGTTATTGATGGAAAAAACCTGTGCAGTCACAAGGCACTAGAAAACACATCAAACAGACCCATAACGGGCCAAAGTAACCAAAACGGTAAGAAATAGAACAATCGAGTGAAAACACCCTAAACTACGCTAGAAACCTTATCTCGAGCAGGTAAATGTTGCTTAAATGAGGCTGATAATCACATCAACTCGAGTGTCATCACTAATCATAAAATCTCTAACAATGAAGCAAAATTCGGACTCACAATCCTACAAGGAAATGACTCCTTCCTAAACAAAAACTCTTCAAAAGAAAGCTGGAATATTCCTAAAAACAGCTAAACGGGTTCTGGAAGATTCATCCAAATAAATACCAAATAAATTCAGAAAATTAATCCCTTTGGCAGATTACTATTATACGTCATGGGATTCAACATCCATGTTGGACATCAGCACAAATCCTGTCTCCAAGTAGCCCAAATCCGTCAATGTTTGTCAAACTAGGAATCTGTCCAAAACCGGGAAATCCTAGCTTGATTAGGATTTCTTGTTCAGATGTACTTGGTATCTTCTGTTCCTATCCCGTATCATTGATTGTCAACCATCCTTCCTTGGATCAGGCTCAGGTGGTGGCCTGATATTGGCTCCAAGCATTTGCTTCCTCGGATTAGCATTGATGATGCCACGGCTCGGTATCACTCGAGCTCAGTCTAGCTCTATGTCCTTTGTGCCCTCCTTACGTCCTTCTCCGAATCTGACTTGGCATGGTGGAGGTTTATTCGTGGGGACTAGAGAATCCTTGAAGCCAAAGGAATCCTGAAAGGCATAGGTACTTTTGAGGCTCAGCCAAAAGTGCTTCTCGTACGGGCACTAGCAAGGGCCCTGCGCCTGTGTTTGGCCCGGCTTGGAGCCTTCTTCAATTTTGTCTGGGCATTTTGGCTTCTGTGTTGGCTAGGTCCTCAAGGTTGCCTCCTGAGTCTCTTTAAGTGTCAGTTGGGCTCTAGGGCTCGTAGGCGTCGGTCAAGGCCCTATACCTGGTGCTAGGCTCAGCCGGGGCCCGGGTCTGGGCTTGGTGTCAGCATCAGCTCATGTTGGGTCATTAATCTGGCCCTGGCTGGAGTAGGGGCTGGCATCTATGCCTGACTGAGGATCAGTATCCTCCAAGGGTGTCTTCTAGCTCCGGGGCTTCGGCTCTATTTGGCTCTAGGGGTGGTGCTGGCGTAGGCCTTAAGCCGGTGTAGCCTCGGCCCTACATTAGTGTTAGGGCCGGATTGGCTTCAACATCAAGATTGGATGTTGGGGCTCTAGTCTTGGTGTCTTTCCCTTCTAGCAAGGGTAAACCTCTCTGGTTTTCTATAAGTTCCGCCATCACACACTAACATGGGAAAGTTCGGGGGTGGTGCCTAATGAACGTTGTAAACAGGTTTATCAAATAACTACCCTACTAAGTAGCATAGATCGAATCTCTCGAGGTTTCTTCAAATCGACTACTCAAAGAAGCTGGCAATTTATTCAGGTTTAAACAAGTTGTGCGTGGTGTGAGTTCCACGATTTCTAAACTATAATGCAAGGAAATTGAAATGAAATTAAAAGACAGAAAGATTGGATTTGACTAACAAGATGACAGACAGGCTTAGATTTTGAATCCCCCTAAGATCACCAGAGCATTCGCAATCACAAGACCAGCGGTTTTCAATCCTAATTCATTTAGTTCTCAGACACCACCATAACTCCTTACCCTTAGGTCTAAGTTCTGCGAACATTTGCTCTATCAGATATAACTACCAAGATTAATTAATCGTCCATGCTTCACTTCTATAATGGAGAAGTAATTGGTGCAATTACTTGTGATTAATGAGTTACTCTAGAAGCGGATTAACCCTAAATGGTACCTATGAAAGGCACACTCCATTGAATAAGTTAACTGATTGATTTGATGTTTTAAAGTAAGGAGGACGTTCACCACTATCCTTAACTTAGCACGAGTCTATCATAGGTGATCAAGCTAGAAAAGAAACAGACATGAAGAACAAAATAATCATGCAAGAGAAACTGTCTGAATTTGAATCTAATTACCGCCGCTCTGTGACTGCTTTAACGCCTCGGGTCACTTAGGGTTTATCTAATCTAAGCTCAACGAGTTTAGCTACTCATGATTATCACAAAAGAATAAAAAACAACAAAGGAGTTCATCATTTAGAGGAAGAACATATAAGGGTCACTTAGGGTTTATCTAATCTAAGCTCAACGAGTTTAGCTACTCATGACTATCACAAAAGAATAAAAAACAACAAAGGAGTTCATCATACAGAGGAAGAACATATAAGGACTGAAAAACCTAATTCTGAGGACTGTAGAGAAGTTCTGATCTCTGGCAATCTTACCTCTTAGCTCCGAGTACTCTGATGGGGAAGATGGCGTCAATATCTCTCCGGGAAACTCTGAACTCTATCTCTCATACTTTGAAGTCGGGAAAATTAATTCCAGGAAAAGTATGTGTTTAGATCTCTCCCGTCGGTTTGCTTAAATAGGAGTTGTTCAAGGCTATGTCGGAAATAAGGGACTTCTCGGCGAGAACATTGAAAGTTCTCGCCGAGAACTTTAGTTTAAAATTACTCTGCCTCTTCAACGGGAAATTTCCATGCAATTCCTCAAATGTTCTCGGCGGGAACTTTGAGACTTCTTGCCGAGATCTTCGGTATAAACTCTAGACTTGATTTCTTCAATAGTTTTTGGCGAGAACTTTGAGGATTCTCGCCAATAACTTTTTTATAAATTTCTGCTGGATCTTTGATGGGTTTTCCCTTTGATTACTCCAGCAAGTATTTGGCGAGAACTTTAATCTTCTCACCGAGAATGTAAGTGTTGGAAGGGGAATGTTCAGACTTTGACTTGTTTGATTTTTGGATCAATTTCTGGGCATTCCTCAAGGATCCATTACTTCCCGACACGATCGTGGCGATGTAATTAATGGCAAAACCTGTGCATTCACAAAAGCACTTGAAACCACATCAAATAGACCCATAATGGGACAAAGTAACCAAAACGGTATGAAATAGAATAATTGAGTGAAAACACCCTAAACTACCCCAAAAATAGTGTCTCAAGCAAGGAAATGTCGCTTAAATGAGGCTGATAATCACGTCAATTCTAGTGTCATCAGTGCCCGTGGGGGCGTGGTCGCGTCGGCCTTCGTGAGCCGGGGCGCATCATTCCCCTCTTCTTGAAGAAGATTCATCCTCGAATCTGCATTTGTTGAAACCATATGAGTTTTTAAAATAAATATTAGGGCGTATAGGGCTTGACCTGGTGGTTATTTGGATCTCCTCGGGGTTTTGGGCCGCACCAGGACTGGTACGAGGGATCCTGGCTCAAGCACCTATGGGTACCGGGGCTCGTGCTTGGGCTCGGGCCTGGGCTCGTGTTGGGTCACGGTGTTGGTGCTAGGCGTTGGGGTCGTTCCGTGCGCTGGGGCTTGGTGTTTAGCCGGTGCTGGGCCGCTCCGGGGCTGGGTGTTGGCGCTTGGTGTAACACCGGTGTTGGGGCCGCTTCGGGGCTGGGTGTTGGGATCTGGTGTTGCGCCGATGTTGGGGCTGCGCCGGGGATGGGCATTGGGGCCTGGTGCTGCGCTGGTGCTGAGGCCGCTCCGGGGCTGGGCGCTGAGACTGGGCTGGAGCCGGTGCTGGCCCCTAGTTCTAGGGCACGGTGCGGGGCCTAGTGCTGGGTACGACGTTGGGCACGGTGTTGGGCCTGGTGCTGGGCCTGGTGTTGGGTTGAAAATCAGCCTCGACGGCTTCTCTCTCCATTCTTTCCATGGTGGTTTTCATCTGTGCTAAGATTTGTGATATCGCTGGAAAGGTGGCTTCCAACAATGCTAGATTCTCCTCTGTCATGGTTAGTAAGAGGCCTCCAAATCTTTCAACTGAGGTATATTAGGGTTGTTCCAACCCATTCAATGGGGGTACAATAGTATTTGTATACACTACAACAGAACGATGGTTTAGTGGCAGGCCTCGTCGAGGTTAGTAGCAGGCGGCCTGCCACTAAAACAGGAGCATACTCGCAGGCGCTGCCTGCCACTAACAACATATGGGCCTACGAGTAAAGCTGCTGCGAGGAAGCCCATTAAGTGGCAGACGTTGTCTGCGAGTAAGCTCCTCGTAGGCGTGAGGTTAGTGGCAGGCGCCTGCCACTAAGCTTAGTGGCAGACGCCTGCCACTAACTTCGAGGCCTGCCATTAAGCTTAGTGGCAGACGCCTGCCACTAACATCGAGGCCTGCACTAAGCTTAGTGGCAGACGCCTGCCACTAACCTCAAGCTTGGCCTCTGGGTTAGGCTGGTTTACTTGGCTGGGCTTTACAGCTGGGCTGTCCGGATGGGCTGGTCAGCTGGGCCGGCTGGGCTGGTTTGCTGGATCATTCGTTGCCGCGGCCGATTCAATTAAGAATGACTACGATACCAAAATTAAAATCAATTTCAAATTGTTGAACAACAAACATTAACAAAATATCAAACACCACATACATAGTACCTTAACGATCTTACAACAGTAATAATACATAATCCAAACACCAAACACATAGTACAAAATGCATACAATAATAGTACAATACAATAATAATACAAATATCTAACAAACTACTGGTCCCAATGATGCACATACGGATCACCTACATTGCCACCAACATTACCACCACCACCCTACATACACAAAAAACGAAATTGTGTTAGAGATATAAAACATTGCACAAAACAATACATAAAGCATTACATAAGTAATTAATGACTTGTACACTTACCAAAGCAAGCTGCTCGAGAAAATCAGATCCTATGTCCGCGGCATCAAACCACTGGGAGATATCATCTACACCAGATGGAGGCACCACTGGAGTAGATCCACTAGCAGACTGGGGCTAAGTCTGAGACTGGCTCATGAACTGCATCATCATCCGCTCCATTGATGCCAACCTGCGATTAGCATCCGCAAGCCCATCCTGTGTGGCACTCAGCTCTGATCGAGTAGCAACCAACTCTGACCGCGCGTCAACTAGCTCCCGATTAAGCTTCTCATATGCTGAATCATGAGCACGAGCTGGTGTGGCACGGGAAGATATACTACCAGTGGCTGACGTAGATGACTCGGCATTCGTCACAAAGACCTAAAAACATAAAAGTACTTCATGAACAACACAATTAAGTAACATTTTACAAGTTTTTGTGTTTAATTATAATTACATAACTCTTACTAGCATGCCGACCAAACATCCTTACGTGCCCTCGGTGTTCTGGCTTGTTAATGGCTTGGGCAAATGAATAATGTGGGCCCCACTCCTTCGAGACACCGACCACCTCTAATTGGCGGATAGTCTCCTGTAATTTCAAATTACACCAACCATCATATGTGAGAACACAACTCTAAAAGTTCCACTTATTAGAATAGTGATTATTCAATTAATTTTCTTACCATTATTGCTCCAGCATGAGCACTCTTCGGGACTCCATTCGGCCAGCTATAGTACTTGATGAAGATTTGCCCTTTGATGGTCGCTGGATAGTCTTCTCTACCTCCTTCTCTATGTAGAGACCCCAGGGTCTGGACCCTCCAGTGTGATTCTCCTCTTGGCATGCTCGATTAACCTTGTTTCTTGCAACAGCATCCTAGACCAAAACAATGTGAACGATTCACTATTTAACTAATACGTGATTCACATTAACTTGATTTAATAAGTATTTTATACCTTGAACTCCTTACTATCCACATGTCTCATGTATGCCAACCAATCCGTTTCTGGACAGCCTGTAGGGGGATTTTGCTTAACCCACTCGTACGGAAGGTTATTCTCAGCAGCATACTTCGTCTTTGCCCTCCACACGTCAAGCCTTGATCTAGCCCAAGATAATGAGATTTTGTGATCCCAGTATGCTCGAGCAGCTGGAACGAGGGCTGTATCGCAGTGGAACTTACCCTGAAACAAAAATCAAGAACTTCTTACATTTTGAAGTAATAAAGTAGCTACTAATTAGTTAGCTAGTTTTTTCAAGTCTTACCAAAAAGAACTGCTCAAAGGCACACGTCTTCACCGACTCTGACACATGCTTCCAAGAGGCTGCATAAATGGGATAGTACGACCAAATCCTGGAACACTCCCCAACGTACATCCCCATGAATGACAACAACGCTCCACTGGGCTTAACTCCCATGTTCTCGAGATTGAACAATATATTGTTACCATCACTCGTGATACGACGGTGGTCTTTGAACTTGAATTTCATGACCTTTGTTAGACCGCCTTGATCTGCACAGTTTTAATCCATAAGCTAAGTACGGATAAAGTATTTTTTTAACTAACTATTTTATATATTATTGTGAATTGCTAGTACTAACCCATGATGGTAAGCTCGTGCGTGTACCAATCCCTAGAAGAAGAAGAAGAAGAAGAGTATGTATGATGTGACTTTATTTAGTGCATTTTTAGCTTATGATTGACCTATGAAATGCTCGTGTTTAATCCTTAAATGCCATGCTTAATATGCTTTTATTGAAGTTTTGTGCTAAGTGTCCATTTGTTGTCTGGTTGCTACTTTGAGGCCAATTCCGTGTCTATTGGAGTTATTTTCTAGCCATTTTCAGGTCTTTGTGTCGTAGTACTGGTGACAAGGAGCACGTAGGATCAAACGGGAGGTCAATCAGAGCTGGGACGGAGGAGTTATGGCCGATGCAAGTTTGAGAAAAGTGCATAACATTCTTGAAGATGTTTTAGGCGAGAACTCTAAGTTCTCACCGAAAACTCTCGTTCATTTGCAACAGAAGGATTCCGAAACTTTGGAGCCGATTCCTGAATAAGTTTTTGGCAAAAATCTTCCAGAGTTTTCACCGAAAACTTATGAAGAAATGCAAGGCCAGCTCAGGGTTTTTCAAAGAGATTTTTGGCGAAAATCTTGTACAGTTTTCGTCGAAAACTCAGGGCTGCTGGATTCCAGCAGAGTATTTAAAGTGAAGGTGGTGGAAATTTGGGGGAGATTCATTAATTTTTAGATTTCTCTCCTTCGTAAAAACCCTTTCTCTCAACTTCTCAATCACTTCCTCCTCATCTCCAAGCCACAACCCTAGAGCAAGGTGCAACTCAAAGTAGAGGAGCTTGGATTGAAGCCCACAACCTTGGGGAGAGGAGCTTGCAAGAAGAGGATTGCCATGGAGCTCTTCGTTACCATCTCTCCTTCTTTCTCTTTTGTACCCTTGGCCATGTGTGGCTGATTTCCTAGGTTTCCTTGGATTGATAGATAGTTGTGCTAGGATAGAGTTGGATTGTACAAATATGCCATGATTGATCTTGGATTGTAAGAAGATGGTCTCTAGACTTGTTGTTAATTCCATTGATTGCCATGTTGCTTGATTTGGTCTATTATTTGTGATGTAATGCATGAGAGTGCTTAGATTACATGGATTGTAGGTCTAGGGATTGAAGAGAGTGTGTTCTAAGAGATTAGATCATCTCAATTCAACCATAGTTGCATGATTTCTCTCTTGTGCATTTTATCGAACACTTAGTGTGCATTAGGTTTTTTATTCAATTGAACTTTGATTAATCTTTTGATGATTCTCTTAGTGTTAGGACATTGACATGAGAGTGTGGTGTCTAGCCTAGTGGTCATAGAGTCATAGGAGAGGGTTTTGTAGCTTGGCATTTCATCAAACACCTTTAATGCATCCTTAGTCACTTAGCTTGAGAGCGAGAGCCTAGGTGGAGTGGTTCTAGGATAGGGACTTAGTGCGACGAGAGTGCATTTAGTCTATAAAAGGGATTTGCGTGGTCATTTGATTGCAACCTCGATCATGTTTGGTTTGTTTGTGCATTTGTTCCTCTTGAGCATGATGAAGCTATCTTTCCAAGTGAACCTCCATATCTTTGTTTTGCACCGCTTTACTTTCTTGCTTTAGTTTTGTTTATGTTTTTGATTTCGTTGCTTTTAAACCAACCCCAATTTAAATGTTTAGACCGTCCATGAACCGTGTGAGTATTAGCTTTTGAGAGAGCCCTCGTGGAATACGACCTTGATAGTTGTGAGTTAAATTTTGCACGTCAATGTACCAAGGGAAGTCTTAGTAGGGATAGATCGGGTAGGACTACGAGTGAGGTCGTCTCCACTACTAGAAGCCATCACTAATAGATCAAAGAGGACAAGTTTTTAATATCAGAAGACAAATACAAAATATTCAATGTTTTTTTATGAATAATTAGTGATTTTATATCATCAAAAAACAATAGAGTCCATACAAAGGCTAACCCAGCCAACCAATACACCTCTAAACCAAAGAGGAAAACAGGAACAAAACACCTCAAAAACTCATACACTATACTAGGAAGCAATACACCCTAGCATAACACTTTCATGGACATGGCCACTAGCATATGATGAAAGCATCTCTAAAGTCCTTGCACAAACAGCTTCTGCATCTAGCTTAGCCCCTGTAAACACTCTTCGACAACTCTCTCTCCATATTTCACTAACAATGGCACACCAACTCAATCTCCTGAACCGCTGCCTAACCGAGGATCCACTCCATTCATTAGCTGCATACTGTACCATTATATACCAAGTATCAAATCTTCTACTTCCAGAGAACACCCTCTGCATACACTCCTGGGCATAGTTACATTTCACAAACAAATGATCCCTATCTTCAGGATCCTGTTCACACAAACAGCAAACTGTGCCTGCCTCTGCATTCCACTGACTCACTTTGTCTAGAGTAGCAATCCTATTCTTCAAAATCAACCAAGTTAACATACTATTTTTTGGAATCATATACCCTTCCCAAGGCAGTACACACCAATGAACCTTCTCTTGCTTTGGCCTTATTACTTCCCACACTTTTTTAGCTTGGAATCTAATCATAGCTTCACCATCCCAAAGTACATCACCCTCCTCATCCCAGGATATATGATTGTGAGCCAAAGCTCTCAATTTCAGTACGTTTCTCCAATGCCAAGATCCAGCTTCACTCTTAAACGACCAAATATCCTTGCTCTTCAATCTATACTTCATGATCCATGCCACCCAAAGTGAACCACTTCTGATCAAAATATTCCACAAATGTCTCATTATGTTTGCTGAGTTCCAGCTGCTAAGATCATTCAGACCTAACCCTTCTTCTTCATAAGGGAATGCCATATGATACCAGGCCACTTTAACCCTCTGACTTTCATTTTCCCCCATAAGAACCTAGCACACAACATTTCAATCTCTTTCAAGACAGCCTTAGGAATAATGAACATAGAGAGCCAATACTACAGTATACCATTGATTACCGACTTTATCAGCTGCAACTTCCCAGCATAAGTAAAAAACTTTGCTTTCCAGTTCTTAACCCTCGCTGTGATCTTATCAGTCAGACCTCCGCAATCAGCCTTAGAGAGTTTCCTAGCTGATAAAGGCATGCCAAGATATCTCATGGGTAGAACTCCCCCTCTAAAACCAGCAACCATCACCATCTTATCCCTCACTTCATCACTAACCCCTGCAGTATAAAGATCACTTTTCTCAGGATTCATCTTTAGTCTAGAAATAGCATAGAACTTATCCATGATAGCTCTAACTTCAAGCACTGCATCTTCAGTCCCCTTAGTAAAAACCATCAGGTCATCTGCAAAGCATAGGGTTGTCAACTTAACCTGCTTGCACTGAGGATGATACTGAAAAAGGCCTTTGGAAGCTACCTCAATAAACAGTAATCCAGCATTTGCATTGCCAGAACAAACAGGTAGAGAGAGATGGGATCTCCCTGCCTTAAGCCTTTCCCCCCTTTGAAGAATCCAAACAGAGAACCATTTAAATTCACAGAGTATCTAACTAAATTGAAGCAGGCCATGATCCACTGAATATATCTAGGAGGAAAGTTCATTTCCTGAAGCAGATTCTTAACAAATAACCAATCTACTGAATCAAACGCCTTCATCAAGCCCACCTAAAGAGCACATCTTGGAGAAACCATCTTCCTATTATACTTGGCTAGTAATTCATGAGCAAGAATGACATTATCAGAAATAACTTTACCTTTAATGAAGGCAGACTGAGAATTACTAACCAAGGATGACAGCACTCCACATAACCTGTTAGCAAGCACTTTAGAAATTGCTTTATAGATGGTGTTGCAGCAGGAAATCGGCCTCTAATCATTCATACTAGTAGCATTGGCCTTTTTAGGAATCAAAGTTATAATTGTAGAATTAACTGTTGGATGCAAACTCCCAGTACTAAAAAAATCCTCCATTGCTGCATAAACATGCTCTTGAACCGTATCCCAGCCCTTCTTATAGAACCCTGCAGTATAACCATCAGGGCCAGGGGCCTTTTCTAGAGCCAAGCTGAACAATGCATCTTTCATTTCTTTCCATGTCACATTAGCATCTAGATCCTCATACTGCTCATCAGAAAGTTTCCTCAGCACTAGACCAGAAATATCAGCATTTCTACTCGAGGGAGTACCCAACAGAGTTTTATAATACCCTGTTGCAATCTTCACCATATTATCCATACTATCAGTAAGAACTCCATCCTCATCCTGCAATTGTCTAATAGTGTTCAAAGCATTTCTTTCCTTAACATAGCTTGCAAAGAATCTGCTATTACAATCTCCCTCTTTAATCTAGAGGGTCCTTGCTTTCAAATGCATAATATTCTCCTCAGCACTAATAAGATCAGCTAGAACAATTTCACACTCTTTCATAGCCATCATATTAGTAGAAGTTGGATTATTAAAAACAACTTCCTTGGCCTTCTCCAAGACTACTCTCTGATCCTTGACCCTATTCTGAATGTCTGAATATCTAGCACTATTCAGCTTTTTTAAACCTTCTTTTAGCTTCTTCAATTTTGCATAAAGAATACTAAAACGAGAACCACGATACCTCATAGTCCATGCTTCGTTCAAGATCTTATGAAAGCCCTTATCCTTCATCCAGCAACTATAGAACTTGAAATGTTTAGGGTATGACCCCAATTCCTCGCCAGTTTTGAGAAAAAGTGCACAATGGTCTGAATCCACAGCTGGCAGAACTGTAATAGTACTGGAGTTCATTACCCAATGCCAATTAGAGTTTATAAGAGCTCTATCAAGTTTCCTTGCTATCGGAATCTCCTGATTATTAGTCCAAGTAAAAGTTGGACCTTGTGCTAGATGCTCCATCAGCTGACCTTTCTGAAAAAACTCCACAAAATCATCCATCCCACTGAAAGAAGAGGGAACATTAGAAGCATCAACCACATCAAGAATGGCATTATAATCTCCCAAAGTCATCCAAGGGAGAGCACTTGTAGGAATATCAAGAAGATCCTGGAAAAGCTGTCTTCTCTTTATAATATCAGTAGAAGCATAAACTGCTGTAATGAGAAAAGGAGTGGGAAGATCCACTCGAAAATGAATCATCTGGGAAGTCTTCTGCAAACTGTGATTGGAATGTCCTTTCTCCAAACAAGCCAAATCTTTCCTAGCTCCCCTTCATAATAGAACTCTGCATTCCAACCCTAGAATGTTTTTCTGTACAACATATCAGTGTTCTTTTTTCTAATTCTAGGCTCAAGAATGGCAACTACGTCTATACTATGCTCTGCTATGTAATTATTTACAGTATCAACTTTTGTACTTTTGTTAAACCCCCTAACATTCCAAACCCAAAACCGAATCATTTCTTATAGTGTTGTCTTGTCTTCACACCACCATACCACTTACACTTACTTTTCTTAGGGGCAGAGTTATTACCTAGCATGAAATCCCCCAATGTTGGTTTCTCGGGCACAACTTCCCTCTCACTTTCTTCATCCTCATCTTCATTACCAATCAGACCACCAAAAACATTAGAATGCACGACAATTCCAGATATAGGACTATGGCAAGCCACTCCCTCCACCCCCACAGAGGTCTCAGGAGGTGCCACTTGAGATGGAGCATCCTCCACTCCCACTGAAGTCTTAGATGCAGAACCATCTCCCCCTCCAACCAACGAACTGGCATTAGGCTCGTTCAGTTCAGCCTCCCCTGCAATAGGTTCAGCATTACCGTCTGCTACCTTAGTACCATTCGTATCGATGGTTGGGCTACCTGATGCCACACCTTCTTATTGGCAATTATCTTCGGAGCATACGATCTTGCTACAGGAAAAATCACCTTCACCACACGATAATCACCCTTCCCCATATGGATATTCAATTCATATTTTTCATTCTCCAAATTTCCACTTAGAACACAAACCCTCACCGTGAAACCATCTCTACCAAACTTGTGTATTGGCTTCCCATACTGGCTGGCCAACCAGCTGATCCCCTCATTTGTTAGCAACATTGGTGGGACTCCAGAGAACGTCAACCAGACTGGTTTTTCTTGTGGCTCGAAAAATAGCGGAGCGATATCCTTATGCCACCTCCTAAGGATCATCGGCTGATGGTGAATGTGCCAAGAACGGGCAAGAACCCATTCTTGCGTCTCCATAGAACCCAGCTCGACGTGCAAAAAGCCCTCAGATATCTATGAAACAAAAATCGGCTCACCAAGGCTCCATAGACGATTCATCATAGCACTCACTACCTTCAGAGGTGGAGGAGCACCAACAAACTGCACTATGATCGCCGACTCCAATCTCTGAATCCCCAGATAACTGCTGAGACAGGATCGGATCTGCAACACCCCGTCAATCACCACTGATCGCGAATCCTCAATGAAATGAAGATCCGATCCAGTCTCAGCAGTTATCTGAGCCCTGGATTTAGAAGAAGAAGAGCCAGAAGACATAGAATCAAGGGCCCAAAGGCCAGAAAATGACCTCAGATAAATGGAACAGTAGAGCAACTCACAAGAAATGGAGAGAGAAAACCCGGTAGTCCCAAAATCCAGTCAGACTAATATTCAATGTTTGAATAATTCATATGATTTACAATCACGAAATCAATCCATTAAGAAATGACAAACATCATACAATTCTATTCAATCTCAAAATTGATTACACCATGTCCCACAATTTGCAAATCGAGGATGGTGTCATGTACAGGTAACTGTTGTGGAGCTAACGATAAGCAACACTCGTGCGAAATAGCTCCATCTTCTCCCATCTCATATGTATCTCTTGGCTTGCAATGAACCGGTATACACCATTCAGGATCAAGAGTATCACCCACGTAGAAGACCATCCGTGCATCACTTGCGCTTACGTACGGCTCATCTTCAACTCTGTCACCGACATCTCGCAAGTGACTAAAGTTAACCATCGTTATTCCGAGTGCATCTCTTCTCACCCATGTTGGAGTAACAGTATCAGCCCACTTGCATTTCAACAATGTGATTGTTCATGAATAATAATCCAATTCGACAATATCTACAAGTTTTCCATAGAAGCAGATGTCACAGCGTATTGGATTATTATCAGATGAGCTCGAAATGCTATCAGTGCCAAATTTTGCCGCAACACCACTGTTTTGAGTTTTTTTGCCAACTTCCCGATCAACCGTGCGAAAGCGATATCCATTGATGTCATAACCAGTGAACCGTCTTGCATGCACGTTTGGTCCCCTAGCTAGTGTCATCAAATCTTCACTGTAACTTGCAGATTGGTCCAAAATCTGTTTATGATATGCTATATTATGATTATGATTATATTCCAATAAAATAAGAAAAGTATCTTTTTCTGGACCATCCTACAAGCTTTTTGTGTACAGCTTTATTTATCGCAGTTTCATTTGCACGCCTTCCACCCAATTCTCTTCTAGATTCCGCTTCACATTCTCTAAATAATACAATAAGTATCGCTTCAAATTAATATTAGCGACATTGTAAAAAGGAATGCGCACATAGGAAATAATCCATCTACCTCAACAATGGTTGTGTAGCTGGACTATTCACCAACACATAACGGAATGCTTGAGTCCACTCCAATTGTGAGAGTTTGAATGAGTCTCCGTTTCCAAAAGGAACCCCCCGTGAAACAAGGATTAATGCATTTTCATCAGTTGGAATTTCTGGCTCGACCGCGACTCGCTTTGGACGATTGTATCTAGTCTCAACATCATCGTTAAAATACAATGATGAAAAATTAAACAACTCTTCGGTCAGCCAACTTTCGACAATTGAACCTTCAAGATGTGCTCTATTTCCAACAAAAGTTTTCAATTTTCCCAGATACCTGAATAGATGATATTTTGTCAAGCGCACACTTACATCAGAAAAATTGACAAAGAGTGTAGACCAACAAAAATATACCCTTCAATTGGGTACATGCAGCGATATTGAACTGGTCCTCCACGTCGAACTTCATCAATTAAGTGTAAAACTAGATGCACCATTATTGTGAAAAAGGCCGGTGGAAAAATCATCTCCATATAACATAAAGCTATGACAAACCTATCTTGTAGCTTGTCAAGCTCTATTATATTGACCACGGTAGAGCACAGTTACTTAAAACAAGAGCCGAGTTCAACTAGAACCCTTGCCACTCAGACGGGTAAGACATTGCGTATCACAAGAGGTAACAAATCATGTAACAGCATATGTGAATCATGACTCTTCATCCCTAGCATCTTACGATTTTTCAGGTCCACACATCTTACGATATTGCTAGCATATCCATATGGAAATGACATTTGTTTAAGTGACTTTAGGACAACTTCAATTTTTTGCTTATCAAGACTCAATGAGGCAGCAGGACAAGTTTTACCATCATCCAAAGGCCACAATTCTCTTCTAATCTTCATTTCTTTCATATCTAATCTTGCCGCCAAATGGTCTTTTCTTTTGTTCTTGTCATTGATCAATGTGAACAGAATATTGTCGCATACATTTTTCTCTATGTGCATCATTGATGACACACTTTTGGCGTGCTTCAAATAACTAATCTACCAAGGCAGACTAGATCGTATTCTACTCGAGGTCTCTTCTTCTTGTCTACTCAAATATGTTGGCCAATTACTCAAGTTTAAACAGGTTGTGCGTGGTGTGAGTTCCACGACTTCTAATCTAATAAAGCAAGAAAATAAAAGACAGAAAGATTAAAAGGTTGACTAATGAGAAGATAGACGAGCTATATAGACGAGCTAGATTTCTAATCCCCCTTAGATCACCAGGGCAACAGCAATCACAAGACCAGCGGTTTTCAATTCTCATTCAATCAGTTTCTATACGCCACCATAACTCCTTACCCTTAGGTTTAAGACTGGCGAACGTTCGCTCTATCCGATCTAGCTACCAAGATTAATTAGTCTCCCAGGTATGGTCGCCTCTCGCAACGACTAAACTAACTGGTGGAATTACTATCGATTTATGAGTTACTCTAGAAGCGGATTAACCCTAACTGGTTCCTGCGAAAGGCACACTCCAATGAATAGGTTAATTGGTTGAATTGATGTTCTAAAGAGAGGCGAGCGTTAGCTTCTATCCTCAGCTTAACAAGAATCTAAACTATGTGATCAAGGAAGACAAGTTTAAGTGCCAAAGTAGCGACTACGTCTAGCGACAACATTTGGTGACTAACTGATGACACTCGATTTGAGGTGATTATCAGCCTCATTTAAGCGACATTTCTTTGCTTAAGACATTGTTTTTAGGGTAGAATAACGAATATTCAATTGATTGCCCTATCTCGTGCCATTTGTGTTACCTTGGCCCGTTTCGGGTCTATTTGATGGTTTTCTAGTGTTTTCATGTTAGCACAGGTTTTTGCCGTCAAATAAGTAGCCATGACGTGTCTAAGGCATTGGAACCTCGAGGAATCAAACTAGAATCGATCCAAGGAGCCAATCAAGTCAAACCGAAAATCTGCCATCCACACTTACAGTTTCGGCGAAACCAGGCCTCCATATTCGGCGAAACCAGCAGTTCAAATCAACTGATGCCAAAAGAAGGATGGTTTCAGCGAAACCAATCAACTGCTCGGACCGAAGACATTGAACAGCCGGCGGAGCATTGAACTCAAAGCCAGTTTCGCCGAAACTATCCCTATGGTTTCGGCGAAACCATCAGCTCAACCCGGCCCAACTAGGGTTAAGTATTTATACTTAATCTGGCGGCCCAAGAGAAGAAAGAAAATTCATAATTAATCATAATACAACTTTTCGAGATCAGAATTCTCTAAAGTTCTGGAGCGAGGAGTTGGAGTTCGAAGATCCGGATAGAGATCGTGACGCCATCCCTTCCACCTCGGTGAACCGGAGCTAGGAGTGCAACTTACCAAAGATCGGAGTCTGTCAGAGTCATCTGAATTAGGTTTTTCAGATTATTTTCTGTTCTTCCTCTGAATGATGAACTCTTTCTTTGTCTTTGTGTCTTTTGTAATGATCATGAGTAGCTAAACCCTTTAGAGCTTAGACTAGATGAACCCTAAGTGACCCAGGGCTTTAAAGCGGTCACGGATCGGCGGTGATTAGATTCGAAATTCAATCAGTTCTTTTTCATGTTTAATTCGTTCTTCATTGTGCATGTTTCTTGTCTGGATTGATCACCTAGATTAGATTCTTGTTAAGCTAAGGATAGAAGCGAACGCTCGCCTTACTTTAGAACATCGTATTAAACAATTAACCTTATAATTGGAGTGTGCCTTTCGTAGGAACCGGTTAGGGTTAATTCACTGCAAGAGTAACTCATTAATCACTAGTAATTACACCAATTAATTAAGTCGTTGCGAGAGGCGACCGTACCCGGGCGGCTAGTTAATCTTGGTAGTTAGAACGGATAGAGCGAACGTTCGCCGGTCTTAAACCTAAGGGTAAGGAGTTATGGTGGTGTCTTAGTAATTGATTGAATAAGAATCGAAATCCGCTGATCTGTTGATTGCCAATGCTCTGGGGAACGAAGGGGGAATCAAAGTCTAAGTTCGTCTGTCATTCTTGTTTCCAAACCCTAATTCTCAATCTGCTTTAGTTTAATCTTTTTAATTTTTCTGCATTTCTTAGAAGTAGAAGTCGTGGAACTCACACCACGCACTGAGTGTTTTTTTTCTTTGAATAATTTGTTAGTTCTGAAGTAGCCAATCATTCGAAGGCCCGTGGAATACGATCTGCTATACGCTTTTTCTTAGCATTAGTAGTTTTTATTTGGCTGAATCCCAACCAACGACCGGAGGTTTCACCAAATTGGCGCCGTTGCCGGGGACTTCTTTTGATTGTTGAAAGAAGAACTGGCAATTTATTCTTCTATTTTCCATCTTTCATTTTTCCACCCACTTCGATTTTACGCCGGTATGTTTGCTTTTGTTGCTTGTAGGTTGTTCTACAGGTTCATGAACCGCTCGATTGCTCATTCTTAGTTTAAGCCGGGTAATTCTGCTTTGCCGAAGAAACCGCGAGCTCAGAAGCAAGTCATAACCACACCGCCTACACCACCTATCCCTCAAAAGATTGAGGAGTTGAAGGAGAACTCCTCATCTTCATCCGTTTCATCCACTACTTCAGATTCACCACCACCTTCTCCTCCCGTACTAGCTGCTCAGCGCACCGTGGCGGATTACTGTAGACCAAATGCGGCTTACCTCCGAGCTAGCGTCGTCGTGCCACACAGCGATGACGACCCCGACGAAAAGATCACAATCTCTTTCCTGAGCATGGTCTCTACGGATCTTCACTTCGAAGGGAAGCCGCAAGAAAACCCCCGCACACATTTGGCAAACTTCCTTGACATGTGTGAGACGTTTAAAAAAGGGAATCTCGGTAAGAATAATCTTTGCTTACGAGTATTCCCATTCTCTCTTAAAGGCAATGCCAAGATATGGCTCAGCTCAAAACCACCTGGCTATTACACTGACTGGGATAGTCTGGCTCAAGACTTCATAGAAGAATACTATCCCCCTTCAAGAACTACATTCTACAAGGATAGTATCGCTAGATTCTCTCAGAAGGAAGGAGTAAGTTTACACGACGCGTGGAACAACTTCCAAGCGCTTCTCTCTGAATGCCCTCATCACGGATTCAACCAGGGGCAGCTAGCTGAAATCTTTGCCCAAGGGATGAATGAAGAAACAGCTGAATGGGTCAACATCTTAGCTGATGGCGACTGCACAGCACTTGAACCAGAAGCTGCTCTACTTCACTTTGCGGACTGCACATCTAAGTCCAGAAATAGGGAAAGACAGTTTGGAGCAGCCATGAGTCAACCAAGTTGTGAAGATCAGATTAAGATCGCAGTACAGAAACAAATGGAAGAGATCCTCGGTACAACTAATAACTGGCCTAACAAGGAAGTCAACTTCATTGATCACAGCTCCACCAGGGATCAAAGAGGCGACCCCGACTACCGTTAGTTCAGAACACCTCCTCAACAACGGGAAGGCTTCTATGAGCGTCCTCCCTACAACTTCCAACTCGACCAGAGCCGAAATCAATACATGGACAATGGTTATCAAGATCCTTCCAGATTCACCAGAGTATAGCAGCCTCTGAATTTTAGATCTGAGGACAATTGGGAGAGGAGAATAGCCAGGAAGTTTGATCTAATTACAACAAGACTTGATGATCACGAGGAAAGATTTAGAGCGCAAGATGCTCTTAACAAAGGGCAGATCGCACAAGGACAAAGAATAGAGGATATGATAAATAAAATTGCTAGTGCGATGGCTCATCTTCCCATCTTCAATCAGGCTCCGTCTCCAGACAGCTCCACCGTGAAGAACGAGCACGCTAAGGCCGTAACAACCAGGAGCAGTGAGCAGACCAGCCCGTCTAAGAAGGAAGAAATTCTCGTTTCCAATGAGGGAGAGTGTCGGCTATCATCCCTCGACCACCACCCATACCTATTCCCGCTAAGTGCCCCGACCCTGGTCCTTTTACTTTACCTTTGAGCATTAATGACATTGAAATCGAGCGTAGCATAATTGACCTAGGTGCTTCTATAAATCTCATGCCTATGTGTTTATATAAGAAACTGAACCTAGGGGAATTACAACCTGCCAACATGAATTTAATGTTCGCTGACAAAACTCTAAGAGAACCTAGAGGAATGATCCAGGATGTAATCACTTGCTGTGGCCCGTTCCGATTTTTCGTTGATTATATAGTTATGGATACTCAAGAGACATATTCTACCCTTCTCTTGGGTCGGTCATTCATGGCGACAGCCGGAATTAATGTCAATGTTCCTAATGGCTCTCTAACTGTAAGGGTGGGGAAGGATACTGCAACATTCCGTCTCAAGGACGGGATGAAATACATTCCTAAGGAAGAATTAAATTGTTTATCTGTAGAGATTGTGGAGTTGGCCTCGGTCAACTTCATTTCTAATGTTTCTTCCAGTGTTTCGAGATCAATTGACACTGCAGGTGCTGGACAGGGTACCGAGAAGAAGCCAGAAATATCAGTTCAGAAGCCACCTAAGAAGAAGAAGGAACTGCAAGCCTCTCTAAACCACCGAGCAGACCTCGAGGAAAGAACAAGAAGACGGAGACCCAAATGGTCTGGAGACCAAAAATTTCGCCGTCTTCCACCGAGCCAGCTGCACCACCATTTCGTTCCGAGAAACCGGCGCCGGAACAAGTATGGAAGGAGAAGCCGAAAGCGTCTCCTAAGGAAGTACTAACGATCACCAATCCTGGTGATAACAAGCCGAAGAAGAAAGAAAAAGAGAAGCCGACAGTCCTCATTCCTTCCATCGTCACACTCAAGAAGGATGGTCTCTCTAGAGAGCTGTTCGGACCATTCAATTTCGTTGATCATCTTCCCGACGGACGTACCAAACTACTACATGCAAACGGGAAGAGATTCACGCTTACAGGAGAAGTCCCGAAGCTGTACTTCATGAATTCCGATGCGAGCGTGAAGGAGAATCTAAGTTGGGATGTCTCCTAATACCGTCCAGGTATCGTCCAGCTCAAGGACGTTAATGAAAGAGCGCTTCGTGGGAGGCAACCCACGGCTGGAGTCAGTTTTGTTTTGTTTCAACCTTGGTATTTTAGAGTCGGTTCGGGAGAGCCAAAAGTGTCAGTTTGTTTGATTTATTATTTTTCGTGTAGAGTCTGCGTGTCATAGAGTCAGTTGCAAGTTGATTGAGGTCGTTCCGATTTTTCTGGATTTAACTGTGATTTTCTGAAGTTGGTCGGATTTGCGAAAATATTTAAACCTGAACAGTTCAAAATTTTCGGCGAAACCACCCTTGTTTTCGGCGAAACCGATTTTCAAATTTCGAACCTGTTTCTCCTGTTCCTCATTTTCGGTTCAAAAAATTTCTATTTTCGGCGAAACCATTTCAACTAAGATTTCGGCGAAACCGAGCTTCCATTTTTGGCGAAACCGCCTTTTCAAATCGGTCAATCCATGTTAACTTGTAGTTTCGGCGAAACCACCCCCCTACTTTCACCGAAACTGATTTGAAAAATCACTTAATTATTCCCTTTAAAATCCGGACCTCTCTCTTCTTTATCCCATTTTCGCACAGCCTACCCGAAACCCCCCCTCTCCTTTTGAAATCGCCGACCACCCTCCACTTTAAAACCGCCGCGCCGCAGTTCACCCCGCCGCTACCCCGACCCGCCGCACCTCTCCCCTCCTCATTCCGATCCCACCAAGCCCTAGAACGTTCGAATCGGAGCTTTGCAGCTCCAGTTCTTCGAAACCCAGTTTTCAAGTTTTTCACCGATTCCTCTCACCTCGTTCATTTTTAGCAATCATGACTTCAAGGTAAGTTGTATAACTTTTCAATACGAATCTTTTGACATATAGATTGCTGGATTTCGTCGAGGTTGACTTTCAGTTGACTTTTCGGTTTGCCTCGTTTTGGTGCCGACTGTTTCGTGTGAACTAGGATTGACTGAACTTATATAACTGTTCTAGGATGCTTAGGGAGTTCCGTGCTTATCTCCATATCATTTGGTCATGTGTTGTTATGCATACGATTAATTTCTTGTTATGTTGACTTTTGTGCGAAATGTCGGTTTGACTTTGAACTGTGTTGATCATTTGGCTGCCCCAAGTGTTCATTCTTGTTCATATTATCGTGCTGCCATTTGCAATAATATTTTACCGTCATTCTCCGAGTTGTGACAGTCTCGCCATGATTAGGGTCCAATATGCTTAAAGGTTGACTTTCTAAATGTCGGTTTGACTTTTTGAACTCTGATTGTAATTATCCGATTTTGGCTGTTCCGAAGTATGTATTTTACTGTCTATGATTACCGGTTACTCCGCTTTCCTTACCCCACTTAGTTTCCCTCGTTTCTTTGTGAAATTGAGTTTTTCTACTAAGTGTGGGGTAAGGTTTTGGTCGACTAATTTGGTTTCATTCTGGTTTAGGAACACCTTTGAGCGTAGGACTAAGGCGCGACTTGATGGCGCCTCGAGCTCAGGAGCTGCCGCTCCCGTCACACCCGCCATTCTGGGTCCTCCACCTGCACTACCTCGCCAAGCTGGATACCATCCCACCATCGCCCGTCTACCGGACTTCTACTTTGAGAGCTTCCAGAAGATCGAGCACATCCGTGGAGCTGACGTGCGTCCTTTATCCATGGAGTCACTCCAGGAGCATGACGAGGATTCCTACCGGAACGTGCATGACGCCCTAGCACCGGTCGGTCTCCTAGAGCTGACCACCATAGCCACCGAGTTCCCAGACATTTCTCTCCAGGAGTTCTGGGCGACATTTGACTTGGACGAGCATAAGAGGAGACGGGGCCAGAAGGTGATCACCTTCTTTCTTGGTGGGGTGTATAGGCAGCTCACCTACGATGAGTTTGCCGCTCATCTGGGCATCCCCTACGAGCACTATCACGATCACCACCTCGGCTAGGGCGATGTTGATGACGACGAGGAGTTGCACGCCCTATGGAGCCACATGATAGGCGTGCCTGGCGATCGCCTCGGGAAGAGCAACTCAGTTAAGTCTCTCTCTCACCCGCTCTATAAGTTTATTCATATGGTTTGGCGGAGGTCACTTTTATATGTCAGAGACAAGGATCGCCACCATATCCTTAAGGAGGAGCTCGTGCTTCACCGAGCCATCCGAGAGAGCTACCCTCTCCACCCCGGCTGGGTGCTAGCTCACATCTTCAGCCAGCAGACCAAGAGGAGGAAGCTACCACGCAAACTCTTGGGAGGCAACTTCATAGGTCAGCTCATCCTCTCCTTCGGCATCAGCCATGAATATGGCCCTAACATTCCACGACACCCAATTATGACCGTTGGAGGAGACTTGGCGGTCGAGTACGACTTAGAACTCGACCTCAGTCCCCATGTAGCAGCAGATCCTCCACTCCAACCTGCGGTCGAGTCGGAGGACGAAGATGATGCTGAGGAGCAGCAGCCGCAGCCGCCGCCTGAGTTTCAAGATTGTATACCCTCGCCACACCATCAGGCAGGGTACATCCACCAGTCGCCGCTGCGCATTGCAGATCCATTTTCGGCGCATACTCACCAGCCGCGACATCACCCCGTGGATGTGGGAGAGTTATACGAGCGACTGCAGGAGTGGCGCATCACCGACAACGGCGCTCAAGAGGCGCGATGGACTATTATGCAGCAACATATGCGCCGAGCCGACCGGCGATATGAGGCACAGATGGCGTGGCAACGCCAGCTCGGGAATTTCTCAACTTTTCACCTCCCGGTTCACCGGACCAGCAGTGATCGGGTTGTATTCCTTTTCTGGTGTCTTCTTTTTATTTATTATTTTCGGATTTCGATCCAACTTTTTTTTTTCTGTGTGGATCCGGGGCACTTGTCCCGGTTTCCTTTTTATGTTTCATTTGTTTTTGTTTTGTAGGCAGTTGGGAGATTCCCTTTGCTTCAGGTTCTGTTACACTTCCCTCCGCTCCGAGGATCCGTGCTTACCCTCTGAAATCAACCGTCCTCTTCCAGGTTCTTCCATTCCACTTAAGAATTAGTCCTGTGAGAATCAACCGTACTCTAGAATTAGTCCTGTGAGGACACCGTCCGATTTAAGTGTGGGGTAGGATGCTAGAGAACCTTGCATGAACTTGATTGCCCTTGATTGTGTTTTGTGTGCCTCGTGATTCCATTTCAGTCTCTCTAGCATTAGAATGGCTCAGTTCTTGATTTTTGATGTTAAGTTGTTGTTCAACATTTCATAATGATGCTTAGACTACTTAACCTAGAACTTGAGAACCAACTTGTATGCTTTGATGCTAAATTGCCTGGTCAGAACAGAATTTTAAAATCACACTTTTAGTTTGTAGCCTTGATTGCATGAAAATGACCGAATCCGACTAGCAAACCAACTATGAGCTTTTGATCCATTGCACGTAACTTGCAATTCTAATTCTTTCTGAGTGGTTTTCTGTTTACTTGAATGAGTTAGAATTTGCATGAGACCTACTCGAGACCACATGATGACGCGAGTTCTAGAAGGATAGGGGCACCTAGATTCAGCTACTAAGCCAGATAGCCTACCAAACGATAAAATCCACTAGGTTTAGACCCTTGAGCTTGGCCTGTTCTTTCGGTTCGATAATACATTACAGCCATTTCCCATTTCTTTCATTCCCCGTTGATCCCCTGTGGTTGTAGTTCTAGATTGACCTACCGGAAGTCGGTTTATGATAACCTGCCTATAGCCATTAAACAGGTGGTCTTAGCTAATCCAGACGTGTAAACCCCTCTAGCAACTAAAAGAAAATCGGCACAAAAGAAAAAAAATAGAAAGAAAGAAAAGAAGCAAGCTTCAGAAAAAAAAGAGAAGCAGAAAAATCAGAAAATAAGAAAAGTTTCAAAGTGTAGTTCAATAAAACGTTCTTCTCCCTACAAATGGAAGAACGAAGTCAAAAGAAAAGTTGAAAAGAAAAGAGAAAAAAATCGTGTAAAGAAAAAGAATAAGTGCTAGGTTGCTTGAGGGTATCATAGGACGAGCGTTCATCATTCCACCAGTGTTTGGTTAGACGGTAGGAAGCCATAGATTAGATTCGAGGGAAGTTAGTCGAAAGCTACACCGCACCAAGCCATCATCATTCATTCCCATCATCCATCTCATTATAAACCCGAGTAGTGTAGATTTCATTACGGTCCTAGCAGGGAAGTCCTTCTTGACTAGATACTCGTGTTGTCACAATGGTGGAGATGTGGTCGAAATGCAAACCTATGACAGAATTCGGTAACAGAAAACGATCGAGAGCAGAAACACATCCTTAAACACAGAGAGTGAGAGTCCCCATTGTACTAAATATATCCTGTGTGAGAAGTCTGGTCGGTCAGGTCAAATTCGTGCATGATTGATTGCTAATTACTTGTCGTGTGCAGTTTATTAGTGAGACCAGGTAGTTTGGCTGATCAGTATGCATGTTAGGTTTCTTGTTCTAGGATCGATCTGTCTAATAATTCATTGTGCTTCATTGAGCTCCAATTTAATCGATCTTATCATTTATGAACATGAGCGTTTCTATTCAGTTTGCTTGAGGACAAGCAAAAGCTTAAGTGTGGGGTATTTGATGACACTCGATTTGACGTGATTATCAGCCTCATTTAAGCGACATTTCTTTGCTTAAGACATTGTTTTTAGGGTAGAATAACGAATATTCAATCGATTGCCCTATCTCGTGCCATTTGTGTTACCTTGGCCCGTTTCGGGTTTATTTGATGGTTTTCTAGTGTTTTCATGTTAGCACAGGTTTTTGCCGTCAAATAAAGTAGCCATGGACGTGTCTAAGGCATTGGAACCTTGAGGAATCAAACTGGAATCGATCCAAGGAGCCAATCAAGTCAAACCGAAAATCTGCCATTCACACTTACAGTTTCGGCGAAACCAGGCCTCCATATTCGACGAAACCAGCAGTTCAAATCAACTGATGCCAAGAGAAGGATGGTTTCGGCGAAACCAATCAACTGCTCGGACCGAAGACATTGAACAGCCGGCGGAGCATTGAACTCAAAGCCAGTTTTGCCGAAACTATCCCTATGGTTTCGGCGAAACCATCAGCTCAACCCGGCCCAACTAGGGTTAAGTATTTATACTTAATCTGGCGGCCCAAGAGAAGAAAGAAAATTCATAATTAATCATAATACAACTTTTCGAGATCAGAATTCTCTGAAGTTCTGGAGCGAGGAGTTGGAGTTTGAAGAGCTGGATAGAGATCGTGACGCCATCCCTTCCACCTCGGTGAACCAGAGCTAGGAGTGCAACTTACCAAAGATCGGAGTCTGTCAGAGTCGTCTGAATTAGGTTTTTCAGATTCTTTTCTGTTCTTCCTCTGAATGATGAACTCTTTCTTTGTCTTTGTGTCTTTTGTAATGATCATGAGTAGCTAAACCCTTTAGAGCTTAGACTAGATGAACCCTAAGTGACCCAGGGCTTTAAAGCGGTCACGGATCGGCGGTGATTAGATTCAAAATTCAATCAGTTCTTTTTCATGTTTGATTCGTTCTTCATTGTGCATGTTTCTTGTCTGGATTGATCACCTAGATTAGATTCTTGTTAAGCTAAGGATAGAAGCGAACGCTCGCCTTACTTTAGAACATCGTATTAAACAATTAACCTTATAATTGGAGTGTGCCTTTCGTAGGAACCGGTTAGGGTTAATTCACTGCAAGAGTAACTCATTAATCACTAGTAATTACACCAATTAATTAAGTCGTTGTGAGAGGCGACCGTACCCGGGCGGCTAGTTAATCTTGGTAGTTAGAACGGATAGAGCGAACGTTCGCGGTCTTAAACCTAAGGGTAAGGAGTTATGGTGGTGTCTTAGTAATTGATTGAATAAGAATCGAAATCTGCTGATCTGTTGATTGCCAATGCTCTGGGGAACGAAGGGGAATCAAAGTCTAAGTTCGTCTGTCATTCTTGTTTCCAAACCCTAATTCTCAATCTGCTTTAGTTTAATCTTTTTAATTTTTCTGCATTTCTTAGAAGTAGAAGTCGTGGAACTCACACCAGCACTGAGTGTTTTTTTTCTTTGAATAATTTGTTAGTTCTGAAGTAGCCAATCATTCGAAGGCCCGTGGAATACGATCTGCTATACGCTTTTTCTTAGCATTAGTAGTTTTTATTTGGCTGAATCCCGACCAACGACCGGAGGTTTCACCACTAACCCTAACTTGCAAAAACCTAAGGCGATTAACCAGAGAAGAAACAAAAATAGTCAAGAACAAAACAACCATGCAAAGAGAAACTGATTGAACTTCGAATCTAATTACCACCAATCCGTGACCGCTTTAAAGCCCTAGGTCACTTAGGGTTCATCTAATCTAAGCTATACAAGTTCAGCTACTCATAACGATAATAGTAGAATCAAAGGCAACAAAGGAAATCATCATACAGAGGAAGAACAGATAAGAACTGAAAAACCTAATTCTGACGACTCCGGCAAAGCTTCGATCTCCTGGATCTTCAACTTTAAGCTCCGAGCTCTTCGAGGTGGAAGGATGGCGTCACGATCTCTCCACGGATCTTCGAACTCTCTAAACTCTATCTATCGACCCTAGAGTCGGCTGACTCTCAAAAGTCTAATTTGTGAATAGTTGTTGGAATGAATGATCTCCGGCTGGCTGCCGGCTACTGCTTTAAATAGGGTAGATTAGGATTTTCCAACCCAGCCATGGAAAAGGAAGGAGTTTTTGGCAAAAACTTAAGAAGTTTTCGCAGAAAACTTCAGTTGAATCCTCCTGTGTCTATTTCTTCAATAGTTTTCGGCGAAGACTTTGACTTTTTGCCGAAAACATCAGTTGAATCTGCGTTGGGTTTCTTCTTGGATTTTCACTGAAAACTATAAAAGTTTTTTGCCGAAATATTCAGTGTAAAGCTGCTGACTTCGCCTGTGAGTTTCTTAAGGTATTTTCGCCGAAAACTTTAGTTAAAAACCCCTAGGTAGAGCTCCAACTTGTTTTGATGATTCCCACTCCGTTTGAACTCCGATTTGGTCCCCGTTTGAAGCGCTGAGACTCGTTGAAAGAGTCCTCTATAATGTGGTAACCTGGAGCCAAATAAAATAAAAGCTCAAAAAAAAAGGGTTTAAAAACATAGCCAAGAAAATGGACAATGTACGCAATAGATCCTAAATTACATAATAAACACATTTTCAACCAAATACTCACAAAATGGCATCAAAGAGGCATGAAATGTCGCTTAAATGGGCTGAAAATCACGTCAAATCAATGCATCAATTCACATCAACTTGTGCGCAACAAATTGAATTTCCTGTACGGAACGATCAAAGAAGATACTTTTTTCTCTCATGTGTGCTGGTCTTGATTCTTTTGGTTGTTTCTTACCGAATGTGATATCAATATTTGCCACTTGTCCTAGAATATCAGTCCCATCAACACCCTCGTAGATTCCTTTTTTGACTTTTCCATTGAATTTAACTTTTGGATCGGAACCGATGATTCATTGGCAAAAATCTCTGACTACTCATGAAGCTGATTTATTACTGATGCTTTCAGTCGAAGTGATTCTGCGTCATACATGCATGTCGGGCACGATAGTGCGGTATGTGTATTCCATCCAGATAAGTTACACAGACCTGGATAATCACTAATGGTCCAAATCAATGCTGCTCTCAAAGTGAAAGTTTCTTTATTCACCGAATCATAAGCTTCAACTCCCATCCACAATGTTCGTAACTCCTCAATTAGTGGCTACAAAAAGACATCTAGGTCATTTCCAGGCATCTTAGGACCAGGAACAATGCCAGATAACATAAGGCCTGTTTGCTTCATACACAACCAAGGTGGAGTGTTATATGATATTAGCACAAACGGCCAAGTGCTATGACTTATGCTCATGGTTCCAAATGGATTGAAACCGTCAGTTGCAAGACCAAGTCTCACATTTCGGGGGTCAGCAGCAAAATCTGGGTATTTGGCGCTAAAACTTTTCCATGCATCTGCGTCTCTAGGATGTCTACCCATACCATCATCAGTTCTAATTTATGTCGCATGCCAAGTCATATCTTCTGCAGTGTAAGGGCACATGTACAATCTCTTCAATCGAGGTATTAACGAAAAATACCGAAATATATTCTCAGGTCGAGGCTTTGATTTTTTCTCACCCTCACTATTTCCATCATCCTTGAATCGAGCAACCACACACACTCGGCATTCCTTAGCCTCGATATCTTTTCCAGTATACAATATGCAATCATTTTTACATGCATCAATCTTGTTATAGGACAACCCAAGACTTCTAATTGTCTTCTTACTTCATAATTGGATGAAGGGGTTTTGGCTGTGGGAAAAGCCTTGCGAAGCAACTCCAATATCTTCGACATTGCTTTATCACTGATCTTGTGTAAAGACTTAATGTGGTATAACTGATCATGAATGACAAGTTTGTAAAACTTGTACAACCATCATACAATGGTACTTCACCATCCCGCAAAACTCGGAAGAACTCATCATCTAGTTACATGTTAGGTATATCTGGCATTGGTTCATCACCCATTTGTGGGACTTGATCATCTGGAGTTACACTGATGGTATGGTTAAGTGTCTTACGTACTTCAAAAGCATCATTCACCATGTTCCAAAACAAGTCTGGCTCAAATATTGGTGTGTCCTCAACCAATAATGGATTAGCGACTGTCTCGGGTTCCATCATGGCTTGGTAGGCTCCAAAGTCTGTGATTAGTTCTCCATGCAAATTTCATACATCGTATGATGAGGGAAACGCCTTTGCTAGCAAATGCTGATTAACTTCGTTCTGTGGCATCAACTTTTTGAAGATACATTTCGGACATGGACAGAGTATATTCACTCCATCTACTGCATCGGAGATTGCAAAGTCTAGGAATTGTTGAACGCCAGCGTAATACTCACGAGTATGTCGCGGCTTTCGAATCCAAGACTTATCCATCTATATATTGAGTGTTAATTAGTATCGATTTGTTTACTATTCATGATAAAATGTACAAAATAATAATAGTCTATATAACTTAGCTGTAAGCTAAGTTTTCCTAATTGTATTAAATACTAAAATATTATATTTACCAACTTAATTTGACGTAAGTTGCTAAATATAGTTCGTTAGATAAATATTATGTTAAGTTTGTATATGCTAAATAGTAACTACTTAGTCATTTACATGCATAAATTTTTTATTAAATTTTGTATATTGATTGAATATTTTGTTAAGTTTGCATAACTACTTAGTAGGTATTTACATGCATATTTTATAAACAACTTTACATGCATATTTTATAAACAAATTTACGTGCTCAAAATCATAACTCCTTTAAGCATAATCAACATGCATATCTTATAAACAAATTTTCATGCATATTTTTAAAATTTTACATGCTCAAAATCATAACTCCTTTAAGCATAATCAACATGCATATATTTTGTACACATACATTAATTAATAATAACATATATTTTTGTGTTAAAATTCATAAATTCTAACTATCATCAAGTTGCATGCATATCAAACCTTTTACATAATCATGTTCAGGACTTGGAAACTAATTTTACTTAAAGTAGCGTACCTGGAAATTGATGATAAATCGGATAATGAGTCGAGGAATAAGCGGCAAAGACCAACAACCGAAACTTTGCTACAAACAGATTGACAACAAATAAAGTTAAAACAATGAATATAATTCAACGAGATCATACACAATCATAAACCGTAAAGAGCTGGTTTCACGAACAAGACCTGTAGTCTTTGATATATTTATTGATTCTGGGGAACTAGAGAGCTCAACAACGATTAAGGGTGAACAGCTGCGTCCTGAAACAAAAAGAAAGTGTCATGAAACAAATTACTAGATCAACTCGTTCGGTTCGAAAATCTGAAATGACTGGAAATCAGAAATCAAAAGACAACATGAAGAAACCATGGAAATACCTAGTTACTGACTCAAATCCGTTACGACGAGCAAAGATTAACCATGAATCTGTTGTCTTTAAATCCGTAACCCTAATCCGAACAAGCAAACGACAGTAGATGTTCAAATCAGAAGACAACATCATGATGTAGATGAAATTGAACAAGGAAGAGAGTTTAGATAATAGTTTCGTACCTTAGGAACTTCAAATCCACGTGGAATTCAGAGAAGGGAAGAAGAGAGAGAGAAGGAAGGAAAATAAAAATTATGGATGCACAAATGACAGCGGCAGCTGATTTGGGGTAGTCATTTGTGGGCTTAGTGGCAGGCAGAGCTGTTAGTGGCAGGCAACCTGCTAGTAACAGCTGGCAGGCAGTTGTTAATTGCAGGCGAGCCTGCGAGTAACAGCTGGCAGACCATGGTTAATGGCAGGTGCGCCTGCGACTAACAGCTGGCAGGCAGCTGTTACTCACTAGCTGCCTGCCACTAACAGCTGGCAGGCCTGCCGTTACTCGCAGCCCACTAGGCTGCCCGCCACTAAGCCCACCCCGCCTGCCACTAGCTTAGTGGCAGACTGCCCGGTCCCCTGCGAGTAAACCCTCCTTTTGTTGTAGTGATAGGCTTTGACTAGGGGCTCCGATTAACAACCAGCAAGTCTGGACAACCTCGATAGGATTTCGGTTGGTGTCGGGTAGATGTGTATGAGTCACCATAGTCTAAGTATTCTAAGATATATAAAGTGAAGTACGTAAGATAAGGATTAGGAAAAACCTCAGCGATGGCCGTTGAGGGGCTCGTTGTTATGTTGCCCAATAGTCTGGCAGATATTTGATAGTATGAGAGGTGCCCAATAGCCTGAAGTTGATGGTTAATAGTCTAGAGCTTATTGCCAATAGTCTGATCGCCTGGGTCCAATAGCCTTAGTATAAATAGCCTGGACTCAATAGCCGAGGTATAATCATTAGCCAAAAAAAAAATAGCCGAGGTATAATTGCCTGGCAATAGCCGAGGTGTAATAGCCTGGCAATAGCTGAGGTGTGACAGCTTGGTGATAGCCGAGGTCCGATAGTCTGGATTCTTGTAGAGGGAGAAAGTAGAGAGAAGGGAGAGCCCCCCTTATGTTGGAGGAAGCTTAGTATTTATAGTACCTTAGTAAGCCATAAGTTGGGCCTTGGGTAGTTTTTTAATTGGGTTTTATTTAGCTTTAGTTGTAGCTTTGGTCCAAGTGGGTAGGGCCCATCAATTGCCCCCAAGCTTGTTGTCTTGCTTGTCGAGGCAACGAGCTGTCTAAGTCGCCGGTTCTTTGGTGGATTTATCCCTTGCGGCTAAGGCTCATCAATTGCCCCCAAGCCTGTGGTCTTGCTTGTCTAGGCGATGGGCTTTCAATGCCATGGTCTTAATGGACTCACCAATTTCTCCCAAGTGCGACTGAGAAGCAAATTAGGACCTTACTTCTGAGGTGGACTTTATTAGCCAGATGTATTTCATGCCCGTAGGTCTTACTGATCTGGTGCTCGTAGGTCTTAATTGGTTCAATACCCGTAGGTCTTACTTGATGTGCCCGTAGGTCTTAATTGATTCAATGCCCGTAGGTCTTACTTGATGTGCCCGTAGGTCTTAATTGATTCAATGCCCGTAGGTCTTACTTGATGTGCTCGTAGGTCTTAATTGATTCAATGCCCGTAGGTCTTACTTGATGTGCTCATGGGTCTTAATTGGTTTATCGTTGCCCATAGGCTTCCTTCTAACGATTTCATGCCCGTAGGTCTTACTGAGTTATTTTCTTTTACTTGCTTCGTGAGCGATTTTGAACCTTAGGTCTTGAAACAACATGCCTTAATAACGATCGAGCTCGTGCTTTATTAGCGAGACTTTATTTAGCCGATCGCGATCATAGCTTATAATATTAGATCAATTTGATAACAATACTAGAGCTGGGGTTTATGTTGTAAGCCCAATGACAAATAATTAGCTTAGGATAATTACCTTATCTTCATCCTGTATTAGTCACCCAAATTATCAGGTGCTACTTTTCCTCCTTTTTCTATTTTTGTATGGTTAGACCTTTGTCACTTGAGCTATGTAGGGTTCAGGCAATTGAGGGCTTTTGATTCTCCCGAATAGGAATCGCCCCAGCCTGCTATCAACTTTTCCTTTTATTTCGTACTTCTCCAACTTCACCGCCTGAGACATACTTTTCCCTCTTCCTGCCTTAGACTTACTTTTTCCTCTTCCCCGCCTGAGACTTATTATCGCCTTGAGTTAGGCAATTCTTCTTCTTCGACTGTTCCGCTCTTCTTGTTCCTTGATGAGGAGTTCAATGTTGATTCAAAACCATTCATTTGACCTTGTGTTTTCAGTAACCATCTTGAGCATTCCTGGCGATTTTGGTTTTGTTCTCAATTTTAGAAGTTCGCAGTTGTTTATCTTCCTCTTTAGGTGCCTGGAATTTCATTTTGCTCGCTTGATTTGTAAATCTCTCAACTCTTCTATCTCATATGTGCCTCGTACTATCAACTTTGACGAGTGATCCATTCTGTCCGGGCAATCCAAATTTTGACGAGCGAACCATTCTGTCCAGGCGATCCAAATTTTGACGGGCAATACAGTTGACAGAGGCTTGGACAATTTATTCAAAGTATCGAGTAAGCTTCTCCCTCGCTCGCTTCAACTTCTTGGATAATTTCATTCGATTTGGTAGTGTTTTAGGCAATTTGATGTAATTTCAGGTTGATCTCAATGATGATTCGGCTCGCCTGAGGGTTCCACGGGTAAGTAGATCGTATTCCACGGGTCTTCTAATAATTGTCTACTCAAATGTAAAGGCAGATTACTCAGGTTTAACACGTTGTGCGTGGTGTGAGTTCCACGACTTCTATTTTAGAAATGCAGGCAAATTAAAACTGAATTGAAAGACAGAAAGGAAGATTGGTTGACTTAACAAAGACGACAGACAAGCTTAGACTTCGAATCCCCCTTAGTTCACCAGAGCATTGGCAATCAATAGACCAGCGGATTTAAATTATCGACACCACCATAACTCCTTACCCTTAGGTTTAAGACTGGCGAACGTTCGCTCTATCCGATCTAGCTACCAAGATTAATTAGCCGCCCGAGTACGGTCGCTTCTTACGACGACTAAACTAACTGGTGGAATTACTAACGATTTATGAGTTACTCTTGAAGTGGATTAACCCTAACTGGTTCCTATGAAAGGAACACTCCAATGAATAGGTGAATTGTTGATTTGGCGTTTTAAAGTGAGGCGAACGTTCGCTTCTATCCTCACCTTAACAAGAATCTAATCTAGGTAATCAAGCCAGACAAGAAACATAAACAACGAAGAACAAACCAAACATGAAAGAAAAACTGATTGAACTTTGAATCTAATCACCGCCGATCCGTGACCGCTTTAAAGCCCTGGGTCACTTAGGGTTCATCTAGTCTAAGCTCTACGAGTTTAGCTAATCATGTTCATAACAGCAGAATCAAAGACAGAAACAGAGTTCATCATGAAAAGGAAGAACAGATAGAACTGCAAAACGTAATTAAGACAACTCTGGCAAAGCTTCGTTCTCCGATAATCTTCACTCCTAGCTCCGAGTCTCCGAGGTGAAGGGATGGCATCACGATCTCTTCCTGGCTCTTCGAACTCTTCAACTCTGTTCTCTCGAACTACTTAAATCTGGAACTCGTGAAAGTTCTATTATGAAAAGTATATCCTTTATGTGTGCCGTCGGTTTCTTATTTATACTTAACCCTATCAGCGCCGGATTAGGTCAAGATTTTTTGACGAAAACTTCAGGAGTTTTCGCCGAAAACTTCTTCGAAAAAGGGAGGCTTTACTCGACTGATCTCCTGTGAGTTTTATGTTTAGAGTTTTCGGCGAGAACTTTGACTTCTCGATGAAAACTTCTTCTTGTAAGCTTTGACAATTTCTTCTTGAGTTTTCGGCGAAAACTTCAGGTCTTTTCGCCGAAAACTTCTTTGTAAAACCGGGCAGGATTTGTGTTGACTTGATTGACCCTTGGATCGATTCAGGTGTGGTTCCTTGAGGTTCCAATGCCTTAGACACATCACTAGTTACATTATTTGACGGCAAAAACCTATGCTATCATGAAAACACTAGAAAACCATCAAATAGACCCGAAACGGGCCAAAGTAACACAAATGGCACGAGATAGAGCAGTTGAGTGAATATTCGCTATTCTGCCCTAAAAACCATGTCTTAAGACAAGAAATGTTGCTTAAATGAGGCTGATAATCACGTCAATTCGAGTGTCATCAAATACCCCACACTTAAGCTTTTGCTTGTCCTCAAGCAAACTGAATAGAAAACGCTCAGGTTCATAAATGATAAGATCGATTAAATTGAAGTTCAAGCTCAAAAAATGAATTATTAGATAGCTACTTCTAGAACAAGAAACCTAACATGCATACTGATCAGCCAAACAACCTGGTCTCACTAAAAACTGCACACGACAAGAAGTAGTAACCAATCATGCACGAATTTGACCTGACCGACCAGACTCCTCACACAGATAATATTTAGTACAAGGGAAACTCTCATTCTCTGTGTTTAGGGATGTGTTTCTGCTCTCAATCATTTTTTGTTACTGAATTCTGTCATAAGTTTGCAATTCGACCACATCTCCACCACTGTGACAACACGAGGAACTAGTTAAGAAGGACTTCTGGTGAACGTGTCGTTGAGGGTTCACACAAATAAAACTACTAATGCTAAGAAAAAGCTATAGCAGATCGTATTCCGAGGGTCTCTTATGATTGGTTACTTCAGAACTAGCAAAGTACTCGAATGCAAACACGTTGTGCGTGGTGTGAGTTCCACGACTTCTACTTCTAAGAAATGCAGAAAAATTAAAATGAATTAAACTAAAGCAGAATGGGAATTAGGGTTTGAAAACAAGGATGACAGACGAACTTAGACTTTGAATCCCCCTTCGTTCCCTAGAGCATTGGCAATCAACAGATCAGCGGATTTCGATTCTCGTTCAATCAATTACTAAGACACCACCATAACTCCTTACCCTTAGGTTTAAGACCGGCGAACGTTCGCTCTATCCGTTCTAACTACCAAGATTAACTAGCCGCCCGGGTACGGTCGCCTCTCGCAACGACTTAATTAATTGGTGTAATTACTAATGATTAATGAGTTACTCTTGCAGTGAATTAACCCTAACCGGTTCCTACGAAAGGCACGCTCCAATTATAAGGTTAATTGTTCAATTTGATGTTCTAAAGTAAGGCGAGCGTTCGCTTCTATCCTTAGCTTAACCAGAATCTAATCTAGGTGATCAATCCAGACAAGAAACATGAACAATGAAGAACAAATCAAACATGAAAAAGAACTGATTGAATTTCGAATCTAATCACCGCCGATCCGTGACCGCTTTAAAGCCCTGGGTCACTTAGGGTTCATCTAGTCTAAGCTCTAACGAGTTTAGCTACTCATGATCATTACAAAAGAAACAAAGACAAAGAAAGAGTTCATCATTTAGAGGAAGAAAAGAAAAGAATCTGAAAAACCTAATTTAGACGACTCTGGCAGACTTCGATCTTCGGTAGATAACACTCCTAGCTCCGGTTCTCCGAGATGGAAGGGATGGCGTCACGATCTCTATCCGTCTCTTCGAACTCCAACTCTTCGCTCCAGAACTTGAGAGGATTCTCTGAATTCTGATCTCGAAAAGTTGTGTATTGCGAATTATGATTGTATATTATGATTATATATTTTGTTTGGGCCGCCGGGTTAAGTATTTATAGTTAACCCTAATCAGCCGGATTCCTCTTATTATTTTCGCCGAAATTCTTAAGGAATTTTCGGCAAAAATTCCTTTGTGAATGGGAGTGCTTTCTCTGCCTTCTCTTTTCGGTCCGAAGAACACAATGTTTTCGCCGAAGTCATTCTCACTTGGCGTCAGTTGATTTGCACTATTGTTTTCGCCGAAGATGCAAGCTTATTTTCGCCGAAGATGCAAGTGTGAATGGGCAGACTTTCGGTTTGACTTGATCGGCTACTTGGATCGATTCCAGTTCAGTTCCTCGAGGTTCCAACGCCTTAGACACGTCCATGGCTACTCTATTTGACGGTAAAGACCTGTGCTAACATAAAAACACTAGAAAACCATCAAATAGACCCGAAACCGGCCAAGGTGACACAAATGGCACGAGATAGGGCAATCGATTGAATATTCGTTATTCTACCCTAAAAACCATGTCTTAAGCAAAGAAATGTCGCTTAAATGAGGCTGATAATCACGTCAAATCGAGTGTCATCAAATACCCCACACTTAAGCTTTTGCTTGTCCTCAAGCAAACTGAATAGAAATGCTCATGTTCATAAATGATAAGATCGATTAAATTGGAGCTCAATCAAACACAATGAATTATTAGACAGATCGATCCTAGAACAAGAAACCTAACATGCATACAGATCAGCCAAACTACCTGGTCTCACTAATAAACTGCACACGACAAGTAATTAGCAACCAATTATGCACGAATTTGACCTGACCGACCAGACTCCTCACACAGGATATATATATATATATATATTACAATGGGAACTCTCACTCTCTGTGTTTAAGGACGTGTTTCTGCTCTCGATCATTTTCTGTTACCGAATTCTGTCATAGGTTTGCATTTCGACCACATCTCCACCGCTGTGACAACACGAGTATCTAGTCAAGAAGGACTTCCCTGCTAGGACCGTAATGAATACTACACTACTCGGGTTTATAATGAGATGGATGATGGGAATGAATGATGATGGCTTTGTGCGGTGTAGCTTTCGACTAACTTCCCTCGAATCTAATCTATGGCTTCCTACCGTCTAACCAAACACGGGTGGAATAATGAACGCTCGTCCTATGATACCCTCAAGCAACCTAGCACTTATTCTTTTTCTTTACACAATTTTTTTCTTTTTCTTTTCAACTTTTCTTTTGACTTCGTTTTTCCATTTGTAGGGAGAAGAACGTTTTATTGAACTACACTTTGAACTTTTTCTGATTTTCTTTTCTTCAATTTTTTTTCGAAATTTTTTTTTCTCTTTTTCTTTCTTTACTTTTTTTTTCTTTCGTGCCGATTTTTCTTTTAGTTGCTAGAGGGGTTTACACGTCTGGACATATTAGCTAAGACCACCTGATTAATGGCTATAGGCAGGTTACCACAAACCGACTTCCGGTAGGTCAATCTAGAACTACAACCACAGGGGATCAATGGGGAATGAAAGAAATGGGAAATGGCTGTAATGTATTATCGAACCGAAAGAACAGGCCAAGCTCAAGGGTCTAAACCTAGTGGATTTTATCGTTTGGTAGGCTATTTGGCTTAGTAGCTGAATCTACGAGTAGGTCTCATGCAAATTCTAACTCATTCAAGTAAACAGAAAACCACTCAGAAAGAATTAAAATTGCAAGTTACGTGCAATGGATCAAAAGCTCACAGTTGGTTTGCTAGTCGGATTCGGTCATTTTCATGCAATCAAGGCTACAAACTACAAGTGTGATTTTAAAAATTATGTTCTGACCAGGCAATTTAGCATCAAAGCATACAAGTTGGTTCATACAAGTTGGTTCTCAAGTTCTAGGTTAAGCAGTCTAAGCATCATTATGAAGGGTTGAACAACAACTTAACATCAAAAATCAAGAACTGAGCCATTCTAATGCTAGAGAGACTGGAATGGAATCACGAGGCACACATAAAACACAATCAAGGGCAATCAAGTTCATGCAAGGTTCTCTAGCATCCTACCCCACACTTAAATCAGACTGTGTCCTCACAGTGAAGGGACTAGAGTTCAGAGTGAAGTAGAAGAACCTGGATCGAGATGATTGGCGTAGTGGATGAGCACGGATCCTCGGAGCGGAGGGAATCTACCCAAGCGAAGCAAAGGGAATCTCCCTACTGCCTACAAAACAAAAACAAATAAAACATAAAAAGGAAACCGGACAAATGTCCCGGATCCACACAGAAAAAAGTTGGATCAAAATTCGAAAAGAATAAATAAAAAGAAGACACCAGAAAAGGAATACAACCCGATCACTGCTGGTCCGGTGAGCCGGGAGGTGGAAAGTGGAGAAATTCGCCGAGCTGGCGTTGCCACGCCATCTGTGCCTCATACTGCCGGTCGGCGCGGCGCATATGCTGCTGCATAATAGTCCATCGCGCCTCTTGAGTGGCGTTGTCGGTGATGCGCCACTCCTGAAGTCGCTCATACAACTCAACAACATCCGCGGGGTGATGTCGGGGCTGCTGGGGAGGCGCCTGGTATGCATCGGGAATGTGCGGCTGCGACTGGTGATCATACCCTGCCTGATGGTGTGGCGAGGGTATATAATCTTGGAATTCTGGTGGCGGCTGCGGCTGCTGCTCCTCAGCATCATCTTCTTCCTCTGACTCGACCACAGGCTGGAGTGGAGGATCAGCTGCCACATGGGACTGAGGTCGAGTTCTAAGTCGTACTCAACCGCCAAGTCTCCTCCAACAGTCCTAACTGGGTGTCGTGGAATGTGCGGGCCATATTCATGGCTGATGCCGAAGGAGAGGATGAGCTGTCCTATGAAGTTGCCCCCCAAGAGTCTGCGAGGTGGCATCTTCCTCCTGGTCTTCTGGCGGAAGATGCGAGCCAGTACCCAACCGGGGTGGAGAGGGTAGCTCTCTCGAATGGCTCGGAGAAGCATGAGCTCCTCCTTAAGGATATGGTGGCGATCCTTGTCGGGTGCATATAATAGGGATCTACGCCAAACCATATGAATAAATTTATAGAGCGGGTGAGAGAGAGACTTAACTGAGTTGCCCACTCCGAGGCGATCTCCAGGCACGCCTGTCATGTGGCTCCAAAGCGCGTTGTACTCCTCGTCGTCATCATCTTCTCCCCAACCGAGGTGATGATCGTGATAGTGCTCGTAGGGGATGACGAGATGAGCGACAAACTCATCGTAGGTGAGCTGCCTGTACACCCCACCAAGATAGAAGGTGACAACCTTCTGGCGCTGCTTCCTCTTGTGCTCATCCAGATCAAAGGTTGCCCAGAACTACTGGAGGGCAATGTCTGGGAAATCGGCGGCGATGGTGGTCAGCTTGAGGAGACCAGCCGGTGCTAGGGCGTCATGCACGTTCCGGTGGTAGTCCTCATCGTGATCGTGCAGGGAATCCATGGAGAGAGGACGCACGTCAGCTCCCCGGACGTGCTCGAGCTTCTGGAAGCACACAAAGTAGAAGTCTGGTAGACGGGCGATGGTGCGATGGTATCCAGCTCGGTGGGGTAGTGCAGGTGGGGGCCCCAGAACGGTGGGTGTGACGAGAGCGGCAACTCCTGAGCTCGAGGCGCCATCAAGTCGCGCCTTAGTCCTGCGCTCATAAGTGGTGTTCCTAAAACCAGAATGAAACCAGATTAGACAACTAACACCCTACCCCACACTTAGTAGAAAAACTCAATTTCACAAAGAAATGAGGGAAACTAAGTGGGGTAAGCAAAGCGGAGTAACCGGTAATCATAGACAGTAAAGTACATACTTAGGAACAGCCAGAATCGGATAAGCACAATCAGAGTCCAAAAAGTCAAACCGACATTTAGAAAGTCAACATTTAGGCATATCGAACCCTAATCATGGCAAGACTATCACAACTTGGAGAATGACGGTAAAATATGAATTCAAATGGCAGCACGATAATATGAACGAGAATGAACACTTATGACAGCCAAATGATCACAACAATTCAAAGTCAAACCGACATTTCTCACAAAAGTCAACATTACAAAGAATTAATCCTATGCATAGCAACATATGACCAAATGATATGGAAATTAAGCACGGAACTCCCTAAGCATGCTAGAACAGTTCTATAAGTTCTGCTAATCCTAGTTCACACGAATACAGTCGGCACGCAAAACGAGGCAAACCGAAAAGTCAACCGAAAGTCAACCCCGACGAAATTCAGCAATCTATATGTCAAAAGATTCGTATTGAAAATCTCTACAACTTACCTTGAAGCCATGACTACTAAAAATGAACGGGTTGAGAGGAATCGGTGAAAAACGTTGAAAACTAGGTTTTCGGTGAACTGGAGCTGCAAGGCTCTGATTTGGCTGTTCTAGGGCTTGAATCGATCGGAAAAGGGAGGGGAAGGGAGCGGCGGCGATCGGCGACAGCGGCGGCGGTGGAAAACGGCGGCGACGGTCGGATTTAAAGAGGTGGGTGGCGGCGATTTTTAAAATGGATAGGGGAGGGGGTTTTCGGTGGTATGAACGAAAATGAAAGAAGGAGAGAGAGGAAGTGGACCGGATTTCTAAAGTGGGAATTTTCTGATTTTCGAAATTATTTTCGGCAAAATTAAAAGGTTGGTTTCGCCGAAAATTTCAGTTCAAATGTACTACCGGATTTTCAAAGGTGGTTTCGCCGAAAATGGCCATGTGGTTTCGCCGAAAATTTTAGTTCAAATGGCTGTTGGTTTTCAAAAATAGTTTCACCGAAAACAGAAAACTTTTCGAACCGAAAATGATGAACAGGGGGAATCAGGTTCAAAAATTGAAAATCGGTTTCGCCGAAAACAAGGGTGGTTTCGCCGAAAATTTTGAACTGTTCGGGTTTAAAATATTTTCGCAAATCCAGCTAACTTCAGAAAATCACAGTTAAATCCACAAAAATCGGAACGACCTCAATCAACTTGCAACTGACTCTATGACACACAGACTCTACACGAAAAATAAGAAAACAAACAAAATGACACTTTTGGCTCCTCGAACCGACTCTAAAATACCAAGTTCAACAAAAATTAAAAACAAACTTCAGCCGTGGGTTGCCTCCCACGAAGCGCTCTTTTATTAACGTCCTTGAGCTGGACGATACCTAGACGGTATTAGGAGACATCCCAACTTAGATTCTCCTTAACGCTCGCGTCGGAGTTCATGAAGTACAGCTTCGGGACTTCTCCGGTAAGCGTAAATCTCTTCCCGTTCGCATGCAAAAGCTTGGTACGTCCATCGGGAAGATGATCGACGAACTTGAACGGTCCGAACAGTTCTCTGGAGAGATCATCCTTCTTGAGTGTGACGATGGAAGGAATGAGGACTGTCGGCTTCTCCTTTTCTTTAATCTTCGGCTTGTTATCACCAGGATCGGTGATCGTTAGTACTTCCTTAGGAGACGCTTTCGGCTTCTCCCTCCATACTTGTTCCGGCGCCGGTTTCTCGAAACTAATTGATGGTGCAGCTGGCTCGGTGGGAGACGGCGGAATTTTTGGCCTCCAGAACATTTGGGTCTTCGTCTTCTTGTTCTTACCACGAGGCCTGCTCGACTTAGTGCTCGGTGGCTTAGAAGAGGCTTGCAGTTCCTTCTTCTTCTTGGGCAGCTTCTGAACCGAAGTTTCTGACTTCTTCTTAATAACCTGTTTAATATCTGCAGCAACAACTGGTCTAGGGACACTAGAAGAAGCATTAGTAACGGAGTTGACCGGAGTCAACCCCACAGTTTCAACAGCTAGGCAGTGAGATTCTTCAGTCCTAGAGTCATATTTCATGCCATCTTAAAGACGGAAAGTTTTCGTTTCTTTACCGACTCTTAGAGTTAAAGAACCATTTGGAATGTTAATATTCATTCCAATAGTAGCCATGAAAGATCAACCTATGAGAATAGTGGCATCATCTGTACTAGTATCCATAATCACATAGTCAGCTAAGAACGTGAACGGACCACATTTAGTGACAACGTCTTTAATCTCTCCCTTAGGGGTTTTAAGCAATCTATCAGCAAAGACGAGTTGCATACTAGGCGGTTTAAGTTCTCCTAGGTTTAACTTTTCATATAGACTCACATGCATAACATTAACAGATGGTCCTAGGTCAACTAGGCAACGTTCAATCTCAACATCATTAATGACCAGAGGCAAAGTAAAAGAACCAGGATCAGATAACTTAGCTGGATATGGAGAGACAGGTTTCTTAATACGAATGTCAGGGTATCCTTCCTTGTTCCCCTTCATGCCAGTCTCGATCCTTGCATTTGGCAGCAATGCTCTAGGAAAAGAACGTACGGTGCAAGAGGAGGATCCTCCTTAGGCGCCGGTTCCTGTTCTTCTTCTTCCTCTTCTTCCGGATTTTCAGCGATCCTGCGTAAGACAGAACAAGCATCAGCAATTCAAATTTGGAAGTTTTCGAGCGGTTACCATCTTGGCTTGTTCTTTTCTCGGGTTTGGCTCTATCTGGCTTGGAAGCTGGCCAAATGGTCGACCAGATGCTAGCATGCTCGAGATGTTGTTCACGGTTTGCTCAATTCTTTGTCCAGATGCTATCTGTTCTTGATTGAGAAGAGCTTGAGCCTTGAACTGACTGTCATGATCATCGAGTCTTGTGATGATCTGGCTGAGCTTCTTATCCAGGTCACTGACATTATTATCTCTTTGATGCTGCCCTGGATAGGTATTGTTAAGATATTGATTCTGGCGATTGCCAGGAGCAGTTCCATAATTACCCGGATTGCGATGTGGCGGCTGGTAGACACCTGCCGGCGGATGGTTAGGCTTCTGATCCTGAGCTGAACCAGCCGGGCGGTTATTCTGGTTCTGGTTATGATTGGCGCCAGCATTGTAGGGAGGTCTGTCCTGATAGTTCGCTTGCTGTCTGAAGTTACGATAACCAGCATAACCATTCTGATTATTAACGAAGCCTTGTTGGATGAAATTTACCTCTTCGGCAGACCAGACTTCTGCCTTACCAAAATTCTGACAACGGCCTCCGTTATGTGAGCAAGCTCCACACCACTCGCAATCAGCAACATAGACAGAAGCTGCAGGCGGCTTGATCGGTGTGGTAGACTTCTTCAAATGCTTCTCTACCTCTGCCTTGATTGTAGCTTCGAGATCTAGCTTGCTCCTCGATCCTTCAGATTGTCACTCCCAGTTTCTTGACTTGGAGGCACAGTTTGGGAAGTGAAGAAGAGCAGCTTCAGGAGTGAGTGTAGTGCAATCCCCTTCAGCTAGAGAATTGACCCACTTGGCAGATTCTTCTCGAAGTCCTCGAGAGAAGATTTCAGCTAACTGCCTCTGTTCGAATTCATGATGAGGGCAGGTGTAGAGAAGTTCTTGGAATCGATTCCAAGAATCATACAAGCTTTCTCCTTCTTTCTGGGAGAATCTGGCGATGCTGTCCTTGATGGCAGTTGTTCTGGCCGGAGGGAAGTATTCTTTAACAAAGTCCTGAGCCAGAGTATCCCAGTTAGTGTAATAGCCAGGTGGTTTGCCAGTAAGCCACCTCTTAGCAGCGCCTTTTAGAGAGAACGGAAAGGCTCTCAGACAAAGAGTGTTTTTGTCGAGGTTTCCGCTCTTGAAAGTACTGCAGAGATCAAGGAAGTCTGCAAGATGAGTGCACGGATTGTCTAGGGGCCTGCCTTCAAACTGTAAATCCCTAGTGATCATCGTCAAGAATGGAATCTTGATCTCATAGTCAGGATCTCCTTCAATGTGCGGAACGGCAATGGCAGATCGAATGCTAGTCGCGCTCGGCTTGTTATAGTCTGCTAGACTCTTCTATGCAGGTGGTGGCGGTGGAGGTAATCTATCGTCCATGGTAGGAGATGGAGGAGGTGAGAGTGACTCGGTGTATGAAGCGAATGAAGATGACGGTACAGGTGAAGATGGAGATTAGGAACTCTCCTTCGGTTCCTCGATCTTGATCGGAGTGATGAATGGATTGGATCTGCCTTTCTTTAGAATCTGTCATCGTAGAGGTGTAGCAGAACTGCCTGGTCTCTCTGCACTCTTGGCCTGTTCGGTTTGAGAGTGAGTCCAAGGACGGTGAGGCATACACCTGTAAACCTATAGATAACAAAGACAAACAAAACCAGTGTAAAATCGAAGTGGGTGGAAAAATGAAAGATGGAAAATAGAAGAATAAATTGCCAGTTCTTCTTTCAAACAATCAAAAGAAGGTCCCCGGCAACGGCGCCAATTTGGTGAACGTGTCGTTGAGGGTTCACACAAATAAAACTACTAATGCTAAGAAAAAGCTATAGCAGATCGTATTCTGAGTCTCTTATGATTGGTTACTTCAGAACTTGCAAAGTACTCAAATGCAAACACGTTGTGCGTGGTGTGAGTTCCACGACTTCTACTTCTAAGAAATGCAGAAAAATTAAAATGAATTAAACTAAAGCAGATTGGGAATTAGGGTTTGAAAACAAGGATGACAGACGAACTTAGACTTTGAATCCCCCTTCGTTCCCCAGAGCATTGGCAATCAACAAATCAGCGGATTTCGATTCTCGTTCAATCAATTACTAAGACACCACCATACCCTTAGGTTTAAGACCGCGAACGTTCGCTGATGACACTCGATTTGACGTGATTATCAGCCTCATTTAAGCGACATTTCTTTGCGTAAGACATGGTTTTTAGGGTAGAATAACGGATATTCAATCGATTGCCCTATCTCGTGCCATTTGTGTTACCTTGGCCCGTTTCGGGTCTATTTGATGGTTTTCTAGTGTTTTTTTTACGTTAGCACAGGTTTTTGCCATCGAATAAAGTAACCAAGGACGTGTCTAAGGCATTGGAACATCGAGGAACTGAACCGAAATCGAAATCGATTAAAAGAGCCAATTAAGTTCAAACCAAATTCCTGCCCGGTTTATACATATATTTTCGGCGAAACTACCCTTTGGTTTTCGCCGAAAATGGAAGAAGAAATCACTGGCCGATTGAGAGGAAGTCTTCGGCGAAAATACCCTTGAGAGTTCGCCGAAAACAAAAGGAAGAATCCACTGTCCCGAGTATGAAGAAGTTTTCGCCGAAATTCCTTTACTATTTTCGGCGAAAATCCCAGTTGAAATCAGAAAAATCTCGGGTTGATATAAATAGAGAACTCGGCGGCTAATATAGGGGGGATAATCACTTTTACAACTAAAGACACACACAAACGACGACAGAGCGAGACACAGGGCGAGTAGATAGGGTTCGAGGAGCAGGAACGGATCGTGACGCCATCCATCCATCTCGGAGAGCCAGTGCTAGGAGTTGGAAATCCAGCAGATTTGAGCTGCCAGGAAGCATCGAAATTAGGTTTTGCAGTTCTTCTCTGTCTTCCTATCTGAGATGTATTTCTTGTCTGTCTTCGATTCTTCTGTATTGAATATGAGTAGATAAACTCGTGTAGCTTAGATTAGATGAACCCTAAGTGACCCAGTGCTTAAAGCGGTCACGGATCGGCGGTGATTAGATTCGAAATTCATTCAGTTTCATCGTTCATGTTTGGTTTGTTCTTCATTTTCTGTGTTTCTTGTCTGGTTTGGCCACCTAGATTAGATTCTTGTTAAGCTGAGGATAGAAGCGAACGCTCGCCTTACTTTAAAACACCAAATCAAACAATCAACCTTATAATTGGAGCATGCCTTTCGTAGGAACTGGTTAGGGTTGATCCATTGCTAGAGTAACTCATTAATCACTAGAATTTGCACCAGTTAAGTTAAGTCATTGCGAGAGGCGATCGTACCCGGGCGGCTAATTAATCGTGGTAGCTAGATCGGATAGAGCGAACGTTCGCCAGTCTTAAACCTAAGGGTCAGGAGTTATGATGGTGTCTATGAAATGAATGAACTAGAATCAAAAATCGCTGGTCTGTGACTGCTGTTGCCTTGGTGATCTAAGGGGAATTCGAAGTCTAAGCTTGTCTGTCATCTTTCTAGTCAATTAATCAATCTTCAATCTTTCTTCATTTTTTTTTTGATGAACGTTTTGCGCTTTCATTCATCAAGTAACGACCCAAAAGAGGTCGAGCCAATAAGGTCAATTACAAATAAAACTTATAGGAGACTAGACACTATGGGGATACATCCAAGACCTCGTAAGCTACGGAGGTCACGTAAAATAAGTATAGCTAGCCTACTAGAATCAAAAATCCTACCCTCGTCATACAAACGACAACATCTCTCCCTCCAAAGATGGTAAACAAAACCTCTCCACCGAAGATGAAGTGCCTTTCTCTCATCAGATGTCAAAGTGAGCTGCTCCATGCTATAACAGAGCCATCCCATGTATCACAAGCTATAATCTCATCAGGGAAATGGCATTTGAGCTGCACCTGCTTAGTATAAACACACCCTGCAAACAAATGATCTCTGGACTCCACTTTCTGCTCATCACAAAGAATGCAGTAGTCATCCTTCCCTAACCCCCATTGCAGCATTCTTTGCTTTGTAGACATTCGATTTCTTGCGGCTAACCAGCAAATGAACGAGTGTCTAGGGATGGAAGGAGCACCCCAAACTTGCTCATACCACCGCACTTCAGGACCAGAAATCCGAATAACATCCCAAACTTTAGTTGTACTAAACTTCAACCAAGGCACCTTATCCCAAAGAATCTGACCAGCCAAAGAATAAGTAACAAAAGGTATGAGCAAGGGCCTTACTTTCAGGATACGCTTCCAAATCCACGAGGCATTTGTAGCCGGTTCATAGGTCCAGAAGTCCCGATTCTTCACCCTGTACAGACGCACCCACGCAACCCACACTGAGCCTAAGTTCATCAAAATAGCTCTAATGTGTCTAGCAAGGCAAGCTACATTCCAAGTGGACAAATCACGAATACCAAGTCCACCCTCAACACGAGGCAACGTAACAGAATCCCATGAAAATTTTGCTTTCGCGTGCCCTTTCTCATTTGTTCCCCAAAGGAACCTACTACAAATCTGCTCAACATTCTTGATAACAGTCTTAGGGAGCAAGAAAATGTTTAGCCAATAGCTGCACATTGAATTAATGACAGAATTCACCAACTGAAGCTTACCCGCATAGCTCAATGATTTAGCCTTCCAGGAAGTGACCCTAGCAGTAATCTTATCAACCAGATTATTGCAGTCCTCGCTTTTAAGTTTACCCGAGATCAGAGGTACCCCGAGATACTTAACAGGGAGACTGCCAATCTTAAATCCCGTAAGGGTCATCATATCTTCTCTCAGTCTACTAGGAACACTCTCAGAACAGAAAACCTCTGATTTAGAGGGATTAACCTGAAGACCAGTTAAGAGATAGAAAGACTCCAGAATATCCATAATAGCTTTCATTCCACTTAAAGAACCATTTGAGAAGAGAAGCAGATCATCAGCAAAGCAAAGATGATGAATCCTAAGCTTCTTACAACGAGGATGATAAGCCCAAATACCTGCTTCCCCAGCTCTTCTCAAAAGACAGTGAAGGCATTCCATTACAATAACAAACAGAGATGGAGATAAGGGATCCCCCTGCCTAACTCCACGTTTAGCCGGGAAATAACCAAAGGAGCTTCCATTGATGAGCACACTAAACATAGTAGTTTGCAAACAAGTTCTGACCCAGATCTTTCTTCGTTTTAATTTTCATTTCCTCTTATTTTTCTACATTCTTAGTATAGAAGTCGTGGAACTCACACCACGCACAACTTGTGTTTGAACTTGATTTAAAACTGTCAACACCCTTGAGTAAGGAAGTAGAGGAAACCCCTGGAATACTATCTGCTATAGCTTTTTCTTAGCATTAGTAGTTATTTGTTTGAACCCGAACAACGATCTTAGGTTCATCATTCGCTCTATCCGTTCTAACTACCAAGATTAACTAGCCGCCCGGGTACGGTCGCCTCTCGCAATGACTTAATTAATTGGTCTAATTACTAATGATTAATGAGTTACTCTTGCAGTGAATTAACCCTAACCGGTTCCTACGAAAGGCACGCTCCAATTATAAGGTTAATTGTTCAATTCGATGTTCTAAAGTAAGGCGAGCGTTCGCTTCTATCCTTAGCTTAACCAGAATCTAATCTAGGTGATCAATCCAGACAAGAAACATGAACAATGAAGAACAAATCAAACATGAAAAAGAACTGATTGAATATTGAATCTAATCACCGCCGATCTGTGACCGCTTTAAAGCCTTGGGTCACTTAGGGTTCATCTAGTCTAAGCTCTAATGAGTTTAGCTACTCATGATCATTACAAAAGAAACAAAGACGAAGAAAGAGTTCATCATTCAGAGGAAGAACAGAAAAGAATCTGAAAAACCTAATTTAGACGACTCTGGCAGACTTCGATTTTCGGTAGATAACACTCCTAGCTCTGGTTCTCCGAGATGGAAGGGATGGTGTCTCGATCTCTATCTGTCTCTTCGAACTCCAACTCTTCGCTCCAGAACTTGAGAGGATTCTCTGAATTCTGATCTCGAAAAGTTGTGTTTTGCAAATTATGATTGTATATTATGATTGTATATTTTGTTTGGGCCGCCGGGTTAAGTATTTATACTTAACCCTAATCAGCTGGATTCCTCTTATTATTTTCGCCAAAATTCTTAAGGAATTTTCGGCGAAAATTCCTTTGTGAATGGGAGTGCTTTCTCTGCCTTCTCTTTTCGGTCCGAAGAACACAATGTTTTCACCGAAGTCATTCTTCACTTGGCGTCAGTTGATTTGCACTATTGTTTTCGCCGAAGATGCAACTTATTTTCGCCGAAGATGCAAGTGTGAATGGGTAGACTGTCGGTTTGACTTGATCGGCTCCTTGGATCGATTCCGGTTTAGTTCCTCGAGGTTCCAATGCCTTAGACACGTCCATGGCTACTCTATTTGACAGCAAAAACCTGTGCTAACATAAAAACACTAGAAAACCATCAAATAGACCCGAAACGGGCCAAGGTAACACAAATGCACGAGATAGGGCAATCGATTGAATATTCATTATTCTACCCTAAAAACCATGTCTTAAGCAAAGAAATGTTGCTTAAATGAGGCTGATAATCACGTCAAATTGAGTGTCATCAACTTCCCTGCTTAGGACTGTAACGAATTCTACACTACAAGGGTTGATGATGAGATGGATGAAGGGAATGTATGATGATGGCTTTGGTGCGCTGTAGCTTTCGACTAACTTCCCTCGAATCTAGCTTATGGCTTCCTACTGTCTAACCAGACACGAGTGGAATAGTGTACCTTCGTCCTATGATACCCTCAAGCAGCTTAGCACTTTTATTTTCTTTACACTTTTTTTTTCTGAATTTTCTTTTGACTTCGTTCTTCCATATGTAGGGAGAAGAACGTTATTGAACTAAAATATAAATTTGAAAACTTTTGAACTATTTTTCTATTTTTTCAAAATTTTCTTATTTTCTTGTTCTGTTTTTTTCCTTTTGTGCCGATTGTTTCTTTTAGTTGTTAGAGGGGTTTACACGTCTGGACATAATAGCTAAGACCACCTGTTTAATGGCTATAGGCAGGTTACCACAAATTGACTTCTAGTAGGCTAATCTAGAACTAGAACCACATGGGATCAATGGGGAATGAAAGAATGGGGATTGGCTGTAATGTATATCGAACCGAAAGAACAGGCCAACCTCAAGGGTTTAAACCTAATGGATTTAACATTTGGTAGGTAATCTGGACTTAGTAGCTGAATCTAGGTGCCCTTATCATTCTAGAACTCGTGTCATTGTGTGGTCTCGAATAGGTCTCATGCAAATTCTAACTCATTCAAGCAAACAGAAAACCACTCAAAACGAATTAAAATTGCAGGTTATGTGCAATGGATCAAAAGCTCACAGTTGGTTTGCTAGTCAGATTCAGTCATTTTCATGCAATCAAGGCGACAAACTACAAGTGTGATTTTGAAAATCTGTTCTGACCAGGTAATTTAGCATCAAAGTATACAAGTTCGTTCTCAGGTTCTAAGTTAAGCAGTCTAAGCATCATTATGACAAATTGAACAATAGCTTAACATCAAAAATCAAGAACTGAGCAAAGGGAATCTACCAAACCACCTACAAAACAAAAACAAATGAAAGATAAAAAGGAAATCGGGACAAGTGTCCCAGATCCACACATAAAAAAGTTGGATCGAAATCCGAAAAGAACAAATAAAAAGGAGGGAGAAGGAAGAGGATACAACCCGATCACTGCTGGTCAGGTGCATCGGGAGGAATGTGGAGGACATCGTTGACCTGCTGCTGCCACGCCAGCTGCACCTCATACCTTTCATCATTTTGGCGCATGTGTTGCAGCATAATAACCCATCTGGCATCCTGGGTGGCAGTGTCTGTGACTCGCCACACCTGGAGTCGCTCATACAGCTCTCCAAAGTCAGCCGGAGGCGGTCGGTGATGAAGATGCGGCATCTGGAAAGGATCCCGAAGGGGCGGCTGCGGCTGATATGCATACGCTGCCTGCTACTGTGGCGAGGGTATATGATCGTCAAACTCCTGCTCCGGCTGAGGCTGCTGCTCCTCATAATCATCTTTTTCCTCTGACTCGGCCTCATGGTGCAGAGGTGGAGCTGCCGCCACCTGTGGACTATAGTCCAACTGGAGGTCGTACTCGACCGCTAAATCACCACCAATGGTGTGTACTATGCGACGTGGGACGTCAGGGCCATATGACTGGCTGAGACCGAGGGCAATAATGAGGCGGCCTACAAAGTTACCGCCAAGGAGGGAGCGAGGCATCTTGGTCGTCTTGATCTTCTGGTGGAAGAGGAGTGCAAGCACCCATCCTGGATGAAGCGGATAAGCCTCTCGGATGGCACGGAGAAGTAGGAGCTCCTCTCTGCTGATGTGGTGGCGGTCCTTCTCTGGAGCAAACAACAAGGATCTACGTCAAACCATATGAATGAAACGAAAGAGAGGGTGAGAGAGTGACCTGACGGAGTTATGAGTCGTGGTCTGAGCGCCAAGCACCCCAGTGATGTGGCTCTAGAGCTCGTCATATTTCGGGCCTTTGCCCGAGTTCTTCTCCCAACCGAGATGGTGGCCCTGGTAGTGCTCCAATGGGATGTCGAGGTGAGCTACGAACTTGTCGTAGGTTAACTCTTTGTACACCCCACCAAGATAGAAGGAGATAACCTTCTTGTGCTGCCTCCTCTTGTGCTCATCGAGCTCAAAGGCAGCCTAGAATTTCAGGGGCGCTATGTCTGGGAAGCCATCGGCTATGGTGGTCAGCTCCAAAAGGCCTGCAAGTGCCAACGAGTTAAGCACGTTCTTATGCCAATCTTCGTCGTGCGTGAAGAGGGAATCCAGGGACAGTGGTCGCACGTCGGCTCCGGAAATGTGCTGGAACTTCTGGTAGCGCTCGAAGTAGTGCACGGGCAAGCGGGCAACAATGGAGTGATACCCGATGCGGTCTGGGAATGCTGGAAGAGGGCCGTGGATGGCGGGAGTGACTGGAGCTGCTGCTCGGGAGCTAGACCCGGTGTCGAGTCTGGCCTTAGTCCTTCGCTCCTTGTCTACATGCCTATTGTATAGCAAGAAATGAAACCAGATCAGTCAAACTAAGAACCTACCCCACACTTAGTCAAAAAACTCAATTTCACAAAGAAATGAGAAAAACCGAGTGGGGGTAAGCAAAGTGAGTAACCGGTAATCACAATTATTCATAAAACACGCATAGGACCAGCCAGAATGTTAATACCACAATTAGAGGTTGTAGGTCAAACCGACATGCCAAAAAAGTCAACATCAGAACGCATTGAACCTTAATCATGGCAACCACTAGCACAAATCAGGGAATGATGACAAGACATAAGCTCAGACAACAAACATAGTGATACGACCGTCAGTGGACAAACATGGCAGCCAAATGAGCAACAACAGTTCATGGTCAAACTGACATTTCACAAAAGTCAACACCACAAAGAATTAACCTCTAAGTATAGCAAGTCATGATCAAATGGTATCAAATTTCAGCACAAATTCTCCCTAAGCATGCTAGAACAGTCCAAAGCAATCAGTTCACCAAAATTCTCACGAAACAATCGGCACGCATATCGAGATAGACCAAAAAGTCAACCAAAGTCAACCCCGATGATATTCAACATTCTATATGTCAAAAGACTCGGAATGAAAAACTCTACAACTTACCTTGAAGTCATAGTGGCTGAAAATGAACGGACGAAGAGGAATCGGTGAAAAACTCAAGAAATTAGGTTTTGACGGAACTGAAGCTCTAGAGCTCCGATTCGGACGCTCTATAGCTTGAAATGATCAGGGGAGGAAGAGGGACTGAGTGGCGGTGGGATCGCGTGGCGGTGATGAGTGAAGGTTGGCGGCAATTTTGGTGAAAATGGGGGGGTGTGAGTGTTTTCGATCGAAAATAATGGGGAGAGAGAGAGAAAGTCAACCGAAAAAAGGAACGAAAAAGGGGGAAAGATTTTTGGATTTTTCGAAAGTTTTCGGCGAAAAGAGGTGCAATTTTTCGCTGAAAATATTAGTTCAAATCTTCTGGAGGATTTCAAAGTGAGTTTTCGCCGAAAAGTATGAAACTTTTCGCCGAAAAGTTTTTAAAAAATTGGCCAGAAAACACAGTGGGTTTTAAAGAGGAGTTTTCGCCAAAAAAAGTGCAAGTTTTCGGCGAAAACTTGACCTGCAGTTTGAAAACATTTTCGTAATTCCGGCAAACTTCAAAAAATCAGAACTAATTTGACAAAAATCAGAACAACTTCAAACAACTTGGAATTGAACCGAGGACCCACAAACTACTCACGAAAAATAAGAAATCATGCAACTGACACTTTTGGCTCCCCCGAACCGACTCTAAAAATATTGAGTTTGACACAAATTAAAAACTAACTACAGCCGTGGGTTTCCTCCCACGAAGTGCTCTTGATTAACGTCCTTGAGCTGGACGATACCTGGACGGTGTTAGGAGACATCCCAACTCAGTATCTCCTTGACACTTGCGTCGGAATTCATGAAGTAGAGCTTCGGGGTACCTCCGGTGAGTGTGAATTTCTTCCCGTTAGCATGAATGAGCTTAGTGCTCCCATCGGGAAGATGGTCGGTAATCTTGAACGGCCCGAACAGTCTCTTGAGAGATCATCCTTTGCGAGTGTTACCATGGAAGGAATGAGAACAGTCGGCTTTGTCTTCTCTTTATCCTCCGGCTTCATTTCACTAGGATCTATGATCTTTGGCGCTTCCTTGGGAGATGCTTTTGGCTTCTCCTTCTTCACTTGCTTCTGCGCCGGTGGCTTGATAGGAGTTGGTGGTGCAACTGGCTTGGAAGAGGATGGCGGAGCAACTGGCCTCTAGACCATTTGAGTCTTCTTTCAATTCTTCTTCCATAGCCTGCCAGGTTCTTTGCTTGGTGGTCATTGAGAAGAAGAGGCTTTCAGTTCCTTCTTCTTCGGTGGCTTTTGTGCCGTGGTTGAGGTCTTCTGCTTGATAATCTGTTCAACACCTGTAACAACAGTTGATCTAGAAACACTGGAAGAGATATCAGTAATGGAGTAGACCGAGGTCAACTCCACAGTTTCAACAGCAAGACAGTGAGGTTCTTCCTCCAGAGGAGTATATTTCATATCGTCCTTTAGGCGGAAAGTAATCGAATCCTTGCCAACCCTCAAGGTCAAAGAACCACTCGGGACATTGATTTGCATCCCGGTTGTTGCATGAAGGGTCGACCTATAAGGGTGGTAGAATCCTCCTCTCGAGTATCTATAACCACAAAATCAGCTAGGAAAGTGAAAGGACCACATCTAGTGACAACATCTTTAATCTCTCCTCTAGGCGTTTTCAATGATCTATCAGCAAAGATAAGTTGCAAGCTAGTCGGTTTAAGTTCTTCTAGATTCAGCTTTTTGAACAAACTCATAGACATGACATTTACGGACGCACCTAGATCAACCAAACTACGTTCTACTTAAACATTATTAATGATAAGAGGCAAAGTGAAAGAACCAGGATCAGGGCACTTAGCTGGATATGGCGAGGAAGGCTTCTTACTACGGATGGTAGAGCGTTCTTCTTTGTTTCCCCACATGTCAGTCTTGATCCTTGCGTTAGGTAGCAATGCATTTGGGAAGGGAGGCTTCTCATAGTATGGAGCAAAAGGACAATCGTACTCCTTAGGCGCCTCCTACTTCGCTATCTTCTTCTCCGGAACTTCAATGGCCCTGTATAAAATAGAAGAAGCATTAGTAGGTGAGTTCGTCGAACTTTGAATAGAAACCATCTTAGCTTGCTCCTTTCTTGGATTTGGCTTGGGAGCTGGCCAGAAGGGCGACCATTTGCTAACATGCTGGAGATCTGGTTCACTGCATGCTCTATTCTTTATCCAGAAGCAATATGTTCCTGGTTGAGGAGAACTTGAGCTTTGAACTGACTATCATGATCGTTTAGTCTGGTAATGATCTGATTGAGCTTCTTGTCGAGTTCACTATCCTTGTTGTCCTTCTGATGCTGCTGTCATGTATAAGTGTTGTTCAAGTATTGATTCTGGCGATTGCCAGGAGTTGTTCCATAGTTACCCGGATTTTGGTGTGGCGGTTGGTAGATACCTCCTGTCAGATTGTTTGGCTTCTGATCCTGAGTTGAGCCAGTTTGTTGGTTATTCTGATTCTGGCCTTGGTTCTGGTTGGCATCGACATTGTAGGGAGGTCGATCTTGGAAATTCCCCTGTTGTCTGTAGTTGCGGTAGCCAACATAACCTTGTTGATTGTTAGTGAAGCCTTGAGAGATGAAGTTGAGTTCTTTGGTAGACCAGACTTCTACTTTGCCAAAGTTCTGGCATCGGACTCCTTTATGAGCACAAGCTCCACACCACTCGCAATCAGCAACATAAACGGAAGCTGCTGGCGGCTTGATAGGTGTAGTAGACTTCTTCAGATGCTTCTCAACCTCTGCTTTAATGGTTGCTTCAAGATTGAGCTTGCTTCTTGATCCTTCTGATTGTCGTTCCCAGTTCCTTGACTTGGAAGCACAGTTCGCGAAATGGAGAAGAGCAGCTTCAGGTGTGAGGGTAGTGCAATCCCTTTCAGCTAGGGAGTTGACCCATTTAGCAGATTCATCACGAAGACCTCGAGCAAAGATTTCAGCTAACTATCTCTGCTCGAAACCATGGTGAGGACAGTTATAGAGAAGTTCTTAAAATTCTTTCCAAGTGTCATATAAGCTAGCACCTTCCTTCTGAGAAAATCTAGCGATGCTGTCCTTGAAGGCTGTTGTTTTGGAAGGAGGGAAGTACTCTTCGACGAAATCTTGAGCAAGAGTATCCCAATTTGTGTAGTAACCAGGTGGTTTGCTAGTGAGCCACCTTTTAGCTGTGCTTTTAAGAGAGAACGGGAAAGCTCTCAAGAATAGAGTGTTCTTGTCGAGATTCCCATTCTTGAAAGTACCGCAGAGATCAATAAAATCCGCCAAGTGAGTGCAAGGATTGTTAAGTGGCCTGCCTTCAAATTGTAAATCCCTAGAGATCATGGTCAAGAAAGGAATCTTGATCTCATAGTCAGGATCTCATTCGATCCGTGGCAGGGCGATAGAAGATCGAACGCTAGTCGCGCTCGGCTTGTTGTAGTCAGCTAGACTCTTCGGCGCGGCCGGTGGTGGTGGTTGATCGCCTGGTGGTGGTAAGTGATCACCCATCCTAGGAGATGGAGGGGGGAAAGTGATGCGGTTGATGAAGCCGGTGAAGATGGAGATGAAGAACTCTCCTTCAGTTCCTCGATCTTAATTGGTGTGAAAGATGGAAATGGATTGGTTCTGCCTTGCTTCGGAATCTGTGGTCGCTTCGGTGGAGCAGAGCTACCCGGTTTCTCTACACTCTTAGCCCTGTCAGTCTTGGTTAAGGAGCGCATGAGAGGACGGTGCTGCATAAACCTGTAGAGTAGACAACCTACAAATAACAAAAACAAGCACAACCGGTTTAAAATCGAAGTGGATGGAAATATGAAAGATGGAAAGTAGAAGAATAAAATGCCTGTAACATCCCCGCTCAACCAAACGGTTTGGAACTCAAGATCGGTGGACTAGGGTACTGGAATCAGTGCTCTTAAGCTCCCCTTGGGTTTTGGGTCATTCGGGTTTATGTTGGGTCGAAGTTGCAAAGAGGGGAACGGTGATGCACCAAAAAGTGCCGATTTTGGGCCCTGAAGTGCGCAGGCACACTTTTAGAAGTGCCAGGCGCACTTTTCAATTAATTCAGCAAACTTTCGGCGGAATATTCAAAATGTGCGCCTTTTAGGGGTCAATGTGCACCGGCGCACTTTTTGACATACCAGGCGCACTTTTCGTGCATAAAAGGACGGATTTGCACGGAAATTCGTAACTTCTTTCCCCTTTCTCTCTCCCCGAAAAGCCATTGACGAACCTAGTGCGAGCAATCTTCGAAGGGTGATTCCGGGAGCTGTAGAGGTCGGAATTGAGTTCCGTTTATTGCTATGGATTCGTAGCGACGAGGAGAAGAGATCGCTAACCTCCATTTTGGGTTTCTGGGTGTAGGTCGTGAGCAGTAAGGAAGGGTAGAGCTACGAGTTTGGTGGTTGGGAATCGAGTTTCTGGGGAACTAGAAGATGATTAGAGCCTCGTCTTCTATTTCAGGTGAGGGCTTAGCGTTGTGTAAGTAGTTTGGACAGCGTGAGGAGTTTCAATTGGACTTAGAACGAAACCTAGGTTATGCATGAAAATGATGAGCGTAAAAGGGGATAAATTGTTCTGTGAATGTACTTGATTGCTATTGATGATTGCTGTGGTTGATTGTTGTTGTTGATTGCTATGGTTTGGGGTTGGGTGTGAACTGAAGTGAATTAAGTAATGAATTGACATAGAAATGAGAATTAGGATGGTTGGGAAATGAGTGCGGGTGCTATGATATTATGAATCGCTGGTTGTGGATGCAGGAGAGTTGCCCTGCCAATGTGGGGTCGCTCTGAATAAGAGGAACAGGTGGGTGACCCCTAGACTCATTACATGGTTTCCCCTATACATGCAGGTGGGGGAGGCCGGTGAGCTAGCCGGTTATCCTATTGATTGTGATGTGTGTGTTGTGAACATGACAGGGGCATGGAGGACGAGATGTGTTGTGAACTATGGACTATGAATGAGATGTGGCTGATTTGTGTTGTATGTTGGTAGTAGATGTGATGTATGAGTTGAGGATGTGATGTTGAGAATTGTATGTTGGAAATAGAACCGGAAGGAGCCCACACTACCCACCCGAGGTACTGGTTGTTGAGTCTGATCCATTGGGGTGGATCCCCTTGACATGGGTGTCAAGGGAGCGATGAGATTGATGATGATGATGATGGTTAATGAGAACGCGTTCCCCATGCGGTAGGGGAGCGCGAGGACTTCCCATGCGGTAGGGAAGTGCGTCGGCCGGCCGGTGGTGGTGTGGATAACTCCTTGGCGCCTAATAACTCACCTAGATAATATGAATGTGAATGTTTGTGTGCTTGTGGTTGTGGTAGTGACTTGGTTGATGGATGTGATGTGATGATGTGTGTGTGCCGTGGATTGATGTATTAATTCTGTGTGATTCTATTGTTATGAATTGTGCTTGAGAACCAGAACTGACCAACGTGATCACCTAGACTGCTTTTAGGGAACTAAAATATGGAAAGGGGGTTGGGTTTGGTTCCATTGTTGGATGTCTTGTGCGGAGTTGGGACCGCTCCTTAGAGTAGGACAACGTGTAGGTAGGCCCAGTGGGTTCACTCAATTTCAATAGGAAATTGATCCCTTTTCCCCTTTCAGGATCTCGTGGCTAGTAGAGGTAGCTGAGGAGTTTGAGTTCGAGGTTGATTTCGTGAAGTTCTGGACGGAAGCCATGAGGTGAAGACTGGGATTACGCGGAGTTGACTTCTCTGTTCATTTCAGTTGACTATGAGATTTTGGGGGTTTTATGTACTTTGTGATTTATGTTGGATTGGAGGATTTATGATGGTTTGGATTGTACTCGGATTTCAGTTTCGCGTTTCTATGGAGGCCTTCCATGTTTTTACTGTCTTTTGATCACCGCCAATTTCCCTGTTTTACCCTTGTTTTTACTCGGTAGTACCTGGGACCGGCTCAACCACGGGTTTACTCGGGTTGATTCGGAACGTGTGTTACAAATGGTATCAGAGCCTGGTTTGTCGCTGCTGTACCGGTTGATTATCTTCTCTCTATGGGGAGTAATTAACCTCGTTGGGAGGGAGGATGAGACATCGGTACGGGACCGACATTCCAAGGGTTTTTGTCAAACTGTTTTAAATGGGTGGGGTGTTTTGAAATCAAGTGGTGAATTGAGTTGTTTGAAGTTTCTTGAGCGGTCAACTGAAATGTTTAATGTCCTCCTATAGTGAATCCAGTCAAGCAAGGGGAAGTAGGTCCACTGGGAACTCGGGTTTAGGAGGAGGAGCACCTAGGTTTCAGCCGAGTCTGTTGAAGGGATGGAATTTTGGGGAGTTCATTGGGGAAGCAGCTGATCCTGAGGTGGCAGAGCAGTGGCTCCAGGAATGTGAGTACAAGTTCCTGCAAATGGAACTTGAGGAAGGGTTGAAGGTGCAAGCAATGACTTTTCTGCTTAAGGGGCATGCACTGAATTGGTGGAGGTCGATGCCACAGAGTCGAGTGGTTTCGCCAGAGATGGAGTTGGATGAGTTTGTGGAGGTGTTTCGTGATCAGTTTTGCCCGGACCTTTGGCGTGAGGAGAAAGCCAAGGAGTTCATGAGTTTGGAGCAAGGGGAAAAGTCCGTTCTGGCATATTACATAGAGTTCACTTCTCTCTCTAAGTGGTATGATGAGCGGGCCAACCGGGAGAGGAAGCTCATTAACAAGTTCAAGAATGGGTTGAGAGTGGAGATTCAGGAGGGAGTCACCACCGCTGATATGGGGAGTTTAGTGTCGGTTAAAGCGGCGACGCTAGAGAGGGAGAGGTTGGAGAACCGAAAGAGGGAAGAGAAGAAGAGGAAGGCAACTGCCCCGCCTACTCAGTCTGCCATTCACAGTTACCCGGTGAAGAGAACTCAGACTTCCTTTTCTGGGTTCAGGGGCAGCCAGTCGATGCCAACGAGGGGTACGATGACTTCTTTCACTTGTGGCCGACCAGGTCATAAGAGTGTGGCTTGCCCTGCTCGTACAAGTGGCACAGTCCGTTCGGGAGGAGCACCGTCTGGGTTACCACTATGTGACAAATGTGGGAAGCGTCACTTCGGAGTTTGCCATCTGTTGGCAGGTGTGACCTGTTACACTTGTGGGCAGCGCGGACACAGGAGTCTGAACTGTCCAACCAAGAGAGCTACCCCAACTCAGTCTGTGGGATCGGTGCAGGGCCCTAGAGCTCCGTCTGGGAGTTACGGAGGGAGAGGAGGAGGCAGCTTTGGTAGGGGTGCTGGACGAGGGACGGGAGCTAATGCCACACCTGTTGGAGCTGGAGGGGAGCAAGGGAGGCTTTATGCTCTTACCAGGGGTGCGGCAGAGAATGCGAACGACGTGGTGACTGGTATGATCTCGATCTTGGGCCTTTCAGTTTATGCTCTGTTTGATTCGGGGTCAACCCATTCCTTTGTATCTGAGAAATGTTTGAGTAGTTTGGGTGTTGTAGTTAGTAGTTTGGGTGTTAGTTGGGGCGTCAGAACTCCTTTGGGGACTTCTGTTCGGGTGGATAGAGTGTGTAGAGGGTGTAAAGTGTTAGTGGGAGGTGTAGAGTTCTTGGCTGATTTGGTGGTGCTTCCTTTCAATGAATTCGAGGTTATCCTCGGCATGGATTGGTTGGCTAGGCATGGGGCTTTGCTTGATTGTCAGAAGAAGGAGGTGTTGCTTCAGGTGGGAGGTGTCGGCCAGGTGGTGTTCAAGGGTGTTAGGAAGAGGGAGTCCGCACCTATGGGAGTAATTTCAGCAATGCAAGCTTTTTCTCTGATTCAAGAAGGGTGTGAGGCTTTGTTGGTGCAAGTGTCAGTTGAACGGAATGAGGAGTTGGAGAAGGTACCTGTAGCCCGGGAGTTCGTGGATGTGTTTGAGGAACTACCTGGGGCACCGATCGAGCGTGAGGTGGAGTTCAATATAGAGTTGGTCCCTGGAACTGCTCCAATCTCTATTCCACCTTATCGCATGGCACCGGCGGAGTTAAAGGAGTTGAAGGAGCAATTACAGGAGCTCTTGGATAAGGGGTTCATCCGCCCAAGTGTATCACCGTGGGGGGCACCGGTGTTGTTTGTGAAGAAGAAGGATGGGTCGATGCGGATGTGTATTGACTATAGGCGGTTGAACAAGGCAACGATCAAGAATCGTTACCCACTTCCAAGGATAGACGATCTCTTTGATCAATTGCAAGGGCCTGAAGTGTTCTCGAAGATAGACTTGAGGTCGGGTTATCACCAGTTGAAGGTGGAGGAAGGATCGGTGCCAATGACAGACTTTAGGACCCGCTATGGACACTATGAGTTTCTGGTGATGCCGTTTGGTCTCACCAATGCTCCCGCCACATTCATGGCTCTCATGAACAAGGTCTTCCACGAATATTTGGATAAGTTCGTGATAGTGTTCATCGATGATATCCTCATTTATTCTAAGACTAGGAAGGAGCATGAGGAGCACTTGAGGATTGTTTTTCATAGGTTGAGGGAGCAGCAACTATTTGCCAAGTTCTCGAAGTGTGCCTTTTGGTTGGAAGAAGTATTGTTTCTTGGGCATGTGGTTTCTAAAAGAGGCGTGGAGGTTGACCCAAAGAAGATTGAAGCGGTGGTTAATTGGTCTCCACCTAAGGATGTGTCGCAACTGAGGAGCTTCTTGGGGTTAGCTGGTTACTACCGAAGGTTTGTAGAGGGGTTCTCTACCATAGCGTCTCCTTTACATAGGTTGTTGAGGAAGGAGTCGAAGTATGAGTGGAGCGAGGAATGTCAGAGGAGCTTTGAGGAGTTGAAGAAGAAGTTGACTTCAGCTCCGGTGTTGACTTTGCCAGTAGAAGGTGGAGAGTATGTGGTGTTTAGTGATGCGTCTTTGCAAGGATTGGGCTGTGTGTTGATGCAGAATGGGAAGGTTGTCGCTTATGCCTCCCGACAGCTTAGGGTGCATGAGGTGAACTACCCAACCCATGATTTGGAGTTAGCTGCAGTGGTGTTCGCCTTGAAGTTGTGGAGGCATTATTTGTATGGTGAGACGTTTAAGATCATGACCGATCACAAGAGTCTTAAGCACCTTATGGATCAAAAGGAGCTGAATGGTAGGCAACGGCGTTGGGTGGAGCTCTTGAAGGATTATGACTGTACCATTGACTACCATCCTGGTAAAGCTAATGTGGTTGCGGATGCTTTAAGTCGAAAGGAGTTGGTGGATCTTAGAGCTTTAAGGGTAGAGATGCAGTTAGATGATGTGGGAAGTTTGTTTGCCAAGCTCAACATTAGGCCTATGCTGAATGATAGGATTGGTGAGGAGCAGCTCAAGGATGCTACTCTGGTGGCTATTCGAGGGGAAGTTGAAAAAGGCATGGATAATGGATTTGAGGTAGTTGGCGGATTGTTGAAATGCAAGGGTCGAGTGTGCTTGCCGGAAGTAGAGGAATTGAGGAAGGGGATTTTGGAGGAGGCTCATTCCTCGATGTATGCTATGCATCCCGGGATGACAAAGATGTACAATGACCTGAAGTTAAGTTTTTGGTGGCCAGGAATGAAGAGGATGTGGCTCGTTATGTGGCGACTTGTTTGGTTTGTCAGAAGGCTAAGGCGGAGCATAGAGCTCCGGGTGGGTTACTTCAGTCCCTACCTATTCCGGAGTGGAAGTTTGCGGACATCACCATGGACTTTGTATCGGGTTTTCCGCCGACTAGAGAGGGGTAGGATGCCGTGTGGGTAATAGTCGATCGTTTGACGAAAGTTGCGCATTTCATACCCATTCGGTTTAAGCCTAGTGTGGAGGTGTTGGCAAAGTTATATATAGAAGAGGTGGTAAGGTTGCATGGGGTTCCTCAATCCATCGTCTCTGATCGGGATCCGAGTTTCACGTCTCATTTTTGGGAGGGGCTGCATACAGCATTGGGAACTAAGCTCAAGTTCTCGACGACGTATCATCCTCAGACGGATGGGCAATCGGAGAGAACGATCCTTACTTTGGAGGAGTTGTTGAGAAGCTGTGCTATGGAGTTTCAAACCCCTTGGACTGAATTGCTACCTTTGATTGAGTTCGCCTATAATAACTCGTATCATAGTAGTTTGAAGTCCGCTCCTTTTGAGGCCTTGTATGGGAGGAAGTGTAGGACGCCTTTGTGTTGGGATGAGGAAGGTGCGAGGGTATTGTCGGGTCCTCAAGTTGTGCAAGAGACGGCTGATCGGGTTAAGATTATCAAGGAGAGATTGAGAGCGGCTCAAGATAGGCAAAAAGCGTATGCCGACGGTCGTGCTAGAGAGCTGAGTTTCAATGTTGGGGAGAAGGTATTTATGAAGGTGTCGCCGTGGAAAGGGCTGATGCGTTTCGGTAGAAAAGGGAAGTTGGCGCCTCGGTACATCGGTCCTTATGAGATCCTCGCTAAGTCGGGTCCGGTGGCTTATGTGTTGGCTTTGCCGAGGGAGTAGGAAAGGATACACAATGTGTTTCATGTGAGCGTGCTTAGGCGGTATCATGGGGACCCTTCTCATGTAATTCAGCCGGAGGAGGTGGAGATTGAGCAAGACTTGACTTATGAGGAGAAGCCAGTCGCGATCGTGGATAGGCAAGTCCGGGTCTTGAGGAATAAGCAGATTCCGCAGCTCAAGGTGGTATGGAGGAACCATGAGAGCGAGTCGGCTACTTGGGAGACTGAGGAGAGTATGAGGCGGCGGTACCCGGAGTTAGTGGAAGTGTATGATTCAGGTATTAATTCCCCTTGATGTATGCTTTTGTGTTTGCTTGTTGTGGTGTTGGTTCCACGAAGGTCTAGGGTGTGCTCGGTGAAAGTAGAGTGTTGGGAGTGGGTGTAGGGCTGATGAGTAGTTAAAGGAAGGCTGGTGGTTCGTCGTTAGGAATTTCGGAAGTCAATAGGATACTTGGATTGCTGCAATTTTAGCTGTGTGTTCGGTATCATATTGCTAGGATGAGTTAGGGATGATTTCGGGGACAAATCCTTGAAGTTGTGGAGACTTGTAACATCCCCGCTCAACCAAACGGTTTGGAACTCAAGATCGGTGGACTAGGGTACTGGAATCAGTGCTCTTAAGCTCCCCTTGGGTTTTGGGTCATTCGGGTTTAAGTTGGGTCGAAGTTGCAAAGAGGGGAACGGTGATGCACCAAAAAGTGCCGATTTTGGTCCCTGAAGTGCGCAGGCGCACTTTTAGAAGTGCCAGACGCACTTTTCAATTAATTCAGCAAACTTTCGGCGGAATATTCAAAATGTGCGCCTTTTAGGGGTCAATGTGCGCCGGCGCACTTTTTGACATACCAGGCGCACTTTTCGTGCATAAAAGGACGGATTTGCACGGAAATTCGTAACTTCTTTCCCCTTTCTCTCTCCCCGAAAAGCCATTGACGAACCTAGTGCGAGCAATCTTCGAAGGGTGATTCCGAGAGCTGTAGAGGTCAAAATTGAGTTCCGTTTGTTGCTATGGATTCGTAGCGACGAGGAGAAGAGATTGCTAACCTCCATTTTGGGTTTCTGGGTGTAGGTCGTGAGCAGTAAGGAAGGGTAGAGCTACGAGTTTGGTGGTTGGGAATCGAGTTTCTGGGGAACTAGAAGACGATTAGAGCCTCGTCTTCTATTTCAGGTGAGGGCTTAGTGTTGTGTAAGTAGTTTGGACAGCGTGAGGAGTTTCAATTGGACTTAGAACGAAACCTAGGTTATGCATGAAAATGATGAGCGTAAAAGGGGATAAATTGTTCTGTGAATGTACTTGATTGCTATTGATGATTGCCGTGGTTGATTGTTGTTGTTGATTGCTATGGTTTGGGGTTGGGTGTGAACTGAAGTGAATTAAGTAATGAATTGACATAGAAATGAGAATTAGGATGGTTGGGAAATGAGTGCGGGTGCTATGATATTATGAATCGCTGGATGTGGATGCAGGAGAGTTGCCCTGCCAATGTGGGGTCGCTCTGAATAAGAGGAACAGGTGGGTGACCCCTAGACTCATGACATGGTTTCCCCTGTACTTGCAGGTGGGGGAGGCCGGTGAGCTAGCCGATTATCCTATTGATTGTGATGTGCACTGAGCTCCCGTGACCCTCGAAGCTTCCGTTGAAGCATGCATTTCATACATCCAATGGAGTCAACATGTCAGTGGACTCGTGTCCAAGGAAACGTCCCCTCAATGCCTTTCCCATGCCATCGTACTATCTGCCAGATGTTGAGAAGCACCACCTAGTCGACCCCATCAAATCCTCATGTCCTTCCTGTCGCACCGGCCAAATCGTACAATTCAACTGTTGGAGGTACGTGGATTATAGAAGAGGATGTGAGTATGTTTCTGAAAACAATAGTTGGAAATAATGAGTTAGGATTGTTAAATTGGGTTTAGATGATTCTCATTGTTGTGTCAAGTTGCTTGTTGTGAATTAAGTAGAACCGAAAGTAGTCCACACTGCTTAGAATTGTGAAGTGATGTGATTGAGTCTGCTCTATGTTGTGTAGATTACCCACTACAAGAAACTGACATCCTAACATCGACTTTTTAACAACGGCCAAAAATTCGTTGTTAGGATTTCTAATTGTACATATCCGCTGTTAGCTGTTAAATTGTTGATTCATAGTCGAGCCAAAGTTTTACCGCTATATCCTATTTTTTGGGGAAAATTTGAATAACGATTTTTTATAACCGTTGTTAGGATTAGCTGATATGGAAATCTGTGTGACCCTTCCTCAACCAATGAAATTTTTTCTTCCATATGTATTTTTATTTCCTTATTCTTCTTCTTCCTTATTTCATTCTTCCTTATTTTATTCAAATAAGAAAGAAGAAGGAAGAAGAAGAAAGAAGAAGAAGAAAAAAAAGAAGGTTGGAGAAGAAGAAGAAGCATGAGGATGAGGAGGAAGAAGAAGAAGATAGAAAGAAGAAGGAGAAAAAGAAGATGCAGAAACCTGCTCCTAGAGCCAAGGATTTGTTATTTACCTCCCGAGGGGAATATCTTTCATTAAGTATATTGTGAATGCTTCCATGGGAAGATATCTTGTTTAGGATGCGTACGAGACTTTCAATGCAGCATGGGGTGCGTCTGTGGTGGCCGGTACTGGTGGTCTGGAACAAACTCCTTGGCGCCCAATTAAACACATAAAATCATTACATGTCATTTTGTGGTTGTGAACATGACAGGGGCATGGAGGATGATAAAATCGGGTTTACCAAGGTCGTATTCCACGGGGTTCTCTCAATGGCCTCTACTCACATTCCTCGTAGACGGTCTATTCATTTGAAAGGAGTTTTGGTTTGAAATAGGAATTAAAAACTTAAAGGAAACTAAATAAAGAAAGAGAAATAAAGTGGTGCAAATCAAAGACAAAGGGGTTCTCTTGGTAGGTAGTTTCATCATGCTCAAGATGTCTAATTGAACAAACAAGCTAATCAAGATCGAGTTTGCATTCGGATGACCATGCATTTCACTTCTATAGACTCAATGCACTCTCGTAGCATCTAATCCCTATCCTAATACCACTCAACTTAGGCTCTCGCTCTCAAGCTAAGTGAAAAAAGGATGCATTCTAAGTGTTTGATGAAATGCCAAGACACAAGACCCTCTCTTAAGACTCTATGACCACAAGGCTAGGCACAACACTCTCATATCAATGCCCTAACACTAAGAGATTCACTAAAAAGCATTTTCACACTCAATTGAATGAAAATCCACATGCACACCAAGTGTTCGATAAAATGCCCAAGAGAGAAATCAAGTGAAAATGGTTGAAATAAGATGATCTAATCTCTTAGAACACACTCACTTCAATCCCTAGACCTACAATCTATGCAATCCAAGCACTCTCATGCATCAAATCACAATGAATGGACCAAATCAAGCAAACATGGCATAAAATGGCATTAAGAACAAGTCTAGGAATCATCCTCATACAACCAAGATCAATCATGGCAAGTTCTATACAATCATTCCTCTATCATAGCACAACTAATCTACCCATCCAAGATGAACCCTACAAACTCAGCCACACATGGCCAAGGGAGTAAAGAGAAAAGAAGGAAGAATGGTCACCAAGAACACCATGGATGAATCCTTGAGATGATCTTCACTTCTCCACTTGTAAGCACTTCTCCCAAGGTTTGTTGGCTTCAATCCTAGCTCCAATGGCTTCAAAATGCTCCAGAAATGTGTTCTAGGGTTTGAGGGTTCGTGGATATGTGTTTTGGGGTTCAAAAGATATGATAGAATTTTCAAAATGGCCAAAAACAAGAATATTTATAGTGCAGGGGACAGTGCACGGCGTGCACCTATGCACGGCGTGCAGGGCACGGCGTGCAAGCTGCACGGCGTGCACCTTGGAGCTGAATCTTCTTTCGGAGCCTCCTGGACAGCCCGTGCACCAAACCGTGCAAGGTGCACGGCGTGCATCATGCACGGCGTGCACATCTGCACGGCGTGCACCCCTGCACTCTGCAGAAAGCTCAATCTTGTAATGCTCATATCTCCCTCGTCCGGACTCCAAATGACCTCCCGTTTGCTCCTATGCGCTCCTTGTCATCCGTACTTTGATGCCATAACCTGAAAATGCACAGAGGCAACTCCAATAGCCCACGAATTTGGCTCCAAAGTAGCAACCGGACAACAAAATGACACTTTGCACCAAATTTCAATAAAAGCATATAAGTCATGTCATTTCACGAATAAACACGGGTATTTCATAGGTCATTCATAAGCTTAAAATGCACTAATAAAAGTCACATCAAATTCCCCTACGACTAAGCTTTGCTTGTCCTCAAGCAAATGAATTAGAAAACATCCAAGTTCACAAATGACAAGTTCGGTCCATTGAGATTCAAGCAATCACAATTTAGCTTAAACTGTTCCACGAACAAACTAAACCTACACATGCAAGAACATCAACCAAACAAGTCTAAACCTCACTAATTTCTGCACACTTCAAGTAGTGGTTGATTGGGACACAGCAAAACCGACCACGACAACACCAACTCTAATCAAAAGGACTTGAAATCGGAACATGGATCGTGAGTCGTGAATGTGGCTATCGACTCGACTTCATCCGCTTCTAGATCCGCACTTTACAACTCTGGCTAGGATCAAGGGCTACATTTGAGAACTCTTTTTCTTTCTTTTCTTTTCTCTTTTTTTTTTCTTACTGCATACTAGTGCTCGATTCAACACTTCACTTAGGTGTTGAACCTGCCTAGCTCACAGCCTTTGCCCTTTTGCTTAGTGCTCAACCCGACACTTCACTTAGGTGCCGAGCTTGCCTAGCTTTTCTTTTGAGCATTTTTTTTTTCACAATTTAGCCACTTGATCCTTAGCCCCTTACAACTTCCACACAAGATTTCGAATTGGATTCCGTCTAATCTCAAGCCACAATCACGAAGGATTAAAAAGAGAATGAAAAACATGGAAGAGGGGAAGAAATTCTGATTGCCTTCATCATCCTAGACCGGTGTTATCGAGTGGTATAAAAACACGTATCAACCAACATACAAGAGTGATAAAATCTCAGTTCTGGTCCAGACTCATTTGATATTAGTGCTAACACGCCGGTTATAGGTTCTAAGCAGGACAGTCTAAACGTCATTGTGAAAGCTTGAAGTTAATTAAACACTAAACGTCAAGAACCGAACGATTCTACAATAGAGGAATTCGACATTCAATTGAGATCATGCAACACATCAGAACATAGCTTTAGACTTCTACCGACAAATAATCACACCAAACCTCAACCTCCCCTACGACTAACATGAGCATTGTCCTCAATGATCAAGAGAGAGAGGGTAAGGTGGAACGAAGTTACCGCATTGGTAGAGAGGAGCATAGGACGTAATAGAGGTGAAAAAGTTCGATGATGATCCTTGGTGAAGAGTGATCCAAAATGCTTGCCAAACCTTATTCAAAAAGCTAAAACAACACAAAAACTAAAAAGAGCAAACAGGAGCAATAAAAGTAAAGATAACATGGGGTGCCTCCCAAGAAGCGCTTGGTTACCGTCTTAAGCTCGACGAAGCACACGGACCAGCTAAGTAAAACCATCCCAACTCATTACCTCTTTGAAATCGAAGTCATTACCTTCGCATGGCACACGGAACTTGAATTGAACCTTACCGACTTCGGGAGGTGTGAGCTCGGATTTCCCGGATGATGAAGTGTGAGCAATGGAGAAGGGGCCAAACCACTTGGAGTGAATTCTCTCATCGGGTGGCTTCTTAGTCTTGATAGTCTCACCCATTGGTGCGGCTTCCTTGCCCTTCTCGGGTGGCTTCTTCACACCTTTCTTCTTAGCCTTAGGTGGAGTCTTTTGAAGCACGAAAGGTGGAGCCTCCTTTACTTCATCCTTTTTCTCCTGCACATCACTAAGAGCAAACAACTCCGCAAGACTATGACGGACAAGGTTAGTGCTATTAGTAGCCGAAGTAAGCTCATGCGGATTCTTAGGATCATGGTGACTAGCATAAGACGAAGTAAACTCCATGCCATTTGAACGGTCAAAGATCATGCATTCATTATCGACCCTAAGTGTAAGTTTACCACCGTAGACATCAATCAAAGCACGAGAGGATGCTAAGAAAGGTCGTCCTAGAATCAAAGGCACATCGGTACCACCCATAGCATCTAGAATAACAAAATCCACAAGGAATTCAAAAGCACCAACCTTAACCAACACATCTTCGACAATACCACGAGGGGATGTCACAGATTTATCCGCTAATTGAACATTCATTTGAGTTGGTTTTAGTTTCCCTAAGACTAACTTCTTAAACATGCAATATGGCATAACATTGATACTAGCACCCAAATCGGCTAAGCCTCTACTTATTGCATGTTCACCAATAGTGCAAGGAATAGTAAAGCTACCTGGATCCTTAAGCTTTTCCGGTGGCCTCTTAGAGAGAATGGCGGAGCATTGTTCGTTGAGCTTTGCCGAAGTCACATCCGTAAGCTTGCGTTTGTTGGTGAAGATCTCTTTCATGAACTTTGCATATTGAGGCATCTTTGTAATTGCTTCCCCAAAAGGCATTGTAAATTGCACCTTGTCAAGAATCTCAACAAACCTCTTGAAATCTTTCTCCATGGAATCCGGCTTCAAGCAAGAAGGGTAAGGTGGCTTAGGCTTGTACGGAGGCAAAACCGGTGCGGGAGGAGAGACTGGAGTAGCACTCGTCGTAGCCTCTTGGGATTCATCCTTGGTGGTAGTCTTAGAAGCTTCTTTAGTCTTCGCCTCTTTCACTATGACTTCAATTTTGTCCGTATCATCATCGAAAACAAAATCTTCAACTAGAACATAGTCATCAATTTGAGCTCTTACCGCTTTAGGTGTGGAATCTTGAAGTTGCTTACCATTCCTCAATGTTACCATCATAAGCTCCTCGGGAACCTTGGGGTTGACCTCGGTGTTGGAGGGTAGGCTACCCTTTGGTCCTCTCCGAGAGTGCCTTAGAAATATGTCCTAATTGGTTCTCCAAATTGGCAATTGAAGCTTGTTGATTCTTGATGAGTTGGATCATTGCCGCATTGGTGTCTTCTTGAGAGATCGAAGAACCACTCTCCTTATTTTGAGGAGGCTTGTTGAACCCGGGTGGTCCTTCACCTCTATGGTTGTACATTCCCGGTGGGGTAGGACCTTGGAAACCTTGACTTGGATGTCCACTTTGATTCCATTGATTTCCCCCTTGGTGCCCTTGACCTTGGGGTCCTCCTTGAGTCCCTTGGCTACCTTGGTTTAGGTTACTTCCTTGAGACCATTGGTTGCCTTGATAACCCCTATAACCTTGATAACCTCCTTGATTTCCTTGGTTGTAGCCCTTGCTATAACCACTACCTTGACTCCCTTGGCCTTGGTAACCTTGGTTAGACTTGTTGTACCAAGGTCGGTTATAGTTACCTTGATAGTTACCTTGGGGGCTGAAATTACCATGGAAACCTTGACCTTGTGCGAAGCTTACCTCCTCAAGGTCGCCTTGGCCAAGTTCAGGAGTGGTGGAAGGACAAGCACTAACATCGTGGCCTTGACCTCCACAACCTTCACAACAAAATACAGAAGCAACCGGTGGATTACCCACTTTAGATGGCTTAGAGGGAGTCTTAGGCATACTAAGATTGCTTACTTGTGAAGCCATGGCGTCGATCTTAGACATAAGAAGAGCGATCATTGGATCATCTTCATCTCGGTGCCCCGGTAACTTAGGCTTCTTCCCATAGCTAGACGACTCCTTTGGTGCATCAACACTTACGGACCGAGAGTCATAGTGCGTGTCACTTCCATACTTAGACTTAGGAGGTTGTTGTCGAGACCAACTCCTTGTCTTGTTGGCCATCTCCGCGAAGAGTTCTAGAGCATCTTCGGGAGTGAGCATCCTTAAATCACCTCCGGCGGCTTGGTTGATCATCCTTGTATTCTCAAAATCAAGGGACCTAGGAAAGATGTCCGCCAAGCTCCATTCGGCGAAGTTGTGATGAGGACAAGACCGAAGAATGGCTTGGAACCTATTCCAAGTCTCATGGAAGAGCTCTCCCTTGTGTTGTATGAAGTGGTTGATGCGGTCTCGGATTGCATCCGTCATATAGGGAGGAAAGAATTCTTCAAGGAAAGCTTCGGCTAGGCCCTCCCATGTGGTGAAAGCTCTACTCGGTTGATTCTCCAACCATGACTTAGCTCTACCTTTGAGTGAGAAAGGAAAGAGCCGGAGTCTCACACAATCCGGGTGAACTTGGTCATTCTTAACCGTATCACATATCTCCAAGAAGTCCTTGAGATGCCTAGATGGACATTCACCATCAATGCCATTGAACACCACTCCATTTTGAACCATTTGGATCATATTAGGCTTGAGCTCAAAGTTCCTAGCATTGACGGGTCTTCGTACAATGCTAGAGGCTGCCCCTTCAAGAGTAGGACGAGCATAATCCGCCAAGGTACGTCTCGCGCCCCTTTGTGAGTGATCATCATCATTGGTATGGTGAGAATGCTCCGAACGGTTGTCTTCATCTTCATGGTGAGACATGTTGTTGCGTGTGGCGCTATGAACCAAATGAGAGGGAGAGAAGGTTGGTGGCTCAATCACTTGCGCAAGACCTTGAAGTCGTGCTTGAAGACGAGTGAGTCGCCTCATGCACTAGTACAAGATACCTACAAACAAGCACAACAAATACACCCAAGTAATACGACAATGCGGAATAACAAAACCAAACAACAAGTAAAAGGAAGCAAAAACTAAATTGCAAGGAAGTGAATAGATCGGTCTATTACTAAGTGCTTTCAAAGGATTGAGAAAGTCCCCGGCAACGGCGCCAAAAACTTGATAAAATCGGGTTTACCAAGGTCGTATTCCACGGGGTTCTCTCAATGGCCTCTACTCACATTCCTCGTAGACGGTCTATTCATTTGAAAGGAGTTTTGGTTTGAAATAGGAATTAAAAACTTAAAGGAAACTAAATAAAGAAAGAGAAATAAAGTGGTGCAAATCAAAGACAAAGGGGTTCTCTTGGTAGGTAGTTTCATCATGCTCAAGATGTCTAATTGAACAAACAAGCTAATCAAGATCGAGTTTGCATTCGGATGACCATGCATTTCACTTCTATAGACTCAATGCACTCTCGTAGCATCTAATCCCTATCCTAATACCACTCAACTTAGGCTCTCGCTCTCAAGCTAAGTGAAAAAAGGATGCATTCTAAGTGTTTGATGAAATGCCAAGACACAAGACCCTCTCTTAAGACTCTATGACCACAAGGCTAGGCACAACACTCTCATATCAATGCCCTAACACTAAGAGATTCACTAAAAAGCATTTTCACACTCAATTGAATGAAAATCCACATGCACACCAAGTGTTCGATAAAATGCCCAAGAGAGAAATCAAGTGAAAATGGTTGAAATAAGATGATCTAATCTCTTAGAACACACTCACTTCAATCCCTAGACCTACAATCTATGCAATCCAAGCACTCTCATGCATCAAATCACAATGAATGGACCAAATCAAGCAAACATGGCATAAAATGGCATTAAGAACAAGTCTAGGAATCATCCTCATACAACCAAGATCAATCATGGCAAGTTCTATACAATCATTCCTCTATCATAGCACAACTAATCTACCCATCCAAGATGAACCCTAGAAACTCAGCCACACATGGCCAAGGGAGTAAAGAGAAAAGAAGGAAGAATGGTCACCAAGAACACCATGGATGAATCCTTGAGATGATCTTCACTTCTCCACTTGTAAGCACTTCTCCCAAGGTTTGTTGGCTTCAATCCTAGCTCCAATGGCTTCAAAATGCTCCAGAAATGTGTTCTAGGGTTTGAGGGTTCGTGGATATGTGTTTTGGGGTTCAAAAGATATGATAGAATTTTCAAAATGGCCAAAAACAAGAATATTTATAGTGCAGGGGACAGTGCACGACGTGCACCTATGCACGGCGTGCAGGGTGCACGGCGTGCACCTTGGAGCTGAATCTTCTTTTGGAGCCTCCTGGACAGCCCGTGCACCAAACCGTGCACGGTGCACGGCGTGATATGCAGGTGCCATCGCACGGCGTGCACCCCTGCACTCTGCAGAAAGCTCGATCTTGTAATGCTCATATCTCCCTCGTCCGGACTCCAAATGACCTCCCGTTTGCTCCTATGCGCTCCTTGTCATCCGTACTTTGATGCCATAACCTGAAAATGCACAGAGGCAACTCCAATAGCCCACGAGTTTGGCTCCAAAGTAGCAACCGGACAACAAAATGACACTTTGCACCAAATTTCAATAAAAGCATATAAGTCATGTCATTTCACGAATAAACACGGGTATTTCATAGGTCATTCATAAGCTTAAAATGCACTAATAAAAGTCACATCAGAGGACGAGATGTGTTGTGAACTATGGACTATGAATGAGATGTGGCTGATTTGTGTTGTATGTTGGTAGTAGATGTGATGTATGAGTTGAGGATGTGATGTTGAGAATTGTATGTTGGAAATAGAACCGGAAGGAGCCCACACTACCCCACCCGAGGTACTGGTTGTTGAGTCTGATCCATTGGGGTGGATCCCCTTGACATGGGTGTCAAGGGAGCGATGAGATTGATGATGATGATGATGGTTAATGAGAACGCGTTCCCCATGCGGTAGGGGAGCGCGAGGACTTCCCATGCGGTAGGGAAGTGCGTCGGCCGGCCGGTGGTGGTGTGGATAACTCCTTGGCGCCTAATAACTCACCTAGATAATATGAATGTGAATGTTTGTGTGCTTGTGGTTGTGGTAGTGACTTGGTTGATGGATGTGATGTGATGATGCTGTGTGTGCCGTGGATTGATGTATTAATTCTGTGTGATTCTATTGTTATGAATTGTGCTTGAGAACCAGAACTGACCAACGTGATCACCTAGACTGCTTTTAGGGAACTAAAATATGGAAAGGGGGGTTGGGTTTGGTTCCATTGTTGGATGTCTTGTGCGGAGTTGGGACCGCTCCTTAGAGTAGGACAACGTGTAGGTAGGCCCAGTGGGTTCACTCAATTTCAATAGGAAATTGATCCCTTTTCCCCTTTCAAGATCTCATGGCTAGTAGAGGTAGCTGAGGAGTTTGAGTTCGAGGTTGATTTCGTGAAGTTCTGGACGGAAGCCATGAGGTGAAGACTGGGATTACGTGGAGTTGACTTCTCTGTTCATTTCAGTTGACTATGAGATTTTGGGGGTTTTGTGTACTTTCTGATTTATGTTGGATTGGAGGATTTATGATGGTTTGGATTGTACTCGGATTTCAGTTTCGCGTTTCTATGGAGGCCTTCCATGTTTTTACTGTCTTTTGATCACCGCCAATTTCCCTGTTTTACCCTTGTTTTTACTCGGTAGTACCTGGGACCGGCTCAACCATGGGTTTACTCGGGTTGATTCAGAACGAGTGTTACAATGCCAGTTCCTCTTTCAAACAATTAAAGGAAATCCCCGGCAACGGCGCCAATTTGATGTACTGCAGAACAGGGCATCAAATAACTACTAAGCTAGAAGCTAAGTAGATCGTATTCCACGGGTCTTCTAATAATTGTCTACTAAATGTAAAGGAAGATTACTCAGGTTTAACACGTTGTGCATGGTGTGAGTTCCACGACTTTTATTCTAGAAATGCAAGCAAATTGAAACTAAATTGAAAGACAGAAAGGAAGATTGGTTGACTTAACAAAGATGACAGACGAGTTTAGACTTCGAATCCCCCTTAGTTCACCAGAGCATTGGCAATCAACAGACCAGCGGATTTCAATTCTCGTTTAATCAATTCAAAGACACCACCATAACTCCTTACCCTTAGGTTTAAGACTGGCGAACGTTCGCTCTATCCGATCTAGCTACCAAGATTAATTAGCCGCCCGAGTATGGTCGCTTCTTGCGACGAGTAAACTAACTGGTGGAATTACTAACGATTTATGAGTTACTCTTGAAGTGGATTAACCCTAACTGGTTCCTACAAAAGGCACACTCCAATGAATAGGTTAATTATTGATTTGGCGTTTTAAAGTGAGGCGAGCGTTCGCTTCTATCCTCAGCTTAACAATAATCTAATCTAGGTGATCAAGCCAGACAAGAAACATAAACAACGAAGAACAAACCAAACATGAAAGAGAAACTGATTGAACTTTGAATCTAAACACCGCCGATCCGTGATCGCTTTAAAGCCCTAGGTCACTTAGGGTTCATCTAGTCTAAGCTCTATGAGTTTAGCTACTCATGTTCATAACAGCCGAATCAAAGACAGAAACAGAGTTCATCATGAAAAGGATGAACAGATAGAACTGCAAAACCTAATTAAGACGACTCTAGCAAAGCTTTGTTCTCCGGTAATCTTCACTTCTAGCTCCGAGTCTTCGAGGTGAAGGGATGGCGTCACGATCTCTTCCTGGCTCTTTGAACTCTTCAACTCTGTTCTCTCGAACTTCTTAGATCTAGAACTCGTGAAAGTTCTATTATGAAAAGTATATCCTTTATGTGTGCCGCCGGTTTTATATTTATACTTAACCCTATCAGCGCCAAATTAGGTCAGGATTTTTTGGCGAAAACATCAGGAGTTTTCGTCAAAAACTTCTTCGAAAAAGGGAGGCTTCCATCGACTGATCTCCTGTGACTTTTATGTTTAGAGTTTTCGGCGAGAACTTTGACTTCTCACCGAAAACTTCTTTTTGTAAGCTCTGACGATTTCTTCTTGAGTTTTCGACGAAAACTTCAGGTCTTTTCACCAAAAACTTCTTTGTAAAACCAGGCAGGATTTGTGTTGACTTGATTGACTCCTTGGATCAATTCTGGTGTGGTTCCTTGAGGTTCCAATACCTTAGACACGTCCCTGGTTACATTATTTGATGGCAAAAACCTGTTCTATCGTGAAAACAATAGAAAACCATCAAATAGACCTGATACGTGCCAAAGTAACACAAATGGCACGAGATAAAGCAGTTGAGTGAATATTCGCTATTGTGCCCTAAAAACTATGTCTTAAGACAAGAAATGTTGCTTAAATGAGGCTGATAATCACGTCAATTCAAGTGTCATCACATTCGCTTAACCTTCCTTTCATACTTTTTTTATGAATAATTAGTGGTTATATTTCATCAAAAAAGTGAGGATCATACAAGCTAATCTAGCTACTCAACACCAAAAGAGGCCAGTTCAAACAATGTACCAACCATACAAGCTAATTACAGGTTCAATGCCTCACGGATCTCTCTCCCATTCTTGTGACAACTAGCAAAAAATTTGAGGTCCTGTCTAACCCTTCCACATAGACCTAACTCATCCACCTTAGTCTTCGTTAAAACTCTTCGACACCTTTTCTCGCCAAATCTCACTGATCATGGCACACCACCCTAGCTTCTTGGCTTTACTCTTCGGGCTGGAATCACTCCATTTAGTCATCACCATGTCCACCATATTGCCCCAGGAAGAGGCTGCCAGCCCTGGGAAGAAACTCTGCAAACAGCTCATAGCATAGGTACAGCTGACAAACAGATGATCTCTGCTTTCAGCATTCAAATTACATAACGTACAGGTCATGTCTACACCAGGATTCCATGTAATCACCTTATCCATCGTAGAGATTCGATCTTTGAGGATAGTCCAGAGGAGTAGACTGTTTCTTGGTATGAAATAGCCTTTCACAGCAAGGAACTCCAGCTGACCAGAGGGTTTCTCTCCCTAATTGACTCCCAAACCATAGAAACCTTGTACTTGGGCATATATTGTCCATCCCACATTACATCCCCCTCAGCATCAAAAGTGATATGCCTCCTTGCCTCCTCTCTGAGTTTCATAACCTCCCCCAATGCCAAGAGCCTGAAGAGCTGTTAAAGTTCCAAATATCACGGCCTTTCACTCTGTAGGCAAGCACCCAAGCTACCCATAGAGACACACTCTGGGTTAGTATATCCCAGAAATGTCTCATAACATGAGCAGAATTCCAGCTACCCAATTCCTTGAACCTAAGGCCCCCCTCAGTGCGTGGGAATGCCATGTGATACCAAACAACCTTCACTCACTGTCCTTCCTTCTTACCCCACATGAATCTAGCACAAATGCTTTCAATTTCTTTCAGTACTGTCTTAGGAATTATAAACATGGATAACCAGTATTGTCGGATCCCATGGACGACTGAATTGATCAATTGTACCCTTCCTGCATAGTTCAAACACTTAGCCTTCCAATCTTTAACACGACCTGCAATCTTATCCACTAGAACCCTGCAGTCTGCCTTAGTAATCTTCCCTGCAGAAATAGGCATTCCCAGGTATTTCATAAGCAGCTCCCCCTTACGAAAACCAGAAACAACCACTAGCTCATCTTGATCCTCTCTTCTCAGCCCAGCAAAGTAAATATCAGTTTTTTCTGGGTTGAATCTTAGCCCTGATAAAGCATGGAACTTATCTAGGATGGACTTGACTTGGAGGATAGCTTCAGAAGAACCTTTCGTGAATACCCGTAGATCATCAGCAAAGCAGAGATGGGTTATACCTACTTTCTTGCATTGGGGATGATACTGGAAATTCTTCTTCTGAACAGCTTCAGTAAACAAGCAATCTAGAACTTGCATATCTAGGACAAAGAGGTAAGGTGAAATGGGGTCACCTTGCCTCAAACCTCTCCCACCACTGAAATAGCCATAGAGAGTCCCGTTGAGATTCACTGAGAACTTGGAGGAGTGGAAACAGGCCATGATCCATTTTATGAAGGTATGTGGGAAATTCATAGCCTGCAAGAAACTATTCACAAAAGACCACTCAACCGAGTCGAAATCTTTCATTAAATTGATTTTGATAGCACATCTCGGAGAGACCTTTTTGATTTATATCTAGCAAGCAGCTCATGAGTCAAGATGACATTCTCAGAGATAATCCTTCCCTTAATAAAAGCTGTCTGAGACCGACTAACTAAATCAGGCAGGACTTGGCTCAACCTATTTGCAAGAACCTTAGACAAAGCTTTATATATGATATTGAAGCAGGAGATAGGTCTGTGATCTTTCATACTAGTTGCATTCTTAGGAATCAACGCGAGGATAGTAGAGTTAATAGAGGGATGGAGAGAACCTGAGGTGAAGAAGCTATCCATTGTAGAGTAGACATCCTCACTTATTGTATCCCAATAACCCTTGTAGAAAGCAGCTGTATAGCCATCAGGGCCTGGGGCTTTTTCAGAGGCCATACTAAAGAGAGCAGCTTTCATTTCTTCTCTAGTAACAGGTGCTTCCAACATATCAGAATGGCTAGGGGAAAGTTTCTTAGAGACAATTCCACCTAAGTCTGCACAGTTTGTAGCAGAAGTACCAAGAAGCTTTTCATAAAAACAAACAACAATTTCAGCCATCTCCTTTGTATTATCAGTAAGAACACCATGTTCATCTGCCAAGTGCCTGATAGTGTTCTGAGAATTCCTTGCAGAGACATAGCGAGCAAAGAATCTACTATTTCTATCCCCCTCCTGAATCCAGAGAGCCTAGCTTTAAGTCTGAGAATGTTCTCTTCAGCTTTAACAAGGCCCTCCAAATATTTTTCACAGTCTTTCACCTTAGCCATATTATCTTGAGTTGGAGAGTCAAAAAGTTTAGCCTTATTCCTTACCAGCTCACTCCTCTTATCCTCCACCCTTTATTGGATATTAGAATAGCAATCCTTATTCAAACTCTTCAAAGACCCTTTTAAGAACTGAAGTTTCTTGGAGAGGATAAAGAAAGGATCTCCTCTAACTTTTCTCCTCCAAACCTCTCTTAGCAGCTCTTTAAACCTAGGGTCATTCATCCAACAAGTGTAAAACTTGAAAGGTTTAGGTTAAGTGTCCACCTTTTGACCAATGTTAATCATTAAAGCACAATGGTCAGACTCCTCAGCAGGAATGACAGTAACTATACTATTTACAGCACTCCAATCCAGGTTCACAAGTGCTCTGTCTAATTTCCTAGCAATAGGGATCTCCTGGTTATTGGTCCAGGTGAAAAGAGGCCCTTGAGAAGGATGTTCCAGCAACTGACCCTTGTCAACAAAATCAACTAAATCATCCATTCCTCTAAAGGATGATGGGGTGTTTGACGCCTCAGAGAGTCTCAAGACAGCATTAAAGTCTCCAACTATCATCCATGGGGTGCTACTAGGAGAGATACTTAACAGATTATCATACAGCTCCCTTCTTTTCCCATGGTCATTCGAAGCATAAACCACTGTCATCATGTAAGGGGTTGGCAACTCAACCACAAAGTGAACAAATTGAGAGCCCTTCAACATAATTCTAATAGGGACATCCTTCTTCCATAAGAGCCATATTTTTCCAAGATCCCCCTCATAACAAAATGCTGCAGACCACCCCAAAAATCTCTTGTTATAAAGCAATTTTGTATTTTTCATCCTTATCCGAGGCTCAAGAAGGGCAACTATATCAATTTTGTTTTTGTGTATGTAAGTATTTACAGTATTTACCTTAGAATCCTTATTAAACCCTCGTATATTCCAGATCCAGAGCTTAATCATTTCTTTGTCTGCTATCTGGTCTTCACTCCACCTAACACTGCACCCTTACGCTTCTTGCTCTTACCCCCTGGCATGAAATCACTTAGAGTAGGCTTTTCAGGTATCTGCAGGGCCTCATTTCCAGAGTCCTCCTCACTCTCATCAGAGCACAACATCTCAAAACATGTCCTATGGACCTCAATTCCTCTTACAGGGCTATGAATCTCTAATCCCTCCGTTTCTAAAGAAACTTCAGGTGAGTTCACTTGGACTGGAGTACCCTCCACTTCAGATGAAGTCTTAGGTTCTTTACCAGCCCCCCTCCAACCTCCGAGTCAGTAGGTTCTTTAGTAGGCACCGTTTCCCCTTCATCAGAAGGCTTAACCATGTCTGCCTCAGAAGCCACATGACCGGATCAGCAACAGGCTGGGATACCACTCGGGTCCAATCTTTCCTTACCGGAGCCTTATACGAACAGTTCTGCGGGAACAAGATCCTTACACATCTAACTTCCCCACCACCCACATGAACCTTCAATTCATTTGCATCATTATGATTACCTCCTCTCAATACACACACACGAATTGGTGATCCTTCTCTAACAGACTTATGAATAGGTTTCCCATATTGGCTCGCTAACCAGCTAATACCCTTGTTCGTGAGCAAAACTGGGGGAACATCACAAAAAGTAATCCAAGAGGGCTTTTCTTGCGGAGAAAGATCGATAGGAACTATACCTTTGCACCACTTCCATAGAATCATGGGCTGATGATGAACGTGCCATGATCGAGCCAATACCCAATCGCGTGTTTCCAGATACGGGAGTTCTATGAGCAAGAATCCCAGGGAAATCTGCGAGACAAAGATCGGGTCTCCAAAACTCCAGAGGCGATTCACGAGAGACGTAATTACCTTGAGGGGGGGGGAGAGTACCGACGAATTGAGCAACGATCGCACTGTCCAGCCTTTGCACACCCAAATCAATCACATTCTCATGGATCTGCAAAACCCCGTCCACCACCACAGCAGAGGCTTCTGCAACAAAACTTAGATCAGACTGCAAATCAGAAGCAATCTGCGCCCAAGTTTTTGCCTCCGAATCCGCTGAAGAGCTAGCAATCATGGGAAGAAAGAGAGAGCCCGAAGGCCAGAAGCAAAACAAATCAATGGATTAGTAGACCTAGAAATGCCTCGATCTCGTATCACTCCCTTGGTTTTTCCGCTTGTGATCTTTTCATTTAGACTTATCGTCAAATGTGAGTATGGAATATGATTTAGAGTTTTGAGTGTATAATGTAGTGTCCTTTCGTACTATAGACAGGCCATTTGTTGTTATTTGACCATACAAATCCTTCTGGCAATTCAACCTTTCCCTTGGTTTTAAATCGCGCTTACTGTCATGGGCGATTCCTTTAATGTGACTACTCCGATCAACTCATTCCAGGCGATTCAGTCGCTCTTCCTAGATGATTTTGTTGATTATTGCTCAACTTCGGCAAATGTAATGCCTCCCCTTCCTTTGCTATGATATCAGGTGCTTAGCAGGTGATTTTCTAGTTAAGCGAGAGCTTTTGTGCTTATACTTTGACAGGTGAACACAAATTTCTTTACGCTTCAATGACGATTAACTCTTCACCTCGGGCTTTGACGGTTGACCCACTTATGTTCCCTATCTTAGACTTTTTGGGTGATTCTTCCTCTTTGACAAGTGATCTCTAGCATGTAAAGGTCAGGTGAATCCTCACTTGCTTCAGATTGACAATAATTAGCTTGCCCAACCCTCTCAGTCGACCAAGACTTATCGTGAGTATTTCTCCAAGGTGGCCTCACTTTGCTTCCGATCTTGGCGCCTCTCCTTCCGACTTCCTTTCTTTATTTTAGTTAGTCGCCCCATGATTAACAATATGTTAGTTGAATTCATAAGTCTGTTACTTGGTCTTTCTTCCTCACTTTATACTTTGACGTCTCCCGAGCTCTTATCAGGCATTTGAGATAGACGATGCGAGGCTTGCTTCCTCGTTTCGCTTCTTTTTTTATTATCACCGTTGCTGATTGGACTGGTACACTTATGTTTCTTCTATTATTCTTGCCCCTGCTTCATTAATCTTGTTGATGCTGGTGATTTGTTGGTAAAACTTCCCAAGCTGGAATTTGCTACTTTGAGGGGGGCTGACCTATGGCCCTTGTCGCTTCAGCAATTGTACATGCGAATCGGCTATGAATTTGGCAGGTGATTATCTCCTCACTATCTCCCTCACTTCTGATTTAATTCATGTGATTTTCGCATCGCTTCAGACTTTGAGAGGTCATTTTCAAACTGAATTCTTCGCTTTAGGCCGTGATGGGCGAGTAACTCTGTCTTTTAATTTGGATTGACAAAGGTGATTTCTGATTTGGATGAACTTTTATGTCTGATGACACTCGATTTTACGTGTTTATCAACCTCATTTAAGCTACATTTCCTTGCTTGAATCTCGGGTTTTAGGGTGATTTAGCATGTTTTCACATAAATGCTCTAATTCCTGCCTTTTTGGTTACTTTGGCCCGTTATGGGTCTATTTGATGGTTTTCTAGTGCTTTTGATAATGCATAGGTTTTTGCCGTCAAATACATAACCACGGACGAGCTCGGGAAGCAAAGGAACCTCAAGGGATAACCCGAGATCAATCCAGAAATCAACCAAGCCAGAAGAAATCACTGCCCCGGTTGTAACTAAAGTTTTCGGCGAGAAATCTAAAGTCTTCAACGAAAACTTATGCAAGAAATTCACAGTCGAAGACAGGAGAATCCAGCCAAAGTTTCCTCTGAAGTCTTCGGTGAAAACTCCCAAGTTTTCGCCGAAAACTAATTCCATTTTTTGGCTGGAATCCTAAACCATAGAAATACTAAACCGGCGACCACAAAAGAGATATATGATATGACTATATTTGGTGCACTTTTAGTCCTTGATTAGCCTAGGGATCTCCCATGTTTGATCTCATTTTGCCATGATTTATTTGCTTTTATGGAAGTTTTATCTAAAGTGCTCTTTTGTTGTCCAAGTGCCACTTTGAGGCCAATTCTGTTTCTATTGGAGTTTATTTCTTGGTATTTTCAGGTCTTGGCGTCGTAGTACTGGTGACAAGGAGCACGTAGGATCAAACGGGAGGTCAATCGGAGCTAGGACGGAGGAGATATGGACGTTGCAAAATTGGAAAAAATGCACAACATTCATACTTAAGTTTTCGGCGAGAACTCTAAGTTCTCGCCGAGAACTCTCGGTCACTTGCAAACAGGAGGCGGACGTTCGATTTATGAAGAAATTTTCGGCAAAAACTTCCAGAGTTTTCGCCGAAAATCTATGAAGAAATGTCAAGCCGCTGGGTGTTTTTCAAAGACATTTTCGGCGAAAACTCTAGGAAGTTTTCGCCGAAAATTCAAGGCTATTCCGGCGTGCTATTTAAAGGAGAAGCGGAGGAAATTTTAAGGGAGAGATTCATTAATTGGAGAACACACTCGTCACTCTCTCTCTTTTTCCAATTGCCAATCATAATTCCTTCCTCTCATCCAATCATCCTTCCTCCTCCCTTATTGATCAAATTGAAGATTAAGGATCTAAGCAAAGTCTTCCACACCTTGGATTGAAGCTTGAAGAGCCAAGTTGCAAGATCCTCCATGGAAACAAGGATGGTCTCCTCTACTCAATTTCAGGTTTCTTCCATGGTTAAGCTAGGCTAAGCTTAGGTTTAGTTTAGTGGGGGATGGATCAAGCTAGGATAGATGATTGATTGTATGGATTGAGTTTCTCTTAGCCATTTGTGTAAGATGATGATCCTAGACCTTGTGCTTGTTGTTCTTGGGACTTGAATTGTTCCTTGAAACTTTGTTTATGTCTTTCAATACATGAGAATGATTGATTGATGTTGATCTAAGGTTGTAGGATTGTAATTGGATGATTTGAGAGATTGGATTATACAATTGCAACCATTTTGAGCTTGTTTTTCCTTGTTGGCATTTTATCAAACGCTTGGTGTGCATTTAGTTTTCTCTCATTTGAAGGTTGATAGACCCTTTTAATTGCTATACTAGTGTTATATGATTGACATGAGAGTGTCTTGCATCATTTACCTTGTGTTTGATGATTGTTGGCATAGAATTCAAGTTTCAAGCATTTCGAGCTAGTTAAAGCACTTCATTCCCTTTGTTCACGTAGCGAAAGCATGGTGCATTTGGTCTAGGAGTAGAGAGTCAATTGTGCGAGAGTTCGTTGATTCTACTTGAGTGAATTGCATGGTCATCGGTTTACACATCGTTGCTTGAGATTCAATCCAGCTTTCATGAACCTTGAGCTTGAAGAAACCCCTTGCTAAGCTAAACTTCCTTCTCTCTTGCTTGATCCTCAATTTCACTTGTTAGTTTTTCCTTGTTTGTTTATGCTTTTTATTTGTTCTCTTTCAAAACCAAAACTCAATTTTAAATGTTTAGACCGTTCATGAACTTTGTGAGTATTAGCTTATGAGAGGACCTCGTGGAATACGACCTTGGTAATAAATTCTTATCAATATACCTATTCCGTGGATTAATTTATAGACTTAAAAAGTTCGAGAGAGAGTTTAGAGAGTTCGAGGAGCCGGGAAGAGATCGTGACGCCATCCTTCCATCTCGGAGAACTCGGTGCTAGGAGTTGAAGATCCAGGAGATTGAAGCTTCACAGATTCATCTGAAATTAGGTTTTATAGTTCTTGTCTGTTCTTCCTGGTTGAAGATGTATTCTTTCTTTGTCTTTGATTCTTTTGTTTTGAATATGAGTAGCTAAACTCATAGAGCCTAGATTAGATGAACCCTAAATGACCCGGGGCTTTAAAGCAATCACTGATCAACGGTAATTAAATCCAGTTTCAATCAGTTTCTCTTGCATGTTTGGTTTGTTCTTAATTGCTTTTGTGTTTCTTTTCTAGCTTGATCACCTAGTTAAGATTCTAGTTAAGCTGGGGATAGTAGCAAACGTTCGCCTCACTTCAAAACACAAAATCAATAGTTAACCTATTCGTTGGAACAATTTCTCTTTGTAGGAACCAGTTAGGGTTAATCCACTTCTAGAGTAACTCATTAATCACTAGTAATCATGCCAGTTAGTTTTCCGTTGCAGAAGCGAACGCACGAGCGGTCAATTAATCTTGATAGTTAGATCGGATAGAGCGAATGTTCGCCAGTCTTAAACCTAAAGGTCAGGAGTTATGGTGGTGTCTGCGAACTGAATGATTTGAGATTGAAAGTTGCTGGTCTTGTGATCGCCAATGTTCTGGTGATCTTAGGGGGATTCAAATCTAAGCTTGTTTGTCGTCTTGTTAAGTCAACCAATCTTTCAACTGTTTTCTGTTTTCATTTCTTATTTCCTGCTTTATAGTCTAGAAGTCGTGGAACTCACACCACATGCAACTTGTTTTATCCAGAGTAAACTACCATCATATTTGAGTAGACGATTAGAAGAGACCTGTGGAATACGATCTATCTTGCTTTGTGCTTGATAGTTATTTAACTACACGTGCGTGAATACGCGTCCATCAAATTGGCGCCGTTGCCGGGGACTCTTCTAATTGTTTGAAAGAAGAGTTGGCATTTTATTCTTATACCTTTGCATCTTTCATTTTTCCATCACACTTTGATGACACTCGATTTGACGTGATTATCACCCTCATTTAAGCGACATTTCTTGGCTTAAGACATGGTTTTTAGGGTAGAATAGCGAATATTCACTCTACTGTTCTTTCTCGTGACATTTGTGTTACCTTGGCCCTTTTCGGGTCTATTTGATGGTTTTCTAGTGTTTCCATGATAGCACAGGTTTTTGCCGTCAAATAATGTAACCAGGGACGTGTCTAAGGCATTGGAACCTCAAGGAACCTCACCAGAATCAACCAAGGAATCAATCAAGTCAACACATCTCCTGCCCCGTTTTACACAGAAGTTTTCGGCGAGAAGACCTTGAGTTTTCGCCGAAAACTCAAGAAGAAATTAGCAGATCATTACAATAAGAAGTTTTCGGCAAAAACTCCAAAGTTCTCCCGAAAACTCCAAGCAATTTCGAACAGAACAAACAGACGGAGCAAGCTATGTTTTTAAAGGGAGTTTTCGCCGAAAACTTCTTAGGTTTTCGACGAAAAATCAAGCCGTCTCCAAGCTACCCGCGGACGAATATAAAAAGGAAAATACCGGCTAAACAAAAGATACTTCATAATTTACACTTTGGACGAAAATTCTAAGGCGGAGATTAGAGAGTGAAAGAGTGAAAAGGATTCGAGGAGCCAGGAAAGGATCGTGACGCCATCCTTCCATCTCGGAGAACCAGTGCTAGGAGTTGAAGATCCAGCAGATCGAAGCTTCACGGATTCGTCGAAATTAGGTTTTACAGTTCTTCTCAGTCTTTCCTGCCTGAGATGTATTCCTTGTTCGTCTTTGATTCTCCTGTATTGAATATGAGTAGCTAAACTCGTAGAGCTTAGATTAGATGAACCCTAAGTGACCAGGGCTTTAAAGCGGTCACGGATCAGCGGTGATTAGATTCGAAGTTCATTCAGTTTCTCCTTCATGTTTGATTTGTTCTTTGTTCTCTGTGTTTCTTGTCTGGTTTGGCCACATAGATTAGATTCTTGTTAACAAAGTTTGAAATCAATTTTACCTTTGCGAAGTCGAGTCATGAGATTCTGTGGTCTCATTTTGTTCAAGCGTTCTTGTTCGAAAGTTGGTCAGTGTTTGAATGGTACTAGTGTGTAAAGATTTGAAAGCTTTAGAGTACTTTAAACTAAGATAGAATCTGGTTGCGAGCTTGATTTTAAAGGTTTTGTGAGTTTGATTTTAAACAGGGGAACTTAGTTTCGATTTTAAAGGAATTTATTAAAGTTTTGCCTTTCTGAAAAGTTTGCTTAGGTTTTGAAAATAATATTGAGGAAGGTTTCTGTAACGATAGAGTGAAGATGTTTAGCTAGTGCTCGAGTGGTTTGGGGGTAGTAGTTGGTGGATTGAGAGAGGTTGAGAGTGTAGAGCTCCCTGTGGACTTTGGTTGAGCTAGGTAGAATGCTTGAAGGGTGTAAGGTTCTAGTCGAGTGTGTTAGCTAAGTAACTTCTTGTTTTGTTGAGTTGTGTGTTCTGGGTTGTGCTCTTTTGGTGTGTTGTGCTTTAGGTGTTCAGTTGTGTGTGTATGTTAGGTGGAAGTTCGAGTTCGTGTAGGTGAAGTGTGCTCGGAGGTGTGTGTGTTGCTAGAGTCGTATGAGGGAGTTTTGGGTAAGTGATGTGATGCTTAAGTTGTAGCGTGTTGCTGCAAATTTGGTGTTGCGTTGCAAAGTTGAGTTGAGTTGTGATTTCGGGGACAAAATTTTTTGAAGTTGTGGAGACTTGTAACATCCCCGCCCAACCGAACAATTTGAAACTTGAGTTCGAGTGACTGAGGCATTGGAAACAGTGTTCTTGAGGTCCCATCAAAGTCTGGGACGTTCAAATTTGAGCTGGGGTTGAGTTGAAAACACTTTAGGGGTGCAGATGACGGTACACGACCTTGTACTTGTAGTACATGCCGTGTATCATGCACTGGGTGTTTAAAATTCGGATTTTTATGAGTTTCTTCAGCTTTTTCATCTCTCTCTCTCTCACCGAAAACCCCCTTTGACGAACCAAACTTCCCCTAACTTCAAACCTCAATTCCGAAAGCTACGGAGGTCCGATTAACGATCCGTTTCTTGCTATGCGTTTGTGGAGACAAGAGGAAGAGATCGCACATCTTGGATTCTGGTAATTGGAGTTAGGTGCTATCAGTGACAGAAGGAAGAAGCTACGTTTTTGGAGCTGTAGAGCTTGGATGTTCGAGTTCTATAAGTTGTTTTAGAGCCTCGTCTTCTTGTCAGGTGAGGGTTTAGCGTATGATAGGTAGTAATGGTTGATGTGAGGAGTTACAATTCTGACTTAGTGAAGGTAGGATTTGGATGAAAATTGAAAGAGAGTAAAAGGGGAAAACTGTTCTGCAATTGATTGTTTTGCGAAATATGATGTTTGATGATTGTTGGATGTTTGTTAATTGATGAATTGGTTGATGATTATGGGATGTTTGTGATGTGTTTGACTGGGGAAATAATTAACAATGATGATAAACCAATCGGATGTAGTAATGAGTGTAGGGGGATGGGCTGAGATCATGTCAAATTGTATATGCATACTCTGTGATGTTAGCTGTGGTCGCAGGAGGGTGGTCCTGCCAATTTGGGGCCGCCCTTTTGAATGATGAACAGGTGGATAGCCCTGCCAATGTGGGGGGTCATCCTATGAAGGATGAACAGGAGGGTAACTCTGAGACTCACGACATGGCTACCCCTGTACTTGCAGGTGGGGGTGGCCGGTGAGCTAGCCGTTTACCCTTAAACTGTTTGTGTTATGTGAAATGTTGAATGTAGTGAAATGAGATTATGAATGCGAGATTGGATGAGTTGATGCTATGTGTTTTGAGATGAAGTGAATGTTATGTGCTGATTTGGGTGATATGGATGATATGTGTAATGAGGGAGGGGTATAGAATGTGATTGGGGTGTTGGTTTATGACATAGAATCGATTAAGGGAATTGAGTAATGGAATTGAGTATAATGGAATTGGGTGGTGTGATTACATGAACTAGTTGAATTGATGTCGTGTGATTGATCTGAATGAAATTGATGCTACGTGTGATGGTGATTGATAGCATGTCTTATGGGTATTGTAATAGGGTTGGAGTTTTGAATGTGAATTGGGAAATGGTTGAGAAGAATGAGGATGTTCGAATTGGTCGAATTGTGGCTAGAAATTGTGTTAGATGAAATATGTGAATTAGATAGATTATGTGGTGTAATCTAGGAATGTCAAATTGGAGGGTTGAATTGGTAAATTGATGTTGACGTGATGTTACTGTTATGTGGTGTTGGTTGACTTGTGTGATTGAATGGTTGACTTATTTGAGTGTATGGTTCATTAGATGGCTAGAAATGAGAGTGAGGAGTTGAAACTGGACTTAGGATGAATTAGGTCTTGCATAAACCATTGAGAGTAAAACTGATAACTATCTTGTGAATGTTGTTTGATGAATGTGCTGATTGATGTGTGATGTGGGGAATTGGGATGAAAGATGATAGATAATGTATTTGACCTAGAAATGTGAGATAGGATGGGGTGGATGAACTGAATCTCTGTGATTTTACCTTTGTTGTCGGTTGTGGTTAGTGTGGAATTATCAAGTAGAATTGGTACGTGGAATTGGTTGAATGGAATTGGTATATGGAATTGTGAGTGGATTTGTGTTGTGGACTTGGATGGTGGAATTGTGATATGGAATTTCATTGTTGATGTGTGTGAACGATGTGGTATGTTTAATGGAATTAAATTGATAGAACCGGAAGGAGCCAATGTTAACCCACTCGAAATACTGGTTGTGATTGAGTCTGATTCACTGGGGTGAATCCCTTGGTAGGGTTACCAAGGTCGGTTGTCGTTCTCCTTCGTGGAAGGATCCTATATGGATGCGTCTGATGGTATAATGCTTTGGGGAAGGATCCTATATGGATGTGTCTGGATGATGTGATGGCCGGCGGGGGTAGCGGGGGAACAACTCCTTATGGCAACTAATTAACTTACCTAGTTAAATGAATTATGAACTGTTGTGCGTGTGTGTGCTGGATGTGATTACGAGCTGAAATGTGATGTGTTGAGTGTGTATATGTGATGTGTGATATGTGTTGGTGATCTGTTATGTAATTTGTGTGAACTAGGTTGGATTGATCTGTGAACTGAGTTGTGTCAGTGTGATGAGTTATGGGATAGATGTTGAATGGTTGATGATTATGATGGTGATAGGAATTGCGAATGGTTAGTATGGAGTTATGCACTTGGAGTGATAACCTGGACTGCCTAGAGATGTCTAATAGCTCACTTAGTAAACTGAAATGTAATCTATGATTGTGCAAGGTGATTGTGTATGATTGAGATGACGAGTTGACTTATAATGCTTCTGGTTATTGAACCCTATGTATTGCGTTTCTTATGTTGAACTATATGTATGGATGTAATGTTGAACCGTATGAATCATGCTATTTGTATATTGATGCTATTGTGAATTGAGAATGTTGAACTGAGAACTGCACCTATGTGATCGCCTAGACTGTTTTAGGGAATTAAAATATGGCATGGTTGTGTTTGGTTCCACTGTGGTTGTGTGTGCGGAGTTTGGAACCGCTCTGTTAGGCTAGGTTCGGCGCATAGTTAAACCCAATGGGTTCACTCAATTTCAATAGGAAATTGATCCCCCTCCAATTTCTCTTTTCAGGTGCGCCTGGTTAGAGTGTGTGAGTTGAAGTTCAGGAGCTTCTTTGTGTGTCGAGTGTCGAAGTGTTGTTGGCGTGGAGAAGATCTTCGGAGGCTTGGACAGGAGTTGACCATCTTTTAGTTTTATGTTGACTATTTTGGGTTGGGTTTTGTATCAGCGGATTTGAACTTCAGAAATGTAGATGTTTCATGGTTTGGATTTGAACTATTGCTATAAGATTTGTATTTTAACGATGGAGGCGCTTCCGATTTACTCTTGATTTATGTTTTAATCGATTTCAATGTTGTTTCTCCTTTAATTTCATTGATGTATCTTCGAGTGATACTCTTAACCGGTTCGACCACGGGTTCACCCGGGTCGATTCGGGATGGGTGTTACATTACTCTTCTCCTAGGATGACCTTTTATGGAAACATCTGTCATGACAATTAATGTCCCGAACGGCTCGTTGACATTAAGGGTCGTTGAGGATAGCGTAACATTCCGCCTCAAGGATGGTATGAAGTACATCCCTAAGGGAGAGGCGCATTGTTTGTATGTTGATATTGTGGAGTTGGCCTCGGTCAACTCCGTTGCTAATGTCATCTCTAGTGTTGCCCCCAAGTTAGCTATAACAAGTGGTGCATAGGTAATCAATCTGAAGAATGAGCCTCCGGCACAAAAGCCAAAAGAGAAGGAGGAGGTTAAAGCATCGTCTACTCATTCGCCACGAGCTAAAGATCCCGGTGAAATGAAGAAGGAGAGTAAAGCAAAGACCAAGGCGGTTTGGAAGCCAATTACTCCGCCGCCTTCTACCAAGCCACCGGAGAAGGATGCGCCTTCGAGAGACCTCTTCGGGACGTTTGAAGTCACCGGCCACCTTCCCGACGAATGAACAGAATTGACTCATGCTAATGGGAAGTGATTTTTCCTTACTAAGGGTAAACCCAAGTTGTACTTCATCGACTTTGATGCAAGCGTAAAAGAAATCCAAAGTTGGGATGCATCTTGACCGCCATCCAGGTATCGTCCAGCTCAAGGACGTTAAGCAAGAGCGCTTCGTGGGAGGTAACCCATGGCTGGAGTCCGTTTTAAATTTTGAGTCAGCCTTTTTCATCATTCGAGTCGGTTTCGGGAGCCAAAGTGTCAGTTTTTCTTTTTATTTTTGTCTGTTCATTTTCTCTGTTAGGTCAAAACTTCTCGCTGAAAACTTCAACATTCTCGCCGAGAATGTGTTCTTTGAATCAGTTGTTTCTGTTCTGTTTTCAAACAGGTTTTCGGCGAGAACTATCAAAGTTTTCATTGAGAACTTTGACGTTTTGGTTGTCTCCTCCCGTCAAAACTCTTTGTCCTATTTTCAAATAAGTTTTCGCCGAAAACTTCAACATTATCGGCGAGAACTTTAGGTCTGTCAGAAAATTTTCGAAATTTTTTTCAAAAACAGAGTCAAAATATTTTCAAAATTTCCCCTAACCTTCTTCGTCTCGACTTTTATTTTGTGTGGATCCGGGACACTTGTCCCGGTACCCTTTTGATCTTTTTGTTGTTTTTGTTTTGTAGGAACTTGAGTAGCTACTTCGCTCTACTCAGGACACTCCGTGTTCATCCCCTACATCGACCATCTCATTCCAGGTTCTTCGTATCTCTCTCTATCCTAGTTTAGTCCTGTGACGACACAAAACAGTTTAAGTGTGGGGTAAGAGTTAGAAGTTTGCATGATCTTGACTTGTTTTCCGTGAATTTCGTGGCATAATTCTATTGCTCTAGCATAGAATTGCTTGATTATTGACTTGTGATGTTAAGTTGTCTTTCAATCTTTCATAATGATGCTTAGACTTCTTAACCTAGAACCTGTAACCAACTTTCCTTCATCGATGCTAAATTGCCTGGTCAGAACAGAAAATTTTATCACCCTTGTAGTATTTCACCTTGATTGCATGAAAATGATCGAATCTGACTAGCAAACCAACTGTGAGCTTTTGATCCATTGCACGTAACTTGAAATTAAATTCTTTTTTAGTGGCTTTCTCATATCTTGAACGAGTTAGAATTTGCATGAGACCTACTGATGACACTCGATTTGACGTGATTATCAGCCTCATTTAAGCGACATTTCCTTGCTTAAGACATGGTTTTTAGGGTAGAATAGCGAATATTCACTCAACTGCTCAATCTCGTGCCATTTGTGTTACTTTGGCCCGTTTCGGGTCTATTTGATGGATTTTCTAGTGTTTTCATGATAGCACAGGTTTTTGCCATCAAATAAGTAGCCAAGAACGTGTCTAAGGCATTGGAACCTCGAGGAACCGCACCGGAACCATTCCAAGGAGTCGATCAAGCCAACTCAAATCCTGCCCCGATTTACACTGTAGTTTTTGGCGAAAACTCCCCAGGTTTTCAGCAAAAACTCAAGAAGAAATCGCTTGAGTTCACAAAGAGAAGTTTTCGGCGAAAAGTCCAAGTTCTCGCTGAAAACCCTAAGTCCGAAAATCACAGGAGAATCAACCGACGGAAGCCTTCATTTACACTCAAGTTTTCGGCGAAAACTCTAGGAAAAATCCGGCGGTATTAGGGTTAAGTATAAATACTTAACCAGCGGCCCAAAAAGAGATAGACCGCATAATACATTATAGTTTCATAATTCTCACGAGTTCTGGAGCAGAGTTGTGAGTTCGAAGAGCTAGGAAGAGATCGTGACCCCATCCCTTCATCTCGGAGACTCGGAGCTAGGATTGAAGATTACCGGAGAACGAAGCTTTGCCAGAGTCATCTTAATTAGGTTTTACAGTTTCTATCTGTTCTATCTTTCCATGATGAACTTTGTTTCTGCCTTTGATTCTTTTGTTATGAACATGAGTAGCTAAACTCGTAGAGCTTAGACTAGATGAACCCTAAGTGACCCAGGGCTTTAAAGCGGTCACGGATCGACGATGATTAGATTCAAAGTTCAATCAGTTTCTCTTTCGTGTTTGATTTGTTCTTCGTTGTTTATGTTTCGTGTCTGGATTGATCACCTAGATTAGATTCTTGTTAAGTTAAGGATAGAAGCGAATGCTCGCCTTACTTTAAAACACCAAATCGAACAATTAACCTATTCATTGGAGTGTGCCTTTCGTAGGAACCAGTTAGGGTTAATCCACTGCAAGAGTAACTCATAAATCGTTAGTAATTCCACCAGTTAGTTAAGTCGTTGCGAGAGGTGACCGTACCCGGGCGACTAATTAATCTTGGTAGCTAGATCGGATAGAGTGAACGTTCGCCAGTCTTAAACCTAAGGGTCAGGAGTTATGGTGGTGTCTTAGAATTGATTGAACGAGAATTGAAAATCCGCTGATCAGTCGATTGCGAATGCTCTGGTGAATGAAGGGGGATTCGAAGTCTAAGCTTGTCTGTCATCTCTGTTAAAGTCAACCAATCTTTCAGTCTGTCTTTCAGTTTAAATTTTTAATTTCCTTGCATTTCTTAGATTAAAAGTCGTGGAACTAACACCACGCACAAAGTGTTAAACCTGAGTAATCTGCCTTTATATTTGAGTAAACGATTATTAGAAGACCCGTGGAATACGATCTGCTTAGCCTAAAAGCTAAGTAGTTATTTGATAAACCCGTCCTACGACGTGCATCAAATTGGCGCCGTTGCCGGGGAACTTCTTTTAATTGTTTGAAAAAAGAACTGGCATTTTATTCTTCTACTTTCCATCTTTCATCTTTCCATCCACTTCGATTTTACACTGGCTGTGTTAGTTTTTGTTATTTGTAGGTTGTTCACAGGTTTATGCACCACCGCCCTCTCACACGCTCTCAAACCGCCAAGAACGACAAGGCTAAAAGTGTAGAGAGACCAGGCAGTTCTGCTCCGCCAAGACAATCACAGATTCCGAAGAGAGGCAGAACCAATCCACCTCCATCCGTCACTCCAATTAAGATCGAGGAACTGAAGGAGAGTTCCTCATCTCCATCTTCACCGTCGTCTTCATCCGCTTCATACACTAAATCACTTTCACCCCCTCCATCTCCCAGGATGAATGATCAGTTACCACCACCAGGCGGTCATCAACCACCACCATCGGGTGCACCGAAGAGTCTAACTGACTACAATAAGTCGAGTGCGACTAGCGTTCGATCTTCTATTGCCGTGCCACGCATCGAAGTAGATCCTGACTATGAGATCAAGATTCCATTCTTGACTATGATCTCTAGGGATCTACAATTTGAAGGCAGGCCATTAGACAATCCGTGCATGCATCTGGCGGATTTCCTTGATCTCTGCAGCACTTTCAAGAATGGGAATCTCGACAGAACACTCTTTGCTTGAGAGCTTTCCCGTTCTCTCTGAAACGCGCAGCTAAGAGGTGGCTCACTGGCAAACCACATGGCTACTACACTGACTGGGAGACTCTTGCTCAAGACTTCGTCGAAGAGTACTTCCCTCCTTCCAGAACAACAGCCATCAAGGACAGCATCGCCAGATTCTCTCAGAAGGAAGGAGCGAGCTTATATGATACTTGGAATGAATTCCAAGAACTTCTCTACAACTGTCCTCACCACGGTTTCGAGCAGAGACAGTTAGCTGAAATCTTTGCTTGAGGTCTTCATGAAGAATCTGCCAAATGGGTCAATTCCCTAGCTGAAGGGGATTGCACTACACTCACACCTGAAGCTTTCATTTTGCGAACTGTGCTTCCAAGTCAAGGAACTGGGAACGTTAGTCAGAAGGATCAAGGAGAAAGCTCGATCTTGAAGCAACCATTAAGGCAGAAGTTGAGAAGAATCTGAATAAGTCTTCTACACCCATCAAGCCGCCAGCAGCCTCTGTCTATGTTGCTGATTGCGAGTGGTGTGGAGCTTGTGCGCATAATGGAGGTCGATGCCAGAACTTTGGTAAGACAGAAGTTTGGTCTGCCGAAGAAGTCAATTTCGTTCAACAAGGCTTCAACAACAATTAGAACGGCTATGTTGGCTACCGCAATTACAGACAGCAAGGGAATTATCAAGATTGACCTCCCTACAATGCCAGTGCCAACCAGAACCAAGGCCAAAACCAGAATAGCAGACCAACTGGTCGAGCTCAGGATCAGAAGCCTATCCATCCGCCGGGAGGTGTCTACCAGCCGCCACACCGTAATCCGGGTAACTATGGAACTGCTCCTGGCAATCACCAGAATCAATATCTGAACAATACCTACATAGGGCAGTAGCATCAGAAGGAGAACAATGTCAGTGAAGTCGACAAGAAGCTCAATCAGATCATCACCAGACTTGACGATCATGACAGTCAGTTCAAAGCTCAAGCTCTCCTCAACCAAGAACAGATTGCCTCCGGTCAAAGAATTGAGCAGGCAGTGAACCAGATCTCTAGCATGCTAACATCTGGTCGACCATTTGGCCAGCTTCCAAGCCAAACCGAGCAGAATCTGAGAAAGGAGCAAGCTAAGATGGTATCTATTCAAGATTTGACAAACTCACCTACTAATGCTTCTTCTATTTTATGCAGAACCGTTGAAACTCCGGAGAAGAAGGAAGCACAGAAAGAGGCGCCTAAGGAGTATGATCCTCCTCTTGCTCCGTACTACGTGAAGCCTCCTTTTCCAAGAGCAATGCTACCGAAGCGAAGATCGAGACTGGCATGTGGGGAAACAAGGAGGGATATCCTGCCATCCGTAGCAAGAAGCCTTCCTCGCCATACCCAGCTAAGTGCTCTGATCCTGGTTCTTTCACGCTACCTCTAGTCATTAATGATATTGAGATAGAACGTAGTTTGGTTGATCTAGGCGCGTCTGTTAATGTTATGCCTATGAGTTTGTATGAGAAATTGAATCTGGGAGAACTTGAACCGACTAGCATACAACTTGTCTTTGCTGATAGATCATTGAAAACACCTAGAGGAGAGATCAAAGACGTTGTTACTAAATGTGGTCCTTTCACTTTCTTAGTTGACTATGTGATCATAGATACTAGCGAGGAGGATTCTACCATTCTTATAGGTCGACCCTTTATGGCAACAACCGGAATGCAAATCAATGTTCCGAGTGGTTCGTTGACCTTGAGGGTTGGTAAGGAAACGATAACATTCTGCCTTAAGGATGGTATAAAGTATACTCCTATGAATGAAGAACCTCATTGTCTTGATGTTGAAACTATGGAGTTGACTTCGGTCAACTCCGTTACTAATGTCTCTTCCAGTATTTCTAGATCAATTGTTGTTGCAGATGTTGAACAGATTGCTAAGAAGGAACCAGAATATTCCCTCAAAAGCTGCCAAAGAAGAAGGAACTGAAAGCCTCTTCTTCATCGCCAAGCAAGGAACCTGGCAGGTCACGGAGAAAGAATCAAAAGAAGAAGACTCAAATGGTCTGGAGACCAATTGCACCGCCATCTTCTTCCGAGCCAGCCACAATACCAGCCCCTGTCAAGCCACCGGCACAGGAGCAAGTGAAGAAGGAGAAGCCAAAAGCATCTCCTAAAGAAGCGCCAAAGATTACGGATCCCGGTGAAATGAAGCCGGAGGTTAAGGAGAATATAAAGCCGCCAGTCCTCATTCCTTCCATCGTAACACTCATGAAGGATGAACTGTCAAGAGAACTGATCATCTTCCCGATGGACGCACTAAGCTCACTCATGCTAACGGGAAGAAGTTCACGCTTGACGGAGATACCCTGAAGCTCTACTTCATGAACTCTGACGCTAGCGTTAAGGAGAACCTGATTTGGGATGTCTCCTAATATCGTCCAGGTATCGTCTAGCTCAAGGACGTTAATCAAAGAGCGCTTCGTGGGAGGCAACCCACGGCTGGAGTCAACTTTTAAATTTGTGTCAAACTCCTTGTTTTAGAGTCGATTCGGGGGAGCCAAAAGTGTCCGTTTGCATGAATTCTTATTTTTCGTGTGTAGTCTGTGTGTCATCGTTTCAATCGCAAGTTGTTTGAGGTTGTTTCGATTTTTGTCAAATTATTTTTGATTTTCTGAAGTTTGCTGGGACTGCGAAAATATTTTCAATCGTGCAGGTCAAATTTTTCGGCAAAAAGTGTCCCATTTTCGGTGAAAATTGCCCTTTAAATCCCACTGTGTTTTCTGATCAATTTTTGTTAAACTTTTCGGTTAAAACTTGATAAGTTTTTGGTGAAAACTGATTTAAAAATCGGCAGACGTTTTGAACTTGAGTTTTTGGTGAAAAATTGCACTACTTTTCGCCGAAAATTCTGAGAAAAATCCAAAAATCTTTCCCCTATTTCCCGGTCACTTCTCTCTACCCTCACTTCTCATTTTTTTTGAACGACCGAAAACCCAGCCCCCTTTGTTTTTCGAAAATCGCCGCTGCCGACCCATTTTCGCCGCCGCCGCCCAATTCCCTTGTCGCCGCCGTCGCGACCACCGCCGCACTGTTCCTCTCCCTTTTCCAATCATTTCAAGACGTAGATCGTCTGAATCGAAGCTCTAGAGCTCTAGTTCCACTGAACCCTAGTTTTTCAAGTTTTTCTCCAATTTCTCTCATTCCGTTCGTTTTCAGCAGCTATGGCTTCAAGGTAAGTTGTAAAACTTTTCATTTTGAGTGTTTTGACATGTTGAATGCTGAATTTTGTCGGGGTTGACTTTGGTTGACTTTTTCGGTCTACCTCGATTTGCGTGTCGAATGTTTCGTGTGAACTAGGTTAGCTGATTGCTTTGGACTGATCTAGCATGCTTAGGGAGAATTGTGCTGAATTTTAATACCATTTGATCATGTGTTGCTATGCTTAAAGATCGATTCTTTGCGGTGTTGATGATGCTGCAGTTTTAGCGGTATAAAATAACTAATCTACCAAGGTAGACAAGATCGTATTCTACTCGAGGTCTCTTCTTCTTGTCTACTCAAATATGTTGGCAAATTACTCAAGTTTAAACAAGTTGTGCGTGGCAAATTACTCAAATAGGTCTCTTCTTCTTGAGTTCCATATTTCTAATCTAATAAAGCAGAAAAATAAAAGACAGAAAGATTAAAAGGTTGACTAACGAGAAGATAGACGAGCTTAGATTTTGAATCCCCCTTAGATCACCATGGCAACGACAATCACAAGACCAGCGGTTTTCAATTCTAATTCAATCGGTTTCTAGACACCACCATAACTCATGACCCTTAGGTATAAGATCGGCGAACGTTCGCTCTATCCGTTCTAACTACCAAGATTAATTAGCCGCCCGAGTACAGTCGTCTCTCGCAACGACTTAACTTAATTGGTGCAATTACTAATGATTTATGAGTTACTCTTGCAGTGGATTAACCCTAACTGGTTCCAACGAAAGGCACACTCCAATTATAAGGTTAATTGCTTGAATTGATGTTTTAAAGAGAGACGAGCGTTCGCTTCTATCCTCAACTTAACAAGAATCTAAGCTAGGTGATCAAGGAAGACAAGTTTATGCACCAAAGCAGGGAAGCTGTCTGGCGACTAACCCTAGCTTGCATAAACCTAATTTAGGCGATCAACCAGAGAAGAAACGTAAACAGTGAAGAACAAAACAACCATGCAAAGAGAAATTGATTGAACTTTGAATCTAATTGCTGCCAATCCGTGACCCCTTTAAAGCCCTGGGTCACTTAGGGTTCATCTAATCTAAGCTCTACAAGTTCAGCTACTCATAACGATAGCAGAAGAATCAAAGGCAACAAAGGAAATCATCATACAGAGGAAGAACAGATAAGAACTAAAAAACCTAATTCTGACGACTCCGGCGAAGCTTCGATCTCCTGGATCTTCAACTTTAAGCTCCGAGCTCTCCGAGGTGGAAGGATGGCGTCACGATCTCTCCACGGATCTTCGAACTCTCTAAACTCTATCTATCGACCCTAAGGTCGTGGCTAATCAGCCAAAATTCGTGTGTATCTAATCTGGCTTCAAAAAGTCTATATATAACCCCAGAAACCCTTTACAAGTTGGAAAAGGCTGAAAATTAGGGTTTCTGCCCGGATTTTCAAAGGAATTTTCGCCGAAAACATCACCAGATTTTCGCCGAAAATGTTAGTTAAAAACCAGCTCCAACTTGTTTCGATGATTCCTGCTCCGTTTGAACTTCGATTTGGTCCCCGTTTGAAGCGCTGGACTCGTGAGAGAGTCCTCTATAATGTAGTAACCTGGAGGCTCAACATAAAAGCTCACAAAAAGGGTAAAAAATAGCCAATAAATGGACAATGTATGCACTAGGAACCTATAATCACGAAGTTACGACAAATACACCAAATACTCATCAAAATGGCATCAAAGGGGCATGAAATGTCGCTTAAATGGGGATGAAAATCACGTCAAATCGAGTTTCATCAATACCCCACACTTAAGCTTTTGCTTTTCCTCAAGCAAACTAAACTAGAACACACTCAAATTCACAAATGACACGAGATTAAACTGAGATTCAATTCTAACAATTTGGTTTAGACTGTTCCACGTAGAAAAAGTGACCTACACATGTAAGAACATCAACCAAATAAATTTTCGATCTCACTAATCTCTACACACTTCAAGTAGTAGTTTTAACAAAGCACGTTTCTTGGGAAAAAAATTAATCATAATTAACCGACTACGATAACACCAATTCTAATAAAAAAGACTTTAAGCTCTAGCCATGATGTGGATGCGGAGGTAGGAAAAGTGACGTGGCTATCGACTCGACTTCATCCATTTCTAGATCTGTACGTTACATGTTCTAGCTAGGACCGATTTAAACAATGATTTATTTCAAGTTCAACTTCTTCCTTCAATTGATTTACTGCATACTAGTGCTCGATACAAAACACTTCACTTAGGTGTTGGACCTGCCTAGGTCACAGTATTTGTGCTTATGCTAGTGCTCAACCCGAACACTTCACTTAGGTGTCGGGCTTGCCTAGCTTTATTTTCAGCACTTTAAAGAACTTAACATTAACTTGAACAACTCAATTACTTGATTCAACAATTTAGCCACTTGGTCCTAGCTAGTTATAACTTTTTACACAAGATTTCGAATTGGATTTTCGTCTAATCTCAAGCCACAATCACAGGTGAACAAATATGGAGTGAAAACATGGGAGAAGCTAGCATTTATCATCTTAGAACGGTGTTATTGAGCTTTGTTATTAACAAACCAATTAATTCAATTAATTCAAGTTCAACTACAAGAGTGATTTATGATCTGTTCTGACCTAGACTCATTTAATATCAGTTTCGACACGTTGGTTACAGGTTCTAAGTGGAACAGTCTAGACGTCATTGTTCAAAATTGAGGTCAATTTAACATCAAAAGTCAAGAATTGAGCAATTCTATGCTAGAGAAATTTCAAATTTGAGCCACAGAATCATAGATAGCAAGTAAGATCATGCATAATCCTAGACTCCTACCCCACACTTAAACGGTTTTGTGTCCTCACAGAACTAATCTAGAGTAGAGAGATACGAAGAACCTGGAAGGTGATGGTCGGTGTAGCAGATGAGCACGGAGAGTCCGGAGTGGAGCGGAGTAGCTACTCAAGTTCCTACAAAAACAAAAACAACAAAAAGATCAAAAGGATACCGGGACAAGTGCCCCGGATCCACACATAATAAAAGTCGAACAAAGACGGTTAGGGGAATTTTGAAAATATTTTGACTCTTTTTTTTTTGAAGAGGTTTTCGAAAATTTTCTGACCCAACTGAAATGTTCGCCAAAAACTGGTGAAATTTTCGGTGAAAACTACTTTGAAAACAAAGACAGACGACTTAACTAAACATTTCACCGAAAACATTAAAAGTTTTCGGTGAAAACTAACTTCGAAAACCCACTGGAAAACAGACTTGAACAAACTAAAGTTTTCGCCGAAAAATCTAAGGAGTTTTCGGCAAAAAATTGACCTAACACAGAAAATTAAAACAGACAAAAATAAAAGAAAACTGACATTTTGGCTACCCGAAACCGACTCGAACAACGAAAAAGACTGACTCACTAATTCAAAAATGGACTCCAGCCGTGGGTTGCCTCCCACGAAGCACTCTCTTTTAACGTCCTTGAGTCGGACGGTTCCTGTTAGGGACTCCAACTTAGGAGTTCCTTGAAGTCAATCGTCTTCTTCAAGGTTAGCGGTTGAGTGCCATGTAGCACTCCAGAAGGGTGATGCAGCCGGTAGTGCTCCAGTAGATCGCGGTTCTGGTTGGATGACCAGTTCTTCTCGAATTCTCCTACTCGATGAGGAAAGAGGTAGTACGGCGCGACATGGTCAATGAGCTCCATCTTCTCTACAGGTTGACTCGACGAAAGTGTAGGTAAGGGTATCTCCTCAATCTCTATGTGCTCCTCTTCGGCTTCAACTTCAGGATGGATTGGCTTTATGTCTTCATCAACCACCACCGCCAAGGATTCTTCTAGCTCATAATAGTCATGGATAGGATCATCATCTTCTTCTTCGAACAGCTCTTGAGCGTCTTCTGTCATTAACTGCTTTGGTTGCTCGAACTTGATGTCCGTCGCGAGATGAGCTTGTAGCATTGAAGAGATATTATCCAAGGCAGATTGGGTTCTCGACGAGCATTGTTGATGTTCATGAAGCATCTCTTGGTTATCTCTAGCGCATCTTCGATGCTCTTGTTGGTGTATCTCTTGGTGACCTTGTAGCATTGAAAAGATATTATCAAAGAGGGAGTCAATTCTCGCCGTTTGTTGTTGTTGTTGATGATGTAACATCTCTTGGTAATCCTCAATATTTGGTGCTCTATTGACGCGCCACTCTTGGTATTGGTCATCCCACCTGTAATCCTACATAATCAAAACTCAAAAGCACTATACCCAGGTAAATCATGGAAATATGGAGGGAAAATAAATGGTAAGGCGGAAAGGTAGAAGAATAATTTGCCAACTCTTCTTTCAAACAATTAGAAGTGTCCTCGGCAACGGCGCCAATTTGATGCTGCAGTTTTAGCGGTATCAAATAACTAATCTACCAAGGTAGACTAGATCGTATTCTACTCGAGGTCTCTTCTTCTTGTCTACTCCAATATGTTGGCAAATTACTCAAGTTTAAACAAGTTGTGTGTGGTGTGAGTTCCACGACTTCTAATCTAATAAAGTAGGAAAATAAAATATAGAAAGATTAAAAGGTTGACTAACGAGAAGATAGACGAGCTTAGATTTTGAATCCCCCTTAGATCACCAAGGCAACGACAATCACAAGACCAGCGGTTTTCAATTCTAATTCAATCGGTTTCTAGACACCACCATAACTCCTGACCCTTAGGTTTAAGACAGGCGAACGTTCGCTCTATCCGTTCTAACTACCAAGATTAATTAGCCGCCCGGGTACGGTCGCCTCTCGCAACGACTTAACTTAACTGGTTCAATTACTAATGATTTATGAGTTACTCTTGCAGTGGATTAACCCTAACTGGTTCCTACGAAAGGCACACTCCAATTATAAGGTTAATTGCTTGAATTGATGTTTTAAAGAGAGGCAAGCGTTCGCTTCTATCCTCAACTTAACAAGAAACTAAGCTAGGTGATCAAGGAAGACAAGTTTATGTGCCAAAGCAGGGAAGCTGTCTGGCGACTAACCCTAGCTTGCATAAACCTAATCTAGGCGATCAACCAGAGAAGAAACATAAACAGTGAGGAACAAAACAACCATGCAAAGAGAAACTGATTGAACTTTGAATCTAATTACCGCCAATCCGTGACCGCTTTAAAGCCCTGGGTCACTTAGGGTTCATCTAATCTAAGTTCTACAAGTTCACCTACTCATAACGATAGCAGAAGAATCAAAGGCAACAAAGGAAATCATCATACAGAGGAAGAACAGATAGGAACTGAAAAACCTAATTTTGACGACTCCGGCGAAGCTTCGATCTCTTGGATCTTCAACTTTAAGCTCTGAGCTCTCCGAGGTGGAAGGATAGCGTCACGATCTCTCCGCGGATCTTCGAACTCTCTAAACTCTATCTATCGACCCTAAGGTCGTGGCTAATCAGCCAAAATTTGTGTGTATCTAATCTGGCTTCAAAAAGTCTATATATAACCCCAGAAACCCTTTACAAGTTGAAAAGGCTGAAAATTAGGGTTTCTGCCCGGATTTTCAATGGAATTTTTGCCGAAAACATCACCAGATTTTCGCCAAAAATGTTAGTTAAAAACCAGCTCCAACTTGTTTCGATGATTCCCGCTCCGTTTGAACTTCGATTTGGTCCCCGTTTGAAGCGCTGGACTCGTGAGAGAGTCCTCTATAATGTGGTAACCTGGAGGCTCAACATAAAAGCTCAAAAAAGGGTAAAAATAGCCAATAAATGGACAATGTATGCACTAGGAGCCTATAATCACGAAGTTACGACAAATACACCAAATACTCATCAAAATGGCATCAAAGGGGCATGAAATGTCGCTTAAATGGGGATGAAAATCACGTCAAATCGAGTGTCATCAGTTGACTTTTGTGAAATGTCATTTTGACCATGACCTGTTTATGCTCGTTTGGCTGCCATGTGTGTTCATTCACGTTCATATTACTGTGTTTGCCATCCGAGTTTATAATTATGCTGCCATTTCACGCTTTGAGCTAGTATTGCCATGATTAGGGTTCAATGTGCTATGATGTTGACTTTCTGAATATCAGTTTGACTTCTGAACTCTGATTGTGATGATTACGTTCTAGCTATTCCTAAGCATGTGTTGTAATTATTTGTGATCACCGGTTAATCTACTTTGCTTACCCCACTCGGTTTTCCTCATTTCTTTGTGAAATTGACTTTTTCTACTAAGTGTGGGGTAGGGTTTAAGTTTGACTAATCTGGTTTATTTTCTTGCTATGAATTAGGATTGTGACTAATGAGCGCAGGACCAAGGCTAGACTCGACATTGGATCCAGCTCCCGTCACACCGCTATCCACGGTCCTCCACCAGCATTCCCTGACCGTGCCGGGTATCATCATACCGTCGCCCACCTACCGGTGCACTAGTTCGAGCGGGTACCAGTTATTACAGGACACCCCAGTCTCTGATGTGCGCCCGCTCTCCCTAGAGTCTCTCCAAGAGCACAACGAGGACTGGCACCAGAACATGATCGACTCTCTAGCAGCTGCAGGACTTTTGGAGCTGACCACCATGACGTACGATTTCCCTGACGTCGCCCTTCGGGATTTCGGGCCACTTTTCAGCTGGACACGCACAAGAAGCGCCAGCACAAGAAGATTGTCACCTTCTACCTCGGTGGGGTGCACAGACGCCTGACGTACGACGAGTTTGCCGACCATCTTGGCATCCCGCCCGTGCACTACTACAACTACCAGCTCGGTTGGGAGGACAACTTGGGCAACACTCCGATCTATGACGAGCTCTGGAGCCATATCACTAGAGTTTCTGGCGCTCGCACCGGAGCTCATAACTCCCTCAGGTCACTCGCTCACCCTCTCTTCCGTTTTATTCATATGGTTTGGCGTAGATCTATTTATTTGCACTAGAGAAGGACCGCCACCATATTAGTCGAGAGGAGCTCATTCTCCTCCGTGCTATCCGAGCGGGTCGACCACTTCACCCTCGATGGGTGCTGGCTCATCTCTTCCACAAGAAGACGAAGACGACCAAGCCGCCTCGCTCCCTCCTCGGTGGCAACTTTGTAGGCCGCCTCGTCGCCTCCTTCGGTCTCAGCCAGTCATATGGTTCTGAGGTCCCGCGCCACATTGTACACACCGTTGGTGGTGATCTGGCTGTTGAGTTCGAGATACAGGTGGACCACAGTCCATACGTGGCAGCCGTTCTTCCTCCGCCCCAAGAGGACGAATTAGAGGAAGAAGATGATTTTGAGGAGGAGCAGCCTCAGCCAGAGCAGGAGTTTGATGATTATATACCCTCGCCACAGCAGCAGGCAGGGTATGCATACCAGCACCAGGTGCCCATTCCAGATCCATTCCAGTGCCTCATCCTCAGCACCGACTGCATCCCGCGGATATTGGAGAGCTGTACGAGTGACTCCAAGAGTGGCGAGTCACAGACACTGCCACTCAGGATGCCAGATGGATTATTATGCAGCAGCACATGCTCCGCACTGACGAGAGGTATGAGGCGTAGCTGGCGTGGGAGCGACAGGTTGGCGACGCCCTCCACATTCCCCCTCCCGATGCACCTGACGAGCAATGATCGGGTTGTATCCCTTTTCTTGTCCTTTCTTTTTATTTCTTCTTTTCGGATTTTGTTCCAACTTTTTTCTGTGTGGATCTGGGACACTTGTCCCGGTTTCCTTTTTATCATTCATTTGTTTTTGTTTTGCAGGCAGTTGGTAGATTCCCTTTGCTTCGGGTCTACTACACTTCCCTTCGCTTCGGTAGATTCCCTCCGCTCCGAGGACCAGTGTTCATCCACTACACCAACCATCTCGGTCCAGGTTCTTCTATCTCACTCTCAACTCTAGTATTAGTCCTGTGAGGACACAGAACGATTTAAGTGTGGGGTAGGATGCTAGAGAACCTTGCATGAACTTGATTGCCCTTGATTGTGTTTTTGTGTGTTCCGTGGTTCCTTTCCAGTTTCTCTAGCATTAGAACTGCTCGGTTCTTGATTTTTTATGTTAAGTTGTTGTTCAAATCTATCATAATGATGCTTAGACTACTTAACCTAGAACCTGAGAACCAACGTGTATACATTGATGCTAAATTGCCTGGTCAGAACAGAATTTTTCAAATCACACTTGTAGTTTGTCGCCTTGATAGCATGAAAATGACCGAATCCGACTAGCAAACCAAATGTGAGCTTTTGATCCATTGCACGTAACTTGTAATTTCAATTCTTTTTGAGTGGTTTTCTGTTTGCTTGAATGAGTTAGAATTTGCATGAGACTTACTCGAGACCACACGATGACACGAGTTCTAGAATGATAGGGGCACCTAGATTCAGCTAATAAGCCAGATAGCCTGCCGAACGATAAATCCATTAGGTTTAAACCCTTGAGCTTGGCCTATTCATTCGGTTCGATATACATTACAACCATTCCCCATTGATCCCCTGTTGTTGTAGTTCTAGATTAGCCTACCGGAAGTCGGTTTGTGGTAACTTGCCTATAGCCATTAAACAGGTGGTCTTAGCTATTATGTCCAGACGTGTAAACCCCTCTAGCAACTTAAAGAAAGAATCAGCACAAAATAAAGAAATATAATAAATAGAAAAAGAAGCAAATTTCGAAAAAAAAAAGAGAAAGAAGAAAAATCAGAAAAGCTCAAAAGTTTCAAGTTTTTAGTTCAAATAATGTTCTTCTCCCTACATTTGGAAGAACGAAGTCAAAAGAAAATTCAAAGAAAAATGTGTAAAGAAAATAAAGTGCTAGGTTGCTTGAGGGTATCATAGGACGAGTGTACACTATTCCACCCTTGTCTGGTTAGACGGTAGGAAGCCATAGGCTAGATTCGAGGGAAGTTAGTCGAAAGCTACACCACACCAAAACCATCATCATACATTCCCTTCATCCATCTCATTATAAACCCTTGTAGTGTAGAATTACAGTCTTAGCAGGGAAGTCCTTCTTGACTAGTTCCTCGTGTTGTCACAGTAGTGGAGATGTGGTCGAATTGCAAACTTATGACAGAATTCAATGACAGAAAATGATTGAGAGCAGAAACACGTCATTAAACACTGAGAGTGAGAGTTTCCCTTATACTAAATATTTCCTGTGTGAGGAGTCTGGTCGGTCAGGTCAAATTCGTGCATAATTGGTTACTATTACTTATCGTGTGCAGTTTTTAGTGAGACTAGGTTGTTTGGCTGATCAGTATGCATGTTAGGTTTCCTGTTCTAGGAATTATCTGTCTAATAATTCATTGTGTATGCTTGAACTTCAATTTAATCAATCTTATCATTTGTGAACATGAGCGTGTTCTACTCGGTTTGCTTGAGGACAAGCAAAAACTTAAGTGTGGGGTATTTTGATGACACTCGATTTGACGTGATTATCAGCCTCATTTAAGCGACATTTCCTTGCTTAAGACATGGTTTTTAGGGTAGAATAGCAAATATTCACTCAACTGCTCTACCTCGTGCCATTTGTGTTACTTTGGCCCGTTTTGGGTCTATTTGATGGTTTTATAGTGTATTCATGATAGCACAGGTTTTTGCCGTCAAATAAGTAGTCAAGAATGTGTCTAAGGCATTGGAACCTCGAGGAACCGCACCGGAACCATTCCAAGGAGTCGATCAAGCCAATTCAAATCCTGCCCCGATTTACACTACAGTTTTCGACGAAAACTCCCCAGGTTTTCGGCGAAAACTCAAGAAGAAATCGCCTGAGTTCACAAAGAGAAGTTTTCGGCGAAAAGTCCAAGTTCTCGCCTAAAACCCTAAGTCCAAAAATCACAGGAGAATCAGCCGACGGAAGCCTTCATTTACAATCAAGTTTTCGGTGAAAACTCCAGGCAAAATCCGGCGGTATTAGGGTTTAGTATAAATACTTAACCGGAGGCCCAAAAAGAGATAGACCGCATAATACATTATAGTTTCAGAATTCTCACGAGTTCTGAAGCAGAGTTGAGAGTTCGAAGAGCCAGGAAGAGATCGTGACGCCATCCCTTCATCTCGGAGACTCGGAGCTAGGATTGAAGATTACCGGAGAACCAAGCTTTGCCAGAGTCATCTTAATTAGGTTTTACAGTTTCTATCTGTTCTATCTTTCCATGATGAACTCTATTTCTGCCTTTGATTCTTTTGTTATGAACATGAGTAGCTAAACTCGTAGAGGTTAGACTAGATGAACCCTAAGTGACCCAGGGCTTTAAAGCTGTCACGGATCGGCGGTGATTAGATTCAAAGTTCAATCAGTTTCTCTTTCGTGTTTGGTTTCTTCTTCATTGTTTATGTTTTTTGTCTGGATTGATCACCTAGATTAGATTCTTGTTAAGTTAAGGATAGAAGTGAACGCTCGCCTTACTTTAAAACACTGAATCGAACAATTAACCTATTCATTGGAGTGTGCCTTTCGTAGGAACCAGTTAGGGTTAATCCACTGCAAGAGTAACTCATAAATTGTTAGTAATTCCACCAGTTAGTTAAGTCATTGCGAGAGGCGACCGTACCCGGGCGACAAATTAATCTTGGTAGCTAGATCGGATAGAGCGAACGTTCGTCAGTCTTAAACCTAAGGGTCGGGAGTTATGGTGGTGTCTTAGAATTGATTGAACGAGAATTGAAATCCGCTGATCTGTCGATTGCCAATGCTCTGGTGAACGAAGGGGGATTCGAAGTCTAAGCTTGTTTGTCATCTCTGTTAAAGTCAACCAATCTTTCAGTCTGTCTTTCAGTTTAAATTTTTAATTTCCTTGCATTTCTTTGATTAGAAGTCGTGGAACTCACACCACGCACAAAGTGTTAAACCAGAGTAATCTGCCTTTATATTTGAGTAAACAATTATTAGAAGACCCGTCGAATACGATCTGCTTAGCCTAAAACTAAGTAGTTATTTGATAAACCCGTCCTACGACGTGCATCACCTACTCGAGACCACACGATGACACGAGTTCTAGGAGGATAGAGGCTTCTAGAATGATATGACCCAGCCTCGTAGCCCTAGTACCCGTAGGTACTCCTACACTCCACCAGGGTCACCTGTCTGAGGTAGAACCCTAGGGCCTTACAAGAAACGTGTAGGGCCAGGCCACCTACAAGCTCTCAAACCAAGGTATGAGATGAAATATAGGCTAAGGCCTCCCCCTGCAGGTAGGAAAATCATAAGGAAGAATGCCACTCCAGGCCATGTTGCTGGCCGAGTATAAAAACCCTAGGGCCGAGGACAAGCCTCAGCCAGATCCTGGCCTAATTCCCAAGGGCCCTGAAGATGAGGCACACTCTAGAGACCCTCTGGAAGCATTCCTGGAGTACAGGAACAGGAGAGCTCAAGAATACCTGGCCAAGAAGGGATGGCCACCCAAGACTGCCCCGGAGCCGAGTCTGAGAAGAATAGGAGCCCCTGGTTCCAAGGCACCACTCCTGGCCTGACCCTAGCATATGAGAGCCACATATGGAGCTACCTAAGGAGATGCCCGAAGCTAGGAGAGGAAGCCCCGAGCAGAAAAGGAGAAGACCCCACCAAGGCCCAGCCCCGAGCCCTAGATCGAGAGTCAAGCTGATCGGGAATACTTTATAAGGCTAACCACCATGTGCCTTGAGTCTTTTGGCAAGGCCCTAGCCTCTGGACAAGCCCAGAGCATCAGGCCCCAAGGCCCGACGAAGGACCACTATTTGAAGAAGAAGCCCGGAGCCGAGCAAAGGCCCGGCCCAAGACCGGCGGACCCGGCGAGTCCTAGACCCACCCGGACTAGGAAACCCTAAACTGCCGGATTAGGGTTTTAAGAGTTTTAGTCCTATTTGAGTTGTATTTTCGGTTTAAAAGACTATTGGTGAACCTAAGATCATTGTTCGGGTTCAAACAAATAACTAACAAAGCTCACAAAAGCTAGGGTAGATCGTATTCCAGGGGTCTTCTAAGATTGACTACTTCAAAATTGGCAAAATACTCGAAAGTAAGCAAGTTGTGCGTGGTGTGAGTTCCACGACTTCTAACTCTAAGAAAAGCAGAGAAATTAAAAGAAATTAAACTAAAGCAGATTGGAAATTTAGGGTTTAAAAACAAGGATGACAGATAAACTTAGACTTTGAATCCCCCTTCGTTCCCCAGAGCATTGGCAATCAACAGATCAGCAGATTTCGATTCTCATTCAATCAATTACTAAGATACCACCATAACTCCTTACCCTTAGGTTTAAGACCGGCGAACGTTCGCTCTATCCGTTCTAACTACCAAGATTAACTAGCCGCCCGAGTACGGTCGCCTCTCGCAACGACTTAATTAATTGGTGTAATTACTAATGATTAATGAGTTACTCTTGCAGTGAATTAACCCTAACCGGTTCCTATGAAAGGCACACTCCAATTAAAAGATTAATTGTTCAATTCGATGTTCTAAAGTAAGGCGAGCGTTCGCTTCTATCCTTAGCTTAACCAGAATCTAATCTAGGTGATCAATCTAGACAAGAAACATGAACAATGAAGAACGAATCAAACATGAAAAAAGAACTGATTGAATTTCGAATCTAATCACTGCCGATCCGTGACCGCTTTAAAGCCCTGGGTCACTTAGGGTTCATCTAGTCTAAGCTCTAACGAGTTTAGCTACTCATGATTATTACAAAAGCAACAAAGACAAAGAAAGAGTTCATCATCCAGAGGAAGAACAGAAAAGAATCTGAAAAACCTAATTTAGACGACTCTGACAGACTTTGATCTTCGGTAAATAACACTCCTAGCTCCGATTCTTCGAGGTGGAAGGGATGGCGTCACGATCTCTATCCGGCTCTTCAAAGTTGTATTTTGCGAATTATGATTGTCTCTCTCTGGTCTCTCTGTTTTGGGCCGCCGGGTTAAGTATAAATACTTAACCCTAAATTAGCCGGATCAGCCTGATATTTTTGCCGAAAATAACAAGGTATTTTCGGCGAAAATCCTTGTGTAAATGGCCGGTCACTCAGCTGCTTCTTCTGTCCTTTTCACCGAATAGGTTCTCGGTCCGAAAACATATTGTTTTCGCCAAAAATATCCTTCAAGTGGCATCAGTCGATTTGTGATGTTATTTTCACCGAAGACCATAGGTCATTTTCGCCGAAAATGTCTTTGTAATCGGACAGGATTCTGTTTGACTTTGACTGGCTCCTTTGATCGATTCCGGTTCAGTTCCTCGATGTTTCAATGCCTTAGACACGTCCTTGGTTACTTATTTGACGGCAAAAACCTGTGCTAACACAAAAACACTAGAAAACCATCAAATAGACCCGAAACGGGCCAAGGTAACACAAATGGCACGAGATAGGGCAATCGATTGAATATTCGTTATTCTACCCTAAAAACCATGTCTTAAACAAAGAAATGTCGCTTAAATGAGGCTGATAATCACGTCAAATCGAGTGTCAATAAATACCCCACACTTAAGCTTTTGCTTGTCCTCAAGCAAACTGAATAGAAACGCTCATGTTCATAAATGATAAGATCGATTAAATTGGAGCTCAATCAAACACAATGAATTATTAGACAGCTCGATCCTAGAACAAGAAACCTAACATGCATATAGATCAGCCAGACTACCTGGTCTCACTAATAAACTGCACACGACAAGTAATTAGCAACCAATTATGCACAAATTTGACCTGACCGACCAGACTCCTCACACAGGATATATATAGTACAATGGGGACTCTCACTCTCTGTGTTTAAGGACGTGTTTCTGCTCTCGATCATTTTCTGTTACCGAATTCTGTCATAAGCTTGCATTTCGACCACATCTCCACCACTGTGACAACACGAGTATCTAGTCAAGAAGGACTTCCCTGCTAGGACCGTAATGAAATCTACACTACTCGGGTTTATAATGAGATGGATGATGGGAATGAATGATGATGGCTTTGTGCGGTGTAGCTTTCGACTAACTTCCCTCGAATCTAATCTATGGCTTCCTACCGTCTAACCAAACACGGGTGGAATGATGAACGCTCGTCCTATGATACCCTCAAGCAACCTAGCACTTATTCTTTTTTTTCTGTACACAATTTTTTTTCTTTTCTTTCTTTTAAACTTTTCTTTTGATTTCGTTCTTCCATTTGTAGGGAGAAGAACGTTTTATTGAACTAAAACTTTGAACTTTTTCTGATTTTTCTTTTCTTCATTTTTTCGAAATCTTCTTTTCTTACTTCACTTTTTTTTCTTTTGTGCCGATTTTCTTTTAGTTGCTAGAGGGATTTACACGTCTGGACATATTAGCTAAGACCACCTGTTTAATGGCTATAGGCAGGTTACCACAAACCGACTTCTGGTAGGTCAATCTAGAACTACAACCACAGGGGATCAACGGGGAATGAAAGAAATGGGAAATGGCTGTAATGTATTATCGAACCGAAAGAACAGGCCAAGCTCAAGGGTCTAAACCTAGTGGATTTTATCGTTTGGTAGGCTATCTGGCTTAGTAGCTGAATCTAGGTGCCCCTATCCTTCTAGAACTCGTGTCATCGTGCGGTCTCGAGTAGGTCTCATGCAAATTCTAACTCATTCAAGTAAACAGAAAACCACTCAGAAAGAATTTAAATTGCAAGTTACGTGCAATGGATCAAAAGCTAACAGTTGGTTTGCTAGTCGGATTCGGTCATTTTCATGCAATCAAGGCTACAAACTACAAGTGTGATTTTAAAATTCTTTCTGACCAGGCAATTTAACATCAAAGTATACAAGTTGGTTCTGAAGTTCTAGGTTAAGCAGTCTAAGCATCATTATGAAGGTTTGAACAACAACTTAACATCAAAAATCAAGAACTGAGCCATTCTAATGCTAGAGAGACTGGAATGGAATCACGAGGCACACACAAAACACAATCAAGGGCAATCAAGTTCATGCAAGGTTCTCTAGCATCCTACCCCACACTTAAATCGGACTGTGTCCTCACAGGACTAATTCTAGAGTTCAGAGTGAAGTAGAAGAACCTGGACCGAGATGATTGGTGTAGGGGATGAGCACGGGTCCTCGGAGCAGAGGGAATCTACCCAAGCGAAGCAAAGGGAATCTCCCAATTGCCTTCAAAACAAAAACAAATAAAACATAAAAAGGAAACGGGGACAAGTGTCCCGGATCCACACAGAAAAAAGTTGGACCGAAATCTGAAAAGAATAAATAAAAAGAAGACACCAGAAAAGAAATACAACCCGATCACTGCTGGTCCGGTGAACTGGGAGGTGGAAAGTGGAGAAATTGCCGAGCTGGCGTTTCCACGCCAGCTGTGCCTCATATCTCCTGTCGGCGCGGCGCATATACTGCTGCATAATAGTCCATCGCGCCTCTTGGGTGGCGTTGTCGGTGATGCGCCACTCCTGCAGTCGCTCGTATAACTCTCCAACATTCGCGGGGTGGTCTCGCGGCTGTTGGGGAGGCGCCTGGTATGGATGGGGAATGTGCGGCGGCGACTGGGGAGCATACCCTGCCTGATGGTGTGGCGAGGGTATATAGTCTTGGAATTCTGGCGGCGGCTGGGGCTGCTGCTCTTCAACATCATCTTCGTCCTCCGACTCGACCACCGGCTGGAGTGGAGGATCAGCTGCTACATGGGGGCTGAGGTCGAGTTCTAAGTCGTACTCAACCGCCAAGTCTCCTCCAACGGTCCTAACTTGGTGTCGTGGAATGTGCGGGCCATACTCATGGCTGATGCCGAAGGAGATGATGAGCTGACCTATGAAGTTACCCCCCAAGAGTCTGCGAGGTGGCGTCTTCCTCCTGGTCTTCTGACGGAAGATGCGAGCCAGTACCCAGCCGGGGTGTAGAGGGTAGCTCTCTCGGATGGCTCGGAGAAGCATTAGCTCCTCCTTCAGGATATGGTGGCGATCCTTGTCGGGTACATATAAAAGGGATCTACGCCAAACCATATGAATAAATTTAAAGAGAGGGTGAGAGACCGACTTAACTGAGTTGCTCGCCCCGAGGCGATCGCCAGGTACGCCTGTCATGTGGCTCCAGAGCGCGTGGTACTCCTCCTCGTTATCATCTTCGCCCCATCCTAGGTGATGATCGTGATAGTGCTCGTAGGGGATGCCGAGATGAGCAGCAAACTCATCATAGGTGAGCTGCCTGTATACCCCACCAAGATAGAAGGTCACAACCTTCTGGCGTTGCTTCCTCTTATGCTCATCCAGATCAAAGGTTGCCCAGAACTCCTGGAGGGCAATGTCTGGGAACTCGGCGGCGATGGTGGTCAGCTCGAGGAGGCCTGCCGGTGCTAGGGTGTCATGCACGTTCCGATGGTAGTACTCGTCGTGATCGAAGAGGGAATCCATGGACAGAGGGCGCACGTCAGCTCCCCGAACGTGCTCGAGCTTCTGGAAGCACTCGAAGTAGAAGTCAGGTAGACGGGCGATAGTGCGATGGTATCCAGCCCGGCGGGGTAGTGCAGGTGGGGGACCCAGAACGGTGGGTGTGACGGGAGCGGCAGCTCCTGAGCTCGAGGCGCCATCAAGTCGCGCCTTAGTCCTGCGCTCATAAGTGGTGTTCCTAAACCAGAATGAAACCAGATTAGTCAACTAAAACCCTACCCCACACTTAGTAGAAAAACTCAATTTCACAAAGAAATGAGGGAAACTAAGTGGGGTAAGCAAAGCGGAGTAACCAGTAATCATAGACAGTAAAATACATACTTAGGAACAGCCAGAATCGGATAAGCACAATCAGAGTTCAAAAAGTCAAACCGACATTTAGAAAGTCAACATTTAAGCATATTGAACCCTAATCATGGCAAGACTATCATAACTTGGAGACTGACGATAAAATATGATCTTAAATGACAAGCACGATAATATGAACGAGAATGAACACATCAGGCAGCCAAATGATCACAACAATTCAAAGTCAAACCGACATTTCTCACAAAAGTCAACATCAGAAAGAATCAATCTTATGCATAGCAACACATTATCAAATGATATGGAAATTAAGCACGGAACTCCCTAAGCATCCTAGAACAGTTCTACAAGTTCAGCTAACCTAGTTCACACGAAAACAGTTGGCACGCAAAACGAGGCAAACTGAAAAGTCAACCGAAAGTCAACCCTGACGAAATTCAGCAATCCATATGTCAAAAGATTCATATTGAAAATCTCTACAACTTACCTTGAAGCCATGACTGCTAAAAATGAACGGGTGGGGAGGAATCGGTGAAAAACTTGGAAAACAGGGAGCTGTAGAGCTCTGATTCGGCTGTTCTAGGGCTCGACGGAATTGGAATGGAGAGGGGAAGGGAGCGGAGGCGGCGGCGGGAAACGGCGGCGATGGCGGTTTTAAAGTGGAGGGTGGTCGGCGATGTTTAAAAAGAAAAGGGGAAGGGGGTTTCGGGGTTTTTTGTGAACGAAAATGAAAGTGGATGAGAGAGGGGGTGGTTCCGGAATTTAAAGAAATAGTGGGGTGATTTTCAAAATTATTTTTGGCGAAAATAAGAGGGTGGTTTCGCCGAAAATTTCAGTTCAAATGCACTGCCGGATTTTCGAAGGTAATTTCGCCGAAAATAACAATATGGTTTCGCCAAAAATTTTAATTAAAATGGCTGTTGGTCTTCAAAAATTGTTTTCGCCGAAAACATAATACTCTTCGGTCCGAAAATATGGAATAGGGAAAATCAGTGAAAACCAAAAGGCGAATTCACCGAAAATGAGGGGTGATTTCGCCAAAAATTTTGAACTGTTTGGGTTTAAAATATTTTTGCAAATCCGGCCGACTTCAGAAAATTACAGTTAAATCCACAAAAATCGGAACGACCTCAATCAACTTGCGACTGACTCTATGACACGCATACTCTACACGAAAAATAATAAATCAAACAAACTGACACTTTTGGCTCCCCCGAACCGACTCTAAAATACCAAGTTCGACAATAATTAAAAACAGACTCCAGCCGTGGGTTGCCTCCCACGAAGCGCTCTTTTATTAACGTCCTTGAGCTGGACGATACCTGGACCGTATTAGGAGACATTCCAAATTAGATTCTCCTTAACGCTCGCGTCGGAGTTCATGAAGTACAGCTTCGGGACTTCTCCGGTAAGCGTGAATTTCTTCCCGTTTGCATGCAAAAGCTTGGTACGTCCATCGGGAAGATGATCGACGAACTTGAAGGGTCCAAACAGTTCTCTGGAGAGATCATCCTTCTTGATTGTTACGATGGAAGGAATGAAGACTGTCGGCTTCTTCTTTTCTTTTATCTTCGGCTTGGTATCACCAGGATCGGTGATCGTCAGTATTTCCTTAGGAGATGCTTTCGGCTTCTCCTTCCATACTTGTTCCGGCGCCAGTTTCTCGGAACTAATTGGTGGTGCAGCTGGCTTGGTGGAAGACGGCTGAATTTTTGGTCTCCAGACCATTTGGGTCTTCGTCTTCTTGTTCTTTCCTCGAGGCCTGCTCGATTTAGTGCTTGGTGGCTTAGAAGAGGCTTGCAGTTCCTTCTTCTTCTTGGGCAGCTTCTGAACCGAAGTTTCTGGCTTCTTCTTAATAACCTGTTTAATATCTGCAGCAACAACTGATCTACAGACACTGGAAGAAGCATTAGTAACAGAGTTGACCGGAGTCAACTCCACAGTTTCAACAGCTAGGCAGTGAGATTCTTCATTCCTAGAGTCATATTTCATGCCATCTTTAAGACGGAACGTTTTCGTTTCTTTACCGACCCTTAGAGTTAATGATCCGTTGGGAACGTTAATATTCATTCCAGTAGTAGCCATGAAAGGTCGACCTATGAGAATAGTAGCATCATCTGTACTAGTATCCATAATCACATAGTCAGCTAAGAACGTGAACGGACCACATTTAGTGACAATGTCTTTAATCTCTCCCTTAGGGGTTTTAAGTGATCTATCAGCAAAGATGAGTTGCATACTAGGCGGTTCAAGTTCTCCTAGGTTTAACTTTTCAAATAGGCTCATAGGCATGACATTAACAGACGCTCCTAGATCAACTAAGCAACGTTCAATCTCAACATCATTGATGACCAAAGGCAAAGTAAAAGAACCAGGATCAGATAACTTAGCTGGATATGGAGAAGCAGGTTTCTTAATACGAATGTCAGGATATCCTTCCTTGTTCCCCTTCATGCCAGTCTCGATCCTTGCATTTGGCAGCAATGCTCTAGGAAAAGGAGGCTTCACGACGTACGGTGCAAGAGGAGGATCATCCTCCTTAGGCGCCGGCTTCTGTTTTTCTTCTTCCTCCAGAGTTTCAGCGATCCTGCGTAAGACAGAACAAGCATCAGCAATTAAGTTCGGGAGTTTTCGAGCGGTTACCATCTTGGCTTGCTCCTTCCTCGGATTTGGCTCTGTCTGGCTTGGAAGCTGGCCAAAGGGTCGACCAGATGCTAGCATGCTCGAGATGTTGTTCACGGCTTGCTCAATCCTTTGTCCAGATGCTATCTGTTCTTGATTGAGAAGAGCTTGAGCCTTGAACTGACTGTCATGATCATCGAGTCTTGTGATGATCTGGCTGAGCTTCTTATCCAGGTCACTGACGTTGTTCTCTCTTTGATGCTGCTGCCCTGGATAGGTATTGTTAAGATATTGATTTTTGGCGATTGCCAGTAGCAGTTCCATAATTACCCGGATTGCGATGCGGCGGCTGGTAGACACCTGCCGGCGGATGGTTAGGCTTCTGATCCTGAGCTGGACCAGCCGGGCGGTTATTCTGGTTCTGGTTATGGTTGGCGCCAGCATTGTAGGGAGGTCTGTCTTGATAGTTCCCTTGCTGTCTGAAGTTATGGTAACCAGCATAACCATTCTGATTATTGACGAAGCCTTGTTGGATGAAATTTACCTCTTCGGCAGACCAGATTTCTGCCTTACCAAAATTCTGACAACGGCCTCCGTTATGTGCGCAAACTCCACACCACTCACAATCGGCAACGTAGACAGAAGCTGCGGTGGCTTATAGACTTCTTCAAATGCTTCTCTACCTCTGCTTTGATTGTAGCTTCGAGATCTAGCTTGCTCCTCGATCCTTCAGATTGTCGTTCCAAGTTCCTTGACTTAGAAGCACAGTTTGCGAAGTGAAGAAGAGCAGCTTCAGGTGTTAGTGTAGTGCAATCCCCTTCAGCTAGAGAATTGACCCACTTGGCGGATTCTTCTCGAAGTCCTCGAGAAAAGATTTCAGCTAACTGCCTCTGCTCGAATCCATGATCAGGGCAGGTGTAGAGAAATTCTTGGAATCGATTCCAAGTATCATATAAGCTTTCTCCTTCTTTTTGGGAGAATCTGGCAATGCTGTCCTTGATGGCGGTTGTTCTGGCCGGAGGGAAGTATTCTTCAACGAAGTCCTGAGCCAGAGTATCCCAATCAGTATAGTAGCCAGGTGGTTTGCCAGTAAGCCACCTCTTAGCAGGGCCTTTCAGAGAGAACGGAAAAGCTCTCAGATAAAGAGTGTTTTTGTCAAGGTTTCCGCTCTTAAAAGTGCTGCAGAGATCAAGGAAGTCTGCAAGATGAGTGCACGGATTGTCTAGGGGCATGCCTTCAAATTGTAAATCCCTAGATATCATGGTCAAGAATGGAATCTTGATCTCATAGTCAGGATCTCCTTCAATGCGCGGAACGGTAATGGCAGATCGAACGCTAGTCGCGCTCGGCTTGTTATAGTCTGCTAGACTCTTCTGTGCAGGTGGTGGCGGCGGTTGATCACCATTTGGTGGTGGTGGTGGTAATCTATCATCCATGGCGGGAGATGGAGGAGGTGAAAGTTACTCGGTGTATGAAGCGGATGAAGATGACGGTACAGGTGAAGATGGAGACGAGGAACTCTCCTTCGGTTCCTCGATCTTGATCGGAGTGATGAATGGATTGGATCTGCTTTTCTTCAGAATCTGTGATCGTAGAGGTGTAGCAGAACTACCTGGTCTCTCTGCACTCTTAGCCTGTTCGGTTTGGGAGCGAGTTCAAGGACGGTGAGGCATACACCTGTAAACCTACAGATAACAAAGACAAACAAAACCAGTGTAAAATCAAAGTGGGTGGAAAAAAATGAAAGATGGAAAGTAGAAGAATAAATTGTCAGTTCTTCTTTCGAACAATCAAAAGAAGTCCCCGGCAACGGCGCAAATTTGGTGAACCTAAGATCGTTGTTCGGGTTCAAACAAATAACTAACAAAGCTCACAAAAGCTAGGGTAGATCGTATTCCAGGGGTCTTCTAAGATTGACTACTTCAAAACTGGAAAAATACTCGAAAGTAAGCAAGTTGTGCGTGGTGTGAGTTCCACGACTTCTAACTCTAAGAAAAGCAGAGAAATTAAAAGAAATTAAACTAAAGCAGATTGGAAATTTAGGGTTTGAAAACAAGGATGACAGACGAACTTAGTCTTTGAATCCCCCTTCATTCCCCAGAGCATTGGCAATCAACAGATCAGCGGATTTCGATTCTCATTCAATCAATTACTAAGACACCACCATAACTCCTTACCCTTAGGTTTAAGACCGGCGAACGTTCGCTCTATCCGTTCTAACTACCAAGATTAACTAGCCGCCCGGGTACGGTCGCCTCTCGCAACGACTTAATTAATTGGTGTAATTACTAATGATTAATGAGTTACTCTTGCAGTGAATTAACCCTAACCAGTTCCTACGAAAGGCACACTCCAATTATAAGGTTAATTGTTCAATTCGATGTTCTAAAGTAAGGCGAGCGTTCGCTTCTATCCTTAGCTTAACCAGAATCTAATCTAGGTGATCAATCCATACAAGAAACATGAACAATGAAGAACGAATCAAACATGAAAAAAACTGATTGAATTTCGAATCTAATCACCGCCGATCCGTGACCGCTTTAAAGCCCTGGGTCACTTAGGGTTCATCTAGTCTAAGCTCTAACGAGTTTAGCTACTCATGATTATTACAAAAGCAACAAAGACAAAGAAAGAGTTCATCATCCAGAGGAAGAACAGAAAAGAATCTGAAAAACCTAATTTAGACGACTCTGACAGACTTCGATCTTCGATAAATAACACTCTTAGTTCCGATTCTTCGAGGTGGAAGGGATGGCGTCACGATCTCTATCCGGATCTTCGAACTCTAACTCTTCGCTCCAGAACTTGAGGGGATTCTCTGAATTCTAATCTCGAAAAGTTGTATTTTGCGAATTATGATTGTCTCTCTCTGGTCTCTCTGTTTTGGGCCGCCGGGTTAAGTATAAATACTTAACCCTAAATTAGCCGGATCAGCCTGATATTTTTGCCGAAAATAACAAGGTATTTTCGGCGAAAATCCTTGTGTAAATGGCCGGTCACTCAGCTGCTTCTTCTGTCCTTTTCGCCAAATAGGTTCTCGGTCCGAAAACATATTGTTTTCGCCAAAAATATCCTTCAAGTGGCATCAGTCGATTTGTGATGTTATTTTCGCCGAAGACCATAGGTCACTTTCGCCGAAAATGTCTTTGTAATCGGGCAGGATTCTATTAGACTTTGACTGGCTCCTTTGATCGTTTCCGGTTCAGTTCCTCGATGTTCCAATGCCTTAGACACGTCCTTGGTTACTTATTTGACGGCAAAAACCTGTGCTAACACAAAAACACTAGAAAACCATCAAATAGACCCGAAACGGGCCAAGGTAACACAAATGGCATGAGATAGGGAAATCGATTGAATATTCGTTATTCTACCCTAAAAACCATGTCTTAAGCAAAGAAATGTCGCTTAAATGAGGCTGATAATCACGTCAAATCGACTGTCATCAACTATTTAATTGTTTTTCCTTTTTAGTAGGATTATTTAGGGGTTTTAGGATTCTTTTTAGGAGTGGACTCGATTTAGGAAGTAGACTTTAGGGGGGAGAGCTTGTTCCCTCACCTATATAAGGAGGTCGCCGACCACCCTTTGTAGACACAACCTTTTTGAAATAAACAACCCCTTATAGAACTTTGTTCTTGAAACCCTTATTTTATTCGCATGTTGCAATACTGAAGGATCGACTTATCGTCAAAAGCATCCATCTTCTGAAGTGGCGTCATCGACTTGATACTTCTGGTTCCTAGCTCTTTATAGCTAGCGGATCAAAGTCCTCTCCATCCCCGGTTCCCGATGGTTTTTACCTCGTTGCACGATCATCAACTTGCGGTGTTTATGGATCGTCTGCCCACGGTTGCAGCGGTTCACATCAGTTGGTATAAGAGCACGGTTCAAGCTCAAGGACCACAATCTATCCTAGTCTCCAGGTTACCCTGGATTCATATCCTTTACTGCTTTTTAGACAATAGCTTCGAAAATTCCCTTCTATTTCATTTCTTGTTTTCAGTTTCGAGTTGTAAGTCAAGAGAAAATTGGTGGCCATCGTACCATCAACAAAAACCCTAATCGAGGTTAAGAAAAAGAAAAGAAAGCAAGGCCACCCTTCCAAGTTATTTTCCTTTCGTTGTAAGTCTATTTCTGATGACACTCGATTTGACGTGATTTTCATCCCCATTTAAGCGACATTTCATGCCCCTTTGATGCCATTTTGATGAGTATTTGGTGTATTTGTCGTAACTTCGTGATTATAGGCTCCTAGTGCATACATTGTCCATTTATTGGCTATTTTTACCCTTTTTGTGAGCTTTTATGTTGAGCCTCCAGGTTACCACATTATAGAGGACTCTCTCACGAGTCCAGCGCTTCAAACGGGGACCAAATCGGAGTTCAAACGGGGACCAAATCGGAGTTCAAACGGAGCGGGAATCATCAAAACAAGTTGGAGCTGGTTTTTAACTAACATTTTCGGCGAAAATCTCGTGATGTTTTCGGCGAAAATTCTTTTGAAAATCCGGGCAGAAACCTAATTTTCAGCCTTTTCCAACTTGTAAAGGGTTTCTGGGGTTATATATAGACTTTTTGAAGCCAGATTAGATACACACGAATTTTGGCTGATTAGCCACGACTCTAGGGTCGATAGATAGAGTTTAGAGAGTTCAAAGATCCGTGGAGAGATCGTGACGCCATCCTTCCACCTCGGAGAGCTCAGAACTTAAAGTTAAAGATCCAGGAGATCGAAGCTTCGTCGGAGTCGTCAGAATTAGGTTTTTCAGTTCTTATCTGTTCTTCCTCTGTATGATGATTTCCTTTGTTGCCTTTGATTCTTTGTTATCGTTATGAGTAGCTAAACTTTTAGAGCTTAGATTAGATGAACCCTAAGTGATCCAGGGCTTTAAAGTGGTCACGGATTGGCGGTAATTAGATTCGAAGTTCAATCAGTTTCTCTTTGCAAGGTTGTTTTGTTCTTGATTGTTTATGTTTCTTCTCTAGGTTGATCGCCTAGATTAAGTTTATGCAAGCTAGGGTTAGTCGCCAGACAGCTTCCCTGCTTTGGCGCATAAATTTGTCTTCCCTGATCACCTAGTTTAGATTCTTGTTAAGCTGAGGATAGAAGCGAACGCTCACCTCTCTTTAAAACATTAATTCAAGCAATTAACCTTATAATTGGAAAGTTCCTTTCGTAGGAACCGCTTAGGGTTAATCCACTGCAAGAGTAACTCATAAATCGTTAGTAATTCCACCAGTTAAGTTAAGTCATTGCGAGAGGTGACCGTACCCGGCGACTAATTAATCTTGGTAGCTAGAACGGATAGAGCGAACGTTCGCCGGTCTTAAACCTAAGGGTCAGGAGTTATGGTGGTGTATAGAAACCGATTGAATGAGAATTGAAAACCGCTGGTCTTGTGATTGTCGTTGCCTTGGTGATCTAAGGGGGATTCGAAGTCTAAGCTCGTCTATCGTCCTGTTAGTCAACCTTTTTACTTTTTCTGTCTTTTTTTCCTTTGTTTATTAGATTAGAAGTCGTGGAACTCACACCACGCACAACTTGTTTAAATCGAGTAATTTGCCAACATATTTGAGTAGACAAGAAGAAGAGACCTCGAGTAGAATACGATCTAGTCTACCTTGGCAGATTAGTTATTTGACTGCACGCCAAAAGCGTGTCATCAAATTGGCGCCGTTGCCGGGGACTCTTCTAATTGTTTGAAAGAAGAGTTGGCAAATTATTCTTCTACCTTTCCGCCTTACCATTTAATTTTCCTCCATATTTCCATGATTTACCTGGGTAGTGCTTCTTAGTTTTGATGATGCAGGATTACAGGTGGGATGACCGGTACCGAGAGTGGTACAAAGCACCATATCTCAAAGACTCCCAAGAGATGGATTTACACATTTATGAGCATCAACAATGGATGGCAAGCACCCAAGCCGCGATCGACAACCTCCAGTCAATGGATGATGCTGTTGATGCATTGAACGCCGCGCGCAAGCGACTAGTGCAATCGAAGGGAGAAGATGCTCAAGAGCATTTCGAAGAAGAGCCAGAAGCTACACACCACCAGCAAAATCACCAAGAGGTGTATATACCGGCTCATCAGCATCGACAACGAACGGCAAGAGTAGAATCCGTCTTGGATGATCTCATTTTGAAGCTACAAGCTCGTAACATGGTGGATGTTGAGCTCGAGCAAACAAATCCACTAATGGAAGAAGATGCTCATCTGATGAAGAATCCTTGGCGGTGGTGGATGAAGACATAAAGCCAATCCATCCTGATGTTGAAGCCGAAGAGGAGCACGTAGAGATTGAGGAGATATCCTCACCTACACTTCCGCCGAGTCAACCTGTAGTGAAGATGGAGCTCATTGATCATGTCACGCCGTACTACCTCTTTCCTCCTCCGATTGGAGAATTCGAGAAGAACTGGTCATCCAAACAGAACCGCGATCTACTAGAGCACTACCGGCTATATCACCCTTCTGGAGTGCTACACGGCACTCAACCGCTGTCCTTGAAGAAGACGATTGACTTCAAGGAACTCCTAAGTTGGGGTCCCTAACAGGTACCGCCCGGCTCAAGGACGTTAAAAGAGAGCGCTTCGTGGGAGGCAACCCACGGCTGGAGTCCGTTTTTGAATTTTTGAGTCAGTCTTTTTCGTCGTTCGAATCGGTTTTGGGGAGCCAAAATCTTAATTTTCTTTTATTTTCGTCTATTTTAATTTTCTGTGTCAGGCCAAATTTTCGCCGAAAAATCCTCAGATTTTTCGACGAAAACTTTAGTTTGTTCAAGTCTATTTTCCAGTGGGTTTTCAAAGTTGTTTTCGCCGAAAAACTTCCAAAGTTTTCGGCGAAATGTTTAGTCTGTTTGAGTCTGTTTCTGTTTTTGAAATAGTTTTCGTCGAAAACTTCTAAAGTTTTCGGCGAAAATGTTTAGTTAAGTCGTCTGTCTTTGTTTTCAAAGTAGTTTTCGCCAAAAACTTCACCAGTTTTCGGCGAAAACCTTAGTTGGGTCAGAAAATTTTCGAAAACCTTTTCAAAAAAAAAAGAGTCAAAATATTTTCAAAACTCTCCTAACCGTCTTTGTTCGACTTTTATTATGTGTGGATCCGGGCACTTGTCCCGGTATCCTTTTGATCTTTTGTTGTTTTTGTTTTGTAGGAACTTGAGTAGCTACTTCGCTCCACTCCGGACTATCCGTGCTCATCCGCTACACCGACCATCACCTTCCAGGTTCTTCGTATCTCTCTACTCTAGATTAGTTCTGTGAGGACACAGAACCGTTTAAGTGTGGGGTAGGAGTCTAGGATTATGCATGATCTTGCTTGCTATCTATGATTTTGTGGTTCGAATTTGAAATTTATCTAGCATAGAATTGCTCAATTCTTGACTTTTGATGGTAAATTGACTTCAATTTTAAACAATGACATCTAGACTGTTCCACTTAGAACCTGTAACCAACGTGTTGGCACTGATATTAAATGAGTCAAGGTCAGAACAGATCATAAATCACTTCTGTAGTTGAAACTTGAATTAATTGGTTTGTTAATAACAAAGCTCGATAACACCGTTGTAAGATGATAAATGCTAGCTTCTCCCATGTTTTTCACTTCATATTTGTTCACCTGTGATTGTGGCTTGAGATTAGACGGAAATCCAATTCGAAATCTTGTGTAAAAAGTTATAACGAGCTAGGATTAAGTGGCTAAATGGTTAAATCAAGTAATTGAGTTAATCGAATCAATGTTAAGTTCTTTAAAGTTCTGAAAATAAAGCTAGGCAAGCTCGACACCTAAGTGTTCGGGTTGAGCACTAGCAAAGGCACAAATACTGTGAGCTAGGCAGGTCCAACACCTAAGTGAAGTGTTTGGTATCGAGCACTAGTATGCAGTAAATAAATTAAAGGAAGAAATTGAAACTTGAAATAATTGTTGTTTAAATCGATCCTAGCTAGAACATGTAACAAAAAGATCTAGAAATGGATGAAGTCGAGTCGATAGCCACGTCATTTTTCCTACCTCCACATCCACATCATGGCTAGAGATTAAAGTTTTTATTAGAATTGGTGTTATCGTAGTCGGTTAATTATGATTAACTATTTTTGCCAAGAAACGATCGTTGTTTAAACTACTACTTGAAGTGTGCAGAAATTAGTGAGATTGAAAATTTGTTTGGTTGATGTTCTTGCATGTGTAGGCCACTTTCTCTACGTGGAACAGTTGATGACACTCGATTTGACGTGATTATCAGCCTCATTTAAGCGACATTTCTTTGCTTAAGACATTGTTTTTAGGGTAGAATAACGAATATTCAATCGATTGCCCTATCTCGTGCCATTTGTGTTACCTTGGCCCTTTTCGGGTCTATTTGATGGTTTTCTAGTGTTTTTGCGTAAGCACAGGTTTTTGCCGTCAAATAAAGTAGCCATGGACGTGTCTAAGGCATAGGAACATCGAGGAACTGAACCGGAATCGATCAAAGGAGCCAATCAAAGTCAAACCAAAAATCTGCCATTCACACTTACAGTTTCGGCAAAAATGATCCTCCAGTTTCGGCGAAACCAGCAGTTCAAATCAACTGATGCCAAGTGAAGAATGATTTTGGTGAAACCATTAAGCCCTTCGGACCGAAAATGCAAGGCAGAGAAATCATGGCCATTTACACAAGAGTTTTCGCCGAAACTACCCCTATGGTTTCGGCGAAAATACCATCTCAGCCCGGCCCAACTAGGGTTAAGTATTTATACTTAACCCGGCGGCCAATATAGGGGATACAACTGATAATTCGAAAAACACAACTTTTCGAGATCAGATTTCTCTGAAGTTCTGGAGCGAAGAGTTGGAGTTCGAACAGCCGGATAGAGATCGTGACGCCATCCCTTCCATCTCGGAGAACCGGAGCTAGGAGTGTAACTTACCGAAGACCGGAGTCTGTCAGAGTCGTCCGAATTAGGTTTTTCAGATCCTTTTCTGTTCTTCCTTTGAATGATGAACTCTTTCTTTTTCTTTGTTTCTTTTGTAATAATCATGAGTAGCTAAACTCGTCAGAGCTTAGACTAGATGAACCCTAAGTGACCCAAGGCTTTAAAGCGGTCACGGATCGGCGGTGATTAGATTCGAAATTCAATCAGTTCTTTTTCATGTTTGATTTGTTCTTCATTGTTCATGTTTCTTGTCTGGATTGATCACCTAGATTAGATTCTTGTTAAGCTAAGGATAGAAGCGAACGCTCACCTTACTTTAGAACATCGAATTGAACAATTAACCTTATAATTGGAGTGTGCCTTTCGTAGGAACCGGTTAGGGTTAATTCACTGCAAGAGTAACTCATTAATCATTAGTAATTGCACCAATTAATTAAGTCGTTGCGAGAGGCGACCGTACCCGGGCGGCTAGTTAATCTTGGTAGTTAGAACGGATAGAGCGAACGTTCGCTGGTCTTAAACCTAAGGGTAAGGGGTTATGGTGGTGTTTTAGTAATTGATTGAATAAGAATCGAAATCCGCTGATCTGTTGATTGCCAATGCTCTGGGGAACGAAGGGGGATTCAAAGTCTAAGTTCGTCTGTCTTTCTTGTTTCAAAACCCTAATTCTCAATCTGCTTTAGCTTAATTTGTTTTAATTTTTCTGCATTCCTTAGAATTAGAAGTCGTGGAACTCACACCACGCACAACGTGTTTTCCTTGAGTAATTTGTTAGTTCTGAAGTAGCCAATCAATTGAAGGCCCGTGGAATACGATCTATCCTAGCTCTTGAGCTTGATAGTTATTTGATAGAACCAGCTCAGCACAACGACGGTTCCATCAAATTGGCGCCGTTGCCGGGGACTTCTTTTGATTGTTGAAAGAAGATCTGGCAATTTATTCTTCTATTTTCCATCTTTCATTTTTCCATCCACTTCGATTTTACACTGGTTTTGTTTGTCTTTGTTATCTGTAGGTTTACATGTGTATGCCTCACCGTCCTTGGACTCGCTCTCAGACCGAACAGGCTAAGATTGCAGGGAATCCAGGCAGTTCTGCTACACCTCTACGATCACAGATTCTGAAGGAAGGCAGATCCAATCCATTCATCACTCCGATCAAGATCGAGGAACCGAAGGAGAGTTCCTCATCTCCGTCTTCACCACACTCTTCATCCGCTTCATACACCGAGTCACTTTCACCTCCTCCATCTTCCATCATGACCGATAGATTACCACCAAACGGCGATCAACCGCCGCCACCCCCACCTGCACAGAAGTGTCTAGCAGACTATAACAAGCCGAGCGCGACTAGCGTTCGATCTGCCATTGTCGTTCCGCGCATTGAAGGAGATCCTGACTATGAGATCAAAATTCCATTCTTGACCATGATCTCTAGGGATTTACAGTTTGAAGGCAGGCCCCTAGACAATCCGTGCATTCATCTTGCAGACTTCCTTGATCTCTGCAGTACTTTTAAAAATGGAAACCTCAACAAAAACACTCTTTGTCTGAGAGCTTTCCCGTTCTCTTTGAAAGGCGCTGCTAAGAGGTGGCTTACTGGCAAACCACCTGGCTACTACACTAACTGGGATACTCTGGCTCAGGACTTTGTTGAAGAATACTTCCCTCCGGCCAGAACAACCGCCATCAAGGACAGCATCGCCAGATTCTCCCAAAAAGAAGGAGAAAGTTTATATGATACTTGGAATCGTTTCCAAGAACTTCTCTACACCTGCCCTCATCATGGATTCGAGTAGAGGCAGTTAGCTGAAATCTTCTCTCGAGGACTTAGAGAAGAATCTGCCAAGTGGGTCAATTCTCTAGCTGAAGGGGATTGCACTACACTCACTTCGGAAGCTGCCCTTCTGCACTTCGCAAACTGTGCCTCCAAGTCAAGGAACTGGGAGCGACAATATGAAGGATCGAGGAGCAAGCTAGATTTCGAAGCAGCTATCAAGGCAGAGGTAGAGAAGCATTTGAAGAAGTCTACCACACCAATCAAGCCACCGGCAGCTTCTGTCTATGTTGCCAATTGCGAGTGGTGTGGAGCCTGCGCGCATAATGGAGGCCGTTGCCAGAACTTTGGTAAGACAGACGTCTGGTCTGCAGAAGAGGTAAATTTCGTGCAACAAGGCTTTGTTAACAATCAGAATGGTTATGCTGGTTATCGTAACTTCAGACAGCAAGGGAACTATCAAGACAGACCTCCCTATAATACTGGCACCAATCATAACCAGAACCAGAACAACCGCCCGGCTGGTCCAGCTCAGGATCAGAAGCCTAATCATCCACCGGCAGGTGTCTACCAGCCGCCGCATCGCAATCCGGGTAACTATGGAACTGCTCCTGGCAATCGCCAGAACCAATACTTCAATAATACCTATCCAGGACAGCAGCAGCAAAGAGAGAACAATGTCAGTGACCTGGATAAGAAGCTCAACCAGATTATCACCAGACTCGATGATCACGACAGTCAGTTCAAGGCTCAAGCTCTTCTCAATCAAGAACAAATAGCATTTGGACAACGGATTGAGCAAGTCGTGAACAACATCTCGAGCATGCTAGCATCTGGTCGACCATTTGGCCAGCTTCCAAGCCAGACAGAGCCAAACCCGAGAAAAGAACAGGCTAAAATGGTAACTGCTCGAAAACTTCCGAACTTAATTGCTGATGCTTTTTCTGTTTTACGCAGGATCGCTGAAACGCCGGAAGAAGAAGAAGAAGAGGAGCGGGAACCAGCGCCTAAGGATGATCCTCCTCTTGCACCATACGTCGTGAAGCCTCCTTTTCCTAGAGCACTGCTGCCAAACGCAAGGATCGAGACTGGCATGAAGGGGAACAAGGAAGGATACCCCGACATTCGTGCTAAGAAACCCGTTTCTCCATATCCAGCTAAGTTATCTGATCCTGGTTCTTTTACTTTACCCTTGGTCATCAATGATGTTGAAATTGAACGTTGCTTAGTTGACCTAGGAGCATCTGTTAATGTCATGCCTGTGAGCTTGTTTAAAAAGTTAAACCTAAGAGAACTTGAACCACCTAGTATGCAACTTGTCTTTGCTGATAGATCGCTTAAAACCCCTAAGGGAGAAATCAAAGATGTTGTTACAAAATGTGGTCCGTTCACATTTCTAGCTGACTATGTGATTATGGATACCGGTACAGAAGATTCAACCATTCTTATAGGTCGACCGTTCATGGCTACTACTGGAATGAATATTAATGTTCCTAATGGTTCTTTGACTTTAAGAATTGGTAAAGAAACAAAAACGTTCCGTCTTAAAGATGACATGAAACATGACTTTAGGAATGAAGAATCTCACTGCCTTGCTGTTGAAACTGTGGAGTTGACTCCGGTCAACTCCGTTACTAATACTTCTTCCAGTGTCTCTAGATCAGTTGTTGCTGCAGGTATTAAGCAGGTTATAAGGAAGAAGCCAGAAGCCTCGGTTCAGAAGCCACAAAAGAAGAAGGAACTGCAAGCCTCTTCAAAACCGCCACACAAGGAGTCGGGTAGATCAAGGAGGAAGAATCACAAGGAGAAGCAAGCTCAAATGGTCTGGAGACCAAAAGCTCTACCATCTTCCTCCGACCCAGCTGCACCACCAATTCGTTCCGAGAAACCGGCGCCGGAACAAGTATGGAGGGAGAAGCCGAAAGCGTCCCCTAAGGAAGTACTAACGATCACCGATCCCGGTGATAACAAGCTGAAGATTAAAGAAAAGAAGAAGCCGACAGTCCTCATTCCTTCCATCGTCACACTCAAGAAGGATGATATCTCTAGAGAGCTGTTCGGACCATTCAAGTTCGTTGATCATCTTCCCGACGGACGTACCAAGATTTTGCATGCAAACGGGAAGAAATTCACGTTTACCGGAGAAGTCCCGAAGCTGTACTTCATGAACTCCGACGCGAGCGTGAAGGAGAATCTTAGTTGGGATGTCTCCTAATACCGTCCAGGTATCGTCCAGCTCAAGGACGTTAATAAAAGAGCGCTTCGTGGGAGGCAACCCACGGCTGGAGTCAGTTTTGTTTTGTTTCAACCTTGGTCTTTTAGAGTCGGTTCGGGAGAGCCAAAAGTGTCAGTTTGTTTGAGTTATTATTTTTCGTGTGTATTCTGTGTGTCATAGAGTCAGTAGCAAGTTGATTGAGGTCATTCCGATTTTTCTGGATTTAATGGTGATTTTCTGAAGTTGGCCCGATTTGCGAAAATATTTTAAACCCGAACAGTTCAAAATTTTCGGCGAAACTACCAGTGTTTTCGGCGAAACCGATTTTTAAAACTTCGGACCTGTTGCTCCTGTTTCTCTTTTTCGGTTCGAAAACCTTATGATTTCGGCGAAACCACTTCAACCAAGATTTTCGACGAAACCAAGCTTAAATTTTCGGCGAAACCGCCAGTTCAAATCAGCCAATTCTTGTTAACCTGTAGTTTCGGCGAAACCACTGCCCTATTTTCGCCGAAAATGATTTGAAATTTCACCTAATTATCCTTTAAAATTCGGACCAACTCCTCTCTCACCTTATCTCACTTTCGCTCATATCACCGAAACCCCCCTTATCTGTTTAAAATCGCCACCGACCCTCCACTACAACACACCGTTTCACCCGCCGCCGCCGTCACCGACCGCCGCCGCTCACTCCCCCTCCTCAATCCGATCCCACCAAGCCCTAGAACAACCAAATCGGAGCTTTGCAGCCCCAGTTCACCGAAAACCTAGTTTTCAACGTTTTTCACCGATTCCTCCCAACCCGTTTAGTTTTTGCTTCCATGGCTTCAGGGTAAAGTGTACAACTTTTCAATACGAATCTTTTGACATATGGATTGCTGAATTTTTGCAGGGTTGACTTTCAGTTGACTTTTCAATTTACCTCGTTTTGTGTGCCGACTGTTTCATGTGAACTAGGACTGACTGAACTTATAGAACTGTTCCAGGGTGCTTAGGGAGTTCCGTGCTTAATTTCCATATCATGTGGTCATGTGTTGCTATGCGTACGATTGATTTGTTGTTTTGTTGACTTGTGAGATATGTCGGTTTGCCGTTGACTTGTTGTTGATCGTTTGGCTATCATAAGTGTTCATTCTTGTTCATATTATCGTGCCGCCATTTGAAATCTCATGATACCGTTAATTTCCAAGTTGTGATAGTCTTGCCATGATTAGGGTTCAATATGACTTAATGTTGACTTTCTAAAAATGTCGGTTTGAATTTTTGAACTCTGATTGTGCTTACCTAATTATAGTTGCTCTTAAGACATGTGTTTTACTGTCTATAATTACCGGTTACTCCGCTTTACTTACCCCACTTAGTTTCCCTCGTTTCTTTGTGAAATTGAGTTTTTCTACTAAGTGTGGGGTAGGATCTTAGTTGACTAATCTGGTTTCATTCTGGTTTTAGGAACACTTTTGAGCGCAGGACTAAGGCACGCCTCGATGGCGCCTCGAGCTCAGGAGCTGCCGCTCCCGTCACACCCGCCATTCTGGGTCCTCCACCTGCACTCCCTCGCCATGCTGGATACCATCCCACCATCGCCCGTCTTCCGGACTTCTACTTTGAGAACTTCCAGAAGATCCCACACATCCGGGGAGCTGACGTGCGTCCTTTATCCATGGAGTCGCTCCAGGATCATGACGAGGATTCCTACCGGAACGTGCATGACACCTTAGCACCGGCCGGTCTCCTAGAGCTGACCACCATAGCCGCCGAGTTCGCAGACATTGCTCTCCAGGAGTTCTGGGCGACATTTGACTTGGACGAGCATAAGAAGAGACGGGGCCAGAAGGTGATAACTTTCTTTCTTGGTGGGGTGTACAGGCAGCTCACTTACGATGGTTTGCCGCTCATCTGGGCATCCCCTACGAGCACTATCACGATCACCACCTCGGTTGGGGCGAGGATGATGACGACGAGGCATTGCACGCCCTCTGGAGCCACATGACAGGCGTGCCTAGTGATCGCCTCAGGAAGAACAACTCAGTTAAGTCTCTCTCTCACCCGCTCTATAAGTTTATTCATATGGTTTGGCGGAGGTTACTTTTATATGTCAGAGATAAGGATCGCCACCGTATCCTTAAGGAAGAGCTCATGCTTCATCGAGCCATCTGAGAGAGCTACCCTCTCCACCCCGGCTGGGTGCTAGCTCACATCTTCAGCCTGAGGACCAAGAGGAAGAAGCAACCACGCAAACTCTTGGGAGGCAACTTCATCGGTCAGCTCATCCTCTCCTTCGGCATCGGCCATGAATATGGTCCTCACATTCCACGACATCCAGTTCAGACCGTTGGAGGAGACTTGGCGATCGAGTACGACTTAGAACTCGACCTCAGTCCCCATGTAGCAGCAGATCCTCCACTCCAACCTGCGGTCGAGTCGGAGGACGACGATGATGCTGAGGAGCAGCAGCCGCAGCCGCCGCCCGAGTTTCAAGATTACATACCCTTGCCACCCCATGAGGCAGGGTACATCCACTAGTCGCCACCATACATTCCAGATCCATACCAGGCACAGCAGCCTCAGCCTCGACCGCATCCCGCGGACATTGGTGAGTTGTACGAGCGACTACAGGAGTGGCGCATCACCGACAACGCCACTCAAGAGGCTAGGTGGACTATTATGCAACAACACATGCGCCGAGCCGACCGGCGATATGAGCGACAGCTGGAGTGGCAGCGACAGTTCGGCGATTACTTCCACTTCCCCCACCCTGACACCTCTGACCAGTGATGATCAGGTGGTGTCCTTTTCCTTATCCTTTCTTTTTATTTATTCTTCTCGGACTTCGGTCCAACTTTTTTCTGTGTGGATCCGGGGCACTTGTCCCGGTTTCCTTTTTATGTTTTATTTGTTTTTGTTTTGTAGGCAGTTGGGAGATTCCCTTTGCTTCACTTGGGTAGATTACCTCCGCTCCGAGGATCCGTGCTCATCCACTACGCCAATCATCTCGGTTCAGGTTCTTCCATTCCACTCTGAACTCTAGAATTAGTCCTGTGAGGACACAGTCCGATTTAAGTGTGGGGTAGGATGCTAGAGAACCTTGCATGAACTTGATTGCCCTTGATTGTGTTTTGTGTGCCTCGTGATTCCATTCCAGTCTCTCTAGCATTATAATAGCTCAGTTCTTGATTTTTGATGTTAAGTTGTTGTTCAACCTTTCATAATGATGCTTAGACTGCTTAACCTAGAACTTGAGAACCAACTTGTATGCTTTGATGCTAAATTGCCTGGTCAGAACAGAATTTTAAAATCACACTTGTAGTTTGTAGCCTTGATTGCATGAAAATGACCGAATCCGACTAGCTAACCAACTGTGAGCTTTTGATCCATGGCACGTAACTTGCAATTTAAATTCTTTCTGAGTGGTTTTCTGTTTACTTGAATGAGTTAGAATTTGCATGAGACCTACTCGAGACCACACGATGACACGAGTTCTAGAAGGATAGGGGCACCTAGATTCAGCTACTAAGCCAGATAGCCTACCTTAACGATAAAATCCACTAGGTTTAGACCCTTGAGCTTGGCCTGTTCTTTCGGTTCGATAATACATTACAGCCATTTCCCATTTCTTTCATTCCCCATTGATCCCCTGTGGTTGTAGTTCTAGATTGACCTACCGAAAATCGGTTTGTGGTAACCTGCCTATAGCCATTAAATAGGTGGTCTTAGCTAATAGGTCCAGACGTGTAAACCCCTCTAGCAACTAAAAGAAAAATCGGCACAAAAGAAAAAATATAGAAAAGAAAGAAAAAGAGAAAAATTTCGAAAAAATGAAGAAAGAAGAAAATCAGAAAAAGTTCAAAGTGTAGTTCAATAAAACGTTCTTCTCCCTACAAATGGAAGAACGAAGTCAAAAGAAAAGTTGAAAAGAAAAGAAAAAAATGTGTATGCAAAAAAAAAAGAATAAGTGCTAGGTTGCTTGAGGGTATCATAGGACGAGCGTTCATCATTCCACCATTGTTTGGTTAGACGGTAGGAAGCCATAGATTAGATTCGAGGGAAGTTAGTCGAAAGCTACACCGCACCAAGCCATCATCATTCATTCCCATCATCCATCTCATTATAAACCCGAGTAGTGTAGATTTCATTACGGTCCTAGCATGGAAGTCCTTCTTGACTAGATACTCGTGTTGTCACAGTGGTGGAGATGTGGTCGAAATACAAACCTATGACAGAATTCGGTAACAGAAAATGATCGAGAGCAGAAACACGTCCTTAAACACAGAAGAGTGAGAGTTCCCATTGTACTATACATATCTTGTGTGAGCAGTCTAGTCGGTCAGGTCAAATTCGTGCATAATTGGTTGCTAATTACTTGTCGTGTGCAGTTTATTAGTGAGACCAGGTAATTTGGTTGATCTGTATGCATGTTAGGTTTCTTGTTCTAGGATCGATCTGTCTAATAATTCATTGTGTTTGATTGAGCTCTAATTTAATCGATTTTATCATTTATGAACATGAGCGTTTCTATTCAGTTTGCTTGAGGACAAGCAAAAGCTTAAGTGTGGGGTATTTGATGACACTCGATTTGACGTGATTATCAGCCTCATTTAAGCGACATTTCTTTGCTTAAGACATTGTTTTTAGGGTATAATAACGAATATTCAATCGATTGCCCTATCTCGTGCCATTTGTGTTACCTTGGCCCTTTTCGGGTCTATTTGATGGTTTTCTAGTGTTTTTGCGTAAGCACAGGTTTTTGCCGTCAAATAAAGTAGCCATGGACGTGTCTAAGGCATAGGAACATCGAGGAACTGAACCGGAATCGATCAAAGGAGCCAATCAAAGTCAAACCAAAAATCTGCCATTCACACTTACAGTTTCGGCGAAAATGATCCTCCAGTTTCGGTGAAACCAGCAGTTCAAATCAACTGATGCCAAGTGAAGAATGATTTCGGTGAAACCATTAAGCCCTTCGGACCGAAAATGCAAGGCAGAGAAATCATGGCCATTTACACAAGAGTTTTCGCCGAAACTACCCCTATGGTTTCGGCGAAAATACCATCTCAGCCCGGCCCAACTAGGGTTAAGTATTTATACTTAACCCGGCGGCCAATATAGGGGATACAATTGATAATTCAAAAAACACAACTTTTCGAGATCAGATTTCTCTGAAGTTCTGGAGCGAAGAGTTGGAGTTCGAAGAGCCGGATAGAGATCGTGACGCCATCCCTTCCATCTCGAAGAACCGGAGCTAGGAGTGTAACTTACCGAAGACCGGAGTCTTTCAGAGTTGTCCGAATTAGGTTTTTCAGATCCTTTTCTGTTCTTCCTTTGAATGATGAACTCTTTCTTTTTCTTTGTTTCTTTTGTAATAATCATGAGTAGCTAAACTCGTCAGAGCTTAGACTAGATGAACCCTAAGTGACCCAGGGCTTTAAAGCGGTCACGGATCGGCGGTGATTAGATTCGAAATTCAATTAGTTCTTTTTCATGTTTGATTTGTTCTTCATTGTTCATGTTTCTTGTCTAGATTGATCACCTAGATTAGATTCTTGTTAAGCTAAGGATAGAAGCGAACGCTCGCCTTACTTTAGAACATCGAATTGAACAATTAACCTTATAATTGGAGTGTGCCTTTCGTAGGAACCGGTTAGGGTTAATTCACTGCAAGAGTAACTCATTAATCATTAGTAATTGCACCAATTAATTAAGTCATTGCGAGAGGCGACCGTACCCGGGCGGCTAGTTAATCTTGGTAGTTAGAACGGATAGAGCGAACGTTCGCCGGTCTTAAACCTAAGGGTAAGGGGTTATGGTGGTGTTTTAGTAATTGATTGAATAAGAATCAAAATCCGCTGATCTGTTGATTGCCAATGCTCTGGGGAACGAAGGGGGATTCAAAGTCTAAGTTCGTCTGTCTTTCTTGTTTCAAAACCCTAATTCTCAATCTACTTTAGCTTAATTTGTTTTAATTTTTCTGCATTCCTTAGAATTAGAAGTCGTGGAACTCACACCACGTACAACGTGTTTTCCTTGAGTAATTTGTTAGTTCTGAAGTAGCCAATCAATTGAAGGCCCGTGGAATACGATCTATCCTAGCTCTTGAGCTTGATAGTTATTTGATAGAACCAGCTCAGCACAACGACGGTTCCATCAACAGTCTAAGCCAAATTGTTAGAATTGAATCTCAGTTTAATCTCGTGTCATTTGTGAATTTCAGTGTATTCTAGTTCAGTTTGCTTGAGGACAAGCAAAACCTTAAGTGTGGGGTATTGATGACACTCGATTTGACGTGATTTTCATCCCCATTTAAGCGACATTTCATGCCCCTTTGATGCCATTTTGATGAGTAATTGGTGTATTTGTCGTAACTTCGTGATTATAGGCTCCTAGTGCCTACATTGTCCATTTATTGGCTATTTTTACCCTTTTTTGAGCTTTTATGTTGAGCCTCCAGGTTACCACATTATATAGGACTCTCTCACGAGTCCAGCGCTTCAAACGGGGACCAAATCAGAGTTCAAACGGAGCGGGAATCATCGAAACAAGTTGGAGCTGGTTTTTAACTAACATTTTTGGCGAAAATCTGGTGATATTTTCGGCGAAAATTCCTTTGAAAATCCGGGCAGAAACCCTAATTTTCAGCCTTTTCCAACTTGTAAAGGGTTTCTGGGGTTATATATAGACTTTTTGAAGCCAGATTAGATACACACGAATTTTGGCTGATTAGCCACGACTCTAGGGTCGATAGATCGAGTTTAGAGAGTTCAAAGATCCGTGGAGAGATCGTGACGCCATCCTTCCACCTCGGAGAGCTCGGAACTAAAAGTTGAAGATCCAGGAGATCGAAGCTTCGCCGGAGTCGTCAGAATTAGGTTTTTCAGTTCTTATCTGTTCTTCCTCTGTATGATGATTTCCTTTGTTGCCTTTGATTCTTCTATTATCGTTATGAGTAGCTAAACTTGTAGAGCTTAGATTTAGATGAACCCTAAGTGATCCAGGGCTTTAAAGCGGTCACGGATTGGCGGTAATTAGATTCGAAGTTCAATCAGTTTCTCTTTGCATGGTTGTTTTGTTCTTGATTGTTTATGTTTCTTCTCTAGTTGATCGCCTAGATTAAGTTTATGCAAGCTAGGGTTAGTCGCCAGACAGCTTCCCTGCTTTGGCGCATAAATTTATCTTCCTTGATCGCCTAGTTTAGATTCTTGTTAAGCTGAGGATAGAAGCGAACGCTCGCCTCTCTTTAAAACATCAATTCAAGCAATTAACCTTATAATTGGAGTGTGCCTTTCGTAAGAACCGGTTAGGGTTAATCCACTGCAAGAGTAACTCATAAATCATTAGTAATTCCACCAGTTAAGTTAAGTCGTTGCGAGAGGCGACCGTACCCGGGCGACTAATTAATCTTGGTAGCTAGAACGGATAGAGCGAACGTTCGCCGGTCTTAAACCTAAGGGTCAGGAGGTATTGTGGTGTATAGAAACTGATTGAATGAGAAATGAAAACCGCTGGTCTTGTGATTGCCGTTGCCTTGGTGATCTAAGGGGGATTCGAAGTCTAAGCTCGTCTATCATCCTGTTAGTCAACCTTTTTACTTTTCTGTCTTTTATTTTTCCTTTGTTTATTAGATTAAAAGTCGTGGAAATCACACCACGCACAACTTGTTTAAATCGAGTAATTTGCCAACATATTTGAGTAGACAAGAAGAAGAGACCTCGAGTAGAATACGATCTAGTCTACCTTGTAGATTAGTTATTTGACTGCACGCCAAAAGCGTGTCATCAATTTCTAAGAAGAGGGGATATAAAATTTGCTGCCGTTTGCTAGTACAAACCATGGCAGACGAGAGATTAGCCAACGTGGAAGGCGACCTCCAGACTCTTGGAGCTACCCTAGCCGCCGTCCAAGAAACCCTAGCCAGGCTTCAAGCTGGGAGAGGACGAGACGAGCACCGAGAGGACAGCCCTGAAGGTCTGAACCGAAGAGCCCAAAGGCTAGCTCAGGAGATTGATGATGATGTGAGAAACCTCAAGCTCACCGTGCCTAAGTTTGCCGGCAAGTACAATGCCGACGAGTACTTGGATTGGGAGAGAAGTATGGAGGACTTCCTCGAGTGCCACCACTATTCTGAATGAAAGAAGGTAATCCTCGCCACTCTTGAATTCACTGACTATGCTGCTCTATGGTGGAGCCAATTCAAGAGCCAGGTTCAAAGAGATGAGGAAGACCCCATCGAGTCGTGGAGAGACCTCAAGAGAATAATGAGGAAGAAGTTCGTTCCTGGAACCTATATCCGAGACCTACACACCTCCCTCCGGAACTTAAAGCAAGGCACGATGTCCGTGGAGCAATACACCAAGGAGATAGAGATGTTGGTAGCCAGACACGACCTCAGAGAAGAACCCGAAGCAAAGATAGCCCGGTTTGTGGGTGGGCTACAGCCCGAGATCATGCATCAAGTCAACATACTTAACTATGTTGACTACGAGGATCTTAAAGCCCTAGCTAACCGCGTGGAGAAAGAGGTGAAGAAGGGCTACACGAGAAGATCAGCCAATGCCCCGTGGAGAGGAGGCTCGAGTACAAGCCAAGCCCCATGGATGCCCAAACAGCCCCGAGGCTCCAGCTCACGGCCAACCCTAGGGATTCAGCACCACCGGTAACATCTGCTCCACCTACTTCTAAGGTTCAAAACTCTAACCCACGTCCCAGTGGAATTGTATGCTTTAAATGTCAAGGTAGGGGACATATCTCAAGGGACTGCCCTAATCAACGAACAATGGTGGTAAGAGAAATAGGAATCGAGACAGATGATGAAGAAGAGGAGAAGAAGGAAGAAGAAGAAGAATCAGATGAAGGACAACAAGTTAAGCCAGAAGGGCTTGAGAAGTTTGCAGGGTTAATCTCTAAAACCCTAGCACCCGGCGCTGCCCGACTAAGCCTGACCAGCCCCGGCGCTGCCCGACCAGCCTGACCAGGCCTGACCACCCCGGCGCCCCCAGCGCTCGGCCCCAACCCCGACTGGCGCTGCCTGACCAGCCTCAGCGCCCCAGCACCCAGCCCCAGTGCTGCCCGACCAGGCCCCGGTGCCCCAGCGCTCGGCCCCGACCCCGACTGGCGCTGCTCGACCAGCCTCGGCGCCCCAGCATCCAGCCTCGGTGCTGCCCGACCAGGCCCCGGTGCCCCACTGCTTGGCCCCGACCCCGACTGGCGCTGCCCTACCAGCCTCGGCGCCCCAGCACCCAGCCCCGGTGCTGCCCGACCAGGCCCCGGTGCCCCAGCGCTCGGCCCTGACCCCGACTAGCGCTGCCCAACCAGTCCCCGGTCACCCCAGCACTCGGCCCCTACCTGTCGCTGCCCGACGCTCCCCGGCGCATCACCACCCGACGTAGCCCCCGACGGATCACTACCCGACGAGTCCGGCGCGTCCCTGCCCACCACTCCATCCCGGTCCTACCCGACCTCGACTGCCCCGACGCGATGATGCCCGACGCCACCGACTGGCCGACGCCGACGCCCCCAGCCACCCTGACGCATCACTGCCCGCCGCCGACTTCCCACTGCTCGACGCATCATTGCCCGCTGCCGCCACCTCCCCACTGCCTGACGCCGCCGCCCTGCCCGACGTGCCCTGGCCTACCCGCGGCGCCTCCGGCACCCCAGTGCCCCGACCCAACGCCTCACCGATGGTCCCGTGTGCACCCAAGATTCAATGGGAGATCACCTCCCGACGGATTTTGAGGGCTGCCCCGAGCGAAGAAGATCCGGATGCAGACCCGGATGTGGAAATGAGTGAGGAACCCTCACCGGACACTTGTCTAAGCCTTAACATTATTGCTGATAGTTATTCAGGAGAAGGAGCTATGGAGACTGATGGAGAAAACACTAAAGGACCCAAGCCTTGGTCTGTTACTAACTCAAGTGACACTCCTAAGACTAAAGATGATGTTGAGTCTTCCCCGACCATAGCCAACAAAATAGCTGAAGTTTGGAAGAGAGTGATGAGTGCTAGAAAAGAGCCCGAGATGGATTTGGGGACAAATCCAAGGCAAGAAGCTAGTACCCGTAGGTACTCCTGCCCTCCACCAGGGTCACCTATCCGAGGCAGAACCCTAGGGCCTTACAAGAAACGTGTAGGGCCAAGAGCAGGCCACCTACAAGCTCTCAAACCAAGGTATGAGATGAAATATAGGCTAAGGCCTCCCCCTGCAGGTAGGAAAACTCAGAAGGAAGGAATGCCACTCCAGGCCATCCTGTTGGCCGAGTGTAGAAACCCTAGGGCTGAGGACAAGCCTCAGCCAGATCCTGGCCTAATTCCCAAGGGCCCTGAAGATGAGGCACACTCCAGAGACCCTCTGGAAACATTCCTGAGTACAGGAACAGGATAGCTCAAGAATACCTGGCCAAGAAGGGATGGCCACCCAAGACCACCCCGGAGCCGAGTCATGAGAAGAATAGGAGCCCCTGGTTCCAAGGCACCACTCATGGCCCGACCCTAGCCTATGAGAGCCACATATGGAGCTACCTAAGGAGATGCCCGAAGCTAGGAAAGGAAGCCCCAAGCAGAAAAGGAGAAGACCCCACCAAGGCCCAGCCCCAAGCCCTAGACCGAGAGCCGGGCCGATCGGGAATACTTTATGAGGCTAGCCACCATGTGGCCCGAGCCTTTTGGCAAGGCCCTAGCCCCTGGACAAGCCCGGAGCATCAGGCCCCAAGGCCCGACGAAGGACCATCGTTTGAAGAAGAAGCCCAGAGCCGAGCAAAGGCCCGGACCGAGACCGGCGGACCCGGCGAGTCCTAGTCCCACTCAGACTAGGAAACCCTAAACCGCCGGATTAGGGTTTTAAGTGTTTTAGTCCCATTTGAGTTGTATTTTCGGTTTAAAAGACTATTTAATTGTTTTTCCTTTTTAGTAGGATTATTTAGGGGTTTTAGGATTCTTTTTAGGAGTAGGACTCTTTATTTTATTCTTATTTAGGAAGTAGACTTTAGGGAGGAGAGCTTGTTCCCTCACCTATATAAGGAGGCCGCCGGCCACCCTTTGTAGACACAACCTTTTTGAAATGAACAACCCCTTTATAGAACTTTGTTCTTGAAACCCTTATTGTATTCGCATGTTGCAATACTGAAGGATCGACTTATCGTCAGAAGCATCCATCTTCTGAAGTGGCGTCATCGACTTGATACTTCTAGTTCCTAGCTCTTTATAGCTAGCAGGTCAAAGACCTCTCCATCCTGGTTCCCGACAGTTTTTACCTCGTTGCACGATCATCAACTTGTGGTGTTTAAGGGTCGTCTGCCCACGGTTGCAGCGGTTCACATCATAGAATCAGCTACTTAAGCCATATAGCCAACCTAACGATAAATCCATTAGGCGTAAACCCTTGAGCTTGGGCCTTCTTTTGGTTCATTATACATTATAGCCATTTCCCATGTTTTTCATCACCCCATTGATCCCCTTTGGTAGTAGTTCTAGATTAGCCTACCGGAAGCCGGTTTGTGGTAACTTGCCTATAGCCATTAAACAAGTGGTCTTAGCTATTATGTCCATATGAGGTAACCCCTCTAGCGACTTGAAAAAATCGGCACAAAGAAAAAAAGAGAAAAAGAAGAAAAACATAAAAAGTCAAAAAGAGTTCAAGTTTCAAAAGTCGAGTAGTGTAGTTGAAAATGTTCTTCTCCCTACATATGGAAGAACGAAGTCAAAGAAAATATAAAGGAAAGTCAGAAAAATCAGAAAAGAAAAAAAAATAATAATAAAGTGCTAGGTTGTTTGGGGGTATCATAGGATGAGCGTACACTATTCCACTCGTGTCTGGTTAGACGGTAGGAAGCCATAGGCTAGATTCGAGGGAAGTTAGTCGAAAGCTACACCGCACCAAAGCCAATTCCATCATTCATCCCATCATCCATTCATCATAAACCCTGGTAGTGTAGGATCGATACAATCCCTTGCGAAACTCCTATTGACTAGTTACTCGTGTTGTCACAGTGGTGGAGATGTGGTCAAAATGCAAACTTATGACATACGTGAAAGAGAAAGTGATTGAGAGCAGAAACATGTCCTTAAACACTGAGTGCGAGAGTCCCCCTTGTACTAAATTTTGTCTGTGTAAGGAGTCTAGTCGATTAGGTCGGATTTGTGCATGATTTGTGATTGCTCCTTGTTGTGTGCAGATAATTAGTGAGACCAGGTCGTGTGGTTGATGTGTATGCATGTTAGGTCACTTGTTCTAGAAGTAGCAGTTTAATAATTCATTGTGAAGGCTTGAATCTTAACTTGATCGATCTTGTCATTTGTGAATCTGAGTGCATTCTAGTCTAGTTTGCTTGAGGACAAGCAAAAGCTTAAGTGTGGGGTATTTGATGACACTCAATTTGACGTGATTATCAGTCTCATTTAAGCCACATTTCTTCGCTTGAGACACGGTTTTTAGGGTAGTGTAGGCTGTTTTCACTCGATTGCTCTATTTCCTACCATTTTGGTTACTTTCGCCCGTTATGGGTCAGTTTGATGTGTTTCTAGTGTGTTTGTAAATACACAGGTTTTTGCCTTCAATAACGTAGCCACAGACGTGCTCGGAAAGCAAGGAAACCTCAAGGAATCGCCCGGAGTTGATCCAGAAACCACACGAGTCAAAAGCCAAATCTGCCCCTACTTACAATGGAGTTTTCGACAATAAATTTTATAGTTCTTGCCGAGGAGTTTGAGCGGACAAGATACAGGAGGTTCACAAATAAAAATTTTCGAGGAGAACTTTCACAGTTCTTGCAGAAGACTTTGAACATAGCACTTATAAGCGCCCCTGAATAGAAGTTCTCGGCGAGAAATTTAAAGGTTCTCGCTGAGAAGTCCCCTCTTTCCCAACAGGATTTGGAGAAAACCTATTTAAACAAACCGGCGGCCATAATTCAAATATACTTTTTTCCACTATTAATTCCAAACTTCAGAGTTCGAGAGAGAGTTTAGAGAGTTTGAAGAGCCGGGAAGAGATCGTGACGCCATCCTTCCATCTCGGAGAGCTCGGTGCTAGGAGTTGAAGATCCAGGAGATTGAAGCTTCACGGATTCATCTGAAATTATGTTTTACAGTTCTTCTCTGTTCTTCTTGCTTGAAGATGTATTCCTTGTTTGTTTCTGATTCTTTTGTATTGAATATGAGTAGCTAAACTCATAGAGCTTAGATTAGATGAACAATAAGTGACCCGGGGATTAAATTCAGATTCAGACAGTTTCTCTTGCATGTTTGGTTTGTTCTTCGTTGTCTGTGTTTCTTTTCTAGCTTGATCACCTAGACTAGATTCTTGTTAAACTGAGGATAGTAGCGAACGTTCGCCTCACTTTAAAACACCAAATCAACAATTAACCTATTCATTGGAGTGTGCCTTTCATAGGAACCAGTTAGGGTTAATCCACTGCTAGAGTAACTCATAAATCACTAGTAATTGCGTCAGTTAGTTTTCCATCGCAGAAGCGAACGCACGGGCGGTAATTAATCTTGGGAGTTAGATCGGATACAGCGAACGTTCGCCAGTCTTAAACCTAAGGGTTAGGAGTTATGGTGGTGTCTGAGAACTGAATGAATTAGGATTGAAAATCGCTGGTCTTGTGATCGCCAATGTTCTGGTGATCTTAGGGGATTCGAAATGTAAGCTTGTCTGTCGTCTTGTTAAGTCAATCAACCTTTCAATTTGCGTTCTATTTTCATTTCAATTTTCTACTTCTTAGTTTAGAAGTCGTGGAACTCACACCACGCACAACGTGTTTAAACCCAAATATATTTCCAACTTCTTTGAGTAGTCAATTAGAGGAACCCTCGAAAGATTCGATCTAGTCTACTTCTGTAGATTAGTTATTTGAGAAAACACGCTAAAAACCTGTCATCACCTTGCTTTGTTTTTTAGATATTTTTCTGTTTTCTAACTTCTTTTGATATTTTTCCTTGATGGATTTTGATGGCCACCGCTTTTACTACCTTACAATCGAAAACTCAATACAACTTAAAATAGATGAAGATTTTCGAAAGCTTTCTAAGAACAAAAAGTAAAGGATATGAATCCAAGAATAAACCTGGAGACTGGGATAAATTGCGATCCTAGTGTTGAATTGAAGGCTCTAATCCCAAACTGATGTGAACCACAGAGTCACCGTCCGAGACCCTTCCACCTCTTGATGGGAACCACGACTAAAATGCTCCATGACCCGATCACCTTATCCTGATAGCAAGCACTCCAGTTGAATCTATGGAACCTGGCGGTTGAGTACTAAGACCCACTAGCACACGAAGTCTAGGAACCTTAGTTTCCAGTGGAAGGCGCCACTTCAAGGGGTGAATACCCTAGAGGATAAGCCGATCTAGACGACAGTCAATTCCATGAAAGTTGAAAAGAGAATTGCAAATCCATGCAAGAGAAAAACTGAAGTTTAAGTGTTTATTTCATCAAATTTTGAATTACGAGAGAGGCCGGCGACCTCTATTTATAGGGGAGGAGTAGGGAACATGCTCTCATGTTCCTCCTTTGAAACTAACTCCTAAAATAATAAAGAAATAAAAAGATTCCTAATTAAGCTACTAAAAAGTACTTGAAATAATCCTAAAATACTCTAAGAAGGAAGCAAAATTCAGACTTACAATCCTACAAGAAAAGGACTCCTTCCTAAAAAAAACTCTTAAAAAGAAAGCTGGTAAATTCCTAAAAACAACTATACGGGTTCTGGAAGATTCAGCCAAATAAATACCAAATAAATTAGGAAAATTTAGGATACCTGATCGCTTATAACTTTTCAGGAGTTCATGAGCAAGCAAGATACCATCTCCAAACTTCACCCCCCCTTACAAATGTAGTTTGAGCTCCACTAATAAGATAAGGAAGAACTGCAGAAAGCCTGTTAGCTAGAACCTTTGAGATAATTTTATAGAGGACATTACAGCAAGAGATAGACCTGTAATCCTTCAGTTCAGCTGCATTAGTGTTGTTAGGGATCAAGGCAAGGATAACTGAGTTTACAGGGGATAGCCTAATACCCTTTTCAAATAAGTAGTTTATAGCTTCCACAATCTCACCTCCAATCAATCCCCAACTGTGCTTAAAGAAGTAAGCATTGTAACCATCAGGCCATAGGGCCTTCTGTAACACCCAACTCAAATCAACCCGGTGAAACCTGTGGTTGAACCGGTTATGAGTACTACTAATGAAAAACCAATATATAAATTGTTATAAGAACCATGATTTGCATTAAATGAAATGAAGGAGGCCTCCAAATAGGTATAAAATCTGAGTAAAGATCCAAAAAACAATAAATCCGAATAAATCCCCAAGATACATAAAATCCCCCAAAACATCAATGGTCAACTGAAATGGAAATAAACTAGTCAACTCCGAGTAAATCGCCAGTCTTCACCTCATAACTGCCACCTAAAACTTCCTCGAAATCAACTCATGCTCCTGAACTCCAACAACACCACTCACTAGCCACGAGAACCTAAACGGGGGAAGAGGAGGGGGATCATTTTCCGATTGAAATTGAGTGAACCCACTAGGCCTAACTATGTGTCGAACTATGCCTCAAGGAGCTATCCCAGCACTCCACACAACACAAACCACATTAGGATCAAGTCTAGTCTATTCCACTTTTAAGTTCATATACAGTCTAGGGGATCACCCAAGTCAGTTCTTACTCTCGCATCCGTAGTTCACATCATTCATAAAACATGCATATAGCATTACAATAGTACAAGCCTTACATTCAGCCACAACCAAACCCAACCATTCATAACAACACACCATAAGCATCTACAACCAATGCACACTCTCAATCACATAACAAGGTTTAAATCTATGTGTGTTATTAATGCGCCTAGGAGTTACTCCACACCACCACCGGCCGGCCGATGCACCTCCCTAACACATGGGAGATCCTCGTGCTCCCCTACCTCATGGGGAACGCGTTAGCATCATCATCATCAACAATCTCTCAACGAGAAGTTCAACAACACCCTTCACACCCATGTCAAGGGGATCCACCCCAATGGGTCAGACTCAATCGTACTCATTCTCGAGTGGGGCAGTGTGGACTCCTACTATTTCTAGCATTTGTCATTTACAACATCACATCATTTTCAGTCACAATTCAACACCTTCCATAATTATTTCCCACATTAGACATCAAGTTTCATCAACATTTCCTCAATGATCAACCATCCCACACAACAAATCTCCTTCATACACACACTTGTTCACAAACACATCAAGGGTAAACGGCTAGATCACCGGCGATTAGAGAAAATGAGAGAGAGTGGCGGCGACTTGTGTTGTAAAAATAATAGTGAATAATCCTCCCAAAATTTCCTCCGCTTCTCCTTTAAATAGCACGCCGGAATAGCCTTGAATTTTCGGCGAAAAACTTCCCAGAATTTTCGCCAAAAATGTCTTTGAAAAACACCGAGCGGCTGTGCAATCCTTCATATATTTTCGGCGAAAACTTCCCTGAGTTTTCGCTGAAATTTTCTTCACAAATCGGAAGTCCGCCTTCTGTGATCTCCTGTTTGCAATTGCCGAGAGTTTTCGGCGAGAACTATAAAGTTCTCGTTGAAAACTTAAGTATAACACCGTGCATTTTTTCCCGATTTTGCAACGTCCATATCTCCTCCGTCCTAGCTCCGATTGACCTCCCGTTTGATCCTATGTGCTCCTTGTCACCAGTACTTCAATGCTACAACCTGAAAATGCAAAGAAAATAACTCCAATAGACATAGAATTGGCCTCAAAGTGGCAACCGGACAACAAAATAGCACTTTGCATAAAACTTCAACAAAAGCATATAAATCATAGCAAAATGAGATCAAACATGGGAAATCCTTAGGCTAATCAAAGGCTTAAAATGCACTAAATATAGTCACATCAGTATCCCCATGAATGAGGTTGTATCTGTTGGTTTTTCCATCATGTGTGGAGTACCTGTCGAATTGCCAAGATCTTCCTAACAAGATGTGGGCAGCTTCCATAGGATCCACATCACATAAAATGTTATCTTTGTACCTTCCAATGTACAAGGGAATATGAGCTTGTCGGGTGACCCTCAATTCCCCACAATTACTAAGCCAACGAAGTTTGTAGGGTTTCGGGTGTTTTTGGGTTGGGAGACCAAGTCCCTCAACCAGCTCGTGACTTACAGCATTGGTACAGCTTCCTCCATCAATCACCATACTACAAATCTTATTTTGAATCACGCACCTGGTATGAAAGAGGTTATCTCGTTGCTCCCATCCTTCCTCCACAATTTGTGCATTGAGAATTCATCGGGAAACGGCAGAGAGTCGTCAGGCTGACTTTTGGGTCGGTGTGCACTGGGGTTGTTCACGGGTGGGGCCGAGGCCTAAGCTGTCCGGGGTTCGGTTCTTGTGTGACGGCTCAGGTCATGGACCTAGTGAGGACTCCGGTCCGGGCAGGTACTCGAGGTGCTCCGGGGTCAGGTGGCGTCGGGTCGGGGGTGGACTGCACGGCGCCGGGGTCACGAGGCTCATCGGGTGCGCCAGGGTTGGGCGGTGTCGGGGCGGAGTCAGTTAGGACGGCATCGGGGTCATGAGTCTCGTCGGGTGCGCCGGGGTCGGGTGGCGTCGGGTCGGAGTCGAGCAAAACGGCGCCGGGGTCAGAGGGTCCATCGGGTGGTATCGCGGCTGGGTGCTCAGGCGTCAGAGTTGGGGCGAGCGACATCGGGGTAAGGTGCTCCGGCGTCGGGACTGGGTGCTTGGTCGCCGGGGCTGGTCGGGCAGGGCCAGTCGGGGCCAGGGCCGAGCGCTGGGGCGCTGGGGCCTGGTCGGGCAGCACCAGGGCTGAGTGCTGGGGCGCCGAGGCTGGTCGGGCAGCGCCAGTCGGGGTCGGGGCCGAGCGTTGGGGCGCCGGGGCCTGGTCGGGCAGCACCGGGGCTGGGTGCTGGGGCACCGGGGCTGGTTGGGCAGCGCCGGTCGGGGTCGGGGCTGAGCGCCAGGGCCGGCACCGGGTTATGTCAGCTTCTTCCTCCAATCAAGCTAAGGTGGCTTGCGCCTGTTGCAGGACTCGGGAAGCATCTCCTAATGCAGCTTCTAACTTGGCAAGCCTCCAATCTGCCATGGTTAGTTGGAACAAGTAATTGGCCTCACAAATCTCTCAAAATTCTCCTCACTCACTCTTGATTTTCCCCCTCGTGTTTAAAATAGAACGGATGCACTCTAATAAAAGTAGAACATAAATAATTCAGCTCCAAGCAGTTGCAAGTTTCTTCAAAGCTTTGAGGATAGACTTACCAGTGTGTGGGTGTCGGGACTTGAACTTCTAGGGTTTCCCTTGTAGCTAGGGCTTGGTGCTCTCTGTCTTGTCCTCGGGATTCCTCCTTGACAGTGGGTGATCTTGGTGTTGGGGTTGGGCAATGAAAGCCTATCTTCTATCCCCTCTTCTTAGGGTCGATCTTACTATCTCGGCAAGGGTGGCCTCTTTTTAGTTGGTTCTTTATATTTTCTTTTGACCTCTTTTCTTTTCTTTTTCTTGAACTCGACTTAGGTTTTTGTCGATGGTATGATGGCCACCAATTTTTCTTTGCCTTACCACTCGAAAAGAACTGAATACATGAATTGAAACAATCGGGATTTTTTTCGAAGCTATCTTCTAACAAAGCAGTAAAGGATATGAATCCAGGGTAACCTGGAGACTGGGATAGATTGTGGTCCTTGAGCTTGAACCGTGCTCTGATACCAACTGATGTGAACCGCTGCAACCGTGGGCAGATGACCCTTGAACACCGCAAGTTGATGATCGTGCAATGAGGTAGAAAACCGTCGGGAACCGGGATGGAGAGGACTTTGACCTGCTAGCTATAAAGAGCTAGGAACCAGAAGTATCAAGTCGATGACGCCACTTCAGAAGATGGATGCTTCTAACGATAAGTCGATCCTTAAGCAATGCAACAACGAGCAAAGGCTTAAAGGGAAGAGTACATATGTTCTAACAGAAGTTTATTGACTTCAAAAGTTGTGTCTTACAAGGGTGGTCGGCGGCCTCCTTATATAGGTGAGGGAACAAGCTCTCCTCCCTAGAGACTACTTCCTAAATAAGAATAAAATAAAGACTCCTAATCCTAATTAGGGTCCTAACACGCCTAAACAATCCGACTAAAAAGGAATAAAACATAAATAATAGCTGAAGTCTTTAATGTAGAATGAAAGATCTAATTAGGTCAAAAACCCTAATCCGGCGGTGATCGGTGGCTTTGGGCCGGTTTAGCTTCGGTGGCGTGGGCCGGTTGAGCTTTGGTGGCGGCCCGGCGGGCTTGCTCGGTCGGGCTCCGGCTGGTCTTGGCCATGGCCCGAGGCTTTAGTGTCCTATCTCGGGCCCTGCTCTGGGTGTGTCCTGATGTCTTCTTGAATTTCCAAGAGGGTATAGACTTCCTTGATGAATCGATCGGCATCCTCTTCATGCCCTTCTTTACTCCATGACTCTATGTAGGCGTTAAGTTTCTCTCGGAAGGCCTTGGTCTGGCTTCGGGTAAATGGAGGCTCAGGCCGGGTCCAGGGTTTGTTGGGCTCATCATACATGGAGAAGGCCCAAAGGCAGGCATCCCCCGGGGGCCAGCACCGACATCGGAGGGCCCCGATCGAGCCTTAGCACCCAATCAGCAAGGGCCTCGGGCCTTGGGAGGATTATCCCTGGCCCTCAACCCCATGCAAGATCAGAAGCCAAGCTTAGGAGCTGCCACCCTAGGAGCCAAGAAGAAATGGGAGGAGGAGAACCGAGCAGGCCGGTCGAGCAGGAACCCTGGATGTCGAGCAGCATCAGCATCAGACACGCCGGAGCCCAGCATCAGGAGCCTCGTGCATCTCCAAGCCCGAGCAACCGACGCCGCGGCCAATTCCAAGCCCGATAGCAAAGGCGGCGCAGGCTTTCCTAATCCGGCCCGCGCGTGAGCGACAAGCCCGACCGGATCCGCCGGATCCACTGGTTTAGGGTTTTCCGCACGTTTTATTTGTTTTATTTCTTTTTAAGTATTGGACTAGGATTTTCCCTTTAGTTTCGATTCTTTAGGAACAAGTAAGTCCTTTTTTTATTCTAAATAGGACTCTAGGCTATTATTTTAATTATTTTCGAGTTCTACCCTAAGTAGGAAGCCGCGGGTATGTCCCGGCTCCTCTAGTATAAATAAGAGGCTTCGGCCTCATTGTAAACTCAACCTTTTTCGAATCAAATTATACAACAGAACTTTATTCTTTAAATCCTTTAAGTTTTTGCTGCGTGCATAGCTTAGGATCGGTGTTATCAACAGAAGTATTCCCCTTCTGTCGTGAAGCCATTCCCGGACACTTAGGGTTCTCGATTAATCGCGACCAATGGGTCTGAGTACTTTCCCGCCCCCGGTGCCGACGGTGAGCTCGAGCGAACAACCAAGACTAGCGGTGGTTAGGGTCATCTGCCCATGGTTGCAGCGGTTCACATCACTAGGCCTACACCAGCACCACCCCCGGAGCCTAGAAGAGCCCAAGCCTCGGAGCCAAAAGACTCCTCTGGGAGGATGCTGATCCCCACCCAGGCACAGATGCCAGCCCCTGCTCCAACCAAAGTAAGATTCATGACCCGCCAGGAGCTGATGCTGATACCAACCCCAGACCCGGACCCCAAGCCGAGTCTAACACCAAGTCTAGGCCCCCGGCCAACTCCCACGGGCCCCCGGAGCAAAGACCTACCTGACGACATCCCTAAGGTACTCTTGGAAGAAGGCTCGAAGTAGAACTCAAAAGGCCTGGACAGATTTGAAGAAGGCCCCAAGCTAAGCTTAGGGCCCATGCTAGCGCTCGTATGAGGAGCTATTTTGGCCCATCCGACAATTGGCCCGTGACTTTTGGGATTTTCCAAAGGCACTAGAATCCTTATGTCTCTAGGATGACTCTCCAACAAACGGAACTGAATTTGGAGGAGAATTGAAGGAAATAGAGCTAGACCTAGTAAAGCATGGAGGGAGCTTTAAAGAGCACAACACGGATGTTGATCCGATGAAGCCCATGCTAGGAGCTAAGATCAGGACACCACCTGATCTTGATCCAAGAGGAGATAAAGGAGAGAATCCAGCCTTAGAGAAGAGCCAAGAGGCCAGCCCATGGCCCAAGTAGCTACGGGCTAAAGCTAAATTAATAAAAGGCCAAAGCTGGATTTCTGGCTAATTCTTCCAGAACCCGTTTAGCAATTTTTTAGTAAATTTCCAGCTTCCTTTTTAGTTTCTTGTATAGGAAGAATACTTTCCCTTGTACGAATTTTACTTCCTTTGTTCAAGTCCTCTTTAGTATTCTAATTAGGACTCTTTTTATTATTTCTTTATTAGTTTAGGAAGTAGCTATTTAGGAGGAATAAGAGAGCTTGTTCCCTACTCCTTCGCCTCTTTTGTAAATCACACCTTGAATTAATAAACTTCTTAAACTTCAGTTTTCTTCTTGCATTATATGCAATTCTTTTTTCGACTTTCATGGAATTGACTGTCATCTAGATCGGCTTATCATCTAGGGTATTCACCCCTTGAAGTGGCGCCTTCGACTTGATACTTCTGGTTCCTAGCTCATTTATAGCTAGTATGTCAAAGTCCTTTTCCATCCCGGTTCCATAGATTCGACTCGTTGCCTTGAAGATCAGCTTGCGGTGGTTAGGGGCGTCTGCCCACGGTTGCGGCAGTTTACATCACTAAGCGAGAGCGTGGGCGCGCTCACGTCCGTGTCCGCACTGGACTAGGAATCCTAGTCAAGCTAGGAGTTGGCGTTCTCAGGAAATCCTTCTCCAAATTGAGCTAGGATTTGGAGAGGGTTGTCCTTGAATCACAAGGATTCCTTTGGCTGAGAGGAATCCCAAAAGGCCTAAGTGGAAACGTGGCTCGATCCAAAGCCCGCCTGTGGGGCGCCCTGGCCTGGGGCTGTTGATGGTGCTGGGCTCGACTCTCGGCTCTTGCTAGTCCTGGTCAAGCCCTTGGCCATTTGGCTCATGTTATCCTTCAGGGAGATCTTCAAGGCCTCCTGGGTCAGGTACGGAGTCTCGGTGCTTGTCAGGTCAGGTGGTGGCGCACCTGGCCATGCTCGTGGCCCGTGCATGACCACGATGAACATCTTAGCTGGGCCTGGATCGTGTATGAGTTTTGCATCACGTGGCTCCTCCCTCAATTCTCCTCCAAATTCAGATTCGTTTATTCGAGGTGGATCTTGGGGCTTCAAAGTATCCAGGGTCCTTGGAATTTCCCAAAAGGCTTGAGCCAATTGTTGGCTCGCCCCAGATCACTCCACCATCATGCCCGGTGCTCGGGGCAGGCCCGACTCTCGGCCTTTGGAAATTCTGGACATGCCTTCTAGTTTCTACCTCGGCCAGGTCTTCAGGAATACTTCTAGGGGGTCTTCAAGCATTGGTGCAGGCCTGGGGCTCAGGGTATCTGACCGGGGGCCTAGCCTTGATGCTAAGACTAGTTCGGGGCCCGTGGCGGGGCTTGGCTCCGGGCTCCTGGTTTTTTTGGCCAAGCTTTCCTCTTTCTTCCGATGATGCTCCTCTAGGAATGCTTCAAGGGGATCCTAGGGATTGTCCTTGACCTCATGGTTTGTGCCCTTAGGCTCAGCCCTAGGCTCAGCACGGTGCCTAGATTTGGGGCCTTGGCCAGCATCAGTGCTTGGTGTGGCCTGACTGATATTCCTGCTTGCCTAGATGCTGAGGAGGACCTGTGCCTGAATTTAGTCACGTACCTTGGCTTGAGGAACCTTTGTAGGGCCCTGATGTGAGCATGCCTAGGCTCCAAGCGCTTCTTGTAGGGCCCCAAGCTTCTGCCTCTGGTTGGGGACCCTGGTGGGGTGTAGGAATAAATGTTGGCACCGAGGCAGGTAGGTAGGATCACATCACCTAGTGATGCCACGGTGCTGGCCCGGCGCTGGCCTAGCATTGGCACGATACTGGCCTGGTGATGGCATGGTGTTGGCCTGGTGTTGGCCCGAAGTTGGCACGATGCTGGCCTAGTGTTGGCCCGTTTCTTGCCAGGTGCAGGCCCCGTGCTGGGTGGCGCGCCGGGGCTGGGTGCATATTCGGGCTCGGCCAAGGTGACCGAGTTAGCTCCTTATTTTGGAACTGGGGCACGCAAAAACATGTTGGAGAATTTCTCTAGGCCTGCTTTGGGTACTTATTCTCCCTTTTCAAACTCAGTTTCCTCCTCTTCCATCTTTTCTTCTTTCTCATCATCTGCCTTGATCTCTCCTTCTTTTAGCATCATTGTCCTCTAGTTCGGGCAGTCCCTAGAGACATGTCCCCTCCCTTGACATTTAAAGCAAACTATTCCACTAGGATGTGGGTTAGAATTTTGAATAGTAGGGGTGTTGGGAGCAGGTGTTACCCATGATGCTGTTTCTTTAGGGCTAGGGCCCTGTCGGGGCCTAGTGCTTTGGGGCTGGACTGGCCTCCATGGGGTGTTTCCAGAGTTTGAACTCCCTCTCCAAGGATTGGTGGCAGGGGGATAGATCTCCTCCAATAACCCTCTCTTCATCTCTCTCTCTACGCGGATAGCCAGGGCTATTAAGTCCTCATAGTCAACATAGTTGGGTATGTTGGCTTGGTGCATGATGTCCGGGTGTAGGCCTCCAGCGAATCGGGCTATCCTGGCCTCCTCATCCACCTTTAAGTCAAGCCTGGTCACCAGCATCTCTATCTCTTTACTGTGCAAGTCACGTGTGTAGGCATCCAGTACGAACCGATTCCTCATCCTTCTCTTGAGGTCCCTCCATGTGACGATGGGGTCCTCCTCATCTCTCAAAACCTGCCTTTTGATCTGACTCCACCAAAGAGCAGCATAATCAGTAAATTCAATAGTTGCCACGGTTAACTTCTTTCTCTCCGAATAGTTGTGGCAATCAAGGAAGTCATCCATGCTTCTCTCCCAATCGAGGTACTCGTCGGCATTGGACTTTCCAACAAATTTAGGGACAGTGAGCTTGAGGCTTCTCACATCATCATCAATCTCTTGGACTAGTCTTCTAGCCCTTTGGTTGAGCTCGTCATATGGTCAATCTCCATGCTCCTCACGGTCATCTCCCCTCCCAAGCCTTAGTGTCGCTTGTACTCCAGCTAGAGTTTGTGCTATGGTGTTCAGTTGACCCTCCAAGTTGTTGAGTCTCTCGTTTGCCATGGTTAGATATAAAGGCAAGCAAAAGCTTTTCTATTTTCTATTCTCTCTTCTTAAACACACTCTTAGACAAAAAGAAAGAACTTGGCAAGGGTGGCCTTGCTTGATTTTCTATTTTCTTAACTTCTTTTGATATTTTTCTTGATGCATTTTTTATGGCCACCTAGCTTTTTCTGCCTTACAATAGAAACTTGAGTACAAGAATTTAAATAGATGAAGATTTTTTAACATTTTTCTAAGAACAAGAAAGTAAAGGATATGAATCCAAGAATAAACCTGGAGACTGGGATAGAGTTGGTCCTAGTGTTGAATCGTGCTCTGATACCAACTGATGCGAACCGCTGCAACCTTGGGCAGACAACCCTAAGCCCTCTAGCAATTGAAAAAAATTAGCACTAAAAGAAAAAAATAGAAAAACAGAAAAGTACAAAGAAAAAGTTCGAAAAAGTTCAAGTCAAAGTAATCAAATTGATGCAGTAGCTGAGGATATTGTTAAGAGGTCTGGATTCAGCAAAGGACAGGTGCCTTTTCGTTACTTAGGGATACCTTTAACTACTGGTAAGCTAAGGAAGAAGGATTGCAGAGGGTTGCTGGACAAGATAACAGCCAGAATTACAGTTTGGAAATCTAAGAAGCTTACTTATGCAGGTAAAATTCAGCTAATTGATTTAGTAGTAGGAGGTATGCTGCAATACTGGATGTCTTCTTTCATTCTTCCTACCAATCTGATCAGTGACATTGAGGACTTATGTAACAAGTTTCTGTGGGGAAATTGGAAGGAGGTAAATCCAAAGTGGCATGGAATCATGTTGCCTTGCCCAAGGCTGAAGGTGGTATTGGTTTGAAGGATTTCAAGTCTTGGAATGTGGCAAATGTTATCAGGCACGTTTGGAACCTGCTGATTCAGGCTGGTTCACTGTGGATAGCTTGGATTCGATGTTACAGACTGAAGAAGCATTATTTTTGGAGTGTGACATCCCTTTGTAGCTCCTGGCATTGGAAGCGATTGTTAAGGTTAAGAGATATAATCAGGCCTCATATAACAGTAGATGCAGATGGGGATACTTGTTGGGATGGTCAAGCTAGGTCGAAGCTCAAAGTTAGTGCTGTGTGGGAAGCAATCAGACTCAAAGGCACTGCCATCAGTTGGTTCAATTGTGTTTGGGCAGGATACTCCATTCCAAAGCGTTCTCTCTTTGCTTGGTTAATTGTCACAGACAGAGTTTACACTCGTGACAAGATCAAGAGATGGGATCCTTTGGTAGATACCAAGTGTGTCTTCTGTGATGAAGAGGAATCCTGGGACCATTTGTTTGCAGATTGCTGTGTCATCCAGGAATTTTATAGCAGGGTGTTCCCCAGCCTTGTTGGAAAAACAATGGCCCAAGCTATAAGCTTGGTAAGTGGTTGGAAGATGACTACAGAGATTCAGGTTCAGCTGCTTATTTGGAGAGTCATCATAAGTAGAATTTGGATTGAGAGATGTCTAATCATCTTCCAAAATGTTAGGGTAAAAAACTCTTATAGAATTTGGAAAGATGTTAGAGATGAAATCCATTGTTTTGCTATAGGCCATAAGGAGGAGGCACTAATTATGAGTTGTATATAGAGTGGTAGAGTTCTTTTTTTAGTGGCCTTCCCTTGTACTTTCATTCCTTGCTCTTTTGATGAATAAAACTTCTCAATTCATCAAAAAAAAAAAAGTAGTAGTAGAAAGTCCAAAACATTATTCTCCCTACATATGGAAGAAAGAAAGCAAATAAATGTAGAAAGAAAGAAAAAAATCAGAAAATAAATAAATAAAAGTGCTAGGTTGCTTGAGGGTATCATAGGATGAGCATACATTATTTCACCTGTGTCAGGTTAGACGGTAGGAATCCATAGGTCCTGATTCGAGGGAAGTTAGTCGATTGCTACACCGCACCAAAGCCATCATCATCATACATCCCTTCATCCATTCATCATAAACCCTTGTAGTGTAGGATCGTTACAGCCTCATGCAAAGTCCTTTTGACTAGTTTCTCATGTTGTCACAGTGCTGGAGATGTGGTTGAAATGAAAACTTATGACATAATTTGGTCGAGAAAGTGATTGAGAGCATAAACACGTCCCTAAACACAGAGTGTGAGAGTTCCCCAATTACTAAATATTTTCTGATGAGGAAGCCTGGTCGGTTAGGTCGGATTTGTGCATGATTGGCGATTACTCCTTGTTTGTGTGAAGAGAATTAGTGACACCGGTTTATTTGGCTGATGTGTACGCATGTTAGGTTAATTGTTCTAAGTATAATAGTTTAAAATTCATTGTTATAACTTGAATCTCAATTTAATCGATCTTGTCATTTGTGAACTTGAGAGTACTCTGATTTAGTTTGCTTGAGGACAAGCAAAAGCTTAAGTGTGGGGTAGTTTGATGACACTAGATTTATCGTGATTATCAAACACGTTTAAGCGACATATCATTGCTTGTAACACGACTTTTGGGATAGTTTAGTGAGTTTTCATTCATTAATGCTATTTCCTACCGAATTGGTTACTTTGGCCAGTTTCAGGTCTATTTGATGTGTTTTCTAGTATCTCTGTGAGTACACAGGTTTTTGCCATCAAATAGGTAGCCCTCAGACGTGTTCAGGATGCGATGGAATCTCGAGGAGTGACCCAGAATCAAACCAGAACTCAAACCGATCACAGAAAGAAGGAAATCTGCCCAACATATGTGTTCTCGGCGAGAACCTACATATTCTCATCGAGAATGTGTTCAAAGATATCAGTGCAATCCACGTCAAGAATCCCCAGCAGATTGTGAAGAAGTTCTTGGTGAGAACTCCAACGTTCTTGTCGAGAACCTATGAAGGAACTAATGCCAATTTGCGTCGCTAGTCACCAATTATTTTATAAAGAGGTTCTCGGCGAGAACTGAGGCCTTTTCCGGCTAAGGTTTGAAAAGCCATTATATAAAGTAGCGAGGCAAATATTGAGGGAGGACAGCTCTTACATACATCATAATACACTTTTCCTCATACGAAATTCCAGACTTCAGATCTGACAGATAGAGTTTAGAGAGTATCTTGGAGTTCCCGGAGAGATCTTGACACCATCTTTCCATCTCGGAGTGCTTAGAGCTAGGAGTAAAGATTTCTCGAGTTCGAAGCTTCGCCGGAGTTGTCAGAATTATGTTTTACAGTTCTTCTCTATTCTTCCTTGTTAAGATGAACTCCTATGTTGTTTTCCATTCTCTTGATTTAGACATGAGTAGCTAAACTTGTTAAGCTTAGATTAGATGAACCCTAAGTAACCCGGGGCTTTAAAGCAGTCACAGATCAGCGGTAATTGGATTCAAATTCAGACAGTTTCTCTTGCATGATTGGTTTGTTCTTCGTGTCTATTTCTTTTCTAGCTTGATCACCTAGATGAGATTCGTGTTAAGATAAGGATAGTGGCAAACGTCCGCCTTAGTTTAGAACATCAAATCAATCAATTAACCTATTCAATGGAGTGTGCCTTTCATAGGAACCATTTAGGGTTAATCTGCTTCTAGAGTAACTCATTAAACTCAATTAATTGCACCAGTTAGTTTTTCGTTCAGAAGTGACGCACGGACGGTTAATTAATCATGGTAGTTAGTCTTGATAGAGCGAACATTCGCATACTTATACCTAAGAGTAAGGAGTTATGGTGGTGTCTGAGAACAGAATGAATTAGAATCGAAAGTTGCCGGTTTTGTGATCGCCAATGTCTTAGTAATCTTAGGGGGATTCAAGTCTAAGCTTTGTCTGTCAAATCATTAGTCAACCTTATTCAATCAATCTGTCTTTTAATTCCATTTCATTTCATTCGCATTAATAAATTAGAATTTGTGGAACTCATACCACGCACAACTTGTTTAAACCCGAATAATTTGCTTACTTCTTTGAGTAAACGATTAGAACAGACCCGTGGAATACGATCTACCTTACTCTTGTTTGCTAGTATTTGATACCCTATTTTGCACGTTATAAAAGATATTGTGGGTGATTACGAGGTAAAATCATCCAAGATTTTTGCCATGACCTATTCGTATGTAAACCTAATCTCATACTCTTCAACCTACAAAAATAACACATAATTCATTCATTTCTTCAACCTATTATTATTTGGATTTCACAATTCACAATAAGGAGATATAATTATGTTATATTGTGTTCCTTGTAACAAAACTAAGCAACATACATTCACAACATGCATTATATTATAACTCAACCAATATTAACAACTAACAAAAGAAGAATCATTCAACTGCTACAACATAGTAACTACAACATATCAACCAAGAAGAATCATTCAACTACTACAACATTAAAACATATGAACCTATCATTGCTATAGGCTATTAGCCACAAATGATAACAAATATTTAAAGTCAACCTATCATTGTTATAGGCTATTAGCCACAAATGATAACAAACATTTAAAGTCAACCAACAAAAAGAAAACAAATTAACCATTCAACTACTAAAACATTACAACTTAAAAATTAAATAACGTACTTACCTTAGTTTGTCGAATTCCAAACCTTGAACCACTTCAAGTATTTTTCGAACCACAAAACTGATTCCAACTTCATAAAACAAAGAATTGCATGTTGATCAGGATGCAGGTTTCATAAAAAAAAAACCCCAATTTCACTTAGTTCAATAAAATTGGAAAACTCCCAAATTGAGAATTAGGGTTCACCTAACAATCTTATTTATTTGAATCTCTAACAAAATACCTGTCTAAACTAATTACACATATTCTAGACTAACCTAGACCCTAAATCATATGAAATAATCACATTCTAAACAACACCTAAACCCTAAAAACTGAATTCAAATTGGTATGAAATTGAAAAAACTACATACCTAATGCTCACTAGAACAAGTCAACACGTTAGTATTGATTTCTTCTTCACACCAATGGCAATTGAATCTGGATACAACGGAATCCAATGGATAGGCGGTTTGCAGGCAGGGGCTGCTCTGATTTCTTCTTAACGCCTTCTTCTGCTGACGTGGAAAGGCGGGGCAGCAGCGACACCGGTGAGGCAGGGGCGGGGCAAGTGGCGGCACCGGGGAGGCAGTGACGGAGGCAACGGCGAGGCGGTTTGGAGGCAGGGAAGGAATCGCAGTTGGGGGGTTTGGAGGCAGGGTTATAGTCGTCGAGAATGAGGAAATAGAAGATTCAGAGGCCTTTTATACAATTAATTTAATAGTGGCTCATAGGATGCTGTTAAAATAAAAAAATTAACAACGGCTCATAGGCCGCTGTTAAACGTCTGCGGTTAATTTATTTTAACAGCGGCCCACTAGTGGCTGCTGGTAAGCTTCCGCCGTTAAATGTACTGTTTCTTGTAGTGTTTGTTTTTGGGTTTATTTTTCTATTTTTCTAACCTCTTGTTGTATTTTCTTTCCTTGATGGATTTTATGGCCACCAGGTTTTTCTTCCGTACAACGAAACTGAAAACAAGAACAAACAAGATCAGTAAACACAATGAAGCTATTTAGGGGTTTTCAAAGATTTTATGAAAAGCAAGTAAAGATAAAAATAGAGTCGGTTCTAGTGTTGAACCGTGCTCTGATACCAACTTATGTGAACCATGACAGCCATGTGCCGAGACCCTAACCACCGCAAGCTGATTACCCTAGCAACAAGTCGAACCTATGAAAACCTAGGTGGAAAGTACTTGGACCCGCAAGCTGTATATAGCTAGGAACCCTAAGTGCCCAGTCGAAGGTGCCACACCAAGGGGTGAATACCCTAGATGATAAACCAACCTTAAGCTAAGCAACAACGAGCAAAATCTTGAAGGGAAATAGATACGTGTGTTTTGTGTTTATAATTATTCAAAGTCTGATTACAAATGGTCAAAGGCCATTATTTGTAGTGACGGATTCGGGAACAAGCTCTCCGAATCCTACTCCTATTCTACTTCTAAAAAGTTTAAAATATTCGTGATAAACATGTTTTGAGTGTATGGTCAAATAACTACATTACTAAAAGTATGATGATCGAATCTCTCGAGGTTTCTTCAAATCGTTTACTCAAAGAAGCTGGCAATTTACTCGGGTTTAAACACGTTGTGCGTGGTGTGAGTTCCACGACTTCTAAACTATAAGGCCAAGAAAATGAAATGGAATTAAAAGACAGATTGATTGATTGATTGACAAACATATTTGACAAACAAGCTTAGACTCGAATCACCCTAAGATTACTAGGACATTGGCGATCACAAGACCGACGACTTTCATTCCTAATTCATTCAGTTCTCCGACATCACCATAACTCCTTACCCTTAGGTCTAAGTTTCGTGAACGTTCTCTCTATCGGATCTAACTACCAAGATTAATTAATCGTTTGTGCGTTCACTTCTGCAACGGAGAACTAACTGGTACAATTAATTAAGATTAATGAGTTACTATAGAAGCGGATTAACCATAAATGGTTCCTACGAAAGGCACACTCCATTGAATAGGTTAATTGATTGATTTGATGTTCTAAAGTTTGGCGGACGTTCGCCATTATCCTTATCGTAACATGAATCTCATCTAGGTGATCAAGCTAGAAAAGAAACAGACACGAAGAACAAACCAATCATGCAAGAGAAACTGTCTGAATTTGAATCTAATTACCGCCGATTCGTGACCGCTTTAAAGCCCCGGGTAACTTAGGGTTCATCTAATTTAAACATAAACGAGTTTAGCTACTCCTGTTGATAATAAAAGAATCAAAGACAACAAAGGAGTTCATCATATAAAAGAATAACAAATAGGAACTGAAAAACCTAATTCTGACGACTCCGGCGAAGCTTCGATCTCTGACAATCTTCACTCCGAGAACTCCGAGGTGGAAAGACGGTGTCAAGATCTCTCCGAGACTCCAAGACGCTCTCTAGACTCTATTTCTCAGCTCTCAAGTCTTGATTATCGAAATTGTATATTGAATAAGGGGGAGACGGCTGCTTATATAATCCTTTTCCTCGTCACTGTTGGAAAAGAATATAGTTCTCGGCGAGAAGTTGGAGTTCTCGCCGAGAACTTCTTTGTAATTCAATTGTAAACTGTCGACGAGAAAATTCAATTGGTTCCTTCATAAGTTCTCAGCGAGAAGTTGGAAGTTCTCGCCGAGAACTTCTTTGTAATCTTCAGCTGAATATTCGACGAGAATTCTCTTTAACTTCTTCAATACATTCTTGGCGAGAGTAATTGAATTTCTCGCCGAGAACTTGGTGCTGGGCAGGAGATTTGTATTTCTTTGATAAGTTTGATGTGTGGGTTGATTCTGGTTCACTCCTTGAGGTTCCATCGCTTCCCGAACACGTCCAATGGCTCCTTATTTGATGGCATAAACCTATGTACTCAATGAGACACTAGAAAACACATCAAATAGACCCAAAACCGGCCAAAGTAACCAAATCGGTAAGTAATAGTGCATAAGAGTGAAAACACCCTAAACTACCCCTAAAACCGTGTTTCAAGCAATGATATATCGCTTAAACGGGGCTGATAATCACATTAATTCTAGTGACATCAATTCGCAAAAAATTGAAAACTAGAAAGGAAGTTCGAATAAAACACTTAAAAAGACTAAATAGGAAGATAAACACTAAACCGGCTAATCCAGCAAATCCAGATAAACCTTAATCCGGCTAAAATCCTAATCTGGCTCGGAGATGGATGGGATGTGAAAATCCCGATTCTGGCTCGGATTATGCATCTCCGTGTTTCCTAATCCTAATAGAACTTGGAAACACGATCCTTCAGAGCGTGGCATCAAGTTTCTCTGGTCCGAAGTGGAATCCGGACCACGGTCGGATTTCCTGGGCACCCTCGGAGCATGTCTCCGAATCCAACAAGGCTTGTTGGCGGTTTGTCCTGGTAGCATAGGGAGTCTTTGGGCATCACAAAATCTTGGAAAGCACGGGCGGATTGTCGGCTCAAGTCGCCTCTGTGTGGTGCCCAAGTGTCGGCCTGGTGCCTATGCCTGGCCTGGCTCTGGGCCTTTGTCTGATCTGGCCAAGCCTTCAGTCTTCTGTCTTTGGCTGGCCTCTAGGAATGCCTCAAGGGTGTCTCTGGGTAGGGGCTTGACCCTAGGGCTCACAGGAGTTGGCCTGGGGCCGTGGCTTGGTCGTAGGCTCGGCCTAGGGGCTCCTGTCCCAGCCCGGCATCAGCATCATTGTCGGGCGTGGCATCAACCTAACTCCAAATTGGCCTGGGGCTGGGGGAGGTTTGTACTTGAACAAAGTGACGTACCTAGGCTTGAAAAACCTCCCAAAGGCATGGCTAGAAAAATGCCTCGACCCTAAGCGCTTCTTCTACGGGCCTAGGCTTCGGCCCCGTGCTGGTGACCCGGGTGGTGTGTAGGAATAGGTGTTTGCTCCGGGTCTGGTGGACGTGGTCACTTCACTCCCTTTCCAGAATCTCTCCACGTAGCTCTTCACTACCAAGTCTTGCTTTGTCTCGCAACGGAAGCATAATGAGGAACAGCCTCAGTTGGAGATAAAAGCATAAAAATCTCCTAGCTCCAACTGGTTCACGATCATAGTTGTCGCGTCATTTAAGCATGTGCCAAAGTAGTTGGCAAGTTGCACATCTTTATACCCATGATGCGGGAAAGCTCTTAGTAGCTCCTGAAACTTGTAATAGCATTCATACAGTGATTCGTCGTCAGTTAACTTGCATGAACCACGCTATCCTCTTCTGGGAGTCAGACGTCTTGGAAAGGGGGAAGAATTCCTCCAAGAAATCCTGAGCTAGTTATGACCAGCTCATGAAATTTCCTCCGGGTTGGCTATTGAGCCACCTCTTAGCTACTCCCATGGGTGAGAAAGGGAATAACGTGAGGCGGACGACATCAGGATCCACTCTTTGCTGCTTGTAGGTGTTTCTACTATCAACATTTCTCTTATATAAAAAAAAAAAAATTACTATCAGCATTTTAAGTTTGTTTGTTTCTACTTTCTTATAGCTGTCAATATTCGTACAATATAATCAGTTATAATGTAAGGAGGTGATATTGGGATGAATGCAGTGGTGGTTTATGATTCGTAATTTGCCTTGAATCCATAGTGGTAATGTGCTACCTAAAGTTGCCTTAGTGCCAATCTTGTGCCAAATCCGATGTACCCGTGTTGATTTCATTTGACAAATTGTTTAAGTTAAATTAAAGTGTATTTCATTGCCTTGGCTTTAATATATGTCATCCATATTCTTGTTAGAATTCTATTTCACACAGTAGCACAAACAAATAATACTTTTCAACAGTTTGTTCAGTGCTGAGTTTGGTTTATTAATGATTTTGTTGTTTGTACGCTTATTGAGGGGTTTGGTTGTGTTGTTTGTGCATGGTTTTGTTCCAAGTATAGCTTAGATGTTTCCAGAAGTGGGGTATAGATTATGCGCAAAACACATCTATCAAACCGAGCGAAAAGAATTCTGCAATAAAAAAGAATTTCGGGATGTGCCAAATCAACTACTGAGGTCCAATTGAATCACAATTTGGCCATTATTAGACCATCCAACCCTGGTCTGTTCAGAGTATGATTCGTGTTGATCCAAAATACTGGTGTAGGACTTGGTTTTCAACGGACATGAAGTATGATTCCGTTGTCAACAACTTGTTAGAGTCTTTCAACTCACTCATATTAGAACTCCGTCACAAACCAATTTTCAGCATACTTGAAGATATTTGCATTCAATTTATGGAGAATATCGTCATCAGAAGAGACAAGGCAAGTAAGGGGCAATGTATGTGGTGTCCAAACCGCTGTTGAAATTATGAATGAATGCAATATCGACTTGGTACTATCATATCATTTGCAATGGAAAGGAAGGGTATGAGGTCTGACATGGTGATGATTGTTTATGTGTGGAATCGAATGAGAAGCAGTGCTCCTGTAGAGCGTGGGAATTTCCTAGCATTCCTTGCTCATACCATAACATGTATCGTCTCCGAGGGTGAGGATCCTAAGATGTTCCTCACAGACTGCAGCTCGACAAATAACTCCTCGAAGACTTATCACCATGATGTAGCCATTAAATAGTCCTAAGGAGTGGCTAGATCATGAGTTCGAAGCTATACTTCCACCAATATTTAGGGCCATGTCGGGACGACCACGAAAGATAAGACTGCAAGGAGCTGATGAGAGTTTAGGATACAAATGCAAGAGAAAAGTGTACACTGTAGCAGCACTCTTGGCCAGGGGTAAAAAAATCCATCCAAACTAAGCACAGTCAGGCGAGTTATAAGTAGTCGATCTTGTGGAAAAGACGGACATGGAGAAAAGAATGAGAACCAGGTATACTAATAATATGTTAGTTAGTTATATTACATGATTAGTGAAATTAAACTTTTCTCCATCTTGCAGGGCAACCAAAGTGATGCTTCTAACATTGGAACTAGTCATGGAGTTTATGTCGAAGGTCATGGAGGTGCTGGTCAAGCTCGTGGAGAGGCTACTGGAGGTTCATTTTTGTGGAATTTCATTTTTCTGGAAGTTCCTAGGTTGGAGAGTCTCTTCCTCAGTATTCATCATTTTGGGTTCACACAGCAGTAGATAGACAAACAAATGGATAATGTGTCTCTTCCTTACTTTGTTCACAATACTTTGCCTAGAAACTTTATTTGGAATGTTAGTTCCTGCATATCTGCACAACTATGATTCTTTCATAACTAAAAAAAATATGAAAATGATTGTCTGCACATAAACAAGACAATTCTTTCATACATGGGGAAGAAATCAAGCAATGCCTAACATTAGATCTCTACAAACTCATCTACCTACTGTCAGCCAACACACTAAAACAATGTTAACAAGCATCAAAATAACATTCATCTTCTTAAGAATTCGTGTTAATCCCTACATTTGTCTAAGACTGTCTGACTATGTTAGCTTCTTTACGTCATCTTTGAAGTGTCGGCTTGAACGAACAATAACCTCTGCAGTTTGTCACTATCTGCTCGTATTGTAAATTACTTATTTGTACTCCTCGTGGTTTATCTCAAGATCATGTCACCTAAAAAAATGTACAACTATCGACCCGAAATGAACAAATAACTCCACATAAACCCACACACATATCTTCTAGCAAACAACTCTACATCAACCCACACGAATAACATTTACCCTGTCATTTCGGCAATGATAAAACTTTCTACCGGGATTTTTGGTCGTGCACATAATCAAATCGGCCATTCTCCTCCTATATTAGATGAATGGCTAGATTTTTTAACTTGAGCAGTATGGAGCAAATATCGAGCAAATTTTTTAAATGGGCCTTTCTCAAAACTTCAATTTCACCTTCAGTTTGGAAGAAGAAGGAAAGAAAGAAAGAATATGACAATCTGTATTTAATTGGGTTTGCTTTATTTTAAGGATCGTTTGGTAACAGGATATTGATATTGATATTAATATCTGCAGATATCATGATATTCGAGTTATCAGCGTTTTTTCGTATCACATATCATGATATTTGGGGAGAAAAGTAATATCAATATCACTCCACACATATTCTACTCCACCCTAGAATATGTGGGGAGTGATATTGATATCATATTTTCGAGACACTTTTACCCCTGACTTTAATTTAAAATAACACTGTCACTCATTACTTTACTCACCAATTCTTCTCTCTCACCTGCACAAACCATTTCGACGACTTCGAGCTCAGGGTTTGCTCTCCGACTTCGAAGCTCCACAGACGGAAGTTTAGGTAGCGCCGCCGCAAATCGACGGTAAGTCGTCATTAATAATCCGTTCATACCTTCTTCATTTCTCGACTTCACCCATGTTCTCGACCTCTGACTATACATCAAACAAATCAAACCTAATCTCGATTCCATTCAATCTTCTTCAGGGTTGTAATCGCAGCTCATACACAGATCGGCCGTTACCCCTCAACCCAGGTTTGTAGTATCTTCGGTTTGCCCGTCGAGGAAGGCTTCGAAGAAGGGGTTGTGTCTTCGACGGTGACGCGTCGACGAAGATGATGAGGGAAGACGATGAAGCAGAGAGAAAGTAGTGTTGAATGAATGAGCTGTTTGGATGAAATAGAACCCAACTTGAGGTATTTTCGTCTTTTCCACATTTAAGGCACCTATCTCCTCCAGTACAATACCACTTTACCAAACAATGATTTCATGGTAATTGGCTAAACATATCAATATCAATAACATATCAATCTCACCCTAATCTCAATATCTAAACATATCATGTTACCAAACGACCCCTAATTAGTTTGTGTTAGTGGATTTCCAAGTCATTGGTGATGTGGAGACAAATAATTCTAAATGGTACGTACAATCAACAACTTAGACGAAAAGTGGACGGAAAAAATGTAAAATTAACTTTAATCCGAAGCCAGAATTTGCACAACTTGAAAGGTTTTGGAATAATTTATTTTTTGTTTTCATTTGAACGCAATATTGTGATGTGAATGAATTCCCAAGTGTTGCAGACCAAGAAACACTAGAGAGTAAGCTGAGGAACTTATTACCAAAACAAGGAAGAAAACGTAACATCAGAAACCATAGATTGGAACCCACCCAAATAAGAGCAAACTAGTCCCATTTTTAATGGTTACTCCATCAAACAAAAACAGAAACACGTCCAACACCTTCACACCTTCACAAATCACAATCCAAATCCAAGGAGATGGCGTACAAAAGAAAGCAAGGTCATTTTTCATGAAGCACACATTTGACAACGACGACAGCCCGCCTCCAATAATTGACTTACAAAAGGAGAAATGAAGCACGCAACGCAAAGCAACACAACACATGCTTCAAATTTATTATTTTGTTTAGATTCATAAATCCAAACCCAAAAGAGTTTTTTAACACAAAAAGGACAAAAGGGGATAGTTTCATATGATAAGAGGACCTATGATGATAAGTGCCATAGAACAAAGACAGGTACAGCTGTTTTGCGAGTAAACAGCCAAACCAGTACCAGCACTCCAGGACAAAAGAGGATGCTGATGGATGATTCAGAGTTTGGCCAGCTGAATAGTTGCCTTATTTTCCTTTACGTCAGTTTCCTTCACGTCCAGTTCACACGTACTTGGTGGGACATCCACCGCCGGTGAGCAGTTGAAAAACCCGTGTGGCTGCAACATCCCATCCCATCAACACACAATTATCAACCAACATACAAACCAAAATCCATCAACCATACTAAATACGTACCATGAGATGGAAACCAGTGCGCTCCACTGGCATAACTGGCCAGTCTTCCAACCTTGGGACGTGCGTCACCCCAAATATGTACCTTTCATTTTCAACCCAACAACAAATAATCAGATTCCGTTCACTTGAAACATGAATGAATGACTTGGACTTGGGAGGAACCGTATTCCCCATTACTTACCAAAGAACTATGTCGTTTTCTTCCAATTGCCTATCCTGCTTAACCCATGTCGCCAGCCCTTCACCAACTCTAGGATTTTGATTAGGAAATTCTCCTCCAGGAAACATCTCACCACGTGCATATGGTGTCACCCACAAATTGTGCTTCAGAAACGCTGCCCTTCTCAAGAACTTTGCTTCCGGACCAGCTAATGGCAAGCAATTCGAACCAGGCATTAGCTTGTACCCAGTCAGTTGTCCAGTCCTGTTCACCGTCCTAGTGTTTCTTATCTGCACAACAAAACATTATTGCTTTTTTACATTTATCATCAAAATGCACAACTAGGTGTTAAATTAGTGCAAGAATGCCTTACAATCCAATGTCGTGCTGATAACGAGTTACAGTCCCTCATGGCTTCTGATTCTGATCTCAGCAGCGTCTCCTCAGCATAAAATGCATTATTGTGCACATTCTTTTCCCCAGGTTCTTCAACTTTAACATTCACCTCAGCAACCTACTCAATATGAAAAGCACCACACTTATCATTCTCCTTCCCAAGTTCAGCACAACACTTCACTATTGTAAACTTACATTGGTATTTTTACCTGATTAAAAGCTTCACCAGATTTGCAATCAACAGCCATATTCATACGAGCAACAAAAAAGTGTTGATGAACTGGTGCATACAGTCCAGGGGCAATCGTTGTGCCATATTTCCTTACTTCTCCAGGTTGTAATGCTCCTAAGCTAAGGATTCCAGTGAGTTTAACTTCAGCTTCAATTTTTCCATCCTGCGACAATAAAAGAACGAGAAACTTGCAACGTAAACAATGGTGCTGCCATGCCAAAACGAAAAACTGAAATTAAACCATGAGAAATTTGGTTCCATGAATGGGTTTGAACCTATGCACAACATGTCACAAATAACAACCAAACCAATTCCAACACGTAGTAGATAGCTGCTGATTTTCCTTTAATGTAAAGTTTCTCAGAAGCATAGCAACCTCAGTGCAGTATGTGACTTGCCTGATAAAAATGCCAGAAGAATCCATATTCATAATTTGCCACTGTGCATATGAATGACACAGTCAAACGCCTGGACCTCCGTACTTCAGCTAAGCCTGTTCTCCAGTCCTGATGCTTCCACAGCATTCCATGATCCTCTTCATGCAAACAGACACAATTCTCAATAGTCTCAACACCTCCGGTGAAGTTCGTGAAGTGAGCATCAAAGTATTTGATATAGCCCAAACAATCACATCCCTGCGGCAGCAATAACAATTAGACCAATATAACATCAACGGAAAAATAAAATCATAAACAAAGCAGCTACGCACCTTCTTAAGAGAGTGAGCGTTTTTACCAAGACCATCTTCCCCTGCGTCAAATGCATTTTTCCTGTAATGCGGATCCTCAGGATCTCCATAAGGCACAACCATCTCTACAAAGCTTAGCCTGTGGGCTACAGGCCTTCGACCTCTACTACCATCAGTATACGCAACTGAATGTATCACCAATCCCTCCCTAGGGGTAAATCCAACACGGAAGTTCCACTACCAACACAGAGTAACAAGAACATTTCTCAATCAGTACAAGTCTCTTGAACTGTGATCATACAAAATAGACCAAGATCAGTAAAAGCATACCTTCTGCCATTCTACATAGTTCCCACTGACACGAAAACTAGGACCTTCTGGTTGAACAATTTGTAATGGTTTCACATCGCTGCGGTCAACACCTCCTCTCGTTTCACCAGGAGTGTAGTTCCTTAAAGGATCAGCTGGGGGTAATGGAACAAGCTTTCGATCCTCAAATTCAATCACCTTCATGTTTTGCATGTTAACGAGAATAAAAATACCCTCAACAGGACGTGCATAACCATTTTCCATAGGACAGTCGCTCTCTGTTCTACAGAATATAAGAGGTTTGGCAAGTCTTTTGCTAGGAGCATCAGACTCACTGTGATAACCAACACACCTACATCAAAATTAACACGCTCAAACTCCATGACAGATAATTCCACACAGGCTCTTGAAAGCAGAGGAGAGTAGCTTCCTGCAACACACAATGACTATAGTATCCTGATTTTTCTTACCACGCATCAACCATAACTAATTCCATGTCTTCAATTCCCCTTTTCTTCATTGCCTCTACAAATGGAGGGTAGTCTTTCACGGCAGCTTCACAATCAGCATATTCGGCAGCATCCTGATTGTTCAATATTAGACTCAAAAACTAATTGCAATAATAACAATAACAAATAAGTGCTTTCCAAAAGAAAAATAAATTTCAATACTGAGCATTCGAACAATAGACAGGAAGTTATTCACAGCAAACCAGACTGCTTCCTGATCGGAGTTGTCCAAGAAACGAAAATGCATCTATCATTGGTCAAGCCTCGGGTGGAGAGCGTTTTATAGGTCAAGCCAGCATTAGTTGCTTTTGATGTTAAAACATTCCTAACTACCATCAACTATGAGATGGAAAAGGTACTAGAAACCAGGCTACATTTCATCCAAGCATAATAAGCATCAAAGAGTGACCGTGTTAAGTCCAAAGAAACACACCATTGGGGGCTGAACATCCGGAATAACTTCAGACGACACCACCTTTCCCCTATGATGTCCACCACGAGTTGCGGCATGTACTTCTGATAGTTCCACAATCCAGACGCTTGTCTCATTTGAGGTTTTGTTATACACAACAAGTCTAGCTCTCCTGGGAGGCAACTTGGTAGGAATTATGGGACCACCTTTGGTCCTAGGAAGCAGTGATGGCTGAAAAGGAGGAAAGAAATATGCATCTGCCAGGGCAACAACTTGTTTATCAGGTTCTTGGAGAACCACCTCAATGAATCTCATGCTATCTCGGACCTGAAATGGGAACCCTCAGTTAGTGGACCCGAGAAAAGTCCAAGAACCATTCTGGTTTCAAAAAGATTTAAGAGCAGGAAAAAGGACATGGGTTATCATGCACCTCGGGAGTGGCTCCTGCAGCTCTCACGGTAGCCACGGCCACAGAGATTTCAGCGGCAGACAAAGGATCCAATGGATGGCTTGATTGAACCCTGAACAAGACTGGGATACCTGCTGAGAAACAACAACAAAAAATTGATTTTTTCAAAGTCGGAAGTTCTGATGCAAGAATTCAATAAGATTCCTTGACAGGACAGTTCAGATGATGACATACGAAGGAATATTCTAGTTGATATCATGTCCAGGTTAATTAAAATCATTAGCAATACTATAACTCGAAGCGATCAACATTCATTCATAATGCAAGAAATAGGACGACAATTTTACCGACTTAATTCCGATCCTGTGACAGAAATATGTCTACATTCAGAGGCATGCAATATCCCCGATAAACAGAGAAAACTCAATCAAGATTATTAGACTCAATCGAGATGAAAAGGTTGTTCGACAAAAAAAAAAAAAAAAAAAAAGAGTCGTGATCCACTTAATAAAGAAAACGTGATAATCTGGAGGAAATGAACAACGATTATCAGGAATAAGACATTAACAGCCGCCAAAACGCAACACGATTTACACAGAAGCGAGAGAGGGAGTGAGAAGGAGGGGAGGAGTACCTTTGGAAGCCAAAGTGGCGGAAGATTCAGGAAGGGAATCAACTGGAGGAATCAAGGACGTCATAGCCTTGACGGCGATCTTATCGTCTCTCCGGCGATGATCGACGGATGGAACGGTCCAATCCTGGACAGCATTCTCAGGGACAGAGGACTGAGGTGCAGTAGCCTGACGAGGAAGAAGAGAACGGGAATCACCGTTGCAACAGGCAGAAGAAGGGGAAGAAATCTTCGTTTTTTCCGAAGCTGAGGCCATTGTAAGGGATTCGCAAGCTCACCAATTCCACCAAGGTAAGACTCTTTACAATCTACTGACATACAGCAATCAGCTTCTTCACCTCTTACTCTAACTCCCTTCTCCACTTCGCCACTCTCCCTATCTATGAATCTCTTTATTATATAATTGATTTTTATAAATGGGGGGGTGTTTGATTCAGAAAAGGATACAAAGAAGAGTGTTTCTAAACCGTGATCAGAGCAGACAAGTTAGGGTTTTCTATAGATGAAAAATAATAATAGGAAACAGAATCAATCTAAAAAGGCGGAGATAAGAGTGGGAGTCTGATCCACGGGAGAAGCACAGATTGTGAGTTGGAGTTGGAATGGGACTGTGAGATGGACTGGGTAATACCAAAATTATATAAAGGGTGCTGCTTCGCCAACAACCAAAAACAAAAGGTAAAGATGGACTTACGTGCTGACGTGTACGTAGTCATTTCTCTTCTTTTTTTAAAAAAAAATTTATTTCTGGAGTTATTTGGTAATCATACCCCGGGCATTTTTTTCGGTGACAAAGTCATTACTTTGTCACCAATACAAAGTTTAATCCTCACCCTTAATCTCATCCTAACTACCTAATTAGATATTTAATTGAATTTAAAATTATTAATTAAACTCACTCCTTCGGCTGCCACTTATAACCGCCTGCGTTGTTTAATAGGCCATTATTATAATAATTTTTTAATTATCTCCTCCTAAAAAATATGGAACAATATATTTTTTTAACTAATTTACCTAGGATTAATCTTCTTCCTCCTCTTATATTTACGCCATGGAGACTTAAAATTTCAGCCATCACTTTCATTTTTTTAAACAGCAGTCACCATTAAAATTAGATCCCAAGTTCAAGTTCGAATTTTGTAATGGATGAACCCGGTTAGAGTTCCCAAGTCAACAAACCTTCTGGAAATACTAGTACTCAGAATATACTAGTATTCTGTAAATACTAGTACTGATTCTACCATGACATTGCTTTCTTTATAACACACAAAATTGAAAGAAAAAAAAACACATATTTAACCACAAAAGTGAGATGATTCAGAGTAAAGCTTTAACACTTGTAAAGGTAATGTTAATCATTTATAGGTCATGGATGATCAAGAGCAACAAAGGATCTTGAAGGAAGTGAACAAGTAGTCATACACAGTGCAAGTATTTTAGGAAAAGACAAATGGGAAATCCATTGATTAGTTCTACAGCGCACTTGAAATAGTTAGGCAACTTAATATAAAGGTTTTTCCACCTAAAATGGAATGAAAGGCTAGCTTCTACTAAATACAATTACAATAGTAATTTATAGCAGAAGTCATTTCGACACTAAGAGATCCAACAGTTATACTTATCTTTAAACATGTTTAGACACAAATGCTCCTCTAGCTTCTGCAAACATACCGACCAAAGATCATAAAAAAGATTGATCCAATTAAAACATTATGAGCACCAACAAACAGGCATCTTGAAGAATTTATACACTGTAATTACTTGAACTAGATATAACAGGAGCTGATACATGATCGAGAGAAATAAGAAAATACATGTTTCGTGATTCGCATACTAGTACTACGAATATACAAGTATTGTACACATACTAGTACTGCGAATATACAAGTATTGTACACATACTAGTACTGATTCTACTACAACACGTAATGAGCACAATCACAAATAAACTGGTATAGGGTAGTGATAATAGCACTGAATCCCAATTATTCACAACGTTTCGAGCATCATACAACCAGATAAGCAGACATTAACATGCTTACCTCAAGTTCATGATGTCAATAAAGAACATCAAAACATCAATGAATCCTAAATGCAAGCATGGACGTAGAACTTTAACACTTCTAGTATGATCTAAAAACAAACAATTCACTTCTCCCGACAGCCTAACCCCCAATTTCGTACACAATCCTTTGTTGAATAATACAAGTACTCAAACTATGGGATGTACACATACAGAAATGGCCAAACAAATAGTAAACAAACAATTGCAGTTGTTATGCTCAAAATCATAGTCTAACCCTTCTCAATTCTTTGGAAATTGACCACTATTGCAAATCAATAGCAGGAGCAGGGTATTATAATCTGAATTCTCGAGTTCAAAAGCCTGTGACTGCAGCAAAGATGGAATCGGAGAAATCAGACGAATTAGCCTCAGAGATAGACATGCAAACAAAAAAAGGAGGGAAGAACCGGCGAGAGTGGCTTACCGTGTGCCTTCGTCGGCAGAGGAGCTTTGGCTGCTTCCCCATGCTGATCAACGGAAGAGTGCCCGAATGCGGCTGCTATAATCGATAAATAAGCGGCGGGGAGGGAATAGATGATCGGCGACGACATAACAGATGATCGGCGGCGACATAACAGATGAGCGGCGGCGAAGGAAGATGGAAGGGCTGACCGGCGACGAGGGAAGAGTCAAGGTGATCGGCGCTGTCAACAGAAGGAAGAATGGAGAACACGATGGAGATGGAGGGGGGTTGAGAGTAACCTAGGTCAGGGAGGCGGCTGGGTATTGTAAAAAATTGGGTCAGTAATAAACCACCATTAAATACTAGTAGTCTGCACCGTTGGATTATGTTAGAGTAGATCTAAGGGCTACGGGTTAATTTTGTATAGGGGACAAAGTCTTCCCTTTGTCACCCACCGGGCTCCGCCCCCCCCCCCCCCCCCCGCATTCAGATATCTTCCATATTTGTATTCTCATTTATTATTTCCGTTCTATTTAAAATTAATCAGTTCTGTTAATTGTTGGGACCAGATCCGGACCCAATCCTTTCAGGGTTGGACCGGTTCCAACCAAAATTTGGAGGGGCATTTCTGGTATTTTGAATTAATAAACCCTATTCTATTATCCTCTTCATCCACGGCGCCGTCATCCATCATATCTTCATCCCCTCCCCGCAGACAAGAAGCACCGCCCAAAAAGTTGTCGACGTCATCTTTCTTCTTCTATGGCGACGAGGATGAGCTAATGGGGACGCCGACGTTCCCAGATCTCCTTATGCGTTCAACAACAATCTCATCGGCGTAGAGCAGAGACAATGGAGGGTGGTGTTTAGCTCTGTCGATTGGACAACCAGGGGGTGTGGAGGAGGAAGGAAATCGTCGACAATTAGATAGGCAATCGCTGCCGTGAAGCCCACTTGAAAGGTTTTTTAGTCATTCGACTTGCTCCTCATTGACGACGGATCAGGACATCGACCGGCTGAGTGGCGGCGGCGAACCGCAACGACCAGAGGAGTGGCGGAGAAATGTTGGAAGATTTGAAGGTTGAAGAAGAATGACTGTGTTTTTAATAGTTAAGTTAAGTGGCTGATTTGTTATCGAGTGAACTTTAGTGATTGATTTGTTATTAAGTTAAGTTAAGTACTTATTTGCCTGTACAAATACTTTGGGTTGTCCCTAGCAACTATTTTGAAAATTTACAGTTTCAGTCAATAAATTTTACGTTGTTGACAATATTGGAATAATCTTTAAATTATATAATTGATTGGTTGACTAGTTAACTTATTAGATAATTAGTTTTTTTTTGTTAAGATTAGATAATTAGTTAACAACTTGATAACTAGTTAATTTGATTGGTTAACTAGTTAACTAACTTTGATAACTAGTTAACATCTTAAAAAATGTTAACATCAGAATAACATGTTAACTAATTTTGATAACTAGTTAACTAATGCTGATAACAAGTTATCACCTAAAAATGTTAACTAGGTAAAAATAACATAACTAGTTAGATTAACCTGTTAACAAAAAATCTCGTTAAAATTTTAATTATATGATTATTCGTTAACTAGTTGTCAAGTTAAAATCTGTTAACAAGTTATCAAACAAAAACGTTGATAACTAGTTATCAGTTAAAAACCATGTTACCTAGTTATCAGTTAAAAAAAACACTGTTAACTAGTTAACAGCAAAAAAAGGTGTTAACTAGTTAACTAATTTTTAAAACGGTCTTATCTAGTTAACTAATTTTAAAAAAATGTGTTATCTAGTTATCAATAAAAAAATTTATTAACTAGTTATCAGTTTAAAAACCATGTTAATTAGTTATTAATAAAAAAACATGTTAACTAGTTATCAATAAAAAAACATTGTTAACTAGTTATCAGGTTAAAATTTGTTAACAAGTTATCAAACAAAAAACGATGTTAACTAGTTATCAGTTAAAAACCATGTTAACTAGTTATTAGTTAAAAAAAAGCACTGCAAAAAAAGGTGTTAACTAGTTTTTTTTAAAGAAAAAAAAGTCGTCGAAGTCTCACCGGAAAAATCATCGGCTACAGCGGCCGGTTGTCTAAGAAAGGGTTGGACTGGATTCCAACACAAGAAATGGTTGGAGCTGGATCCGCCTCCTTAATGGTTAACTAAATTTAATATTTTAATGCAATAAATTAATTAATATTTTAATTATTTTTTACAAAATCAGTTAAGATCTTATTAATTAAAATAATTGATTTGGTGGCTTTAGATCAAATTGCATATTGGACAGAAAAATTACATGTTTGAGATTTAAATTATCTTGTCGACAAGTGATTTTAGACCCCATTTGAAATTTCTATTGATTTCGTGGTGCGAGGATCCCGATGTTAGACGAGGAGTTGGTGCAAAACGTGTTTATCGAGAGGAATGTTGGTAGATTCCTAGAGTTTTCGCTATTGAGTCCCAATAATTTGTGATGAACTAATATGACATTTTGAATAGAATGTAGTTTACTCAGTCAAGTCGGCATGCAGAGTTTTCATGGAAAGAATTATGGATCGTACGATGATGCATGTGGGTGGGGTGTGGAGTACTTTATTACAACAAATATGTGTATGTAGATGTATACCCGTAGTCGCGGATAGGAACCGCAACAATGGCTAGCAACTTTACTTGTGATGATATAACGACCAACAACAATAGTCGCGGATAATTTTCAATTTATGTGATGAAGGCTATCTGCGGCAACGGTTGTCGCGAATAATTAAATTTTTCCACGACAAAGGATATTGGCGACGACGGTTGTCGCAGATAATTATAATTTTTGTGACAATCGGAGATGATCTGCTCTCTCTTATTATTTCTTCTCTCTCTCAATCTGTTAAACTCAACCGCCTCTTACTTTTATTCGTCAAAAAAGACGAACGACATTACGAAACCTCTGATAATAACCGCCATTATAGATTCCTTCAAGCCTCACTACAATCTCCATCATGCTCGAACTGGCGCCACTTTGTGGATCAAAGAAATCCTCCAATCGTCCCTTTCCAATCTGATTAACTACAAGATTCACCAAATTAATCTCGATCGACATCCTGGAGTATTCTACAGGTTTCCTCCCCGTCATAGAATTATTGAGTAAAATTTTGAATGGTAGGTAAATTTTGCGAAGCCGGTGGAATTAGAGGTGGCAATGAAAAAAATTAGTGGTTAGGAAGATGGATATGGCGGGGTTTTTTAAATAATATTTTTCATTGTAGCGGATACTCAAGTTGTCAAACTGGACGAGTCGACATTTAATCATCTATAAAAAAATAAATTATCTGAGACAAAGGATCCCAGATGATCGTTGTCGCGATTGACGGATCTGCGTCAACCCTCGTTGTATGGGCAACCGTTGTCTCAATGCAACATCCAAGACAACGATCTCTATTGTAGGCATATCCGCGGCGACGACAAGATATATCTGTGACAATGATCGCTTTTTTGTTGTAGGGCTTTATAGGTAATACATGCACCTCTTAAAATGAAACATTTGACGTAGAGGCTAGGTAGGAACGTTGTACCAACGTGATTGGCTTTACAAAAAACAGGCGTGACAGTGTCATTGGAGTGTGGAGTGTGTGGACCTGGGCTAGAAGATTCATGGCACTTGTTTATTAGATGTGAGTTGGAAAAGCATAGTTGGCTCGCATCGGGGCTATAGAGCACTATCGGAGCTAGCATGAGCGAGCATTACTCGTTCACAGAGTGACTTCTTAACCTCATGGAGTCACATGTGGACTTGATGACACTAGAATTATCGTGATTATCAGCCCCGTTTAAGTTACATTTCATTGCTTGTACCACGACTTTTGGGGTAGTTTAGTGGATTTTCATTCATTGACGCTATTCCCTACTGAATTGGTTACTTTGGCCCATTTCGGGTCTATTTGATGTGTTTTCTAGTGTCTCTGTGAGTACACAGGTTTTTGGCATCGAATATGTAGCCGACGGACATGGTCGGGAAGCGATGGAGCTCAAGAAATGACCCGGGATCGATCCAGAACTCAAACCAACCAGAAATGACCTGGGAAGCTGCCCAGCATTAAAGATTTCGGCGAGAACTCCCAATATTCTCGCCGAAATGTCATTCAGGAAGTAATTAAACTTATCGTCGCTAATTAAGAAAAGGATTACACAGAAGTTTACGGCGAGAACTTTGCTGAAAACATTATGAAGAAGCAATCAAGAAATCCGGCGCTGAAATTATCAAAGAGTTTGCAAGGAATTTTTTGGCGACAACTTCCAATGTTCTCACTGAAAACTTGCCCCTATTCCGGCACAGATTTGGAAAAGCAACTATTTAAGCAAACCTCAACCCCAATTGAAGGGGAACGAAATTTTAGACCTTCTACACCCATAGGAGAGAGTTGAGAGCTTATTTCGGAGGAATCAGAGAGATCCTGACACCATCAACCCATCCCGGAAGACGCTCGGAGCAAGGAGTTGCAGATTTCTCGAGATTGAAGCTTCACAGAATCGTCAAAATTAGGTTTTACAGTTCTTCTCTGTTCTTCCTTTCTGAGATGAATTATATGATTTTCTTTGATTCTCTTGTATCGAATATGAGTAGCTAAACTCTTGTAGCTTAGATTAGATGAACCCTAAGTGACCTGAGGCTTTAAAGCGGTCACGGATCGGCACTAATTAGATTCTAATTCAGACAGTTTCTTCTTCATAATTGATTTGTTCTTAATTCTTGTTTCTTTTCTAGCTTGATCACCTTGATTAGATTTTTGTTAAAATAAGGATAGTTGGAGAACGCATGCCTTGTTTTTAGAACCTCAAATCAATTAATTAAGCTATTCAATGGAGTGTGCCTTTCACTGGAACCGTTTAGGGTTAATCCGCTTCTAGAATAACTCACTAAAATCAATCAGGTGCACCAGTTAGTTATCCGTTGCAAAAGTGAACGCACAGACGATTAATTAATTTTGGTAGTTAGTTATGATAGACCGAACGTTCACGAACTTAGACCTAAGGGTAATGAGTTATGGCGGTGTCTAAGAACTGAATGAATTAGGATTGAAAGTCAACAGTTTTGTGATCGCCAATGTCCTGGTAATCTTAGGGGGATTCGAGTCTAAGCTTTTGTTTGTCAATCGTTAATCAACCCCAATCAATCATTCTGCTTTTAATTCAAATTTCAATTTCCTTTGCATAATAGTTTAGAAGTCGTGGAACTCACACCACGCAACTTGAATTTAAACCCGAATAATTTACCAATTCCTTTGAGTAAACGATTCGAAGAAAACCCGTGGAATACGATCTACCTTGCTTTACCTTGGTAGTTATTTGATACCTTGTTTACATTATCATAGTAAACAAACTTCGGCCAAGTGGGTGGTTAAGTGATGCAAGGAAAATATATAACCTTTTCCTCCTCACTTAGCCACATATTCTAGAAATTTTGGCCCCTTTCCCATTGGTTTCGTGGTGTTTTAGCTTGATTTGACACTTTTACCTTTTGAGGTGACAAGGGCCTTTAATAGTCCATTTTCACCTGGTTTTTATTTTTTATGTAATTTAAGGGTGCAAAATTGGATATTGCTGAACAAGGTTTCACCCAGTCCAAACGGTAATCGGAGGTCCGTAGCTCCCGAAGTGATCTCTTCAAGTTGTGGTCTAGAAGATGTATGTAGAGTGCCATAGGGAGTCGAACGCACCTTACCAGCTGTGGACATGTTTTTGGGGATATTACGCGCTCTTGTCCGAACATTTTGAGCAAAACTTGATTAAGAGAGGGGCAAGGCCGCATAGCCTTGAAAAGGCCAAAGCGCGGTTGGTCAACCCCTCAGCCACTATAAATGGCTTCTTTTGGGAATTTTGAAAAAGGAGCTCGTTTCTAGTGTCCTCCAAAGCGATTTTGATGAAGGAAGGGTGTCTCCAACTCTACTCTACCACCTCCCAATCGGTCAACACCATCCTCCATCGAGAGCTAAGAATGCCAACTTTGTTCACTTATTTGTGTAGATTGATGGTTGTTATTATTCTTTGTATGGCACACTAGACTTGTTTGAGTTGGGGGGGGGGGGGGAGGGAATCCATGGGTGTTCGTTTGGTTCCATTGGTGTGGATTAGTTGTGTGGATGCAAGACTTGTAATCACTCTTATGATTATTGATCATGACCAAGGCGGTCGATCTCAAAGATACCTAGCAAGCTAGGGTCGGTTTCACGAGGTCCCTCGATGGAAGGTTACTCTAATAGGAGGAGAGCTAACAAAGAGTTTTGTGGTGTTGGTGCCACGAATAAATCAAACAACAATCAAAGTCCACTAGCATAAGACAAAAGGTCCACTCAAGGAGAAAAGTCGACAAGGATCAAAGAGCTTGGAAAGAGTGAGAACAAGTCAAGGTTCATACAACCGGGCAAAAACAACAAAAGAAGGGATCAATGATAAGGAATGGTAGGTTGGGGGTTCACTTACAAGCTTAGTGTGCCCTATTTATGGAAATTGGGTAGAAAACGAGTCAATGCAAGACGAGTAACACTCCACGACCCTCACACACTTCATTAATTGAGTTGTGGCCTAGGATCCCTAACAAGGTCCTACTACTATGCGGATAACAAGACAATCGATCTTTCGACCAAACTAGTCAAAAACACACTACAAGAAAACTACAGATTAGTCACAGTTTTTTTGGACTATTAGTCACGGTTTTAACCGTGACTTAAAAAATTAGTCACGGTTTCTAAATCCGTGACTATATTGGTCTAATTTAGTCATCGTTTTAATCAAAACCATGACAAAGATATTAGTCATAGTTTAGGGACAAACCGTGACTAAGCTTTGTCACGGTTTTGTCGAAAACCGTGACAAAGGTTAGTGACCAAATTATAAGCTCAAACTTTCCAGTGACTGAATTTATAATTTCCTCGAATTATAGTATCAAACCCTCAACTCCTTCTGTTACGCAAACTAATCCATAAACTTATAAGGTTAATAAAAGGTCCGAATTTTATTCCATCCGTTATACAAATCAATCACTCCAGTTTTCTAGTTATGCAACTTGGTCCAGATACTTCATCAACTAACAAATCAGTCCTCCATTCTTGGTCTCTTATCTTCTCCGGTGACTCTGTCATCGTCGGCGAGTCTCGACTGCCACCGGAGCTAAGCTCCGTTGATTTCCTCTTCTCCTCCTCTCTCTCCTCTTCTCTAGTTGATTTTCTTCTTTACTTCTTCTCCTCCTTTGTTTCTCCAGTTGCTAGAGCAGTGCCTCTTCTCCTCATCCTTCGGTTTCAGATCTAGTGAGTGGTGGTAAAGGGTGAATGGTGGTGGAGGAAGAGGCGGTGACATATCTATGGATTGGGTGGCGGCAAAGGAAGAGGCGGCGCCGAATATGTGGATTGGGCGGCAGCGAAGAAAGAGGCAGCACCGGATCTGTGGGTTGGGCAACAGCGAAGGAAGAAGAAGACAGAGAAGACTACTCTGTGACGAGTCGTGTTGGAAGGGAAGCGATAAAGTATTTTGGTGAGATGTGGAGGAGAGGAATTCTGGTAGACTCACTACAAGAAAACACTACTCTAACAATGGTTTTTATTCATTTTAACAGCAGATAAGCCGATGTTAATATATCTAACGGCGGTTGCATATCTACTGTTAGGTTGAGTAATGTAAGCTCATCTAATAGCGGATAGTAAGACTACCATTAAATCTAACAGCAGATCCTTTTAACAGTGGTTACTATCCGCTGTTGAGCTAACATCGGATTTAATATCCATTGTTACCTTAACAACGGATTGTAACCACCATTAGGTTAACAACGGTCATATAACCGTTGTAAACATAACAGTGGTTTTATTTTATTTTAACAACACATTATTTTCGCTGTTAAAATACACAAAACATTCAGAAATCAGGATCCAGGAATCTAGAAATCTAGATTCATTTCCGGATTTTGAATGCAGATTTCTGAATTTCTGGATCCCTAATTCTGAATTTTCAGTAAACGACTAATTTCATGCTCAATGTACGATTTCATATACACACAACTAACACTTAATTAATATATTCTAGGTCCAATATATAATAATACCACAACTATTCAAGGTCACACAAAAGTAATGCAATCTTAATTAGTTCCTAGCCTAATCGTCTCCATCTTCCTCGTCATCATCTTCATCAGCATCCTCATCTGGTGTAGTTTCTTCTGCTGGCCGGTTTTGCCTAGCACTCCCACCAGCATAGGAGCTACCAGACGTATGTCATAGTGCGATGCTACCTCCAAAAAGAGTTGAAAAGTTTTGCATCTCCTATGAGAGCGGGTTTCCACCAAAGAGCCTCTTCAACTCTTCAATCATTGCGAGACCAAATTGTCTCATGAGTTGGTCTTGGACTTGCAATGTTGGAGTAGCAGTAGAGGCACGGAAGACTTCTTTCCTGCTCCCATATGATGCACTCGTCCTGGCTTCTCTTTTCCTTTGTACATTCTCCCCACAGCGTCGTCCGGACCAATTGCGGAGTCAATATCCGAATTCGCAACATTCTCCTCAATTGCTTCCTACAAAACAGTTAAGAAAAATACAACATAATTAGAATAACGTTGTGCACGTTTTACAATTCAAAACAAAATACTGTGGATACTTACATACATATCCTGCGTCTCTTTGCTTGGCCATCCTTTCTTACCCTTTTTGTGAGTAGCTAGAAACAGGCCCCCTAGATATCTGTCCACTCTTCTCTTTCTCCCGAACGAGTAATTCATGCATATTAATCATGCTACTAATTTTAGAAGATTCAAACTATTAATAATGACAATATAATGTATACCTTTTCCTCTTGTGTTATGTTGAAAGGCTTTGACCCGTGCGTATGGTAAATCTTCTGAACTGCTCTATTAGCCTTGTTGATTGCAGATCGCTTTTGGCATTTGGTTCCCATCCCGTACTTCACAAACCTCTCTCAATCTTTGTCATCATAGTTCTCTTTCGGTTTGTGTTCTATGAGGTATTCCTGGTCATGCAAGCCTTCCCCGAACATTCCACTCCATACCCTACCTTGATGTTCCCTCCACTTCTTCCCCATATCCTGGAGTACGTACCTCTTCATGTCGTGCTCATCCTCAGGTACCCAGGTGAACCTTGGCTACACAATTTTTGACAAGAAACTGTTAATTACTAAAATGTTACATAAACATAAAAGCATTCATATTGATTAGTAATGTAAACACTCATGCATACCACTATGCATGAGTCCCAAATTTCTGCCTTGTCCAAGTCACTAACATTCCTCTAATCTTCTGGACCAATTGGTAAGTTGTACATACCGACAATCTTACCAAGCACCTGTCATAGGTATTTGCCTTCTCTCCCACACGGTACTCGACCTGCATCAAGTGACACAATAATCTTTCGACCATCATATCCAACCTCCATCCAATCACGAACTTGCCATTTTTTCGTTGTTATATTACCAAAAGCATCGACAATTTCAAAGATAAACACATCAGTATGTGATATGAAAAATACTGAATGAAAACAACAAAAAATCATTCTTATAGAGGTATACATACCAACCATGTGACACTTGTACCAGCTATAATCAGTCTCCTTGTTTGGCTGACCACCGTCATCACCTCCATCTCCACCAATGCTAGCAGCTCCCATCACATCTTCCATCTATGCATTATTTAAATAACAAAACTTTTATTAGCTATTTGTTGAATCTAGTATTCACAGCAAAAAATTATCATGAATCTATTACATGGTATGATCAATCGAAGTTTGCTTAAACACCGCTTCGTGAAAGAAGTGTGTTTGAGCCATCATCAGCAATATTGGGTAACACTGGCAGTTGGAATGTCTCAAAAACTATTCCAGAATTTGAAGCATCACCCATTTCATACAAATCTCTTGGCTTAATATGTATAGGAATACACCATTCCTTGTCTTTTACATCAGTGACATAATACACCATCTTCACAAGACTTGCTCCTACATATAGCTCATCTCCAGCTTGAGTTCCAGTATGTATGAGATGAGATAAGTTCAAACATTCGAATCCCAAATCATCATTCTTGTAACCCCTACTTGTAAGGGTGTTAGCCCACTTGCATTTGAATACAGTCACTCATCTTCAACAATAGTTCAACTAAATGATGTCTTCCAATTTTCCATAATATGGCACCGAACCCTCAATAGGGTTATTGTCCACTAAACTACAATAGCTTTGAGTACCCAAACGAACAAAAACTCCACTATTTTGTGTCATCATCATCCGCTCCCGTTCTAAAGTACGAAATCTATAGTCTTTGACATCAAATGTTCTGAACTTCTTAGCTTTAACAAGTGGTCCTCTTGCTAGCATTTTCATATCAGAAGAATGAGTCACCACCTTATCGTTAATAATCTTCATTGAAAAAGATAAACAACTTTAGACAACCTATATGAATTTGATGACACAAAATTGGTCATAAATACTACTTACCCGCCACTTGAACCATTTTAGAAAGTCGCGATGAATTGTTTTCTCTATTTCAGAAGCTGCTCTTCGTTGTGCAGCTACACCTCGATACTTGCGCTTGATGATGGATCTATATTCACTAAGCAAACCAAGTACAAGATCTTTGTTAATATTCACATAATCTTTATTTTTCTTGGTGAGCTACAAAAGGTTCAACACTTACTCGATGAAAGGTTCAACACTTTCGATGTTAAACAATACATGTCGATGTGCTTGTAGTAATTCTTCTTCCCGCATTTTGTATGGTGTTCCTTTTCCAAGTGCTTTACCAAATATGGGAAATATGTCAGATGAATGATTCGTTTGATCTTCGTGGGGGTCGTAAACTCGTTTCTCACGATTGAATCGTGACTCCACAGTGTCTTCTAGATACATTGATGAAAACGTACCAATTTCATCATTTATCCAGCTTTCAGCAATTGAATCTTCTAGTTGTGCCCTGTTCCCAACAAATCCTTTCAATTTCCCTAGAAATCTCTCCATTGGATACATCCATCTGTACCGAACTGGTCCGCCTAATCGAACCTCTTCAACCAAATGCAGTACAAGATGTACCATCACAATGAAAAAGAAGGTGGAAAGATCATTTCCATATGACACACAGCCATGACAAGCCGGTCTTGAATAACATCTAAACCGTTGTTGTCCACAACTCGTGCAGATAAGGCCTTAATGCACGATCTGGATTCAAAGACCACTTCAGCAACTTGCTTTGGCAACACATTTCTAACTGCAACAGGTAAAACTTCGTGCAATAATATATGTGTATCGTGAGTTTTCATCTCGAACATCCTTCGTTGGTCAAGGTGCACACAATGTGAGATATTACTAGCATATCCTTCTAGAAATGACAAGCTCTTCAATGTCTGCAGCAGTGTGTCAATTTATTGCTTAGCCAAAGTGAATAACGCTGCAGGACATCTGCCATTCTCATCACGCCATAACTCTTTCTTAATGTTCAAAGCTACTAGATCTTTGCGTGCTGCCAAATGATCTTTTCTTTTGTCCTTGTCATTCAATAGTGTGAAAAGAATGTTATCACAGACATTGTTCTCAATGTGCATTACATCGAGATTGTGTCTCAGAAGAATGAACTCCCAATACGGCAGTTCAAAGAATATGCTCATTTTCTTCCACTGTTTTACCTTTTTGTCGCTCATGTCTCGAGACCTCTTCTTCCCTGTTTTTGGATCTTCAATCTTTCCAAATGTTACATTGACATGTTCAAGTTGCTTGAGAACCTCAAAACGTGTTAGTAGATGTGGTGGACCCCTCTCCTATACTTTTCCATCAAATCTTCTTCGTTGTTGTCTGAATCGATGGTTAATTGGCAAGAACCGACGACTCCCCATAAATGCATTCTTCCCACTACTTGGCAGACATAAGGGTATCGTGTCAAAGTGACAAGTTGGAAAACCCTTGCCAGTATGGGTGTTTGATGTGAACTGTTGCAACCATGGGCAGATGACCCTTGAACACCACAAGTTGATCTCCTAGCAACAAACTAAACCTTTGGAACCGGGGCAGATTAGGACTTTGGCCCTCTAGCTATAAAGAACTAGGAACCAGAAGTATCAAGTCGAAGGCACCACTCCAAAAGATGAATGCTCTTGACGATAAGCCGAGCCTTAAGCAATGCTCCTCACATAAGCTTGAAGGGAAAAGAACATAAGTTCTGAAATATATTTGTATTAATTCAAAGGGGGGGTTGTTCTACAAGAGAGGCGAAAGCCTCTATTTATAGGTGAGGAAGGGAGAACAGGCTCTCCTTTTCCTCCTACGAAACTAACTACTAAAATAATAAAGAAATAAAGAGAGTCCTAATTAAGCCACTAAAAAGGACTTAAACTAATCCTAAAATAACCTAAGAAATAAGCAAATTTCGGACTCACAATCCTACAAAGGAAAGGACTCCTTCCTAAACAAAAACTCCTAACTTGGGTGCCAAGTTTCCCAAAAAACAGCTGAAACGGGTCCTGGAAAAATTAGCCAAATAAAGACCAAAAGAATTCGTAAAATGAAGCCCTTTAACTTTTATGTTGGACTTCAGCCCAAATTCTGTCTCCAGGTAGCCCATATTCGTCAATCCTTGTCGGGCTACGAACCTGTCCAGAAATCCAACTTTGGCCCGTGGCTGCTTGGCCATGGGCTGGCCTCTTCGCCTATCTCTAGGACTGGATTCTCTTTGTTTATCTTCTTTTGGATCAGGCTCAGGTGGTGGCCTGATCGTAGCTCCTAGCAAGGGCTTCCTCGGATCAGCATCCGTATTGTGCCCTTTGATGCTCCGGCCATGCATCCTTTTGGCTCGGTCTGCTCCATCTCCCTTCGCTCTTTTCCATCTCCAACGAGGCTTGTTGGAGGTTCATCCTGGGCCCATAAGAATGCCAAAGCCTTTGGAAGATCCCAAAAGGCACGGACCAATTATTGGCTAGGCCCGAATCAATCCGGCGTAGTGCCCGGCGCTCCGGGCAGGCCCGGCTCTTGGCCTTTGGCAATTCTGGCCAGGCCTTCGTGTTTCTGCCTCGGCCAGCTCTTCAGGAATACTTCCAGGGGGTCTTCAAGAATTGGTGCAGGCCTGGGGCTTGGGGGATCTGTCCGGGGGCCTAGCCCTGATGCTAGGCCTAGTCTGGGGCCCGTGGCGGGGCTTAGCTCCGGGCTCCTAGTCTTTCTGGCAAATCTTTCCTCTTTCCTCCTCTGGCGCTCCTCTAGGAATTCTTCAACGAGATCACATGGCTTGTCCTCATCCTCATGGCTCGTGTCCTTTGATCTAGGGGCGATCGGTGGCTTTAGGCTCAGCTCTAGGCTCGGCCCGGGGCCTGGATTTGGGGCCTTGGCCAGCATCAGTGCCTGGCGTGGCCTGACCGATATCCTTGCTTGCCTAGCTGTTCGGGAGAACCTGTGCTTGAATTTAGTCACATACCTTGGCTTGAGGAACCTTTGTAGGGCCCGGTTGTGAGCATACCTAGGCTCCAAGCGTGTCTTGTATGCCCCTCGCTGGTGACCCTGGTGAGGTGTAGGAATATCTATTGGCTCCGGGGCAGGTAGGTAGGATTACATTAGTGTTCCACCTAAACAATACCTCCAGTCCAGGAAAGTCACTGATTGTCCACATCAATGCAGCTCTCAATTTAAATGATTCCTTCTTATTAGTGGCATGAGCCTCAACTCCTTCCCACAAAGTTCTCATCTCGCCAATCAAAGGAGCTAAGTACACGTCTATGTCATTCCCAGGTTGTTTATCACCAGGAATGATGCTAGTTTGTTTCATACAATTCCACGGAGCTGTGTTATAAGAAAATAAAAGTATAGGCCAAGTACTATGGTTGGTACTCATAGTACCAAATGGATTGAACCCGTCATTGGCAAGTCCAAGTCAAACATTACGAGGCCACTTGCAAACTCAAGATACAATAGATCACCCATTTCCAAGATTTCAAATCTCTAGGATGTCTGAGTATCTTATCAATCGTCTGCTCTGTTGAGTGCCAAATCATATCATTCCCCAATTTAGAAGTCATGAACAACCGCTTCAACCATGGGATTAATGGGAAATAACGGAAAACCTTTTTGGATTGCGGCTTCCTCTGCTGAGTAGCAGAAAAATTTCCCTGAATGATTGGCTTCAGAGTTTTGAACCGAGATTCCTTGCAAACAGCACAACTTTAATCATTTATCGCCCCAATATAACATGTACTCATTGCGACATGTATCTATCTTTTTAAACGTCAACCCCAAAGCTTTGACTATTTTTTTGCTTCTTACAGAGACTTTGGAATTAGTACGAAGTCAAATGCTTCTCACAACAATTCGAGTATGTTAGACATTGCCTTCTCGCTGATCTTGTACATGTACTTAATGTGATACAGTCTGAGTAAAAAAGACAGCTTGGAGAACATTTTGCATCCAGGGTACAATGCTTTTTCCCCGTCTTTCATGAGACGAAAAAACTCCGAATGTTAAGGATCTGTTGATTCGGTATTTGAGCCAGACGGACGTTCTCCCACATCTTCATTCTCGTTCATCATGTCAGAACTTACACACCCCTCAAATTGGTCTTCTCTAACAACTCCAAAAGCATCGTGCAACAGATTCTGCATCTCTTCCACGTGGTCATCATGCACAAGATTAATGTTTTCAGTAGAAGGAGCTAAAGCAGTATTCACCATTGTGGTATGATAACTTGAGGACTCTCTATCTCTTTGTTTCTCGCCATGAATATTCCAGAACTGATATTTTACTAGGAATGAACGACATAACAAGTGTTCCAAGACCATGTCACGATTTAGTCGTTTATTACAACGAAATCTGGTACAAGGACAAGGGTTGGTTTGCACCCTGGGACGAGTATGTGCAAAGGCGAAATCTAGAAACTTTTCAACCCCATTTACATACTCCTAAGTATTTTGTTGCATATGGATCCAAGACTTATCCATAATTTATACCTAATGTACCTAATATAGTTGAAATTCTAGTAATTAATAATTGATGACTGTGCATAAAATTTACAAGTGTGAAATGATCTAAAATATTAAAAAATTGGGCATGACCTATTTGTAATAACTCCTACTCACATACTCTTCAATCTGTAATAAAACAAAATTTCTAAGCTAATATATGCCTAGTTAAGTACACATGCATAAAATATAATTACAAGCATAATATCATACATATTAACACAAATTCTAACTCTATATATATGGCTAATTCACTACACATGCACAAATATACAAGCATAACAACATTTATATTAACATACATTAACACTATATATGCCTAGTTCACAAATATATAAGCGTAATATCATTATTATTAACATACTTTCACTCATACACCTTAATTGGCATAAACGCTAACTAGCTAGTATGCTACACATGTACACATAAACAACATTTCATACACAAGTACAAATATAAAGTAGAAGGCTAAACTTGATTTGATGAATAAGAATTGAATGAGATAAGATGCAGTGGATGTGACTAGCAAGGTAAGTAACCAAACTCTACTCGAGAAAACCTAATTAAATTTAATTGATAAAGACATTAGAAATTGTTAAATTTAATTGATAAACATTATAAATGCCTAGCTTTTAAATATTGGTCACCTACAAGATAGCTTAACAAAATCGACATGCAAAGATCATAAAATCATGAAACCGAGATAACCAAAAAGTGTGCTCAACATATCATATAAGCATATTAAAGCCGTAGATACGGAATAACAAACATTCCAACATACACATAAACATCACACGATCCTTTTAAAAGCAACAAATCGTCAAAATTCGCCCATTTTAAAAAATCCCTAATTTCGGACAATTTCGGTATGGAAAGTCTATGAAAATGTACAATTGGAGGGGCAAACGACATCCAATCGATCCCAAATTGAAACTATATGCTAATTACACCACCAATTTCAATTATATCAACTCAATTGCATGAAATCACAAATTAAAAAAATTAGGATTTTAATCAAACCTACCAAAATTCAACTTTCAACCAGCAAATTCAAGTATCATGGACTAAAGTACTCAAATGAGTAAGAAATTTACAAAGAATGGGAGATATGTACCTGAAAATCTAGTTACAAAATCGAAATAGCGAGGAGAGGAAGACTAGTTGAATGGAGGGTAGGTTGTTTGGAGAGGATGAGAAGGGCCGACGGCGGACGGGCGAACGGTGGATGGCGAAAGGGCGGCGGTGGACGGGCTGCTTCTCCGGAGAATGATTCTTTAGAGAGAGGCTAGAAGAATGGCGAGAATGGCTGAATGAAATGAAATTGTCGATTTAGAGAGATGTAGATCTAACCTAACAACAGTTTTAACCGCTGTTAAAAGATCCGATGTAAAAAACCCAAAATGATATGTCGTTTTGTTGTGGCGGGCTTTGGCGGGACTGGATTTTCATGATTTATTTTAACAACGGCTAAATCCGCTATTAGGTTAACATCGGTTACAAATCCGCTGTTAGAAACCCAAAACGATGTGTCGTTTTGCTGTGGGGGGCTTTGGCGAGAGCTGAAATTTTCACGAGTTATCCGCTGTTAGCTTAATAGCGGTTTATTTTCCGCTATTAGCTAATAGCGGTTATTTATTCGCCGTTGAATTTAATTTTTCCACTGTTAGAAAGGTACATCTAACAGCGGTTATACAATCGCTGTTAGGGTTTCAATGTTAAACATACATATTATTGTAGGGACTCCTTTACCATTGCAAGTATCTTTAGTGCTTTAGAACTATAATCATGTAAAGTGTTTTGGTGGTTGATGGTGAAGGAAGAAGAAGGTGGAGAAGAAAGGGAAGAAGAGAAGAGGAAAAAGAAAGAGGGAATAAGGAGAAGGGATTAGTGGAAGGGAGCAAAAATCGAGGAACGACTCGGATTGCCAGCATGGACGTGCAAATTAGTCACGGTTCATTAAAACTGTGACTAACTTGTCACGGTTTACATATAAAACTGTGATAAATTGGACACGGTTTACATACAAACCATGAATAATTTGTCATGGTTTATACAAAATATGTGACTAAAAAATAGTGACAAATAACCAATTTTCTTGTAGTGCCACCACACACACGAAGCTCTATGAAATGCCTAAGTGAGAAAACAACATGCAACTCTTTTTTATCATCAAATGTAGGTAGGAAATCACATCTCAAACCTGAATCCTAGCAAGCATCTATGCGAGTTAGGACCCAATCAACCAACATACATGAGCAAACAAAGTGCATATTCTCACCTTCAACGCCCTCTGCACAATTCATGGTCAATTTTTAGTAAGAAAGTGTGAATAGTCATAAGAATGATTACAAGTCTTGCATCCACACAACTCATCCACTCAATTGAAACCAAAAGAACACCCAATCACCCATGGATACCCCCAACCCAAACCCTAGGTCTAGTGTGCAATACAAAGAAGATGAACAACCATTAATATACAAAAAGAAGTGAAGAAAATAGACATTCTTAGATCTAGATGGAGTAGGAATGGATGGAGGATGGAATTGAGCCTCGAGGAGTGACTAGAATAGAGGTGGAGACACCCTTCCTTCATCAAAATTGCCTTGGAGGACACTAGAAACTAGCTCCCTTCAAAATGCCCAAAAAGGCCTTTATAGTGGTTGAGGGGGTGACCGCGGCCGCGATTTGGACGCGGCCGCGGGGATGACCGACCGCGGGTTGTCCTTTTAAAGGCCCACGACCTTACCCCTCTCCTTCTTCAATTTCTGTTCAAAAAGTTTGGACATGAACGTGCTAATTACCCTCAAATCCTGCCCACCATGGGTAGGGTGCCGTCGACTCCATACTGCACTCTGCAGACAGCTTATAGATCCTAACTTCAAGAGATCACTCCGGGAGCTACGAACCTCCAATTGGGGGCACCGTTTAAACCGAGTGACACATTGTTTAGAAATATCTAATGGTGCAACCTGAAATGACATAAAAAACACTAGAAATCATGTGAAAATGAACTATGAAACTCCCTTGTCCATGCAAACGGTAAAAAAACCAAGCTAAAACACCACAATACCAATGGGAAAGGTGTCAAAACTTCTAGATTAGAATCAGCAGGAGAAGATCAAGATTCATCCGGACATGAAGAAATCAATGGAGCTTTTCATCTCTTTCCCTCTAGGTCGTATTTCTCAGATCTTCAATATGTACTGCTGTATCTAAACCCCCTAGGGTTCAGTGAGTGGAACCTTAGGGGATTGATGATTGAGTACACTCCTATTACTTTGGATTTATTTCGGTTCAATTCAAGTTCAAATGTTTATTCAGATCTATGTGTTCTTCATATCCTATTTCTTGCTTCTTTGACAATGATGCATGATTATGTTTGTTGTTTGACTGTATAGTGCTGCCTTGACTCAATACTGAGCAAATAATGTGTTGCGCTTTAATTTTATCCATATATCCGATCATACTATCTAAGACTTTTTAGGTTTTAAGACCCAAGATCATTTCATCGAACACCTTGTGCGCATTCTACTTTCAATGTAAATGGTGACCAATGCCCGTTTGTTAGTGGTTAATATTGAATTCTATTTGACTCTATCTTATGAGCTTAGGATTCATGTCGATGTTATGTTGAAAGATCTCGTCTGGCTTGTTAGAACTATTTTAGTCCAAAGTTGTGTATTCATGATTCGTGAACCCGAAGGAGGAAACATTCTTGACATTTATCTCTCTCCCATTTCACTCATCTCGTGTTTTTTCATTGCGCGCTTAGAATGATTAGTTTTCAAACCCCTACTTCCTTGCTCTTTGAGCCCGTGCTTGAGTTAGTCGTTTATAGCTTGCACCAGCCTTGTTTTGAGATTTTGATTGCGAAGCGTTTGTGTTTTGTATGTTCTATCAAGTTGAACACCTCTCTCATAACTGAGTAAGCCGAACTAAGAAGACCCTCGGGAAATACGACCCTGGCCAAAAGCCAAGTATCTTTGGTCACGCTTTCTGCAACGATCAGTGATGAATTTTTAACCCTGTAATTTACAATGGATGTTTATTCAGAGATTGATAAGTTTTACCTAAACTTAATTATGAGATTGAGATTTTTCTATAATTATCTATCTCTCGTCTTGATTTGTCAGTTCGAGAGGAACACTAATCATTAATCAATAATATGTTTAGGCAGAATGATAGATTCTTCGTTAGCTTGAGAGATGAATGTTTTAGCTAGTCTTTTGTTTCATATATTGTTGTGAAATTTCATCGAACATGTTTAGTGCATTCTATAACGGTGAAGATTAGCTCGAGAGAGGATTTTTCACTAGTGTAAAATAGGAATTTAAGTTTGCGAGAGTAGCTTACTATTACCTTAACAAATTTCCTAGTTATCATTAATGATTAAGTAGAAGATGCATAGTCATCTACAATACTTGTCCGATAGAGTGAATTTGAGTTTAGACAACCATCATCCTCATCTAACTACTAATCTACTTGGAATAATTTAGTTTTTTTATTTGATTTGTCGTTTGATATACCTCACATTCCAATAATTTAATCAAAATAGATATCACATCCATAGGTTAAGTAAAAGCAACAAAAAAATCTTAGGGAATAACGACTTCATACATTCATTTTTGTGAGTTATTACTTGTGAGCATCATTTTGTGCATCACTAGTTATCTGAACAGTCATTAGAACCTTGCCAAATGGTTATTTGACACTCGTCGAATATTCATTAAATGCCAGTAGGTGGTTGTACCTTTTAAAAACATTGTCATAAAATGTTTAAATACCCCATTGAACCCTTCTATTAGTTAAATGGTCGTCTCCTAGATTTAATTACTCATATTATTTTTGAAATTCGCAAATCCCAAAAAAATATTGGAATTTGATCGAACTCCATTTTATGTGAGTACTTATTTAAATTTTAATGATAATACATATAAGATATATATCACCCACAATATATATTTACACATGGGATGCCTCTAGTTGCTTTTTAACTAACAATGAATCTATTTTAAATAATTTCCATATTTGGACTTTCAGGAAAGAAGGAATAAGCGTAGTTCATGCATTTTCATTTTCATTTAACTCTAACCTCCACTATACTTCATAATTCTCCAAATTTGGCTTCTTTCATCGCTATGAAACCTCCATTATAAACCATTTTTTGTTCTTGACGGTCTGGCCTGCGAGCATGGGCTTGCGACTGTTTCGAGGGCTTAGTCACAGGCGCTTGTTACTAAGCTTCAGCCTGCGACCAGCTTAGTCGCAGGTGTCTGCGACTAAGCCTTCGATACCCGACCATCTTAGTCGCAGGTGCCTACGACTAAACTTTCGGTACACGACCAGCTTAGTCATAGGCACATGCGACTAAGCATGAACCTGCGCCTAAGCCCGACCCGATCGCTTTGTTAGACCATACTGCGACTATGTCCAGGATCTCTTACTAAGCTTCTGAATGACTAGCCCCCTCCAGAACAGTCCTCTCATTTCTCCATTCTCCTTTGTAAATCCTCTGAAGTTTTCCCTCTTTCGACATCAAATTTACGATCTTGGTAAGTGTTTTCTTCCCCGATCTTGTGTTTTCCTGTCTGTTTTTATGTGGTCGTGTTAATTTTGAATGATAACTACGATTTGCAGATTTTTTACTCTGTTATCCTCCTCAATCCTCTCAATTTTCCCCTCCTTGGACTAATATCACGTTCTTGGCAAGGATTTCACATTTACAATTTGTTTTTTCTTATTTCTTCGTTGGTTGTTGTGTTAATTCGAACAATAACATTGATTTGCAGGCTTGTGTGTGCATGTTTTTCAACTTCGTAAATAGCCCTGCTACTATTAGAGAGGAAATACCAAAACAACAGTGTAGTTGTCAGACTCAACAATGTCAATGAGGTGTGAGAACAATACGGTCCAATGAATTGAATTTGTGTGCTAAATTTTTTGAATCTTCAATATGCTAAGTTATAATTTTGTGTTGTTTTTAGATAGTTACTTATGGTTCTATTCTTCGCTTACTCTTTATTCTCCACTATACAAGTAGGTACAATTACATTGTTTACTACAGTTAAAAATTGATAGAGTTTGTATTATCTGAAAATTAGAAATCACTGAAGCATGCTACTTTGTATTATTTGAAATTTAAAATGAATATATTATGCATGTAATTTTTTTTTATATATTTATGGAACTAGTGAACAAATTAAATTGGTGATTGTGAGGTAAAATTGGTTTAAATAGTTTATATTATGTGAACTTTGACATGAATGTATTACGTATGTACAAAAAGGCTAAAATGTTAATATTTCTATTAATTTGTTAAATGAATTTATGTAATTCATCCTAAATATGTATTGTATTAATTATAATAAGGTGTCAAATATTAAAAATATATGCATGTGATCATATTAGTTACAATTTTATTATATTAATTTGCCAAAGTAAGGAAATGTGTACACATGTCATTTAACTTGTCAATTAGATAAATTTAGTTAAATATACATTTTAATTCGAACTTCATTTCTTGTATACAATAAAAATATGCATGTAATGTATTAGTTAGATTAGTATAAATTATTAAGAGAACTTTTTAGTTGCTACTAGTTAGTTGCTACTAGTTCACTATTTTAGACAAACTTTGTATCCTAACTTTAATAAGTATGTAATTAGGAAAACTTACTAGTATTTACACAAAATATACATACCTAACTTTAATAGGTATGTAATTAGGAAAACTTAGTCATCAGTACTAAATTACTTAGATATCTATTACTATTAGACCAATTTATTCTCTACTCAACTTATAATAACCTCTAGATGACATTAATTAGGTAAGCATAGATGGAAAAGTGTTGGATGCGAAATTACTCCCGAGTATTATGTCGGCGTTCAACAATGCTTGTACTTTGTGGTCTAAAAAACACTGGGTGGAGTGAATATCCTCTGCCCTTGTCCCAAGTTCATATTCAAGAAGTGGTGGCCAACACAGGAAGTTAATCAACACTTTTTCACATCGGCGTTTCCTTCGTCCTACGATGTTTGGAATTTGCTTGGGGAGTTAGCTACAAAGTTTGTAGAACCCGCTCCCACGAATGAAGTTGAAGTAGTCCAGGAAGAAGTAATTCCGCCATTATTGGTTGAGGTAACTCCGATAACTGAGCCATTCTTGTTCCAGAACATGGTGAATGATGCATTTGGAGTGTAATCGATAGTAGTACAACCACTTCCTATAGAATCTACTGTGAGTATTCAAACTGAAATTCCAGATAGAGAAACAATAGACGTACCAATGTCGGATATACGAAGCGAGCACCTATTATATGATGAGTTCTTCCAAATTTGAAAACATGGTGAAGAACTATTATCTGATGGTTGTAGCAAGTTCAAAAAATTTTCCTTCTTGATGCGTTTGTACCACATGAAGTACTTACACAAGATCAGTGATAAAGCCATGTCAAAGTTATTGGAATCTCTCCACCAGGCTTTTGATAGTGCCAAACTTTCAGCTTCCAACTATGAAGCAAAGAAGACGATCAGAATTCTTGGGTTGGTGTACAAAAATATTAATGCATGCAAGAATGACTGTTCACTATACATAAGAGAAGATAGTGAAGTGAGACAATGTCAAGTGTGTGGAGTTGCTCAATTCAATGATGCAGCACATAGAAATACGGGGAGAAAGAAGTCAAATCCTCGACTCAAGAAGATATTTTAGTATTATGAGCATAAGTCACAGTACATGGTCGTTCGTGTTAGTCCCTTACAACACCCCACCTTGGCTGTGTATGAAGCAACCGGGTCTCATTCTATTTGGCATTGTTCCTGGTCCGAAGATGCCAAGTAACGATGTAGATGTGTTTCTCCAGCCATTGATTGAATAGTTGAAGGCTTTATGGGTTGGCGTTGAGGCTTATGATGCAGTAAATAAGGAAACCTTCACCCTTGGAACTGCATTATTGTGGATGATAAGTGATTATCATGGACTATGCAACTTGTCAAGATGGAAGCCACACATTGCGCTTTCATGTTCGACATGTACGTTTGATCCTGGCGATGTTACGCTAAAAGATTCGAGTAACAAGCCTTGTTTCATGAGCAATAGAAGGTTTCTACTAAGTGATCATCAGTTTCGAACCGAAAAGAGTAAATTCAACGGGCAAGTGGACCAACATGCTCCACTAAGGATGCTAACTGGGTCTGACATATTAGGACAAGTGGCAAACATTGATATAACATTTGGCAAGACGCAACCTAAAGATCAGGCCCGATACCACAATTGAGAAAGAATAGTATATTCTTCAATCTTCCATACTTAGAGTTTAATCTATCGCCTCACAATCTAGATGTGATGCATATAGAAAAAAAATGTGTGCAATAATATTTTGTACACATTACTCAATGACAAGAACAAAAGAAAAGATCACTTGGTGGCAAGGGAAGACATGAGAGCAATGAATATTAGAAGCCAACTTTAGGCTTTGGATGATGGAAAAACTTGTCCAACTGTCTCATTCACGCTCGACAAGAAGAAAATTGAAGGTGTGCTAAAGTCACTGAAAAGATTGTCATTCTTATATGGTTATGCTCGAAATATTGCTAGGTGTGTTGACCTACCCAATCACAAGATGTTTGTGTAGAAAAGTCATGACTCACATATGTTGTTACATGATTTATTTCCACTTGCGATATGAAATGTGTTATCAGTCTCGGTGGCAAGAGTTTTAGTAGAACTCAGAACGTGCTTAAAGGAACTATGTTTTCTCATGGTCAATATTTTTGAGTTTGATAAGCTCCAAGAGAGGTTTGTGATAGCACTTTGTCATATGGAGATGTTTCCCTATTGCATTTTTCACAGTTATGGTGCATCTAATTCTCCACTTGGTTAAGGAAGTTAGACGCGGTGGACCAGTTTAGTATCGTTGGATGTAACCAATTGCGATGTATATTCTCTATACATCTTTCAATTTAAATAAATGTGTTCTGAACCTAATGCCAATTGTCTTCTTTAGGTAATTGAGAAAACTTAAAACCTTTGTTAGCAATCGAGCACGCCAAGAGGGTCAATAGCTGAAGGTTGGCTATCAATAGAGTTGTTTAATTTCTCATCATTATACTTTAATGATGATGTTGAGACGAGATACAATCAAACAAAACATTTTGTGGCCGAGCCCGAAGTGTCTGGTGAATAAAGTTCATCAATACTCATTGCAAGTGGGGTTCCCATTACTAAAGGTGAATTTTCAAGCTATCACAGCTGGAGTGGGCACAAGTTTACCATTACGTTTTGGTCAATAGTCCATTAGCTCAACCTCTATTTAGGTAAATGCAATCCCCTTATATCAAGAATGCAAATATTAATGAGTATTATGGCTTCATAGTAAAAATTAACCATTCAGAGACGGCCTAATACCTCAAATGACACCAACTATATCGGCTTAATATAAAAATATACACGTTCTCCTCGAATGATATTGTATGTCACCAACTTTGAATCCTTTTCCTGAAACTAGCACGCCGTTAGTTTTCACCTAGTTGGAGCGGACATGGCATGACAGAACTCTCACGGTGTTAGCCAAGTGGGAAAAAAATTGATGTAGCACGACACGTCGTTGCCACGTGTTGGAGTTAAAAAATTAAGATTCACTACTGCCTAGCATAGTAGCATTCACCGTTGGAGTCGGAAAAAGCATCTCTCGTCTAACTCTAATCCACCATCAGTGAGACACCTCCTTGTCAGTTTTCACCATCTCTCCCTCGGACACTTCCCCCACCATCGGTGATAGTTCATCCTTGTTCTTGAGAGGGAACAAAAACTCCAAGAAATCGACAGGGCACTAGAGTCGGCCACGACATTGAAGTAATAAGTAATGACAACGCCGAGGTTTCTCCAACGATGGCTTCATCATTTCCTCCCCTTGAAAAAACGTGAGCAACACACGAGAAATAGTAGAGAGAAGTAACAGCAATTTTCTGGTTACCTTTGGATCTAATTTCTCCTTATATCTAGTTTGTTATACATAGTTTTCATCACTGGAAGTTTTGCGTTGATGGTTCCATTAATCTTTTGCTCAATGGAAATAGCTGTAGAAGTTTGAGGTTGCATCGGAAGCCCAAGCTATCCTATTTATTCTCAGGTGAAGAAGCTTCCAGGTTTGATTAGTTTTGATAAGTGGGAGAAGAAGAAGCAGAAGTTCATAGAGGAAGAATTTGCAATGGTCCACTCTGTTTCTTTTGGTGTTGTTTATAAACCAAGGCTGGATTCAATCTTCTTCTTGTATGTATCTATTTTGGCTCATAGAACAAGAAAAGACTGACTTCTTCATATTCGGGAGGGTTCAGACTGAAGCGACCAACCATGGGCAGAACGTTGTCGCGAGATTTAGATTTTGCTTTTTCTTGAGAGATTCGAAGATGGAATCGAAATCAAAATCCAACGACCACATCCTCGAAGTTTTGGAGCTGATTGAATGCTCTGTTTGTTTGGAATAAGATTATGATGCGATGACGGGGAAGCGGAAGGTGAAAGGAGAAATGGGAAACGAACAATTTTAATTAGTTTAGTTTTTACTTTTTTTTACTATTTTAATTAGTTTATTTTAAAGAAATAATGATGTGTCATTTTTGTGTTATTTGACATGGTAAATATTTACCACCTCAGATGACACATACTCAGTTTAATTAAATGCAATGTAAGTTAGTTTTCCTTGTCATGCTAACAGAAACTAACGACGTGCTAGTTTCGGGAAAAAGATTCAAAGTTGGTGACATACAATATCATTCAAGGAGAACATGTATGTTTTTATATTAAGCCGATAGTTGCTGTCATTTTGGGGTATTAGACCTTTAGAGAACGTGAAGCGAAAACTAAAAGGGAAATAGGTGGGAGGCATGCAAGTGAGGCTGTAGTTAATAAAGCTGTTCACAAATAGATTGTTGGTTGGGTTCAAAACAAGGTATATACATGCATTTATCCATATATTTTTTATGTTGAGATATATTTGTGAAGCATAATGCTTACTATGCTCAATAGATTTTGGATCAGTCATCAAGTCACTATGACGATCTAATGACGTTAGCAAGAGGACAAAATGTGCGTGAAACACGATTTACTGCTTATGATATCAATGGATATCGCTTTCGAACAGTAGATCGTGAACGAAAGTAAAGCAAACAAAATAGTGGTGCAGCTACTAAATTTTGGCACATACAACGTTTCCAGCTCTATCGACAATAATTCAATTCGTATTGATATCTGGTTTTATGGGAAACTAGTTGAGATTGTCGAGCTGGATTACTATACTTGAAAAATCATGTTGTTTAAGTGTTAGTGGGCTGATATAGTCAATCCAACAAGGAAGCAAAAAGATGCTCTCGGTATAACAATGGTCAACTTCAATCACTTGCGAGACATCGATGAAAAATATTAGTGCTAGTGATGCACTATGTTGACGATGCAAGTGATCCTGAATGGTACATATCGGTATATTGCAAGCCAAGAGATGCATACAACAGGATAGATGAAGACGCTATATCCCATGAGTACTGTTTAACATTAACTAAAAAAACAATTGCCTATAACAAACAACATTCTTGATTTGCAAATCGTAGGGAGTGGCGTAATTGATTCAGAAAAGGAATGAGATTGTTGAGCTGTTACTCTATTTCATAATTTTTGAGTTCATATAACTTTGATAATATGAACGCATTCTTAATTTCATGAATTCGCATAACTACGTAATGTGTGTACATTCTTAATATTCTTATTTTTGAGTTTATATTGTAATTTCTGAGTCGAGATGACTAGGGCTGGCTAATGGGATGGGCTCAGGTACCCATACCCATTAAGGAACGAGTAGTGGGTACCCATTAGCCTCGAAACTCTTCTCATAGCCCGAACCCGTTCGGGTAGTGGTTACCCATTAATGATAATGGGATCGGGCCGGGGTACCCACTAAACCCACTAAAACCCACTATAAAAAATATATATATAATTAAAAATTACTTTGATTAATTACTTAATTTTAATTACTTGATGAATTCCATTATTAAATAAATTAAACACCTTCTAAGTTCCAACTAATTGCACTAACCAAACTGCACACCAGCCACTTTGTTTGAAAAGTAATAAGAAGAAAAAGATTCAAATTTTCTCTTTCACGTGTAATTACAAACAGATTACTACTTCCACCAAATAAATAAAATAAATTTTCCATCTCGGATGAGGAACAACACAATACCATACACCAAACAAAAGTAAATGATGAATGTAGAGAAGAAAGAAGGTAACTAAAGATGCTTCTATTCTGGGCATCTAAATGAATTGTTCTTACAACAGTGGACCCAAATGTGGTGTAACAGTTACAATGTGACATGTGAGCAAAAACTTAATGGATTTAGTATTTTAGTTTATTAGTTAGGGATTTTATTTCTTTAATAATAATAATGAATTTAATAGTTCGGGCTAAACAGGCTTAATGGGTATCCACGAGTATTACCCATTCGGGTAGTGGGTACCCATATGTCTCAAAAGCCATCTCGTTGCCCGAACCCATTCAGGTAATGGGTACCCACTACCCATTAAGAAACAGGCCGGGCTCGCGGGTACCCACTACCCGGCGGGCCAACTTCCAGCCCTAGAGATAACATCTGATAGTGGCGATCGTGAGCCTAGGGGTTCTAAAGCTATCTCGGTCTAGAATACTTCTAGGTCCGACTTTTCCTCTACTTCGAACACCTAGAAGTATACATACAAGATGAACTTTATCAGTTAGTACCCTTGATTTGGTGATTAAACAAAACATAGTAATTCCCCAAATTGTGTACTTAGAAAATTAAATTTTTGCATATCCTTCTAGTTTCACGAAGAATATGGAGATCAAGTATGTCAACTTTCGGAGAGTGATGTCTGGCGGAACCCGTGCGGCGTTCAACCTGAATACAATGGGAGTGAAGCATGCTCGCAATTTGTTATGATTCTATTGACTTCACGCGGGGGAGTGTTCCGAGAACTACCGGTACTATCCCATTTCTCCTGAAACGTGGAAGCATGTGTCGCAGTGGCCAAGGAACTTACTTGGGAGTAGCTGTTTGTGGTAAGTGTGAAATATCACTCCAAAATGATTATCATCAATTGGTCAAGTTAAATTGAGTTTGATTCTTAATTATTTTTTGTGCAGTCCAAGTTGAGGTCCGGTCCTACTATATTACCGAATGCTCAGAAGTATTTCAATTTGGTGGTTAAACGATCTTGAGGAAAATTGAGGTTGGATATCTGGAAGAACAAGATGAAGCATGCGAAAAAGAACAACCTCCTTGAGGAATGGGTTCTCCAAAATTCTCCCCAAGGTTGCCCGTCGAACGATTGATTGTCCTACATTGAGTACACGAAAACTCAAGCCGTTTAGGTAAAATTTAGAGCTCTTTCAATATTCCATCAACATTATCAGAATTTTTTTTTTGACATGAACATTATTAGAATGAGAGTTGTGTTTTTAGTTGGTTAGGAGGTAGTGAACCGGAATAACGAAAACATGGCACAGAAAAAGGAGAACCATCACCGTGGATCTAGGCCGTGGACGTTATATATCGAGAAGGGAGTGGTGGAGACTGGATGGCGACCGTCAAGTCGTCAGATGTTCATCTATTTCTATTGTTTGCCGAATGGGGAGTTCAAGGATGATCATGTGAAGGAGACAACGGTAAAGTACTCAATCTTAATTAGCATGGTATATTAGTTGGTTCTCCAATAGATCTAATAATTCACCTTCATATTGTTAGCTACCATTAAATGATTGCAGGTAGCAGGATGTCCGCCGGATTGGGGCTCGAACGACTCTCTCGCCGAAGAAATCAACAAGCTAGAGCATCGTGGCCATATTCGTATTCTCGGTTGGAATTTAATTTGTCAATATACCAATACAATTGATTATCTAATCAACTTCATACTATTTACTAATTTCCAAATTATTTTAGGTCTTCAGTGCTAGGTCTTCGTCGACCTAGTCTGCATCTGAAAGTGTTTCTTCCAAGATGCCACAAATAGTCATAGCAAGATTAACAGTTGATCGGGGAGTTAAGGGATACCTAGATGGAGCTGGCAGAGTACAAAGCGGGGGTTGGGCGAATGGAGCAGATCCTCTCATCCATTGTGGCACCACAGTAGTTTACAACCTCTATCAGTTCAGTTGCGATGCATCAGACTCATCAGGTCCCACCTCATGCTCCGTTCCAGTCTCAGCAGCCACAGACCGCCCCATATATTGATCCAGAACTCGATCTCCACCCGGATCTTGTTGCCTTGTTTAACAATGTAAGTCAATTCGTGTATTCCAAGTGTGTTTGTTATTCGGTTATATATTCAGACAAATGACTAAATCTATTTATTGTTGGGTATTTGCAGGTTCGGGCTCCTTGGGATAATATCTATTATGACAACTTGGGAAATCCGTAGGGTGTTTTCTTCATATTTGGATGATGTTATTGTAATTTTTAGACATTGTATTTGGATATGTATGATTGATTAATTTTTTAATTATTTAATTAATTTGTAAATTGGTTTATGAACAATTTTGGTTTTTGAAAAAAAATCTCTCATAACGGTAGGAAAAATCCAAACCGGCTCATCAAACATCAAACCATACCAGCCTTACGAAACTGGCCCAATCGGTGAATCGGCGCATGAAACCGGCTTGAAACCCTAGTCCAGCACGTGAACTAGGCCAACGGAACATGCCTCCAATTTTGGCCAAACCCGTGAACTAGGCCTACAAAATGCCTAGCCGGTGAACTAGGCACCTGCGACTAAGCCCATGCCCGTAAGAATGCTTAGTCGCAGATACATACGACTAAGATAAGTCACAAGTGCCTGCGACTAAGCTCAGCCTATGACCGGCCAACTTTGTTGCAGCGACTTTGGTCACAGGCTGGGCCGAGGTTAGTCACAGGCGGTGTCTGCGGCTAAGCTTAAGGTTCCAACCATTGTCAAGTAGACTTCTTGTTATAAAACTTTGGAATTCAACCAAAGGGAAATTCATGTTGCTCTAGATTAGATGATTATAATTGACGAGCTTCCTTTTTTGTGTGGAGCATGATGGTTTCATCCATTTTATGCTAGTTTTTTTCTCGAACTTCGAGAATCTTAGAAGGAAACTATAGGAGTTGACCATTTGAATATTTTTTTGCATATCAAAGTAAGGTTAAAAGAGTTATTCATTCATAAAAAAGAGTTATTACTTGGATATTGGTGCAAAATTTGAACTATAATTTAATAACTTCATATTATGTTGGCAAGGACTCAAGCTACATAAGAAAACCATCAACTTCACTAAAACTACGAGTATAAAGAAAAGGACATATTGGCTAAAACTGTAGAATACCTTGGGGAATGGGGATTGAAGAACCTCTTCACAATGACTCAATCACTCATGAATATGCTTATGCAAATGATGCTTCTTTTACATTCATGATGGGGAAGTTAGAAACTTGGTGAACTAACTTCATGGATGGAAAGTATCACATGTTGGTTGTGTTGCTCATATAGCCAACCTTATTCTAAATGATGGCTCGAATGAGATTTGGATGTTCATGAGACATATTTGCAAAGCTGTGAGACGAGTTCATTCTTTAGGAGGTCAAGAAGTGAAAATCAAAGTCCAACTGAACATGAAGGAGCTGAGGACGTGATTGAGGAATCTGATATCCTACATTAGTGGAATATTGTAGGATCATAAAATTACCCAACTATGACAAGGATTGCAACAGATATGCTTGCAATTCCTATTTATTTGGTAGTGTTGGAGAGTTCATTAAGTAACAAAGGTAGAGTCCTAGACGAATTTAGGAGTTAATTATTTCCTACTATATTGAAGCCAGCAATTTTCTTAGATGAATGGTTTGGGCATTCATATGATACTACTAATACGAATGAGGATGAAGAAGAAAATATTCAATTCGATAAACGTATATGGTTTTGGCTTTCACATTACTCGTCTCTTGCAACTCAATAAGTAATTATGAAATTTGAACCTTGCATGGATGGGGTGGAAGCCATCTTGGTCCAATAACTTTAGAACTATAGTTTTGACAATGTTGTTTGAGACTTTGTTGTTTGGATTAGCTAGAACTTTTATTGTACATTTCTGCAGTTGTGAAATTTGTGTTATGTGGTTGGTTAACTTGATTTAGTATGTGTGGTTGGTTAATCATGAATGATGATATTCTAAGGTCATTGCAATGATGTGGAGTAGAGATTAACATGATGGATTGGTAGTTCTATATACTCTTATACATGTTTATCATGTGTGGAGGAGAGTGTACCATGAAGCCATAAAATCTCCCACAATAGGGATTATATTGCTAAAGTTTTGCTAAAATTTGGTCAAATTGGTTAAAGTCGGTGAAAACAGATTCAGTCAGAGTGGTCAATTAATATAGTTGTTGGTAAAAAATTCTAATTCATCCACAATTAATATTAGTTAATTATGGACATTTAGTCAGTTTTTTTTTTAAATTATAAACTCGATCAGGTAGTGATTCGACATAGTAAAATATCAGTTAACCTTTGATTGATCGGCCTTGAGTGATTTTTTTACCGAACCAACTGACTCCTACCATTGATGGTGGTGGGGGCATTGTTGATTAACAACATGGCAGAGATCACAATGGCACAGTTAATGTTTAGGATGAGGATCAAAAGAAACTCAACATCATTTCTAGGTTCATTGCAGATCCCAAAAGATAAAAATCATTCTAGATTTGATGGCAATGGAGACAATGAGGAAAATATGATTATCAGTAGTAGTGGAGGAGATTCATATTCAAGGAGTTGTGACTGGTGGTGATGAATGTGTCTAATTAACGTCTCTCGAGGAAACTAGCTTTAATTGATGAGGGTCTGATATGGAAGCTAAAAACTGATGGTGGGATTTGTTTTGACAGAGTCATATTTGTGAAAATGGTGTATACAATGGAGCAGATCGCCGACAATCTAGACGTGAGGTTGGTCTAGGTGCTGATAACGAAGGGAATGTGATCAACGTCCAACCATTTTCATGGGCCGAAAACTTTTCAACCGTCATCTCAACCATTAGATCACTATTTTTACCCTTTGACCAATCTAATGATCTAGATTGTTATGGATTTTAAGGATATTTAACATATAATTTAATTTTTATTTTATTATAAAAAGTCAATATTTTTTTTTTGTGATCGACCGATGAGTCTCTGGTGACTTTTTCGTCGAGTGATCACCGTCTATGATGACTTTTTCATTGAGACTCCGACAATTTTTTGGTGCCCGACCAAACCCTTGTGACTTTTTCAGGGACAACCAGTTAACTAGTTAACACGTTTTTTGTTGGTAACTAGTTTCACAAGGTTTTTTTTAATAATAACTAGTTAACAAATTTTTTGCTCATAACTAGTTATTTGAACTAGGTAACAGGTTATTCAGCTGATAACTAGTTAACAAATTATCATGATCAGTTAACTATAATTTTTGTTAATATGTTATCTCAGTGATTATGTTGTTCTTAACTAGTTAACATCATGATTTAGATAACTATTTAACATATTTTTTTGATGATAATTTATCAAAAATAGTTAACTAATTATTGTATCAGTAACCAGTTAACATATTTAGTTAACTAGTTAACATCATACTAGATAACTATTTAACAAAGTGTTTTAGCTAATAACTAGTTATCAAAATCATGCTCTCTCTGCAGTTGCTGCTTGGAGTGAAAGTACACTGAGGAAGATGTTCAGAAGACTCTGCTGGTGTGCTATCATAAGTGAGGTGTGGAGGAAAAGTTGTTGGAGGATCTTCAGCAATTTGCAGCTGGATCAGGCAGGGCTTTGTGCTAAGGTTGGAGCTGCTATGAGAGATTATGCTGTTGCACATAAGTTTGAAACTGAAATGTGTAAAAGTATAGGTTTTTAGTTTTTCTCTCTTACTTGTTGTAGTACTTTGAGAATTAAAACTAGGAGGTCAAAATCACTTATTCTGGGAAGGAGTTTTGATTCTGAATCTTATTCCCTTATGCACTTAGAGAGTCTAATTTTGTGGTCATTTTGCCTTGTATTATACCCTACTTGTTTTTTTTATGATATACAAGCGTAATTATTCATAAAAATTGTGTTGTTAGACACCTAAATTATATGTTTACAAGTTTTTCCAACAATGTTCCGCTTTTTTACTAGTTACTCCAAAACATTCAAGGTTTTACAATATGGGTAAAAATTCCAAACTATAAACACATTTTTTTGACAAAAAAATCAATTATTGAAATTCATAATTTTTAACATTATGATTGCTCCCAAAGGTGCTTTCAAAGATACCAAGCAAGTTAGGGTTGTATTTTCATATAGATCGTTCGTGTAGCTTAGTCGTGATGGGGGAATTGCTCAATGGGGGGTGGGGTGAAAGTTCCTCAAAGATCGCACTCAAGGTCACAAAACAACAAGTCAGCATATATTAACCTCGATCAACCGATCAAACAATTGGCTCAAAGATCATGAATGAGTATGGAAATCTTAGCAACTAATCAAACACGACAATTGACAAACACAACATGGTATGCTGATGACACTCGATTTGACGTGATTATCAGCCCCATTTAAGCAACATTTCATACCCTTTGATGCCATTTTGATGAGTATTTGGTGCATTTGTCGTAACTTTGTGATTATCGGCTCCTAGTGCGTACATTGTCCATTTCTTGGCTATTTATACCCTTTTTGTGAGCTTTTATGTTGAGCCCCCAGGTTACCACATTATAGAGGACTCTCTCACGAGTCCGGCGCTTCAAACGGAGACCAAATCGGAGTTCATACGGAGCGGGAATGATCGAAACAAGTCGGAGTGTTGCACAGCTCAAAACGCTGCGTTTTGGAGCTTACATGCCGTGTAAGCTCAATGCACTGTGAGCTTACACGCCGTGTAAGCTCCCCAGACGGGAAAATTCAGCCTTTTCCAACTTGTAAAGGGTTTCTAGGGTTATATAGAGACTTTTTGAAGCCAGATTGAAGACACATGAATTTTGGCTGATTAGCCACGACCTTAGGGTCGATAGATAGAGTTTAGAGAGTTCGACGATCCGTGGAGAGATCGTGACGCCATCCTTCCACCTCAGAGAGCTCGTAGCTTAAAGTTGAAGATCCAGGAGATTGAAGCTTCGCCGGATTCGTCAGAATTAGGTTTTTCAGTTCTTATCTGTTCTTCCTCTGTATGATGATTTCCTTTGTTGCCTTTGATTCTTCTGTTATCGTTATGAGTAGCTGAACTTGTAGAGCTTAGATTAGATGAACCCTAAGTGACCCAGGGCTTTAAAGCGGTCACGGATTGGCGTTAATTAGATTCGAAGTTCAATCAGTTTCTCTTTGCATAGTTGTTTTGTTCGTCATTGTTTATGTTTCTCTTCTGGTTGGTCGCCTAGATTATGTTTATGCAGGCTAGGGTTAGTCGCCAGACAGCTTCCCTGCTTTGGCGCATAAACTTGTCTTCCTTGATCACCTAGTTTAGATTCTTGTTAAGCTGAAGATAGAAGCGAACACTCGCCTCTCTTTAAAACATCAATTCAACCAGTTAACCTTATAATTGGAGTGTGCCTTTCGTACGAACCGATTAGGGTTAATCCACTGCAAGAGTAACTCATAAATCGTTAGTAATTGCACCAGTTAATTAAGTGGTTGCGAGAGGCGACCGTACCCGGGCGGCTAGTTAATCTTGGTAGTTAGATCGGATAGAGCGAACGTTCGCCAGTCTTAAACCTAAGGGTAAGGAGTTATGGTGGTGTATAGAAACCGATTGAATTAGAATTGAAAACCGCTGATCTGTTGATTGCCAATGCTCTGGTGATCTAAGGGGGATTCGAAATCTAAGTTCGTCTATCTTCTCGTTAGTCAACCTTTTACTTTTCTGTCTTTTATTTTCCTACTTTATTAGATTAGAAGTCGTGGAACTCACACCACGCACTAAGTGTTTAAACCTGAGTAATTTGCCAGCTTCTTTGAGTAGTTGATTAGTAGAAACCCTGTGGAATACGATCTAGTCTACTTCGGTAGGTTAGTTATTTGATACCGCTAAAACTGCAGCATAAAATTGGCGCCGTTGCCAGGGACTCTTCTAATTGTTTGAAAGAAGAGTTGGCAAATTATTCTTCTACCTTTCCGCCTTACCATTTAATTTTTCTCCATATTTCCATGATTTACCTGGGTAGTGCTTTTGAGTTTTGATTATGCAGGATTACAGGTGGGATGACTAGTACCAAGAGTGGCGCGTCAATGGAGCACCGAATATTGAGGATTACCAAGAGATGCTACATCAACAACAACAACAAACGGCGAGATTTGACTCCCTCTTTGATAAAATCTCTTCAATGCTACAAGGTTACCAAGAGACACACCAACAAGAGCATCAAAGTGGCGCTAGAGATAACCAAGAGATGCTTCATGAACATCAACAATGCTCGTCAAGAACCCAATCTGCCTTGGATAATATCTCTTCAATGCTACAAGCTCATCTCGCGACGGACATCAAGCTCGAGCAACCAAAGCAGTTAATGACAGAAGACGCTCAAGAGCTGTTCGAAGAAGAAGATGATGATCCTATCCATGACTATTATGAGCTGGAAGAATCCTTGGCGGTGGTAGTTGATGAAGACATAAAGCCAATCCATCCTGAAGTTGAAGCCGAAGAGGAGCACATAGAGATTGAGGAGATACCCTCACCTACACTTCCGCCGAGTCAACCTGTAGAGAAGATGGAGCTCATTGACCATGCCGCGCCATACTACCTCTTTCCTCCTCCGGTAGGAGAATTCGAGAAGAACTGGTCATCTAACCAGAACCGCGATCTATTGGAGCACTACCGGCTATATCACCCTTCTGGAGTGCTACATGGCACTCAACCGCTGTCCTTGAAGAAGACGATTGACTTCAAGGAACTCCTAAGTTGGGGTCCCTAACAGGTATCATCTGGCTCACGGACGTTAAACAAGAGCACTTCGTGGGAGGCAACCCACGGCTGGAGTCAGTTGCTTTCGTTTCGAGTCATTTTGTTTTAAAACCCCTTTCTAAAAAAAACGAAAACTGCCGCCATTTTCAAGATTATTTTCGGCGAAAATTCTCCCATATTTTCGCCAAAAATTCCTGTTTAAAACCGACCTGTTTCTCCTGTTTCAACTTCTCGACCGAAAATTCCCTCACTTTTCGCCGAACCGGATGTTGATTATACCAGAAATTTTCGCCGAAAATTTTCAATTATTTTCGCCGAAAAGTTTGTGTTGTCGCGCCGACTATTTAAGCTGACCCCGCCCCCCCATCCGAAAACTTTCAAGAGACCCCCCTATTTCTCTCCCGTTTTGAACGCCGCCGCCACCCGTCTGACCGACGCCGCCGACAAAATGCCGCCGACCAACCACCCCCACCCTCGAAACAGTGATCAGGTTGTTTTTATCCTTTCCATTTCTTTTCTTTCTTCTTTTCGGATCTCGATCCACTTTTCTTCTGTGCGGATCCGGGGCACTTGTCCCGGTATCCTTTTGATCTTTTTGTTGTTTTGTTTCTGTAGGAACTTGAGTAGCTACTCCGCTCCACTCCGGACTCTCCGTGCTCATCCCCTACACCGACCATCTCGTCACAGGTTCTTCGTATCTCTCTACTATAGATTAGTTCTGTGAGGAAATAGAACCGTTTAAGTGTGGGGTAGGATTCTAGGATTATGCATGATCTTGCTTGATTTTCTGTGAATTCTATGGTTCAATTTTGAATTTCTCTAGCATAGAATTGCTCAATTCTTGACTTGTGATGTTAAATTGACTTCAATTTTGAACAATGACGTCTAAACTGTTCCACTTAGAACCTGTAACCAACGTGTTGGCACTGATATCAAATGAGTTAGGTCAGAACAGATCATAAATCACTCTTGTAGTTGAACTTGAATTAATTGAATTAATTGGTTTGTTAATAACAAAGCTCGATAACACCATTCTAAGATGATAAATGCTAGCTTCTTCCATGTTTTTCACTCCATATTTGATCACCTGTGATTGTGGCTTGAGATTAGACGAAAATCCAATTCGAAATCTTGTGTAAAAAGTTATAACTAGCTAGGACCAAGTGGCTAAATTATTGAATCAAGTAATTGAGTTGTTCAAGTTAATGTTAAGTTCTTTAAAGTGCTGAAAATAAAGTTAGGCAAGCCCGACACCTAAGTGAAGTGTTCGGGTTGAGCACTAGCATAGGCACAAATACTGAGAGCTAGGCTGGTCCAACACCTAAGTGAAGTGTTTGGTATCGAGCACTAGTATGCAGTAATAAATTAAAGGAAGAAGTTGAAACTTGAAATAAATTGTTGTTTAAATCGGTCCTAGCTAGAACATGTAACGTACAGATCTAGAAACGGATGAAGTCGAGCCGATAGCCATGTCACTTTTCCTATCTCCGCATCCACATCATGGCTAGAGCTTAGAGTCTTTTTGATTAGAATTGGTGTTATCGTAGTCGGTTAAATATGATTAATTGTTTTCCCAAGAAACAAGCTTTGTTAAAACCACTACTTGAAGTGTGCAGAAATTAGTGAGATCGAAAACTTGTTTGGTTGATGTTCTTGCATGTGTAGGTCACTTTTTCAACGTGGAACAGTCTAAACCAAATAGTTAGAATTGAATCTCAGTTTAATCTCGTGTCATTTGTGAATTTCAGTATGTTCTAGTTCAGTTTGCTTGAGGACAAGCAAAAGCTTAAGTGTGGGGTATTTTGATGACACTCGATTTGACGTGATTACCAGCCCCATTTAAGCAACATTTCATACCCTTTGATGCCATTTTGATGAGTATTTGGTGCATTTGTCGTAACTTTGTGATTACATTGTCCATTTCATACCGGCTCCTCGTGCGTACATTGTCCATTTCTTGGCTATTTTTACCATTTTTGTGAGCTTTTATGTTGAGCCCCTAGGTTACCACATTATAGAGGACTCTCTCACGAGTCCAGCGCTTCAAACAGAGACCAAATCGGAGTTCATGCGGAGCGGGAATGATCGAAACAAGTTGGAGTGCTGCACAGCTCAAAACGCTGCGTTTTGGAGCTTACATGCCGTGTAAGCTCAATGCACTGTGAGCTTACACGCCGTGTAAGCTCCCCAGACGGGAAAATTCATCCTTTTCCAACTTGTAAAGGGTTTCTAGGGTTATATATAGGCTTTTTGAAGCCAGATTGAAGACACACGAATTTTGGCTGATTAGCCACGACCTTAGGGTCAATAGATAGAGTTTAGAGAGTTCGACGATCCGTGGAGAGATCGTGACGCCATCCTTCCACCTCAGAGAGCTCGGAGCTTAATGTTGAAGATCCAGGAGATTGAAGCTTCGCCGGATTCGTCAGAATTAGGTTTTTCAGTTCTTATCTGTTCTTCCTCTGTATGATGATTTCCTTTGTTGCCTTTGATTCTTCTGTTATCGTTATGAGTAGCTGAACTTGTAGAGCTTAGATTAGATGAACCCTAAGTGACCCAGGGCTTGAAAGCGGTCACGAATTGGCATTAATTAGATTCGAAGTTCAATCAGTTTCTCTTTGCATAGTTGTTTTGTTCGTCATTGTTTATGTTTCTCTTCTGGTTGGTCGCCTAGATTATGTTTATGCAGGCTAGGGTTAGTCGCCAGACAGCTTCCCTGCTTTGGCGCATAAACATGTCTTCCTTGATCACCTAGTTTAGATTCTTGTTAAGCTGAGGATAGAAGCGAACGCTCGCCTCTCTTTAAAACATCAATTCAACCAGTTAACCTTATAATTGGAGTGTGCCTTTCGTAGGAACCGATCAGGGTTAATCTACTGCAAGAGTAACTCATAAATCGTTAGTAATTGCACCAGTTAATTAAGTCGTTACGAGAGGCGACCGTACCCGGGTGGCTAGTTAATCTTGGTAGTTAGATTGGATAGAGCGAACGTTCGCCAGTCTTAAACCTAAGGGTAAGGAGTTATGGTGGTGTATGGAAACCGATTGAATTAGAATTGAAAACCGTTGATCTGTTGATTGCCAATGCTCTGGTGATCTAAGGGGGATTCGAAATCTAAGTTCGTCTATCTTCTCGTTAGTCAACCTTTTACTTTTCTGTCTTTTATTTTCCTGCTTTATTAGATTAGAAGTCGTGGAACTCACACCACGCACTAAGTATTTAAACCTGAGTAATTTGCCAGCTTCTTTGAGTAGTCGATTAGTAGAAACCCTGTGGAATATGATCTAGTCTACTTCGGTAGGTTAGTTATTTGATACCGCTAAAACTGCAGCATCATATGCGAATGGATGAGAAGAGGGGCGAGGTGAGTCCCCCCATGGATCATGAATCAAGACTAGAAACTGACCTAGGATGAAAAATTAAAGTGATGCAAGATAAGATCTTTCGACCATTCACTAAACATATATCCTAAGACTCTCTCGAGACTATTAGAAACAAGGTCAAACACTTATTAACTGGACTCTAGTGTAATGCACTATTAACCATAAAACCATGGAACTCTATGGTAACAACACCCTCTTGGGATAATTCTTACCAAGAAACAACATAATCAAACATCTAAACTAATATAACTCGATAAAGCATGGAAATGAAGAACATGACATCAAATCTTGATCATTGCATAAACATGAAATCAAATCATCCAAAGAGTTTAAGAGTTTCTAGTCTATCATCAATCCCTCTAAGGTTCCACTCATCGAACCCAAGGGTTTTAGTTACACATGGTCATGTTGAAAAGAAAATAATGCAATCTAGAAAGGGAACGAGGAACCGATTTTTCAATCCTTCGAGCTAAGAAGTCTTCAGTCTTCGATGTTGTGTCTCCGGGATAATTGGAATGGTGGATAATGATTAGATGATGAGTGGGAGTTCTTTGAGTTGAGTTTCAGGTACTGGAGAGTTTATTTGTTCATCAAAATCGAGCCTGGGAAGAAGAAAGAACGTCCCTTAAAAGTTACCCCAAATTTAGCTTAAATACGAGCTATCACCCACGGTCATGACAGACAGAAATATGTTACACTTTCCCCCCATATTTGATACATTTTCATGTGGCATTTAAGCTTTAATGTTGTTCTTTTAATGGTTTTGATCAACTTTATGAATATTCGTCTCAAATGACCTCTCAGGATCATTATGGTCCATTTTCATGTTTTCAAAGGTGTTTTTGATGAGTTTTCAGGTCATACCATTATTTAGATAATGTCAATACGAAGTCACAGTTTCAAACGGTACTAAAATGATACTAATATCAAGTTTTGAAGTTCTATCGTAAATACAACGAGACGCTAAGGAAGGAACCATAGTTAGCGTCCCATCAGCGAGAATCGACGTGCAGCTGACGTGTAAGTGGCAGGTAAATGGTATGCACGCCTATAACACGTCGTTTACATGAAGAGGGGCTGGGCAGATTTTATAAATAGTTTTTCTTTTAGAAACCTAAAAGAGACAACGGCCGGACTTCATTCCCAGCTCATTTTTGACGAACATACCCGACCTCCAGCACCTGGAAAACCCTCTTGGAGTCCAGAAATCTTCTACCCATCATCATCCTTCATCCCCCACATCACAGAAACAGAAGGATGAGATCCAGATTCATCCGGACACGAAGAAATTGGTGGAGCTTTTCATCTCTTTCACTACAACAAAATGAAGGATTTGTGGTGGGTTTTTTTGAACAACAGTGGCGGTTATAACCCCCACTGTTGTAAACATAGTGGCGGTTGTACAACCGCCATAAATACGTTCATCACAAATGAACTTTATTGGCGGTCAGCAAACCGCCACTAATAATCAGCATTGGTGGTTACACATTGGAGGTTATAACCCAACAATGTTGATGTCCAAAAATAACAAAAAAATTCAGAAACGTGATCATCGGCGATCACGTTTCCGTTGGCGGCAACGGCTGCGTCGAGTTAGCCAAAGACGGCGACGGTGGTGGAGACTCATCATCCTTATCATGCTCTAGTTTCTTCCCCTTCTCCGACTCAGCCACCACTGCTGTTGCTGCCTTTGCTGCCGCCAGTCGTTCTTCTTCTTCGCCGTCTTCCACGGTCACAACCTTGAAGCTTGCATCTCCATTGGTCAAGATTCTCACCAGCTGCCAAAAAATGTGACAAAATTGTTACATCTTCGCCAATAATATATCCGCCATCTTTTCCCTTTTTTCTTGTAGTGTTTCTCTCTAGGTCGTATTTATCAGATTTTCACTATGTACTGCTATAACTAAACCCCCTAGGGTTTGGTGAGTGGAACTTTAGGGGGGATTGATGATTGATTACACTCCTATTACTTTGGATTTATTTTGGTTTAATTCAAGTTCAGATGTTATTCAAATCTATGTGTTTTTCATCCTCTATTTTTTGTTTCTCTAACAAAGATGCATGATTAGGGTTGATTGTTTGAACTAGTAATGCCTTGATTCAAGTGTTTGTCTCCCAGAGTGTTGCACTTCAATGTGATGCATAGATTCGATCATATTAGCTATGACTTTTTAGGTTTAAAGACCCAAGATCATTTCATTGAACACCTTATGCGCATTCTACTATGACATCCTAGGCAAATCCCACATCGACAAAGTACGGGGGAGATCCATGGGCTATGTGGAATAGTTCAACCTTAATTGACATGACACGTTTTGGGGTGTAGTGGTGGGGGTTTGATCTTGAGAGGAGGAGGTCATGGGTTCGAATCCCACCAACACCCAAAAATAAATCTGTGAGGGCTGGGCCCAAAGCGGACAATATCTTTTCAGGAAAGGTTGGGATGTTACATCTACTTTCAATGTAAATGGTGACCAATGCCCAGTTGTTAGTGATTAATGTTGAAATCTATTTGACTCTATCCAATGAGATTAGGATTCGTGTCGATGTTATGTTGAAAGATCTCATATGGCTTGTTAGAACTGTTTTAGTCCAAAGTTGTGTAATCATGCTTCATGAACCCAAAAGGTGAAACTTGCTTAACCCTTATTTCTTTCCCATTTCATCCATCTTGTGTTTTGTCTTTGCGTGTCGGAATGATTTTTTGTCAAACCCCTACTTCCATGCTCTTTGAGCCCATGCTTGAGTTAGTCGTTTATAGCTTGAGTCAGCCTGGTCTTGAGATCGTGATTGCGAAGTGTGTGTGTTTTGTTTGTTATATGAATTTGAACACCTCTCTCGGAACTGAGTAAGCCAAATCTAGAGACCCTCAGGAAATACGACCCTGGCCAAAAGCCAGGTATCTTTATTCAAGCTTTCTTCAACGATCAGTCACGTCAAGTTCGTGACAAAGGGCTAGCCATGGTCGCGAATAGGCTTCCATTTCTTGCTAAATTCTGGCTTTGTGCTGCGCTCGTGGACAAGGGTCTGGCTTTGGTGTTTTTCCCATATATTGAGCTTCCAGACTCCAATTCATTCACCATTCAAACCCATGGTTTCGTATTTTTGTCCTCTGTCGTGGTATGACCTAAAAAGCAATGAAAAAACTTGAAAGCAGTGAAAATGGACCACAAGGGTCCCAAGAGGATATTTAAGACAATTTATTATGAATTAACACAAAACCACTTTGACACGATATGTGAAAGCACGTACTACCTGGAAAAATGTGTCAAAAGTAGGGGGCAAAAATAGAAGAAATTAAACTAGCTAAGGGAACGTTACCTAATCTAATCAAGGTTTGGGGTGCCTCATGAGAGCGCTAGGTTTTAACGTAGCTTAGCTTGATGAAACATAGATTCGAGAGGTCAATTTCGATTATCCCAAAAGAGGGACTCCTTGAATTTTTGCTCCTTGGTCAAGATGGAATGAGATGAATCTGTACCCGACCGAGTAGAGGTATCAGGAATCGGGAAGTCCTCTTTACAAGTTTCTACTGAGGCAACTCCATTAATCTTCCCAATCTTCACCAAGGCCAGCTTCCTCTTGCGGTACTCTCGTTCCTTCTTGCTTGGAATCTTCCTAGTAACCATGGGAGAGAGGGGATCGACCTTGGGAATGTTGATTACCGCAGCGGGGTTCTCGATGAACTTGCCCTTGGTAGTGACCAAGCCTACTACGACCATGGGCTCTTTTGGTGAGGAAGTGGATCCCAAGCTCGCCATATGAGGAAGGAGGTATTGATCTTCTTTCTAGGTGCCATACAATCCCCAAAAATTCCTCATCATCGGGGCTCTCATAATTATGTGTGTTGTGCTCATGAGGGTTATTCCCTCTCCTAGGCTCATTAAATTCAAACCCAAACATTCCCAATTCTACATATCCCATGTCGTGAGGATGGTATCTCATGGTGCATTCTTTCACACAATTCCATCGAGATGTCGTAAACCTTCTCAACGTGGGTTCTCGTTCATACCTGTAGAATAGGGATAAAGCCATTCAGCCTCCCTGTAAAGGTGGTAATTTCCATTTCCTTATGTAGCCCCTTTGTGTTTAAGTATGGCTCCCCATTCTTAGTTTGATTACTTCTCGGCTCATCGTCGGCCTTCTTTGCCTTTTCCTTCATTTCAAGGTCTAGGACCACTCTTTGTAGTGGCTCTAGTTTTTGGACTAACCCCATCTTCTCACTTTTCTCCTTTACTAACCTATCCTATAGCTCCATAAACCGAGCGTTCATCTTCTCTTCAAATCCCAAGTGCTCGAGATGTTCAGCTTTCCCATAACCATCTTTATTAGCAATAACTCCATGACACTTTTGGTTCTCTATGCAAGCATCCTCCATTTCAACTTATGAGTTATATCGCGCTACAAGTCTAAAGACTTCCTGAAATTCTGAAACTGAAGTAGAAAAGTAAGGAAGATCATGTGCAACACTAGAAAATTAATCATAAAAATACGTGGTCATGGCCTCATCAACAACATCGATAGCTCCCACCGTGATGTGAACCGCTACAACCATGGGCAGACGACCCTAACCATCACAAGTTGATGCTCCTAGCAACGAGATGAACCTTCAGAAATGGGATGGAATTCGGACTTTGACCCACTAGCTATGAAGGAGATAGGAACCAGAAGTATCAAGTCGAAGGCGCCACTCCAAGAGATGAATGCTCTTGACGATAAGCCGATCTAGACGACAGCCAATTCCATGAAAGTCGAAAAGAGAATTGCATAATAATGCAAGAGAAAAATCAAAGTTTAAGAGTTTATTTGATTCAAAGGTGTATCTTACAATGAGGTGTATAGGCCTCTATTTATAGGTGGAGGAGTAGGGAACAACTATTCCTCCTAAATAACTACTTCCTAAACTAATAAAGAAATAAAAGAGTCCTAATTAGAATACTAAAGAGGATTTAAACTAATCCTAATCTATCCTAAAAGGGAAGCAAAATTCGGACTTACAATCCTACAAGGAAAAGTATCCTTCCTATATAAGAAATCTAAAAAGGAAGCTGGAAATTTCCTAAAAAACAGCTAAACGGGTTTTGGAAAAATTAGCCAAATAAATACCAAACAAATTCGTAAAATTAAGCCCTTTTTCATATCACTAGTAACCTCCATGGGCTACAACTTTAATGTTGGACATCAGCCCAAATTCTATCTCCAGGTAGCCCATATTCGTCAATCCTTGTCGGCCTACGAATCTGTCCAGAAATCTAGCTTTGGCCTTTTATTAACTTAGTTTTGGCCTGTAGCTGTTTGGTCATGGGCTGGCCTCTTGGACCTTCTCTAGAGATGGATTCTCCTTGATTGTTTTCTCTTGGATCAGGCTCAGGTGGTGGCCTGATCATAGCTCCTAGCATGGGCTTCCTCGGATCAGCATCCGTGTTGTGCACTTTGATGCTCCGGTCATACATCACTAGGACTTGGTCTAGCTCCATCTCCTTCCTTCCTTCTCCAACTCCAACGAGGCTTGTTGGAGGTTCATCCCGGGGCCATAAGGATTTCAGTGCCTTTGGAAAATCCTAAAAGGCACAGGCCAATTGTTGGCTAGGCCCAAATTGCTCCGTTGTAGTGCCTAGATGCGGGCCCGGTGTCGGTGGTAGGCTCAACTTGGGGCCTTCTTCAAATCTTTCTGACCCTTTTGACTTTTGTCTTGGCCAAGCTTTCAAGGATGCCTCCAGAGTGTCTTTAAGTGCTAGTTAGGCTCTGGAGCTCGAAGTAGTTAGTCTGGGGCCTAGACTTGGTGCTAAGCTCGGCCCGGGGCCCGGATCTGGGCTTGGTGTTAGCATCAGCTCCGTTCGGGTCATTAATCTTGCTCTGGCTGGTGTAGGGGATGGCATCAGTGCCTGGCTGGGGATCAGCATCCTCCCAGGGGTCTCTTCTAGCTCCGGGGCTTTGGCTCTCCTAGGCTTCGGGGGTGGTGGTGGCGTAGGCTTGGGCCTGGTGTAGTCTCGACCCGACATCAGTGCTGGGGCCGGCTTGGCATCAGCCTTGGGGCTTGATACTGGGGCTCCAAGTATGGGGGATTTCAAGGGAAATCCTCTCTGTTCTCGTCACCTATTCCGCCATCCCATGTTAACATGGGGAGTTTTGGTCCTGGTGCCTGTAGTGTCGTGTCCACGCCGGTCTTGGTGGCCAGGATAACATCACACTGTCTCATCCTCAACCAGGTCAACCCGTTGCATACCGTCGGCTAAGCTAAAGATAACACTCTCACCCCCTATACGAAGAGTGATTTTTTCATTATTTACATCAATGACTGCTCTACCAGTAGCTAAAAAGGGTCTACCTAGGATTAGGGTGGAGGTGACATCTTTCCTATCAATCATGAAAAAATAAGCAAGAATCATGAATGGTCCTACAATAATGTTAACATCCTCAACTACTCCCCTAGGGTACCTTATCATTTATCAACTAGCACTATAGTCATGCTAATAGGTTTAAGGTCTCCTAGGTTCAGTCCCAAAAAACACAGGATGGCATCACATTCAGACTCGCTCCTAAATCAGCTAAGCTTCTTTCTATGAAAAGAGAATCCACAAAATAAGGGAGTGTGAAACTACGTGGACCTTTGAGCTTTTTTGTGGTCTTTCTGAAACCGAGGAAGACTGAGCTGTCTTCATTTTGTGAGCAGAGTGAAGCTTCATTAACGGACCTCATCTTCATAATGGTATCCTTGATATACTTTGAGTAGCTAGGAATCATGTGAGCAAGTTCAAGAATGGAACACTTATATGTTGTTTCTCCAAGATAGCTAAGAACTTTGGGAAATGCTTGTCCATGGTTTGCTATCGAATCCTGTTTGGGAATGGAATAATTGGTACATGTAGAGGTGGTTCCGGCACCTTGGGGAATAAGGTTGGTCCATTCCTGGGGTCCTCATTTGGAATATCCACTACAACTTCATCTGGAATCATGGTTGGTTCAACAGTCCTACTAGTCTCTACATTATTACTGGCAGACTGCTAGTAACTGGATCCCAAAGGTTCCTTTCATAGATAAGTCCTAGCAAGCTAGGATCGGTTTATCGGGGTCCCTCAACCAAAGGTTACTGAAGTAGGATGTAGAGCTAACAAGGGGTTTGTGTGGTGTAGGTGCCATGGTGGAACAAGAGTACAACAATCTTAACTAGCAGGGAACAAAGAGTCAACAAGGGCTCAAAGTGCATGGAAAAGTGTGAATTCGAGTTAAGGCAAGCAAACAAGGAAAATGAAACGAAGAGGGAAATTCTAAGAGAGGTAAGGGTGGGTCTAGGTTCTACACTTCTCCAAACATGAAAAATAGGTAAACAAGCCAAATAACTCTCAATCAACCTTAGGCAAGTCAACAAACACGATCTAAGGTCCCCTAATGGGCCCAAAGAACCATGCGGGAGGTAAGGCTAGTCAAACCAAGCACGCACACAAGGTGTTCGAGGAAATGCCCTAGTGAGAATTCACTGGCCAAGGAACCCAAATTTGCCCCTCTTTCGAGTGCCACACGTGAATGAGCTATCAAGAACCTCAACCCAAGATCCTAACATACATTTGCGCATTCAAGGATATAATACACCAACAACAAGGATCAAAGTTGTGTCTAATCTCACATCTAACACCAAGCTTTGGTCAATCTTGGGTAAAAGCACAGTAACATCAAAAGAGAGAAAAATTATAGTCTCTAATCACTAATTATACCATGAAATCAGAAGAACAATTGTTAACCCTTAGGATTCCCTCAACCCAACCCTAGGGGTCTAGTGTATAATGGCAAAGAGAAGGAAACAACCACTCCTAAGCATGAAACTAGAAGAGGAAGACATACTTAACTTCAATGGTGGACTTGAGCTTGGTGTATTAGACATGGGTGGACTTGGGAGTGGCTTTAATGGATGTGGAGAGAGCCCTTCTTCATCAAAATTTCCCTTAGAAAGAACCAAAATCAAACAACCTTCAAAATGCCCAAGTTAGGTCTTTTATAGGTGGTGAAGCAGGGGGCACAGGCGTGCTATTATGTGCAGCGCATGCTAGATTTACCCGATGAGGGCGTGTTACTTAAATTGGGCATAGGCTGAAATTATAGTGACGAGAGCACGCCGCTCTAGATCTTACATTTTTTTCCAAAACTCTAGACCAAGAACTCGTCAAATTTCCAAAATTATGCCCAAAGTGCCCCGAACCTGCGTTTAAAAAATGAGGAGGGTGCATTTGAGTGTTAGAAGCGGGCTAGGAAGTGTTGGTGCATCCTTCAATGCTGCTTCCAAGCCATTACCGTGAAAGATCACACTGAGAGCGTAGACCTCCAATTGGGGTACCGTTTGGATTGGTGGCTTCCTTGTTAAGCAAGCTATAGTGGTGAGACCGTAAATGAGATTAAAAAAATAGCTGGAAATAGATGAAAATGGACCACAAAGGTCCCTAGCTGGTGCAAATGGCCAAGTTGTTGAAATGAGTGTATTCACCACTGAAAGGGCATTGAAAAGGGATAAAACTCATAGAAATTAAGGTTAAATGAGGAGGAAAAGTTATATAAAATTAATGCATTAGCTAGCCTCACCGACTACCCCACCTGTGAAAGCAAAGGGGAAGAGGTGATCATGTCACAAGGTCTAGGGACACCATCTTATTTGTCCTTTTTAGGATGATCCTTCATTAGGATCATCCTTCTGCATCCACCATACCATAGTACAAATTTCACAGGCACAATTCATACACGTAAACGACGAAATTAATCCCTCAATCTATCCACTCAGTCAACCACGCATTCACACAAGTAAACCAAAGCACCACACGTCAACAATCAATCACAACATCATATAATTAGCCATTTCAACTCCCCGAGTGTGCATTCCTACATATAACTATGTCTGATTCTAATTCCTCATGTCTGCTACTTATCGACGCTAAGCCCTCACCTAGGTAAACCAAGCTTTCCTTCCCCCCGAGATCACACAAACTCCTCCTCTTTCACCGAACACCAAACCCACTGCAAAAACCACAAACCACAGACCCTGGCCATTTATCAGTCTTGGGTTTTACCCTCTCTAGAGACGAACTCAACAAACATGACAAAACTTAACTTAAATCCAAGACCTAAACGAGCCCGAGAGATCTCCACCGATCGTTCTCTTTGCCTCCTCGAGCTTCTACTTCGTTTCTTGGATCTCTAGTTCATCAAAAACAGTCTCCTATCGCCTTTGGAGCTTTGGGAACGAAGAAGGAATGAAATAAAATGATGTTGTGCATTTTCCTCTGATTTCAGATTTTCATACTACAGGTCACAACGGTCGTTGCTTAAGGCACAACGGTTGTTGTGACTTAGCTGACAGAGGTCATTCTACTTAGGAAACTCTCGTTGTCCTCAAGAGGAGCAACACCCGTGGCCAGGGCAGAACGCATGTTGGTTAACCACTCGCAACTACCATTGCGCTGAGTGCAATGCCCGTTGTCACTTACACAGGAAGACCGCCTTGCTCGATAATCACATGCTTTCACATTGGCATAGTTTCAAACATTTCAACGACCCTACCAGTAACTACAAACTGGAAATGGGTTATTACAACTACCCTACCCAAAATATTGGAAATGTGATTGAGTTCAGTGCACTGGGTTGATCCCCTTGACATGGGTGGTGTTTCACTTCTCGTTAAGAGAAGCTGATGTGATATGATGGTGATGATGTGTGGATCTTGTTTAGGGCTATAACGTGCTCTCCATGCGGTAGGGGGTGTGTGGACCTTCCATGTGGTAGGAAGGCGTGTCGGTTAGCGATGGTGGTGTGAGATAAAACTCTTGTAGCCTAATTACACACATAGAGTTCTTACTTGTGGTTGTGAGTGTAATGCTGAGTGATTGAATTGGTGTGATGGTGATAGGACTTGATGAGTTTGTTGAACTGTCTGGATATTGTTGGTGACTTGATGATATTTGATAATGGTCATTTTCTTATATGTGTTATGTGACTTGTGCTATATGTATGTGTATCACGAGAATTCTATTGTAGAGAACTATACATGTTTGATCACCTAGAGTGCATTAGGGATAATAATTGTAAATTAAAGAACTTTTGTTGTTGATTCATCGTACTTTGCTTGATAACTATCAATATAGAATGTGGATAATTGTTGAACATGATAGGTAGAGACATGTGTTTTGATCACTTAGATATATTACTAAGGATTAATAATCGGTTAGACTTAAAGATTGTACTCTAGCTATACTTGTCTGATTGAGGGGTTTGGGAGACCCCTAGGTAGTTCGACGCATAGGTGGGACACTACCTCACTCAGTTTCATTAGGAGGCTAGTCCCTCTCCTTATTCTTTCAGTTAGAAGTTTTGTTGCCCAAAGTTGTGCTTCAGATGGATGATGGTATTGGAATTGAGCTAGATGGCTAAAGACCATGACTGAGGACCTAGAGATCACTTGTTGTTTATATGTTAGTTGACTTTTTGGGATTTGAGATTGTTTGTATTGAAGTTGTGGATTGAATTTATGAGTAACTGTCGGTTTTGATTTTATTAACGAGAGCTCCCTTTGGTTTGATTTTTGCTATGTTTATTGTGATTTAAGGTGTTTTAATTATGATTTTTTTTAGTCAAACCGTAGCACTGGTTCCCAGTCTAACCATAGGTCTAATCGTGGTGATTTGATATGGGTGTTACAAACATCTTGTGTAAGGCCGTTGACGAGTTAAGTTGCTCGTTAGCTATTCAGGGTTCAGCTAATAAAAACTACCTAAAAGCTCGAGCTTAACTCGTAAAAAATTTAATTATCCATGATCAATTTGACTCAAATTCGACATGAGTTTCAAATTTCTAACTCGAATTCGAGCTGGAGTTTGCCTAAAAAGTAGTGAGTCGAGCTTCTGAACAATCCTACTTGTCGCTACTCCAAATACCTACCTCCGACAACAACGACTATATCGACCTCCCTACTTGCCTAAAAAATTACACTGTAATTACTTCCTCTTTCTTTCAGGTATCACATTTTTTATATAAACAAATGATCATAATTCTGACACGAAAGTTGCATGAAGTAACAAACAAATTATTGCCTTAGATTTGTTTTGTAGTTGGGGAAATTAATAGCTATATCTATTAGGAGAGTACGACAAACTATGTCGATTTGACATTATTAGAAGTGTTGTTTGTTAGGCTAATTACGGAGGCTTGCTTATCAGTGAAGGCAAGGCGGCTAATCTAAAGCAATAAGATAAGTGGTCGAGGGTCAGTTTTGATAGTTGATAGGAAGGTTTGCTTTGCGACAAATTATTAGCGTCCAAAACTGGTGTACTAATTTTTTTATATTCAACATGATCAATTGTTGATATTTACATGATAAGTCCCTCTTCTAATATCCATAATTTCATATAAAGACTTGTATGTTAAATATTTTTTTAATGTCCCCTTCCCTTCCTTCTTTCTTTCTTTGATATCATATAACTCTCCGTAACGGTTTATTTATTTTTTCCTTGGACATACAAAATCTGAAAATTGAGAGTTTTTTCGATGACAAAACTCATATTTTGTCATAATGATAAAATTCAATCCTAGTCAGGGGAAAAGGTGAAGAAGACGGCCTAAGTATCAACACCAATTTCATGACAAACCTCTCATAAGCATGATAAATTTGACCTCAGAGGCAAACGTCTAAAGCGTAGAGCTCGGATTCTTCTATTCAACTTTCATAGGTGGAGGAGATCGGTATAGTAGAAGAGTAGAAAGAAAATGGATCACGGGAGATGAAAAGCTATACAAATATGGCAATACAAGATTTAGGGTTCATCCATAGATATAGTCTTTGAAAAAGCTGTAATCAACAAATATTTTCACTCTTTCAGGGTTCGTCCAATAGATATTAGCGAGATTAATTAAGAAGATATCATTCTTAATTAAGAAGATATTAGCGAGATTAATTAAGGAGATTAATTAAAAGCTGTAATACAATAAAGTGAGGTAACTTATCTTCTTAATTTTTTTTTGAAAGAATCTTCCACGGTGGAAACACCATGATTGACCTGATTTGAGTGTAACATATCGTTCCTGGCTTGCTGGTTCGGGTGGAAATGAAAGGAATTTTCAATGTGCAGTGTTCCTGTCTGTCAACTGTAATCTGCAGGTCTGAGGATGACAACGGGCGTTACCCTTAGTGTAACGGCCTCTATCCCAGTTTGTATATAAAAAGTTATGCCGACTCAGCGTTCACTTTTCATTCATTCTTTGCTCTTCAAACCTTCTTGACGAACAAAACCTTAGTCAACTTTGAAGTTTGATTCCGGGAGCTACGAGTGTCTAATTAAGGCGGTGTTTCTTCCTGTGGATTCCTGGCGATGATGAGAAGAGATTGCACTTCTTGGATTTTGTAGGGTCGTTGCTGGTTAGTACTGGCTAGAAAGGGGGGAAAGCTATGAATTTTGGGAAGGGGAATCATTCATCCAGGAATCTAGAAGATGATTAGAGCCTCATCTTCTATTCTAGGTGAGGGCTTAGCGTTGATAGGTAGTATTGAATAACGTGAGGAGTTGTAATTCGACCTAGAAGAAATTAGGGATTTGCATCAAAATGGAAGAGAGTAAAAGGGGTAAACTGTTTTGTGATTGTCTATTGGTTGATTCTATGTTTGTTGTTGTGATTGGGGGATTACGATGAAATGGATCAATTAATGAATCGAGTTAGAAATGAGTGTTAGGATGGATGGGTTGTGATCTTGTGGAATTGCCTACTCTGTCATTGTCGATTGTGGTTGCAGGAGGATGGCCCTGCCAATGTGGGTTGGTCCTATGAAAGATGAACAGGTGGGTAACTCTAGACTTATGACATGGCTGCCCCTACATTTCTTATGCAGTCGGGGTGGTCAGCAAGCTAGCCGTTTATCCTTTTTGTGGATTTGAAATGTGGGTTATGAATGTTCTGAATTGTGGGAACTGATGAAATGTTGTGATGGGTGATAGTATGAGTTATCGTGATCTGTGAATATGCCATAGTGATTGGGTTAAGTGGTAAATGATTGAGAATATGAATGGTAAAATTTGAAGGATCCTGCACTACCCCTAAACCGCACTATGGGTGCTAATTGCCTGTCCAATGGAGAGAGGTGCGGTCACGACTTCAAGGGAAATGCGTGATTTTGTTTGTTTGAGTCTAGTTTACGATTCCTTCAAGGGAAATGTCTCATTGTATCCTCCAAGGGAGAGCATGCATCTTTGAGCCTCTTCAAGTGAGAGAGGTGCGTCAGGCAGGGTAAACTTTATGGTGCCTAATTAACTCACCTAGTAATGATTTATGAATTGAGTGTGTGTATGTGTGTGATGATTGTTATTGTGAACTGTTATGTGATATGTGTTGAATCGTATGAATTTTGACTTCGTTTGTGGCAGTATTGATGTTATGGATTGTAAATGTGAACTGTGAATTGTACCTACGTGATCACCTAGACTACTTTAGGATAATAAAACTAATTAAGGATGAGCTTGGGTTCCACTGTCAGTGTACTGTGTGGAGTATGGAACCGCTCCTCCTGGTTAGTTTGGTGCATAGTTAAGCCAGTGGGTTCACTCAGCTTCATTAGGAAACTGATCCCCCCTCTTCCCCTTTCAGGTTCTCACGGCTAGTGAGTGTGGTTTTGGATTTCAGGTGCTTCGGTCGAGTTTGAGAAGGTTGTTGGGCGAGGTATGAGGTGAAGATTGGTAGACCACTTGGAGTACTATTTCCTTTATTTCATGTTTTGAGTTGACTATTTGTATTTTAGGTGATTTTTTGTACTCATTTCGAGATTTGATATAGGATTATTGTTTATCGGTTTATATTTGGATTTTACAATTGAAGGCCTCCTTTCAGATATATCATTTGATGAGAATTCTCTTTCTTTTATTTTTCGGTTTGACTATTTCATTTATATATCATCTTTCGAGTGATGCTCATTCCGGTTCAACCATGGGTTTACCCGGGTTGATTTGGGATGGGTGTTACATTGAGCATGAATATTAAGTAGAATGTCTAGAAAATTGAACACAGTGTGGGAAAGAAGACACGTCCGACAATGAAAGTTTGAAGATGTTGGTCTTTATCGAGGTGAACAACCCAAATCTTCCTCGGCGGAGGTACTTGTTGCTTCTTGGCGAGCTGACGACATTCGAATAAGATTGTAGCCAGGTGTTGTAATCTCAGTGTCTTTCTCTGATTTTGATTTCAATGATCCAATGGCTTTGAACTATTTTTCTCTTTCAGGTGGGATGATATATACACGATGGTGAATATAGATTGTTTTATCAATTACTTTTTAAGGTGTTCATCTCAATCTCTTCTCAGTGGGTTTTGATTCATGGGATATAAGATTTTTACCAGCTCAGCTATCCTCTATCACGAGGATAAGCATTTCCTTGCCAATCGGTACAAATTAACTATCCTCGTTTCAATGACAAGCCATTCCTAGCCAATGGGGTACAAAATTAGCTATCCTTGTTTGAGGACAAATTGTTCCTATCCAATGTGGCATTCAAATTGTAATCCTTTTTTAAGGACAAGTTTATCCTAGCCAATGGGGCATTTCAATCTTGATCTATGGTTGAGTTCCATTGGTTCTGAGTTTTCAAAATTATGTACTTTGCAACCGATTCCTGGAGTTATAAGTTGATATATGATGGGCCCAAGCCAAGTTGTTGGGCGCCTAGAACTGGCGTATATGTCGACGGACAGGTACAATAGGTCCATACCCTAGGGACAGCAGCCGCCTAGGCTTCTAAATAAGTTCCTTGGGCTACGCGGGTTCCCTGGCCCACCACGAGAAAGCAAAACCCCTAGTCTCCTAGGTTTCCACCTCAGAAGTGGAGTCCAACTCCTACAAGGAAAGGAACTCTTTCCCTTAACTCAGGGACCGAAGAGTATAAATAAGGAGGACCAGCCCTCCAACAGACACCTGATCATCACCACATACACACACAGAGATACACTTTCAGCTGTAGGCTCCGGCTAGTACGCTCAAGGCTATCAATCACCCAAAACCCAAAGGGGTACCTGACATGACCATGCCCAGCGCCTTGACCAAGCCTAACGTGGCCATGTCCGGCGCCGTGACCGACCCAGATGCTGACCTAGTGGCCGACCAAGATGCTGATCATTCCTCCAGGCCTGCTTGCAAAAATTGGGACCCTAGACCACAGGATTTTAAGGGCCATTAGTGATGCTGGACACGAAGGGAAGATGCCATGGACATCTAGACAGGAAATCCTAATCAAGCTAGCTAGGATTTCTCGGTTTTGGATAGATTCCTAGTCATGACAAAGATTGACAAATTTGATCAACTTAAAGGCGGAATATGAGCTGATGTTCAACATCAAAGTTGAAGCCCATGGTGTCTACTATTGAAATGTAAAATGGATTATTTTTACGACTTTTTTTTGCCCTTGTTTAGCTGAATATTCCAGAACCCATTTAGTTGTTTTTTTATAGCTAGTGGGTGAAAGTCTGTTCGATCTAAGTCAGTGATTTTTTTCTCCTTAACTTTATTTGCCATAGATTGTTGAAGGGTCTCAGCCCATGATTGTCATGGTTCAAATCAGTACCCCCGATTCTTCTCTGTCTCTCACTCATACAACCTTACCTCCCCCCCACAAACATTTAAACTGCTTGTTCGCTTACTATTGTTTCCTATACACCTTGCAAGTACTTCCCGTACGTCCACTGAAGCATAAGAGTAAGGCGAACAGTTCCCAGACGCCAAGACTCTCGTGGGCGGAATAATTGGCGTGCTAGATAGGGTAATGTTTCTCAATTTCTTGATGAAAAGACAACCATGGAGACACCACCAACGAGCAAGTCGGGAAACACCTAGGACAAAAGGGGTGCCCGCTAGAGGCAACACCCCTCACAAAAATCCAGTAGGCAAATCATTATGGGATCACCCTCCTGCTAGGAGAAAGCCATACTAAAGGAGATGCCTTGACGCGGGCCAATGCAACACTAGAGGAGGAAGCCAGGCAGTGAAACACACACAAGCAACCCATAGGGTCGGTTGAAGGAGAACGACTGACCGCGGGAGAAGAAGGTTGAAGTGATCTGCTCATACGGACCGACGCGACCCCGATGCCATGGGCACCAAGTCCCCATCCCGCCACCCACCTAGAAGAAAGGCCAGGAAACCAAGAGAACAAGGGAGATTCGGAGGAAAAGACTATAACTAGCTGGAGATGAAAGCCCCTGAGCCCATAAGTGTCAAGAGTTTGCAAACTATCACAAATTGCCGGCAGCAGCCCTCTAGGTGATAATCAGCCCATGGTCGTTCGCAAGATGGGGGATGGACATTTTAGGGCCATTCCTAGAAGCATTAGGAAAGAGAAAGTATCTAATAGTGGCGGTGGATTATTTCACCAAGTGGGTGGAAGCTGTGGCAGTCGTCACAAGGTTCGGAATCCCGCAAAGCATTATTTGTGATCATGACACTCAATTTGATTTGCAAACTTTCAAAGAATTTTGCGACGACTTGAAGATAAATCTGAGGTTTGCATCAGCCGCCTACCCACAAGCCAATGGCCAAGCAGAAGCGACCAATAAACTCATTCTTCAAGGGTTGAAAAAAGAGAATAGATGGGTGCAAAGGCACCTGGGTTGATGAGCTAGACCATGTATTATGGGCTCACAGAACGGCTTACAAGACAACAACGGGAGAGACTCCTTACACACTCACATATGGAACGGAAGCCGTACCCCCGGTAGAAATATATATACTATCCATTCGTATTCAGGAGTACAGAGACGAAGTAAATGAGCAAGAGTTAATGCGCAATGTGGACATGATCGAGGAGCGAAGGGAAAAAGCACAATTGAGGCTTGTAGCAAAAAAAGAACAACTGGCTAGGCGAAACAATTTCAAGCTTTGCCCTCATCACATCGCGATTAATGACCTAGTGCTACGAAAAATCTTCAAACCGCCGATTGGTGCAGCTAAACTCAATCCCGGGAGGGAAGGCCCGGTATAGGATTCGAAGAGTGGTAGGACCCAATACTTTCAAACTAGCAGCGATGGATGGCACAAAAATCCCAAAGACATGGAACTCCATGCGCCTCATGAGATATTACGATTAACAAAGTTTTTGATTGTAACGTTTAAGCTTAAATGAAATGATATATGTCCGAAAGCAATCTTCGCTAGACAAAGTTTCCATAACACCTGCTCATTAGAATCGCCATGTAAGACCTACGGGCATTGAAACGATTAAGTAAGACCTACGGGCATTAGAATCGCCATGTAAGACCTATGGGCATTGAAATGGTCAAGTAAGACCTACGGGCATTAAAATCGCCATGTAAGACCTACGGGCATTGAAATAGTTAAGTAAGACCTACGGGCATTAAAATTGCCATATAAGACCTACGGGCATTGAAATAGTTAAGTAAGACCTAAGGGCATTAAAATCGCCATGTAAGACCTACGGGCATTGAAACAGTTAAGTAAGACCTATGGGCATTAAAATTGCCATATAAGACCTACGACCATTAAATCAGTTAACTAAGACCTAAGGGCATTAAAATCGCCATGTAAGACCTACAGGCTTTGAACCACTAAGAAGGAGAAGAAAATCGATCAGGAAGAGCGAAAAACAAGGTGGTATTAAATTAGAAAACATCAATAAAACATCATAAGGTCAACAAAAAGAGTGAGAAAGACTGTGTTATCAATAAAATAAAAAGATCATTAAACAAGATCTAAGAAATCATTGAGGAACGGTCTCTTTCCCGCGATCGCCTGAGCCAGACTTGGGCGGAACTGAGCCGAAACCAGAAGCCTTGCTGATAGGAGAGGGGTCGGCTGAGCATCTGGGGTGACATGGTCTTCGTTAGGCAATCCTTGATTCCGACGCTCAGTTGCTACATACTCAGCATCTTCCGTAACCGCCTCATGATTAAGGCGCTCAATGTCACGGAAAGCGCTGATCTCTTCATAATCGGCTGAGTCGGGAACCCCAACATTGTAACAGTTGAGGCCCACAAGCACATCACGCAGCAGGTTACGGGTTGGCCAAGGCTTCGAAGGAAACATCTTGTGAAACTCCTTCTTACAGCTGTGCATAACCACCCGCATGCTATCACCAAGCGTCTGGTTGAAGTACGTCATAACCTCAGTATATTGAGTTTGTTGGGTGACCAGGTCCCGATCAGTTGCCTCTTGAGTAGCCAGAGATTCGATCAGTAGCTCCTTAGCGCTGTCCCGTTCACGGGATATCGCCTCCACATCAGCAACCTGGGATTGGGCCTGGCTAACTCGGACTCAATTTGGGAAATACGCTCATTAGCAGTGCCTAACTCCCCCTCAAGCGATCGGACTCACTCAGAACAACGGTTTGCAAGGTCTCCAAGCGCAGTACTTCGCTGGTGGCCTCATCAAGCTCTAATTAAAGCAGTTCAGTCTTGGCAGTAGCCGCATCCGCTCGGCGCTGGTACATACATAAGAGAGTACATATAAGAGATAATGGTCAGTAACGGGCGATCATGTGTCGCTTCCCAGTTGCATAAAGGAAGAAAATATTTTCATATAAAGACAACAGAAGAGGGGAGTATCGTCTCCTCGTTGACAAGACGAGTGAGATCCATGCGCAGCTGGCGCAAACCCTACAGATCAGTTCAAAGATGTCCATTCTCCTGTGTCAGATGCTTGCAGGTGAAGGACAAGTCGCCATGCTCAGCAGCAGCCTAACAAGTGAAGCGATAAGTTAAAAAAAAATCAGCAAAGCGATCGAAGAAATACATACTTGAAGAAGCCGGAAGGAGGTGGTCCCATGGATCTCCATTACTTTAGAACTTGTCCCAGGAGCGGCAAGACCTTCGAACACTCCACGGGAGTATTCCGCCACTATATCGCTGACCATCCCGCGCAATATATGAGCTGAGACGGGATGGGCTAGGGTAAAATAGGTTAGCCTAAAAGGACCGTCCCCTTCACGACCAGGAGAAGTTGGTACGATGAGGGATTTGTTGACCCGTTCAGACAAGCGAGACCGCGGAGGCGATCAGAGGACAGAGAGGAGGTCGCGAGAAATCGCGTGGTGGATCCACAGGTTGGAAGTTGATCTCAAGGACAGGTTCCACATCTCAGGGCCCACTGGAAGGCATGGCAAGGCTCAATGGTGGCTGGGATGTTGGCGTGAGGAGCATTGGCACCATCTTGAGCAGCATGATCAAGAAACTCCTGCAAAGACATATCATCTTCGTTCGCTTCCGAGCGATGGCGACGATCTCGATGAAGCGGGGTCTCCTCCTCCTCATCAACATCAATGTAAACAAGGGGCAGCAATTGAGGGATGGCTGAAGAAGATTCACCCAAGTTCTTATTCGCTTTGGAGGACCCTACTTTCCTTTTCTTGGAACAATCGTCGCCCTCGCTTGATCGCCCCGTTCTTGAGTATTCCTCTTGGATCTCTTCTTATCAGAAGGAGAGGAGGGAGTCTTCCTAGCTTGATCGCCCCGTTCTTGAGTATTCCTCTTGGATCTCTTCTTATCAGAAGGAGAGGAGGGAGTCTTCCTAGCTTGATCACCCCGTTCTTGAGTATTTCTTCTGTTAGAAGAAATAGGGGAACGACTGGAGGGGTGCCGTAAGGCTGGGGACGAGTTTCACCAACATGCCCACGAGCGGTGGTATTGATCAAACACCCATAAAGGTTCACACAGTCTGTAAGGGAAAGATCGAAGAAAGTAACGACAGTTAGAAGAAGTAATGTAATATATAAAAAAAAACAACAACATATGACATTCGCCAAAAGCGACATGAAGGCAGTGGGAAAAGGGTAAGGCAGAGCTAGGAAGCTTTAGGAGAGGATTTAAGGCAATACCTCCTTGGAGTCCCTCTTCAGAGGCTTCCAGTGGCGGTTAGACAAATTGTGGCACTCAAGAAGAATCTGCTTAAGTTCTGACTCTTCTTGAGCGTTGGTTCGAAAGACGCATTGAAGCGACTCACATCGCCGGTGGACCAGGAGGCTGTGAGTAGAGAGATCCACGGGCGATCCGAATCGCTTGGTTGAAAGTAGAAGAACAAATGGTACCAGGTGGGATGGGGTTTGTATGAGTAGTGAACCCCTTTCTAGGCATATTCCATTTTTTGACAGAAGCTCAAGCTATTACTGGTCGCCTTGACATCATAAAGAAGGCAAAATAGTCGCAGGGTAGGGGCGGTCACCATGATGGAGCAAGTACACTCAAAAGCAGCAACAGTGGACCAACGGGCACTATTGTAGGCACTCAACGAAGCACCAAAACACTCAAACAACGAGCACACAAAGGGAGAGTGTGGCAGATCGAGCCCATAGCTGAAGGACTCAGTCCATACACCATGCCATCTGGGAGGGAAGTTCTCGATGGTAGATAATCTGGAAGTCACGGCAAATTTACAAGAGATGGGTAGCTGAGCATGGGGCAGGACGCGGGCGATTTTCTTGGCAATCCCAGAAGGGAAATAGCTAGGGCCAATTACCTGACGTTCGTTGCACGAAGCTCCTTGCCACATAGACCTCCAGTTGTTAACAATGTAGGGGTCGTTGACATCGGTTGCTTCAGGGTCAATCTCGATGCCGTGAAGGGCTTTGAAAAAGCCAGTTTGATGAGAGCCCTTGAAAGGAAGGGTGTGGGGATTTTCTAAAGGATCCTCTCCGTCGACTAGAGGATGGGAGGGGGATGTGTCAGCTTTGTTTTGAGAAGAACGAGGCATGGTTTCAAAGGAGGGAGTGGTAGAAGAGGATGAAGGAGAAGAACCGGTCCCTAATGGATAAGAGTAGCTCTGGTTTTGGCTATTGTCACTAGAGCTCATAACAAATAAAGAAAGAAGAAGAAGAGAGGAAAGAAGGAAAGAAAGAGGCCAGTACAAGAGGACAAATCTTGCCATAAAATGAAAGGGAAAGATAAGGGAAGTTACATACCCAAAGGACGACGGGGAGATCCGGACATCTTCTGGCAATATGACTGGATGAAAGAGGGATTAATGGCGCCGAGGGAAAGGTAGAAAGAGAAGCAAAAGACACCGGAGCAGCAGGAGAAAGAGAGATATAGAAAGTTCAGGGAGCATAAAGAATGGCGAAGGAGGAGAGGAATCGTTATAAAGGAAGAGGGGGAAAATCTAGAAGAGGGAAGTGAACTGTCGCTCTGAATCGATTGGGGGAGAGAGAAGTTGAAGGGACGGGCTAGGAAGCCTAGGTAATGATGACTGACAGGAGTTTACGAAAATAACCCCATTTCCCCAGATTCCTCATCAAGACAGAGGGGAAGTTAAAAAAATACCCCAGAAGGTAAAAAGGCGCACGTGGGAAGGAAGTGACACGTAGGATAATTTAAGGGAGATTGACAAGAGGAGCAGAGGGGCGATTGGGCAACGTAATAATCAGGGGAGGAGACCAGAAGACTGCGGCGACTTAGAGGGGGTAGGTAAGGCGAACATAAGCCCTTACCTAAGCAAAGCTCAGCTAAAGGGCTTGGGGGAAATTGATGGGCCCCAGCCCCAACAACCTTTAGGCTCCAAAATGGCCCAAAGGCGCACCAAGGCGAACAGCAAAAAATAAGTGAGGTGATCATAAGCCCTTACCTAAGCCAAAGCTTAGCTAAAGGGCCTGGGGAAAATTGATGGGCCCCAGCAACCTTTGGGCTCCAAGGCGGCCCAAGGGTAACCTTACTAAGATAGGCTGATGATCCATGGACAGGCCCACCAAAAGGCAATTACCGGCCCAGGCGACTGCCTTGGGTCCGACCCAGATAAACAGGAGGCCTTCCACAGCGGTCCAGCATGGCGGTTCGTAGGGTTTTGAGAGCATATGCACGTGTCAACATCCTACGAGGCTATCAATGAACGGTCAAGATCTATCCTTGGCGGTCAAGACAGGGGGGACTATAAATATTCCCTCACCTTCACATAACCTGAGGACAACACTTTTACCTAGCGGGCAAATGCTACGCAGTACGTCACACCCTTCTCCTCTCTCTCCTATTATCCAATCGCCTCATAACCCCTTGAGCTGACTACTACCCCTCTTACATACGAGGTAATTTGATGAGCTGAGGACCAATCCACTTGGGCTTTCATTCTCTATTGGGCCAGACGACCAGTCTGGAACAAGTTTAGGAAAAAAAGTCCTCAGTGGCCAGGAATTTCAGGATCATTGAGTTAGGGCTGCTACCAGTACAACAAAAAACTTAACAGTGGTGGCATCTTACCTTGTCACTAGTATTGGTTTACAGGTTTTCATCCTTATGACAGGTATTTCAGGTGGCATGGCTTTGAGTCTGCGGGTTAGACACTCAGTTCTAATGATTAGCACTGACCCTCTTTTCTCTACTTCCTATTTTGTGGTTTCTAGATGGGTTAACAGGTATGCGGAGCTGGGAGATTGGGAGTGTGTTGACATGGGTCCTTTGGGGTTATTTATCAGTTTTCTTGTATTTAAATCTAGCTTGTACAAACATAATGTAATGGCATTTGGATGATACTGATTGTTGCCGGTTTGAGATACGTGGACGGGAAGTACACAGCCAAACAAACACAGGATGGTGACGACTCCACCAATAAATACTCAGAATTGGAAGTCAGGCTTAAAGCCCTGGAATTAGCAAATGTTCTTACTCCCTGCATTTTATGCTTTGTAATGGTTAATTGAAGTCTATTCTATAAGTTTTTCTTATTGCTTTTCTATTCTCATTTGTTGATCTTGTGCAATTGTATGCTTGGTTTGAGTTAGTGACACTCGAGTTGAGTAATGTATGGGTTGAATCAGCGATTTAGTTGGGTCTTCTAGGGTGGGGTGTTACAATTCATGTATAATTATATTAGCCTATTCACGACTCATTATTTTTTCCATTCATGTGTAATTATATTAGCCTATATGAGTTATGTATTATGTTCCTATAAACATGGCACATCATTGTATTAATTGTGATGAATAAGAAGAAGCAGTTCTTATTTTTCTCTCTCGTGTTTCTCCTTAGTTTCTCTACTCACATTCTTCATGTTCTTCATTATTTCTGGTGGTAAAAACTTTTGTGTTTGAACACAATAAATGCGCTTTTGACTTCTTAAAACAAGGATTAATTACACGGTTCACACATCTCCAAACAAAGTTTGAACAAGGGTGTTTGAACAAGGATGTTTTTATGGAGGTTCTGAGAGAGCTCCAAAAGAAAAGGAAACTATGGCTACTCGAATTAAAATTGCAGAGAAAGTTTGAATTTGGGTAGAGTGTCTACTTGCGTGGTTATGCGAACCCATGTGTCTGTCGAATACCTCTCATATTTATAAGAAAATATGAATGGTAACTACAAGTGGGGGAAGTAACTGTCATGGAGGTTACTTCCTAGCTATCTCTTGAACGTGGCTATCATCATGGTGGTGGTGGTTTCCTCTCTCCAACTGCCTTGATGGAATAGTGACGTTGGTTTCAGAATCTTGTCCTCATGAAGTAGGGTTTCCTTAATGATGAAATGTTGTCCATGGAGAGGTCTTGCCTTGGAGCTCTCATCGTAAAGCAGGTTTAATGTCTATTTAATATTTTATTTTGCAATTAATTTCCCCGAGTGATCATATTCATGATGTTGATTCTACTATGTCCGATGAGGATTTAATCCCTTCTCATTAACAACAAGGAATTGTGTGTGGCTATGGTATTTTTTTTCTTTTGCTTGTATAATAATTTTCGGTCTCAAGTTTCACTATAATCCATCATTGTTGTTGCGTTCATGGAAGCCATTGTTTTTTTAATGATGCGATCATGTAGTCATTTTTTAAATATAGTGGTAATGCTAGTATTTTGATACGATTTGGTATGTTCTTCTGTTGGGTTCATGGAAGCCATTTTTTGTTGTGTTCATGTAGTCTCATTTTGAACATAGATACTTTTTGTATATGCTTTTGATGGGGCCTTATTCCTGGCAATTGTCAACCCTTTCCTAAGCAAGAAGCTAAGCAAAGGACTTGCGGGCAATTGATGGGGCCTGGTGATTGCAGCTCCAAGAGAGCCCACTGGAAGGTAGTTAACGATCTTGGCGATTCGTTGACCAAGCCCATACTCACAGGCGATTGGAGCAGCGGCCCAACGGAAAGAGATAAGGCCCACGCCTTGCTGCCCTAGCGATTCTAGGGTTTTGGAGAAGCATAGTCACATGTCATCATCTTAGAGGTCACCACGGACGGCTGGGATTGATCCTTGGCGAACACGACAAGAGGACAGACTATAAATACAACTCTAACTCCTCTATAAAAGGGGACACTCTTTTACACAGCTGACAAAACCCCGCAATACGTTATTCCTGTTTGCCTACCCCATTCCCTATAATCACCCAGATTAGTCAGTGAACTTACTGCTATTTCCCCTTTTTACATTGAGGTACCCCACATCAGTGAAGACCAAGCGACTGGGCCTCATACAACTATTGGGCCAGGCGACTTGTCTGGCATAATTGGCGCGCCAAAGAGTGGAAAAGTAAGCGATTCTCACTCTTGGAAAAAGACAATGGATCCAGGGGAGGCATCCACTCATCATGGGGTAGAGGGCAAAGGAATAACACCCCTTAAGCACGTGAATCTCGACATCCAGGCGATTCCCGGGATAACAAGGAATCTGGGGAACAAACTGGAGCGTGTGTCTGTGCATACCACGCACACAGACTCAGAGTCCTGAACCCGGGATCAGAGGGAAAGACAGCTGGAGCATGAGGACCCGGCTGTAGAAGCATAGCACATACTCAAGCAGCGATTTCAAGTTATGGAACAGCAAAACTTGGAACTAACCCAGTTGCTAAGAACAGTAATCTCCCAATAGGCAAGGGCTCCTCCACTAGTACAGAAAGCATACCTCAAGTGACCACCAACAAGGTTCTCCAACAGTTTCATCACGCGTTGCAAGTAGGGACCACCCAGTTAGCCATTCGACAGCCGCTCGTAAGAGCAATTTTCGTTGAACAGCTACCGGTAGGACTCGCCCCCCCCCCCCCACGAACATGGAAAAGTATCAGGGGACAACTGACTAATGACCACCTCCAAACATTCCAAATCGCCATGCAGATGCAGCGTATACTGTAGGTCTTTCCCAGCTACGTTGGGCGGAAGAGCGAGAGAATGGTACATGAACCTCCCCAAGGGAATCATTACTGCGTGGGACGGATTTGCCAGGATTTTCTCCCAAAAGTATGAAAGTAAAAGAAGTAGGACAGTTCTGTTGCAAGTCCTGGTAAACCTAAGGCAGGGGGCAAACGAGTCGCTAAAGGATTTTTTTTACAAATGGATAGGGGTTGTGCAGTCTATCAGGTCATGAAGTTCACCACAGAAGAAGGGGTATGAATCGCCTGGGGGCACCCATAGATTGCCAGGAAGTTGCCCTGTCCAACAAAAAGAGAAGGAACATTTGCAGAGAAAGGCAACAGGTAGAGTAACTTTTTTAAGTGGGTTTTATTAAAGAAGTCAGATATCCATACTGGTTAGCAAATGTGGTCCTGGTCAAGAACTCATCGAGGTCTTGGCGAATGTGTGTGGACTTCACAAACCTAAACAATGCATGTCCAAAGGACCCATACCCACTGCCAAATATCGAACAATTAATGGACCCAACGACCAACAACGAAATGCTATCTTTCTTAGACATGTTTTTCGGCGGTCACCAAATTCCTTTAAATGAGGAAGACCAGGAAAAAATGGCATTCATGACACCCACGGTGAATTATTGCTACAAAGTAATGCCTTTTGGACTCAGAACGTTGGAGCCACTTATCAACGGATGATCACTACAATTTTCGCAAATCTTGAAGCATATGTAGATGATTTATTGGTCAAAAACAAAAAGTTTGGTGATCACCTGAGCAACCCGAGGGAAACTTTTGATACTCTGCAGCAATACTCTTTACGACTCAATCCCCTTCAGTGTGTTTTTGGGGCAACTTCGGATAAATTTATGGGATACCTCATAACAAGGAGAGGGATAGAGGCCAACTCATCACAGATTGTTGCGATTACATCCATGACGTTTCCGAAAATAGTAAAAGAAGTCCAAGTGCTATCACGACAACTTATGGTGATTAATCGTTTCATTCCAAGAATCACGGACAGGTGTGCACCATTCTTCGCGACCCTGAAGAATGCATCCAAATTCGCATGGGATGACAAATGTGACAAGGCTTTTGAAGAGTTCAAGCAATTTTTTATTACACCTCATGTATTGGCCTCACCTAACATGAATGAAAATTTATTTTTATACATCGCAATTTCCACATAATCAGTTACACGGTTCTCATTCGGCGAGAAGACAGGAGCGAGTATCCTATCTTTTACGCGAGCAAGACACTGATTAACCCCAAGACCAGATATTCGGCGATTGAGAAGATGGCATATGTCGTGGTGTGTGTGGCACGAAAGCTAAAACATTACTTTCAGGCACACACCTTCCATGTTCTTATGAACCTACCTATCCAGAACACGTTACGGTCCATGAGCTTAGTAGGAAGATTGGCAAAATGGGCTATAGAATTGAGTGAGTATGATATAAGGTATCAGCCAAGAACGACGATAAAGGCTCGGGTGCTATCGACTTCGTTTTCGAAGGGGACGTTCTTGAAGAAACAGAGGAAGGCGAAAGGTGGACGTTATTCATGGACAAAGCATCAAGTAAGAATGGCGTAGGCGCCAAGATAGTCCTAAAATTGCTAGGAGGAGTCCTCCATGAGGTGGCCTTATAATTTCATCAATAAAACAAACAATACGGCAGAGTATGTGATGGGACGCATTTTCACGCTATTGTAGTCAAATAACTACCAAGCACAAAGCAAGATAGATCGTATTCCACGGGTCTCGACTAATCGTTTTCTCAAATGAGTCGGAAAATTACTCAGGTTTAAACAAGTTTGCGTGGTGTGAGTTCCACAACTTCTAAGCTATAAAGCAGGAAATTTGAAATGAAAGCAGAAAGAAAATTGAAAGATTGATTGACCTGACAAGACGACAGACAAGCTTAGATTTTGAATCCCCCTAAGATCACCAGAACATTGGCGATCACAAGACCAGCGGTTTTCAATCCTGATTCATTCAGTTCTCAGACACCACCATAACTCCTGACCTTAGGTTTAAGACTGACGAACGTTTGCTCTATCCCATCTAACTCCCAAGATTAATTATCGCCGGTGCATTCGCTTCTACGACCGAAAACTAACTGGCGCGATTACTAGTGATTGATGAGTTACTCTAACAGTGGATTAACCCTAACTGGTTCCTACGAAAGGCACACTCCAATGAATAGGTTAATTGTTGATTTGATGTTTTAAAGTGAGGTGAATGTTCGCTACTATCCTCAGCTTAACAAGAATCCTAACTAGGTGATCAAGCTAGAAAAGAAACACTGGCAACGAAGAACAAATCAAACATGCAAGAGAAACTGACTGAATCTGAATTTAATTACCGTCAATCCGTGACCGCTTTAAAGCCCCGGGTCACTTAGGGTTCATCTAATCTAAGCTCTATGAGCTTAGTAACTCATGTTCAATACAAAATAATTGAAAACAAACAAGGAATACATCTTCAAGTAGGAAGAACAGAGAAGAACTGTAAAATCTAATTTCTGATGAATTCGTGAAGCTTCAATCTCCTGAATCTTCAACTCCTAGCACCGAGCTCTCCGAGATGGAAGGATGGCGTCATGATCTCTTCCCGGCTCTTCGAACTCTCTAAACTCTCTCTCGAACTCTAAATTCTGGAAATTAATCTAAGGAATAAGTATCAACTCTAGACTGGCGTCCAAAGTCTGGGTGTCAAAAATTCCCTGTAAGAGATGCGTTGGCTGCTATTTATAGGATTGTCGAAAGCCGTCTGGGAAAAGGGAAGACTTCTCGCCGAGAACCTTGAAAGTTCTCGCCGAGAACTTTAGTTAAAATCAAGCATGTTCCTCCTGCCTCCTTGCCGAGATTTTCCTTTGTATTTCTTCAAATGTTCTCGGTGAGAACTTTGGAACATCTCGCTGAGAACTTCAGTTAAAATCCTGGATCTTTGAAAGTGACTTCTGAGCAATATTTCGGCGAGATATTTAGTAATTCTTGTTGAAATGTTCAGTGTTGGCAGGGGAAGACTTTGACTTTGCATTGGCTGAATTCTGGATCGATTCCTGGTGATTCCTTGAGGTTCTTTCGCTTCCGAGCACGTCCGTGGCTACGGTATTGATGGCAAAAACCTGTGCAATCTCAAAAGCACTAGAAAACCATCAAATAGACCCCTAACGGGCCAAAGTAACCACAACAGTAAGAATTAGAGCAATCGAGTGAAAACACCCTAAACTACCCTAAAAACCATGTCTCAAATAGGGAAATGTCGCTTAAATGAGGCTGATAATCACGTCAAATTGAGTGTCATCAAATACCCCACACTTAAGCTTTTGCTTTTCCTCAAGCAAACTAAACTAGAACGCACTCAGATTCACAAATGACGAGATAGGTCAAGTTAAGGTTCAAGCCTTCACAATGAATTATTAGACCGCTACTTCTAGAACAATGACCTAACATGCATACACGTCAACCAAACAACCTGGTCTCACTAATTATCTTGACAGAACAAGGAGCAATCACAATTCCAGCACAAATTTGACCTAACCGACTACTCTCCTCACACAGATAATATTTAGTACAAGGGGGACTCTCGCACTCAGTGTTTAAGGACGTGTGAAACACCCGACCCGAGTCAGCCCGGTGAAACCCGTGGTTGAACTGGTTTCGAGTATTACCCAGTGAAAACTGACAGAATTAACAATCAAACCCAAGCTTTAAATAAGAGTTAAAGTGAGAGGCCTCCATAAACCATGAAAACGTAAACTGTTTACAATCCCCAAATCCATCATAAATCCCATAAAACCCAACATAACCCGAAAGATACATAAATCCAAAGAAACCCCCCCCAAAATATCCCAAGTCAACTGAAATATAAAATAGGTCAACTCCAAGTAGGCTCCAGTCTTCACCTCATAGCTTCAGTCCAGAACTTCTCGGAATCCACCCTCAACTCTGAACACCACACCACTCTCTCTAGCCACGAGATCCTGAAAGGGAGAAAGGGATCAATTTCCTATTGAAATTGAGTGAACCCACCGGGCCTACCTACACATTGGCCTAATCTATGGAGCGGTTCCAACTCCGCAAAAGACATACAACAATGGAACCAACCTAACCCCTTTCCATGTTTTAATTCCCTATAGCAGTCTAGGTGATCACAATGGTCAAATCTCATTCACAGTCACAATTCATGGCAATAGCATAATATAGAACAGTTACACCAATCCACAGCAACAGCATAATATAGAGCAGTTACACCAATCCACAACACACCCACACAACAGCAACTCATTGCATCCATCAACCAAGGCACAATCACATCCATATTCACACAACAGTTACAATCATATTATCTAGGTGAGTTATTAGGCGCCAAGGAGTTGTCCACACCACTACCGCCGGCCATCACATCATCCAGACGCATCCACTAGGGATCCTTCCACGAAGGAGAACAACATCCGACGCATCCTCAAGGGATCCTTCCACTAAGGAGAACGACAACCATCCTTGGTATCCAACCAAGGGATTCACCCCAGTGAATCAGACTCAATCCATCGGTATTTCGGGTGGGGCAGTGTGGGCTCCTTCAGGTTCTACTTTCACATACAAATTCAAACATCAGGTTTCCAACTCATCACATCTCATTTACAACGAGGCACATTTCACATCGTCCACAACCACACCACAGCACATAGTTCACTGCACAACCCATTGTTCCGCACTCCTGTCATGGCCACAACTTGCACAACACAACCAATCAAAAAGGTAACCGGCTAGCTCACCGGCCACCCCCACCTGCAAGTACAGGGGAGGCCATGTCGTGAGTCTAGGGGTCACCCACCTGTTCCTCATGTTCAGAGCGACCCCACATTGGCAGGGCCACTCTCCTACATCCACAACTAGAAATTCATAACATCATAGCACTTGCACAATTTTCCCCAATCATCCTAACTCTCGCTTCTATGTCAATCCATTACTCATTTCATTTCAGTCCACTCCCAACCCATATCATAGCAATCAACAACAACAATCAACCACGGCTATCATCAATAGCAACCAAGCACATACACAGTACATTTTATCCCCTTTTACTCTCACCATTTTCATGCATCACCTAGGTTTAATCTAAGTCTAATTGGAGTTCCTCACACTGTCCAAAGTACCTACACAATGCTAATCCCTCACCTGGAATAGAAGACGAGGCTCTAATCGTCTTCTAGTTCCCCAGAAACTCGATTTCCCAACCACCAAACTCGTACCTCTACCCTTCCTTACTGCTCACGACCTACACCCAGAAACCCAAAATGGAGGTTAGCGATCTCTTCTCCTCGTCTCTACGAATCCATAGCAACAAACGGAACTCAATTCCGACCTTTACAGCTCCCGAAATCACCCTTCGAAGATTGCTCGTCCTTGGTTCGTCAATGGCTTTTCGGGGAGAGAGAAAGGATGAAGAAGTTATGAATTTTCGTGCAGAGTCCGTCCTTTTATGTCAGTCCCACGATACAGGCGTGTATCCTCAACACACGGCCGTGTATCCATTCCTGGCAACTTTCGACGAGGTTCTGCCCCTAAGGTACACTGCAGTGTATCTACCATACACGGAGTGTATTGTGATACACGGCGTGTATCACACTACACGGCCGTGTACTGTACACTGCACCGTTTCCCCTTAGTAACTTCGAACCGGCTCATACACGAACGTCCCAGACCTCAAGGGGGCCTTAAGGCACTGATTCTAGCACCCTAGTCAACCAAACTTGAGCTCCAAACCGTTTGGTTGGGCGGGGATGTTACAAGTCTCCACAACTTCAAGGATTTCGTCCCCGAAATCATCCCTAACTCATCCTAGCAATATGATACCGAACACACAGCAAAACGCAGCAATCCAAGTATCCTATTGTCTCCCAAAATTTCTAACGACAACCCAACAACCTTCCTTCAAACTACCCAACAATTCTACACCAACTCCCAACACTATGCCATCACCAAGCACATCCTAGACCCCCCTTAGAACCAACACCACAACGAGCAACCACAAGAACACACATTAAGGGAAGCAAATACCAGATCCATAAGCTCCCACTAACTCCGGATACCACCGTCTCATACTCTCCTCGGTCTCCCAAGTAGCCGACTCGCTCTCGTGGTTCCTCCATACCACCTTGAGCTGCGGAATCTGCTTATTCCTCAAGACCCGGACTTGCCTATCCACTATCGCAACCGGCTTCTCCTCATAAGTCAAGTCTTGCTCAATCTCCACCTCCTCCGGCTGAATTACATGAGAAGGGTCTCCATGATACCGCTTAAGCATACTCAGATGGAACACGTTGTGTATCCTTTCCAACTCATTCGGCAATGCCAACACATAAGCCACCGGACCCGACTTAGCTAGAATCTCATAAGGACCGATGTACCGAGGCACCAACTTCCCTTTCCTACCGAAACGCATCAGCCCCTTCCACAGCGACACCTTCAAAAATACCTTCTCTCCAACATCAAAACTCAGCTCTCTAGCACGACCATCCGCATACGCCTTTTGCCTATCTTGAGCCGCCCTCAACCTATCCTTGATAACCTTAACACGATCAGCCGTCTCTTGCACCACTTGAGGACCCGACAACACTCTCGCACCTTCCTCATCCCAACACAATGGCGTCCTACACTTCCTCCCATACAAAGCCTCAAAAGGAGCGGACTTCAAACTACTATGATACGAGTTATTGTAGGCGAACTCAACCAAAGGTAGCAATTCAGTCCAAGGAGTTTGAAACTCCATGGCACAACTCCTCAACAACTCCTACAAGGTAAGGATCGTCCTCTCCGATTGCCCATCAGTCTGAGGATGATACGCCGTCAAGAATTTGAGCTTAGTTCCCAACGCCGTATGTAGCCCCTCCCAAAAGTGAGACGTGAAACTCGGATCACGGTCAGAGACGATGGATTGAGGAACCCCATGCAACCTTACCACCTCAATATACAACTTGGCTAACTCCTCCACACTAGGCTTGAACCGAATGGGTATGAAATGAGCAACTTTCGTTAAGCGATCAACTATTACCCACACAGCATCTTTCCCTTCTCTAGTCGGCGGAAAACCTGACACGAAGTCCATGGTGATATCCGCAAACTTCCACTCCGGAATTGATAGAGACTGAAGTAACCCACCCGGAGCTCTATGCTCCGCCTTCGCCTTCTGACAAACCAAACAAGTCGCCACATAACGAGCCACGTCCTTCTTCATCCCCGGCCACCAAAAGCTCAACTTCAGGTCATTGTACATCATAGTCGTTCCGGGTGCATAGCATACATCAAAGAATGAGCCTCCTCTAGTATCCCTTTCTTTAACTCCTCTACCTCCGACACACACACTCGACCCTTGCACTTCAACAACCCGCCAACTATCTCAAACCCATTATCCAAGCCCTTCTCAACTTCTCCTCGAATAGCCACTAGAGTAGCATCCTTGAGCTACTCCTCACCAATCCTATCATTCAGCATGGGTCGGATGCTAAGCTTAGCAAGCAGACTTCCCACATCATCTAACTGCATCTCCACTCTTAAAGCCCTAAGATCAACCAACTCTTTTCGACTTAATGCATCCGCAACCACATTAGCCTTACCGGGATGGTAGTCAATGGTGCAGTCATAGTCCTTCAAGAGCTCCACCCAACGTCGTTGCCTACTATTCAACTCCTTTTGATCCATAAGGTGCTTAAGACTCTTATGATCGGTCATGATCTTAAACGTCTCACCATACAGATAATGCCTTCACAACTTCAAGGCGAACACCACTGCAGCTAACTCCAAGTCATGGGTCGGATAGTTCACCTCATGCACCCTAAGCTGACGCGAAGCATAAGCAACAACCTTCCCATCCTGCATCAGCACGCAACCCAACCCTTGCAAGGAAGCGTCACTAAACACCACATACTCGCCACCCTCTACCGGCAAGGTCAACACCGGGGCTGAAGTCAACCTCTTCTTCAACTCCTCAAAGCTCTTCTGACACTCTTCGCTCCACTCATACTTCAACTCCTTCCTCAACAACTTGTGTAGAGGAGAGGCTATGGTAGAGAATCCCTCAACGAACCTTCGATAATAGCCAGCCAAACCCGAAAAGCTCCTTAGTTGTGACACATCCTTAGGTGGGGACCAATTAACCACCGCTTCAATCTTCTTCGGATCTACCTCCACTCCTCTCTTGGAGACCACATGCCCGAGAAACATCACCTCCTCCAGCCAAAAAGCACACTTTGAGAACTTGGCCAAAAGCCGCTGCTCCCTCAACTTATGAAAAACAATCCTCAGGTGCTCCTCATGCTCCCTCTCATTCTTAAAATAGATAAGGATATCATCGATGAACACTATCACGAACTTATCCAAATACTCATGAAAAAACCTTGTTCATGAGGGCCATGAACGCGGCTGGAGCATTAGTGAGACCGAAGGCCATCACAAGGAACTCATAGTGCCCATAACGAGTCCTGAAAGCTATCATCGGCACCGACCCGTCCTCCACCTTCAACTGGTGATAACCCGACCTCAAGTCTATTTTCGAGAACACCTCAGCCCCTTGCAATTGATCAAAGAGATCGTCTATCCTTGGAAGTGGATAACGATTCTTGATCGTTGCCTTGTTTAACCGCCTGTAGTCAATGCACATTCTCATCGACCCATCCTTCTTCTTCAAAAACAACACCGGTGCTGCCCACGGGACACACTTGGGCGGATGAATCCCTTATCCAAGAGCTCTTGCAATTTCTCCTTCAACTCCTTCAATTCAGCCGGTGCCATTCGATAGGGTGGAATGGAGATGGGAGCTGTTCCAGGAACCAACTCAATACTGAACTCCACTTCACGCTCAATCGGTGCACCGGGTAACTCCTCAAACACATCAACAAACTCTCTAGCCACCGGCACCTTCTCCAACTCCTCATTCTGTTCAACTGACACTTGCACCAACAAGGCCTTGCATCCTTCTTGAATCAAGGAAAAAGCTTGCATCGCCGAAACTAGTTCCATGGGTGTTGAATCTCTCTTTCGCACACCCTTAAACAACACTCGACCACCACTCCCCACCTGAAGCAACACCTCCTTCTTCTGACAATCAAGCAAAGCCCCATGCCTAGCCAACCAATCCATGCCGAGGATGACATCAAACTCGTTGAAAGGAAGCACCACCAAATCAGCCAAGAACTCTACACCTCCCACTAACACCTTACAACCTCTACACACTCTATCCACCCAAACAGAAGTCCCCAAAGGAGTTCTGACGCCCCAACTACACCCAAACTACTAGCTACAACATCCAAACTACTCAAACATTTCTCAGATACAAAGGAATGGGTTGAGCCCGAATCAAACAAAGCGTAAACGGAAAGATCTAAGATGGAGATCATACCGGTCACCACGTCGTTCGCATTCTCTGTCGCGCCTTTAGTGAGAGCGTAAAACCTCCCTTGGTCTCCTCCAGCTCCAACAGACATGGCATTAGCACCTGTTCCTCGACCCGCACTTGCAACTCCTCGCCCCATGTTGCCTCCCCCTCTGCCTCCATAGCTCCTGGACGGAGCCCTAGGCCCCTGCACCGATCCCACAGACTGTGCTGGTGCAGCACTTCTCCTCGGGCAGAAGTTACTCCTATGACCCGGCTGTCCACAAGTGTAGCAGGTCACCGGAGCTGATCTCAGCAAATGACACTCCCCAAAATGTGGCTTCTTGCAGATACTACACATCGGCAACCCTCCCGATGCTCCACTCCTACTCGCCGGTCCCGACCTACGGCAGATAGCACTCCTGTGACCGGGGAGACCACAGGTATAGCAAACCATCACACCCCTCTGTGGAGCAGACTGCGCACCTCAGAAGTCGGAATAAGATGTCTGAGCCCTCTTAGCCGGGTGGCTATGAGTGACCGAAGAAGGAGGCTGAGCCGACGCCTTCCTCTTCTTCTCTTCCTTCTTCTTGTTCTCCAGCCTCTCCCTCTACAGTGCCGCTGCCTTAACTGACACCAGGCTTCCCAAATCAGCGGTGGTGACTCCCTCCTGAATCTCCACTCTCAACCCACTCTTGAACTTACTGATGAGCTTCCTTTCCCGGTTAGTCCGCTTGTCATACCACTTAGAGAGAGAGGTGAACTCTATGTAGTATGCGAGAACAGACTTCTCACCTTGCTCCAAGCTCATGAATTCCTTGGCCTTCTCCTCGCGCCAGAGGTCAGGGCAGAACTGGTCACGAAATACCTCAATAAACTCATCCAACTCCATCTCTGGCGGAACTACCCGACTCTGCGGCATCGACTTCCACCAATTCAAAGCATGACCCTTAAACAGGAAGGTCATTGCTTGTACCTTAAGCTCCTCATCAAGTCCCATCTGCAAGAACTTGTACTCACATTCCTAAAGCCACTGCTCAGCCACCTCAGGATCAGCCACTTCCCCACTAAACTCCCCAAAGTTCCAACCCTTCAACAGACTCGGTTGGAACCTAAGAGCTCCTCCTCCAAACCCTGAGTTCCTGGTGGATCTACTTCCCCTTGCTTGACTGGATTCACTACAGGAGGACATTTAAACGATTCAGTGGACCTTTCAAGAAAATTCAAACAGTTCAACTCGTCGATTGTTCTCGAAACTTCCCACCCATTTAAAACAGTTAGACAAAAACCCTCGGAATGTCGGTCCCATACCGATGTCTCATTCCCTCCCTATATGAGGTTAATTACTCCCCAAGAAAGGAAACGATCAACCAGTACAGCAGCGACAAACCAGGCTCTGATACCATTTGTAACACCCGACCCGAGTAAGCCCGGTGAAACTCGTGGTTGAACCAGTTTTGAGTATTACCTAGTGAAAACTAACAGAATTAGCAATCAAACCCAAGCTTTAAATAAGAGTTAAAGTGAGAGGCCTCCATAAACCATGAAAACGTAAACTGTTTACAATCCCCAAATCCATCATAAATCCCATAAAATCCAACATAACCCGAAAGATACATAAATCCAAAGAACTCCCCCCCAAAAATATCCCAAGTCAACTGAAATATAAAATAGGTCAACTCTAAGTAGGCTCCAGTCTTCACCTCATAGCTTCAGTCCAGAACTTCTCGGAATCCACCCTCAACTCTGAACACCACACCACTCTCTCTAGCCACGAGATCCTGAAAGGGAGAAAGGGATCAATTTTCTATTGAAATTGAGTGAACCCACCGGGCCTACCTACACGTTGGCCTAATCTATGGAGCGGTTCCAACTCCGCACAAGACATACAACAATGGAACCAACCTAACCCCTTTCCATGTTTTAATTCCCTATAGCAGTCTAGGTGATCACATTGGTCAGTTCTCATTCACAGTCACAATTCATGGCAATAGCATAATATAGAACAGTTACACCAATCACAGCAACAGCATAATATAGAGCAGTTACACCAATCCACAGCACACCCACACAACAGCAACTCATTGCATCCATCAACCAAGGCACAATCACATCCATATTCACACAACAGTTACAATCATATTATCTAGGTGAGTTATTAGGCGCCAAGGAGTTGTCCACACCACTACCGCCGGCCATCACATCATCCAGACGCATCCACTAGGGATCCTTCCACGAAGGAGAACAACATCCGACGCATCCTCAAGGGATCCTTCCACTAAGGAGAACGACAACCATCCTTGGTATCCAACCAAGGGATTCACCCCAGTGAATCAGACTCAATCCATCGGTATTTCGGGTGGGGCAGTGTGGGCTCCTTCAGGTTCTACTTTCACATACAAATTCAAACATCAGGTTTCCAACTCATCACATCTCATTTACAACGAGGCACATTTCACATCGTCCACAACCACACCACAGCACATAGTTCACTGCACAACCCATTGTTCCGCACTCCTGTCATGGCCACAACTTGCACAACACAACCAATCAAAAAGGTAACCGGCTAGCTCACCGGCTACCCCCACCTGCAAGTACAGGGGAGGCCATGTCATGAGTCTAGGGGTCACCCACCTGTTCCTCATGTTCAGAGCGACCTCACATTGGCAGGGCCACTCTCCTGCATCCACAACTAGCAATTCATAACATCATAGCACTTGCACACATTTCCCCAATCATCCTAACTCTCGCTTCTATGTCAATCCATTACTCATTTCATTTCAGTCCACTCCCAACCCATATCATAGCAATCAACAACAACAATCAACCACGGAAATCATCAATAGCAACCAAGCACATACACAGTACATTTTATCCCCTTTTACTCTCACCATTTTTATGCATCACCTAGGTTTAATCTAAGTCTAATTGGAGTTCCTCACACTGTCCAAACTATCTACACAATGCTAAGCCCTCACCTGGAATAGAAGAGGAGGCTCTAATCGTCTTCTAGTTCCCTAGAAACTCGATTTCCCAACCACCAAACTCGTAGCTCTACCCTTCCTTACTGCTCACGACCTACACCCAGAAACCCGAAATGGAGGTTAGAGATCTCTTCTCCTTGTCACTATGAATCTATAGCAACAAACGGAACTCAATTCCGACCTCTACAGCTCCCGGAATCACCCTTCGAAGATTGCTCGTCCTTGGTTCGTCAATAGCTTTTCGGGGAGAGAGAAAGGATGAAGAAGTTATGAATTTCCGTGCAGAGCCCGTCCTCTTATGTCAGTCCCACGATACATGGCGTGTATCATGATACACGGCGTGTATCCTCAACACACGGCCGTGTATCAATTCCTGGCAACTTTCGACGAGGTTCTACCCCTAAGGTACACTGCCGTGTATTGTGATACCCGGTGTGTATCACACTACACGGCCGTGTACTATACACTGCACCGTTTCCCCTTAGTAACTTCAACCCGGTTCATACACGAACGTCCCAGACCTCAAGGGGGCCTTAAGGCACTGATTCCAGCACCCTAGTCAACCAAACTTGAGCTCCAAACCGTTTGGTTGGGCGGGGATGTTACAACGTGTTTCTGTTCTCAATCACTTTCTCGACCGAAGTATGTCATAAGTTTGCATTTTGACCACATCTCCACCACTGTGACAACACAAGTAACTAGTCAAAAGGACTTTCGCAAGGGACTGTATCGATTCCTGCACTACAACGATTTATGATGAATGGATGATGGGATGAATGATGGAATTGGCTTTTGTGCGGTGTAGTTTTCGACTAACTTCCCTCGAATCTAGCCTATGGCTTCCTACCGTCTAACCAGACACGGGTGGAATAGTGTACGCTCGTCCTATGATACCCTCAAGCAACCTAGCACTTTATTTTGTATATTTTTTCTTTTTCTGATTTTTCTTTACATTTTCTTAGACTTCGTTCTTCCATTTGTAGGGAGAAGAACGTTATTGAACTATACTACTGGACTTTGAACTTTCTTTTGATTTTTTGAATTTTTTTCTTCATTATTTTTCTTTGTGTCGATTTTCTTTTAAGTTGCTAGAGGGGTTTACACGTCTGGACTTAATAGCTAAGACCACCTGTTTAATGGCTATAGGCAGGTTACCACAAACTGACTTCCGGTAGGCTAATCTAGAACTACCACCACAGGAGGATCAATGGGGTGATGAAAAATATGGGAAATAGCTGTAATGTATAACGAACCGAAAGAAGGGCCAAGCTCAAGGGTTTACACCTAAGGGATTTATCATTAGGTTGGCTATCTGGCTTAAGTAGCTAAATCTAGGTGCCTCTATCCTCCTAGAACTCGTGTCATCAGGTGATCTCGAATAGGTCTCATGCAAATTCTAACTCATTCAAAGTACGAGAAAGCCACTCAAAAAGAATTGAAATTGCAAGTTATGTGCAATGGATCAAAAGCTCACAATTGGTTTGCTAGTCGGATTCTGTCATTTTCATGCTATCAGGGTGAAATACTACAAGAGTGATAAAATTTTCTGTTCTGGCCAGGCAATTTAGCATCAATGCAAGCAAGTTGGCTACAGGTTCTAGGTTAAGCAGTTTAAGCATCATTATGAAAGATTGAAAAACAACTTAACATCATAAGTGAAGAACCGAGCAGTTCTATGCTAGAGGAATGAAATATGCCATGAAATCACACAGAAAGGCAATCAACATCATGCAAGGTTCTCTAGCATCCTACCCCACGCTTAAACCGTTCTGTGTCCTCACATGACTAAACTAGGAGAGAGAGATACGGAGAACCTACAATGAGGTGGTTGGCGTAGGGGATGAACATGAAGAGTCCGGAGCGGAGTGGAGTAGCTACTCAAGTTCCTACAAAACAAAACAAAAAAAAAGATCAAAAGGATACCACAACAAGTGTCCCAGATCCACACAGAAAAAAGTTGGATCAAAATCCGAAAAGAAGAAATGAAAATAAAGGGAAAGGGTATGACCTTATCACTGTCCCTCGGACGGGGGTGATGGTGGTGGGATGGGAATGCCGAAGTGGGCGAGCAAACACTACAAAAAAAGGGGTTTAGCGTTGGTCAGACGCGCGTTATGGCGTCGGTCAGCGACAGACGCTATTTTGAATAACGTCGGTCGATCAAACCGATGCCAGATGTGGTGACGTTAAACTTTAGCGTCGGTTTTTGGTTGACCGACGCTAGAGCACTGACCAACCGACGCTAAATAGGCTGACAATCACAAAAAAAATCAGCTGCAGATGCAGCTGCTCCTTCTTCTTCCCTTCATCTTCTTCAGTGCTTCTTCTTCCTTCCTTCCTTCTTCTTCTTCTTATGCAGCTACAGCTCCTTCTTCTTCCCTCCTTCTTCTTCCCTTTGTCTTCTTCAGTGCCTCTTCTTCTTCCTTCCTTCTTCTTCTTCTTCTGTAGCTACAGCTGCTTCTTCCCACCTACTTCTTCTTCTTCTTCTGCAGATACACTAAAAACCCTGTGAGGAGGAAAGCAAAAACCCTAAATCCATAAATCAAAGTGTAGATCTGAGAAGATGAAGTACCTTAGGTTTAGGAATAGATGACGGCGGCTGAACAAATTTGAGCGAGATGAGTGGCGGCGAAGGGGCTGGGATGGCGCGGCGGCGGCCTTGGCAGGGATGCGCGGCGGCGTCCTTGGAACGAGATGAGCGGCGGCGGCCTTGGAAGGGATGGCGCGGCGGCGGCCTTGGAAGAGATGGCGCGGCGGCGGCCTGGAGCGAGATGAGCGGCGGCGGTGGTTCGAAGAAGAAGATAGGGAAGTGAGAGAAGAAGAAGAAGATAGGAAAGAGATGGATGCGGCGGCGGTGGTTCAAAGAAGAAGAAGACAGGGAAAGAAGATAGGGAAGATAGAGACGAATGAGTGGGAGATCCATCGTTTAGGGTTCATAACTACCCAATTTAGCGTCGGTCGACGTTTGACCGACGCTAAAATGCATCTTTTTTTTGGCGTCGGTCGTTAGATCGATCGACGCTAAGCTCCTACGTTTCAACCGACGCCAAAGAACGTTTTTTTGTAGTGAAAGCTTGGAGTGTCGCTGCCTCTCACTCGTGGTGGCGATGGGTGATGATCCACCGGGCGTCCTCCTCCTCGTGCCAAGCCGTGGCTCTGGCCTCGAAAGCAACCCGGTCCCTCTGCCACTAATGGGAACCGAAGGAGAAGTCTGTCTGCCACTGCTCCAGGCGTGTGAGAACCGCACCATACTCGCCAGAGTACTAGGGTGGTGGCTATTGCTGAAACTGAGGCTCTGGCGGAGGCTCCTGGTAATAGAACTCCTGAGATTGATGGGGCTCCTCCTCGTCGTCATCCTCCTCTTCTTCAGGATCCGCAGCGATGGGGGCCAGAACGTACACTCCTGGCCCGACTGTTAAGTCGAGCTCGAACTCCACCGCCAAATCTCCTCCAACAGTGTGCACCTGAACACGTGGGATCCAAGGCTCCCAGGAGGCGGAGAGGTTCTGGCTGGCGATGTGGTGGCCAATGAAAGCACCGCCAAGGAGGACAGGTGGAAGCTTGGAAGAGCTGATCTTCTGGTGGAACAGGCGGCCAAGGACCCAACCTGGATGGAGGGGGTAGCCCTCTTGAATGGCTCTAAAGAGGAGTAGCTCCTCGACGGCTATGTGGTGGCGGTCTTTCTTTGGTGCATAAAACAAAGAACGACGCCAAACATAATGGAAAAATCTGAAGAGAGGATGAGAAACCTAGCTGATGTAGTTCTTGTTGGTGGACTTGACACCCGGCTGTCCAGTGATGAAGCTTTAGAGTGCGTCAAAAATTGGACCTGTCGCCTTGTTGCTCTCCCATCCTTGGTGGTGATGAGTGTAGTGCTCGGCCGGGATGCCGATCAGGTCAGCGAACTCATTATATGTGAGCTCATGGTTCCGACCGGCGAGACGGAAGGTGATGACCTTCGCGCGTTGTCGGCTCTTGTGAGTGTCGAGCTCAAATGTGCTCTAGAACTCCTCGAGGGCGATGTGCTGATAGTTTTCGGTGATGGTGGTGAGATCTAGGAGTCCTGCCGCGGTGAGGGATTAGTGCACGGTGTTGTGCCAATCCTCATCGTGCTCCTGAAGGGACTGCAAGGAGAGGGAATGTAGGTCGGCTGAAGGAATCTCTCGGATCCTCTGGTAGCGCTCGAAGTAGTGGTCTGGGAGGTGTGCAAGGTAGCGGTGAATCCCTCGACGGTCGGGGTTGACTGGAGGAGAACCCCGGGAATGGGAGTGATCGGGGTCTGGGCACTAACACCAGCTCTCGTGCCTGTAGTAGCGGAGGTCGATCCTAGACCACTAGGTGCTACTGATGAGCTATAGGACAGTGATCAAATACTACCAAGCTGGAAAGCTAAGCAGATCGTATTCCACAGGGTTTCTTCTAATCGACTACTCAAAGAAGCTGGCAATTTATTCAGGTTTAAACACTTCGTGCGTGGTGTGAGTTCCACGACTTCTAGACTAAGATGCAAGAAAATTAAAATGAAATTGAAAGATAGAATGATTGGATGGTTCAGACAGACGACAGACAAGCTTAGATTTCGAATCCCCCTTAGATCACCAAGGCGACAGCAATCAACAGATCAGCTGATTTCGATTCTCGTTCAATCAATTTCTATACACCACCATAACTCCTGACCCTTAGGTTTAAGACCGGCGAACGTTCGCTCTATCCGTTCTAACTACCAAGATTAATTAGTCGCTCGGGTACGGTCGCCTCTCGCAATGACTTAACTTAACTGGTGCAATTACTAATGATTTACGAGTTACTCTTGCAGTGGATTAACCCTAATCGGTTCCTACGAAAGGCACACTCCAATTATAAGGTTAACTGGTTGAATTGATGTTCTAAAGTGAGGCGAGCGTTCACTTCTATCCTCAGCTTAACAAGAATCTAAGCTAGGTGATCAGGAAAGACAAGTTTTAATGTTTAAAGCAGAGAAGCTGTCTGGCGACAAACCCTAATTCAACACAAACCTAATCTAGGCGATCAATCAGAAAAAAACATAAACAATCAATAACAAAACAACCATGCAAAGAGAAACTGATTGAACTTTGAATCTAATCACCGCCGATCCGTGACCGCTTTAAAGCCCTGGGTCACTTAGGGTTCATCTAATCTAAGCTCTACGAGTTTAGCTACTCATATTAGGAACAAGAGAATCGAAAACAAACAAGGAATACATCTCAGGTAGGAAGAACAAAGAAGAACTGTAAAACCTAATTTGACGAATCCGTGAAGCTTCAATCTCCGGTAATCTTCAATCCAAGCTCCGAGTCTCCGAGGTGAAGGGATGGCGTCACGATCTCTCCACGATTCTTTGAACTCTCTAAACTCTCCCTCAAACTTCTAGGTCTGTAAATTATGATTGATATTTTGAGGTATCTCCCTTTTGGGCAGCCGGTTAAGTATTTATACTTAACCCTAATTCCGCCGGATTTTGCCTGACATTTTCACCGAAAATATTGAAGAATTTTTGGCGAAAATTCCTTTGTAAATGGATGGTCCGCCGGCTACTTTCTCCTGTGATTTTCAGATCAATTGTTCTCGGTCGAAAACTTAGGGTTTTCACCGAAAACTTCTGTTCATGAGCATCAGTCGATTTGTACTGATATTTTCGCCGAAAATATTGAAGAATTTTTGGCGAAAACTCCTTTGTAAATCGGGGCAGGAATTGTTTCGACTTGATTGACTCCTTGGATTGATTCCGGTGCAATTCCTCGAGGTTCCAACGCTTTAGACACGTCCTTGGCTACTTTATTTGACGGCAAAAACATGTCGAGTGTCTCTACTTTATTTGGCTACTTTATTTGACGGCAAAGAAATGTCGCTTAAATGAGGCTGATAATCACGCCAAATCGAGTGTCATCAAAATACCCCACACTTAAGCTTTTGCTTGTCCTCAAGCAAACTGAATAGAAACGCTCATGTTCACAAATGATAAGATCGATTAAATTGGAGCTCAATCAAACACAATGAATTATTAGACAGATAGATCCTAGAACAAGAAACCTATCATGCATACAGATCAACCAAACCACCTGGTCTCACTAATAAACTGCACACGACAAGTAATCGTAACCAATTATGCACAAATTTGACCTGACCGACCAGACTCCTCACACAGGAAATATTTAGTAAATTAGGAACTCTCACTCTCTGTGTTTAAGGACGTGTTTCTGCTCTCAATCATTTTATGTTACTGAATTCTGTCATAAGTTTGCATTTCGACCACATCTCCACCACTGTGACAACACGAGTAACTAGTCAATAAGGACTTCCCTGCTAGGACTGTAACGAATTCTACACTACTTGGGTTTATGATGAGATGGATGATGGGAATGTATGATGATGGCTTTGGTGCGGTGTAGCTTTCGACTAACTTCCCTCGAATCTAATCTGTGGCTTCCTACTATCTAACCAGACACGGGTGGAATAATGAACGCTCGTCCTATGATACCCTCAAGCAACCTAGCACTTTTTATTTTCTTTACACAACAATTTTTTTCTTTTCAACTTTTGTTTTGACTTCGTTCTTCCATTTGTAGGGAGAAGAACGTTTTATTGAACTAGAAACTTTTTGGCTTTTCTGATTTTTTTTCCTTTCTCTTTTTTTTTCGAAACTTGCTTCTTTTCTTCTTTTTCAAAATTTTTTTTTCTTTTGTGCCAATTTTTTTCTTTAGTTGCTAGAGGGGTTTACACGTCTGGACATAATAGCTAAGACCACCTGTTTAATGGCTATAGGCAGGTTACCACAAACTGACTTCCGGTAGGTCAATCTAGAACTACAACCACAGGGGATCAACGGGAAAATGAAAGAATGGGAAATGGCTGTAATGTATTATCGAACCGAAAGAACAGGCCAAGCTCAAGGGTCTACACCTAATGGATTTATCGTTAGGTAGGCTATCTGGCTTAGTAGCTGAATCTAGGTGCCTCTATCATTCTAGAACTCGTGACATCGTGTGATCTCAAGTAGGTCTCATGCAAATTCTAACTCATTCAAGCAAATAGAAAAACACTCAAAAAGAATTGAAATTGCAAGTTAGATGCAATGGATCAAAAGCTCACATTTGGTTTGCTAGTCGGATTCGGTCATTTTCAAGCAATCAAGGCGACAAACTACAAGTGTGATTTTCAAAAATCTGTTCTGACCAGGCAATTTAGCATCAAAATAAACACGTTGGTTTTCAAGTTCTAGGTTAAGCAGTCTAAGCATCATTATGAAGATTTGAACAACAACTTAACATCAAAAATCAAGAACTAAGCCATTCTAATGCTAGAGAGACTGGAAAGGAATCACGAGGCACACAAAAACACAATCAAGGGCAGTCAAGATCATGCAAGGTTCTCTAGCATCCTACCCCACACTTAAATCGTTTTGTGTCCTCACAGGACTAAACTAGAGCAGAGAGATACGAAGAACCTGGAATGAGATAGTCGGTGTAGGGGATGAGCACGGATAGCCCAGAGCGGAGCAGAGTAGCTACTCAAGTTCCTACAAAACAAAAACAACAAAAAGATCAAAAGGATATCGGGACAAGGGTCCAGGATCCACACAGAATAAAAGTCGAACAAAGAAAGTTTAGGGGAATTTTGAAAATTTTCAAAATGGGAAAGTGAGGAGAGAGAGAGACTCGACCGGGAATTAAAGAGTTAAGGTCCGAAAATTTGCCTTGAATTTTTGGCGAAAATAAGTGCAAGTTTTCGCCGAAAATATCAGTTAAAAAGTACTGCCGATTTTTCAAAGGTATTTTCGCCGAAAACTACAAGTAGTTTTCACCAAAACTTAGAGTTAAAATCGACTAGAAATACAGTGAGATTTCAAAGAGAGTTTTCGCCGAAAATAGGGTGCATTTTCGCCGAAAATTTGGAACTGCACGATTGAAAATATTTTCGCAAATCCGACAAACTTCAGAAAATCACAATTAAATCCAGAAAAAATCGGAACAACCTTAAACGACTTGCAATTGACACTATGACACACAGACTACACACGAAAAATAAGAAAACAAATAAACTGACACTTTTGGCTCCCCCGAACCGACTCTAAAATACTAAGTTTGACACAAATGAAAAAAAACTGACTTCAGCCGTGGGTTGCCTCCCACGAAGCGCTCTTGCTTAACGTCCTTGAGCCGGACGCTACCTGGACGACGATCAGGAGACATCCCAACTTAGGATTTCTCTTAGGCCCGAGTCGTAGTTCATGAAATATGGCCTTGGGGATCCTCCGACAAGTGTGAACTTCTTCCCGTGTGCGTGAATTAGCTTGGGTCGTTCTTCGGGAAGATGACCAGAGATTTCAAATGGCCCGCACAGTTCTTTCGAAGAAGCGTCCTTCAGAGGATCATTCTTCCCTGGTGGCTCGGTAGACGGGGGCTGAGCAATCGGCTTCCAAACCGCCTTCGTCTTCTCTTTATTCTCCTTCTTTATCTCGCCAGGATCTTTAACTTTTGGCGATTCATGAGGGGATGCCGTCGGATCCTCCTTCTTTCTCGGCTTTTGTGCCGGCAGCTCATTCTTCAGATTAGGGACCTGTCCACCACCTGGCAAGCAAATTTCTGAAGAAACTCTAGCTTTTTCATTAGTAACGGAGTTGATCGAAGCCAACTCCACAGCTTCAACAGATAAGCAATGCATCTCTTCCTTGACTGGGACTTGCATACCGTCCTTGAGGCGGAATGTCATGGTGTCCTTGCCGACCCTTAATGTCAACGAGCCATTCGGGACATTAATGGTAATGCCGGTTGTCGCCATAAACGGTCGGCCTAGGAGAAGAGTGACATCTTCCTCTCGAGTATCCATGACAACAAAGTCAGTCAGAATAGTAAAAGGACCACATCGGACAACCACGTTTTCTATTATTCCCCTAGGTAGTTTAACAGATCTGTCGGCAAACACTAAATGCATGCTAATTGGTTTCAACTCTCCTAGGTTCAATTTCTCAAACAGGCAAGTAGGCATAACATTAATAGAAGCACCTAGATCAATTACACTATGATCCATCTTCACATCATTAATAGTGCAAGGCAAAGTAAAAGCACTGGGATCTCGACACTTAGCTGGGGGTGGTATGGGTGTCGCCTGGCCTGAATGGCGGAGCATTCTTCCTCGAGGGAGACGGAAGACAACTCTTCCTTCTTCTTGTTCTTCGCAGGATCCTTTGCGATTTTGTCAGCCTCGAGTATCACCTGGATAGCATCAGTAACTGGTGTATTCATATTCGTGTTTATCAAGTATCCATGCCACTTTCTGTACCGGGTATCGTGATCTTTCTCCTTTGATTGTGCGGCCTTAGGAAACGGAATCGGAGCCAGATATGATGGAGGGGGTGGCGCAGGAGATGTCTTTGTCAGGGCAGGCGGGGCAGTAACCTCCTTCTCGATCTCTGGCTTGTCAATGGCTATAGTAGCAGGAGCCAGGACCGGGTCAGGAGCTGTAGGACCAGCTAATTGCTTGCCGCTTCTTGTGGAGATGGCCTTGACGTGCTCCTCCCTAATGGTAGAGTCGTCTCGAACTGATGATTGATTAAGGAGGGGGCTACTAGTTACCAGGCTAAACATGTTATTCAACATGCTCTCCATCTTTGACCTCGAGCTTCATGTTCTTGATTTAAGTCGGCTTGAAGCTTGAATTTCTCCTCATAGCTATCGAGCCTTGCCATGATCAGGTCAAACTTTTTGTCCACCTCGATATCCCTTGTGTTCCTTGATGTAGATCTCTGAGGTTGATCTTGATAACTATCACTCAAGTACGGATTCTGACTCTGGTTGAATCCGAAGTTGTAAGGAGGGCACTCTTGGAAACTTCCTTGTTGTTGAGGAGGTTGTATGAACTGACGATAATCGGGGTAGCCTCTTTGATTGCTGGTGAAGCCTTGATCAATAAAGTTCACTTCCTCTGAAGACCAGTTACCAAAAATCTTCTTCATTTCTTTCTGCACTTCAATCTTGATCTGATCTTCACGGCTTGGTCGGTTCTTAGCTGCTCCAAACTGTCTCTCCCAGCTTCTCGACTTAGATGCGCAGTTTGTAAAGTGAAGAAGAGCAGCTTCCGGTGTGAGTGCGGTGTAGTCTCCATCAGCTAAGGAGTTAACCCATTCAGATGACTCTTCGTTCATACCCCAAGCAAAGATCTCGGCTTGTTGCCTCTGAATGAAGCCATGATGAGGGTAATGGTGGAGGAGTTCCTGGAATTCGTTCTAAGCATCATGTAAACTTACTCCTTCTCTCTGTCTGAACCTTGAGATGTTTTTCCTATAAGTAGTTGTTCTAGAAGGAGGGAAGTATTCATCTACGAATTCCTGAGCAAGAGTCTCCTAGTCAGTGTAGTAGCCAGGTGGTTTGCAGTGAGCCACCTTTTAGCTGCACCTTTTAGAGAGAACGGGAAAGCTCTCAAGCAAAGAGTGTTCTTGTCGAGATTCCCATTCTTGAAAGTGCTGCAGAGATCAAGGAAATCTGCCAAATGTGTGCACGGATTGTCTAATGGCCTGCCTTCAAATTGTAAATCCCTAGAGATCATTTCCAAGAAGGGATCTTGATCTCATAGTCAGGACCGTCTTCATTGCGCGACACAAAGATGGAAGAACGAACACTAGTAGCAATTGGCTTATTGTAATCCGCAAGACTCTTTTGAGCAGCCATTGCGGTAGGGGAAAGTGGATCGGAAGTGATTTGCTTCTGAATTTTCTTAACCTGCAAGAGACAAAAACAAACACAACCGGTGTAAAATCGAAGTGTGATGGAAAATGAAAGATGGAAAATAGAAGAATAAAATGCCAACTCTTCTTTCAAACAATATAGAAGAGTCCCCGGCAACGGCGCCAATTTGATGAGCTGTAGGACAGTGATCAAATACTACCAAGCTGGAAAGCTAAGCAAATCGTATTCCACAGGGTTTCTTCTAATCGACTACTCAAAGAAGCTGGCAATTTATTCAGGTTTAAACACTTCGTGCGTGGTGTGAGTTCCACGACTTCTAGACTAAGATGCAAGAAAATTAAAATGAAATTGAAAGACAGAATGATTGGATGGTTCAGACAGACGACAGACAAGCTTAGATTTCGAATCCCCCTCAGATCACCAAGGCGACAGCAATCAACAGATCAGCGGATTTCAATTCTCGTTCAATCAATTTTTATACACCAACATAACTCCTGACCCTTAGGTTTAAGACCGGCGAACGTTCGCTCTATCTGTTCTAACTACCAAGATTAATTAGTCGCCCGGGTACGGTCGCCTCTCGCAACGACTTAACTTAACTAGTGCAATTACTAATGATTTACGAGTTACTCTTGCAGTGGATTAACCCTAATCGGTTCCTACGAAAGGCACACTCCAATTATAAGGTTAACTGGTTGAATTGATGTTCTAAAGTGAGGCGAGCGTTCGCTTCTATCCTCAGCTTAACAAGAATCTAAGCTAGGTGATCAGGAAAGACAAGTTTTAATGTTTAAAGCAGAGAAGCTGTCTGGCGACAAACCCTAATTCAACACAAACCTAATCTAGGCGATCAATCAGAAAAGAAACATAAACAATCAAGAACAAAACAACCATCCAAAGAGAAACTGATTGAACTTTGAATCTAATCACAGCCGATCCGTGACCGCTTTAAAGCCATGGGTCACTTAGGGTTCATCTAATCTAAGCTCTACGAGTTTAGCTACTCATATTAGGAACAAGAGAATCGAAAACAAACAAGGAATACATCTCAGGTAGGAAGAACAAAGAAGAACTGTAAAACCTAATTTGACGAATCCGTGAAGCTTCAATCTCCGGTAATCTTCAATCCAAGCTCCGAGTCTCCGAGGTGAAGGGATGGCGTCACAATCTCTCCACGATTCTTTGAACTCTCTAAACTCTCCCTCGAACTTCTAGGTCTGGAAATTATGATTGATATTATGAGGTATCTCCCTTTTGGGCAGCCGGTTAAGTATTTATACTTAACCCTAATTCCGCCGGATTTTGCCTGACATTTTCGCCGAAAATATTGAAGAATTTTCGGCGAAAATTCCTTTGTAAATGGATGGTCCGCCGGCTACTTTCTCCTGTGATTTTCAGATCAATTGTTCTCGGTCGAAAACTTAGGGTTTTCACCGAAAACTTCTGTTCATGAGCATCAGTCGATTTGTACTGATATTTTCCCGAAAATATTGAAGAATTTTCGGCAAAAACTCCTTTGTAAACCGGGGCAGGAATTGTTTCGACTTGATTGACTCCTTGGATCGATTCTGGTGCAATTCCTCGAGGTTCAAACGCTTTAGACACGTCCTTGGCTACTTTATTTGACGGCAAAAACCTGTGCTAACATAAAAACACTAGAAAACCATCAAATAGACCCGAAACGGGCCAAGGTAACACAAATGGCACGAGATAGGGCAATTGATTGAATATTCGTTATTCTACCCTAAAAACCATGTCTTAAGCAAGGAACTGTCGCTTAAATGAGGCTGATAATCACATCAAATCGAGTGTCATCAGCTACCCTCGGTCTCTTAACCCTGTTCCTAAAAGATATCAAAATTTGGAAACCACATTAGTCAAACCGACAACTTACCCCACACTTGGTTGAAAAACTCAATTTCACAGAGAAACGAGGAAAACTGAGTGGGGATAAGCTAATTTAACAATCGGTAACCAAAATTGATCCTAAAACATGCATAGGAACTCTCCGGACATAAAACAATTCACCACGGCCACTCAAAGTCAAACCGACAATTCAAAAAGTCAACACCCTAACATTTTTAGCATTTAAGCATCGCAAATCAAGTTCAGTCGTCATTAATCGAGGCACAACACTCCCTAAGCACCCTAGATCACCTGAGTTCAAACAATTCAACACAATTAACACTGAAACAGTAGGCACGCATATCGAGGTAGACTGAAAAGTCAACCGAAATCAAGTTCAACGAAATAAAACAATCAATATGCCAAAATATTCGAAATTGAAAACCCAACAACTAACCTTGAAGACATGACTACGGAAAATGGACGGAACACAAAGGAATTGGCAAAAATTCGAAAAACTCGACTCGGGTGGATCCGAATCTTTAGAGCTCCGAAAAGGGCGGGGAATCGAGCGGCGGCGGCGGTGGCGAGCGGCACCGAGTAAAAATTGGTGACGGGCGAAAAAAATGAATGGCGGCGGCGGGGGGAAAGTTTTGTTTCGTCGAAGACTAGAAGGGAAATGAGGGGGGTACGGACAGTCTGGATAAGGGGGAGGACTTTAAAACTTTTTTCTGAAGTTTTCAGCGAAAACTACAGGAGTTCTCGCCGAAAATTCCGTTGAAAATGGTTTAAGTGAAATGACACAGCGGCTGCCGGATTTGGAAAAAGTTTTCGCCGAAAACTTTGAAAGCTTTTGGCAAAATGTTTATTGAAAATCGGTTTAAAAACGTCTGTTGAAAAGGTAGTGAAAATAACTAAAGATCTCGCCGAAAACTTGTGCAATTCTTTGGCGATAACTTCTGCCTGACAGTTAAAACATATTTTTCTTCGAAAACACTGGCAACGCAACTTTGAAAAATCAAAACAAAATCAACAAAAATCGGAAAAACCCCAAATAAACTGGAACTAAACCGAGGACACATGACGCACACAAGAAAAAATAAGAAACCACGAATGACACTTTGGCTCCCCTGAACCGACTCTAGACACGAGAATTGACTCAAAAATTCAAAAACTGACTCCAGCCGTGGGTTTCCTCCCACGAAGCGCTCTTGCTTAACGTCCTTGAGCTGGACGATACCTATTTGGCGCTCAAGTTGTATCCCAATTCAAATCTCGGTTCACCCTCGCATCGGAGTTGATGAAATACAGCTTCAGTTTACCTCTGGACAGTAGGAAATGCTTCCCATTGATATGCGTCAACTGGGTTCGTCCATCGGGAAGGTGCCCGTTGACTTCAAATGGTCCGAAGAGGTCTTTCGGAGGATCATTCTTCTCCGGTGGTTTGGTAGAAGGTGGCAGAGGAATTGGCTCAGTAGAGGGCGGTGGAGTGATTGGCTTCCACACCATCTTGGGCTTCATTGAGCTCTTCTTCTTCGTCTCGCAAGGGTCTTTAATTTGCAGCGATTTAGAAGAAGATGCTCCTGGCTCCTCCTTCTACCTTAGCTTGTGTGTTGAAGGTTCATTCTTCGGTTGGATGATCTGTTCAGCACCTGTCATAGCAATCTTGGGAGAAGCACTCGAAATTTCATTAGTAACAGAGTTGGCCGAGGTCAACTCCACAGTGGTAACAGAAAAAACAGTGCTCCTCATTATTAATAGGGACTTGCATACCGTCCTTGAGACAGAATGCCATAGTATCCTTTCCGACGCTTAATGTCAATGAGCCATTCAGAACATTAATGTTAATGCCGGCTGTTGCCATAAACGGTCGGCCTAGGAGAAGGGTAGGATCTGTCCCTTGGGTATCCTTAACAACAAAGTCGGCAAGAATAGTGAAAGGACCGCAACGAAGAACCACATCTTCTATTAATCCCCTAGGTGGTTTAAGAGATTTGTCAGCAAACACTAATTTCATCTTACTAGGTTTTAATTCTCCTAGATTCAACTGTTCATACAGGCAAGTGGGCATGACATTTATAGAAGCACCTAAATCAACCAAGCTACGGTTAAATTTAATTTTGTTTATAATGCAAGGCAAGGTAAAAAGACCAGGATTGGGACACTTAGCTGGGGGGTATAGTTGGTGTCTGGCAATGAACGGCGGAGCATTCCTCATCAAGGGAGATAGAAGATGCCTCTTCCTTCTTCTTGTTCTTTGCCATATCCTTTATTACTTTCCCGACTTGTGATATCATCTGGACAACATCGGTAATTGGAATCTTGATTTATGCGTTCTTCAAGAGTGAGAACCACTTCTTGTATTGAGTGTCGTGGTCCTTAGATTTGTTTGCCAAGGCTTTAGGAAAAGGAATCATCGGCTAGTAGGGAGCAAGAGGTGGCGCAGAAACTGACTTTCTCCGAGGAGGCGGGGCAGTCACCTCCTCTTCTTCTTTTTCGTTCTCTTCTTCGATCTCTAGCATGTCAATGGCGACGGCATCTGGAATCATGACCGGCTCAGGATCTGATGAACTAGCTAACTGCTTACCATTTCTAGTAGAGATGGCTTTAACATGATCATTCTTTGGGTTTGATTATGTCTGGTTATGCGGTTGACCGAAGAGAGGGCTTCTAGCAAGGAGGTTGGTGATGCTGTTCAACGTGCTCTCCACTCGTTGACCTTGTGCAGTCTGTTCTTGGTTCAAGATGGCTTGATTCTTGAATTTCTCATCATGGTCGTCGAGCCTTGTCATAATTAGGTCAAGCTTCTTGTCTATCTCGCTATCCCTACTGTTCCCCGAAGCATATCTCTAAGGCTGCTGTCCTCTGGTGAATCCAGGAGGCCCTTGATAATTGTTACTCAAGTACTGATTCTAGCTCGGGTTGAATCCGGAGTTGTAAAGGGGACTCTCTTGGAAACTCCCTTATTGTTGTTGAGGTTGTCTGAACTGACGGTAGTCGGAGTAGCCTCTTTGATCGTTGGTGAATCATTGACCAATAAAAATTCACTTCCTCTATAGACCAGACATCTGCTATGCCGAAATTCTTCTTTATGTGTTTTTGTACTTTGGTCTTGATCTGATCTTCAAGGGTTGGTCGGCTCTTAGCTGCTTCAAATTGTCTCTCCCAATTCCTGGACTTAGATGCACAGTTTGCAAAGTGAAGAAGAGCAGCTTCTGGTGTGAGTGCAGTGCAGTCTCCTTCAGCTAATGAGTTAACCCATTTAGCCGATTCTTCGTTCATTCCTGGGCAAAGATCTCAGCTAGCTGTCTCTGCTCAAATCCATGATGAGGGCAGTCGTAGAGGAGTTCTTGCAACTTGCTACAAGCATCATACAAGCTTACTCCTTCCTTCTGAACAAATCTGGCAATGATGTCCTTGTCATCTGTCGTTCTTGAAGGAGGAAAATATTCCTCTACGAAGTCTTGCTCCAGATTATCCTAGTTTGTGTAGTTACCAGGTGGCTTGCTGCTAAGCCACCTCTTGGCGGCACCTCGGAGTGAGAATGGGAAGGCTCGTAAGCATAAGGTGTTCTTATCAAGACTCCCACTCTTAAAAGTCTCGCACATGGAGAGGAAGTCTGCCAAGTGTGTGCATGGGTTACCATGCGGCTTGCCTTCGAACTGAACATCCCTAGAGATCATTCCCAGAAAGGGGATCTTGATCTCATAGTCAGGATCGTCATCGTTGCGCGGCACAGCGATGCTAGGCCGAACGCTAGTCGCGCTCGGTTTATTGTAATCTACCATGGTGCGTTGAGCAGCCATTGCGGAAGGAGTAGGTGATGGCGAATCTGAAGTAGTGGATGAAGCGGATGAAGATGAGGAGTTCTCCTTCAACTCCTCGATCTTTAATAGGGGTAGGAGGTGTAGGCGGAACGATTCTGACTTGCTTTGAAACTCGCGGTTGCATTGGCAGAGCAGAACTACCCGGCTTGTCTGAGGTAAAAGTCTTGTGAGGCTTACACGGCGAACGAGTGAACGGGCGGTTCATAAACTTGTAGACCAACCTACAAGCAACAAAAGCAAACATAACCGGCGTAAAATCGAAGTGTGATGAAATATGAAAGATGGAAAGGTAGAAGAATAAAATGCCAACTCTTCTTTCAAACAGTTAGAAGAGTCCCCAACAACTACGCCAATTTGATGGGACGAGTTTTCATGCTGTCGTAGTCAAATAACTACCAAGCACAAAGCAAGATAGATCGTATTCCACGGGTCTTGACTAATCGTTTACTCAAATGAGTCGGTAAATTACTCAGGTTTAAACAAGTTTGCGTGGTGTGAGTTCCATGACTTCTAAGCTATAAAGCAGAAAATTTGAAATGAAAATAGAAAGCAAATTGAAATATTGATTGACTTGACAAGACGACAGACAAGCTTAGATTTCGAATCCCCCTAAGATCACCAGAACATTGGCGATCACAAGACCAGCGGTTTTCAATCCCGATTCATTCAATTCTCAGACACCACCATAACTCCTACCCTTAGGTTTAAGACTGGCGAACATTCGCTCTATCTGATCTAACTCCCAAGATTAATTACCGCCTGTGCGTTCGCTTCTGCGACCGAAAACTAACTGACGCGATTACTAGTGATTGATGAGTTACTCTAGCAGTGGATTAACCCTAACTGGTTCCTACGAAAGGCACACTCCAATGAATAGGTTAATTATTGATTTGATGTTTTAAAGTGAGGTGAACGTTCGCTACTATCCTCAGCTTAACAAGAATCCTAACTAGGTGTTCAAGCTAGAAAAGAAAGACTGGAAAGGAAGAACAAATCAAACATGCAAGAGAAACTGACTGAATCTAAATTTTATTACCGTCGATCCGTGACCACTTTAAAGCCCCAGGTCACTTAGGGTTCATCTAATCTAAGCTCTATGAGTTTAGCTACTCATGTTCAATACAAAAGAATTGAAAACAAACAAGGAATATGTAACACCCGTCCCAAATCGACCCGGGTTTACTCGTGGTTGAACCAGTGTGAATGCTACTCAAAGAACCAGCTTTAAAAGAAAAGAGTAAAACGCAGCGGAAACAGAAGTAACTCTTAATAAAAGTTCAAAACAAACGAAGGCCTTCATTAAATAAAATCCAAAATCCAAATACAACCGATAAATCAAACCAGAAACCAACAACCAATTACAAAATCTCCCAACCCAAAGGTGTCAACTGAAATATAAACTAAAACGATGGTCACTCCAAAGTAGTCCACTAATCTTCACTTCACAACTCCAAACTGCAACTCCTCTGAACTCAACCGAACACCTGAAAAGAGAAACTGGGGGAATCAATTTCCTAATGAAATTGAGTGAACCCGCTGGGTTTAACTATGCGCCGAACCTAACCTCAAGAGCGATCCCAACTCCGCACACAAACAACTATGGAATCTGACACAGCCATTCATATTTTAATTCCCTAACATAGTCTAGGCGATCACATAAGCTCAAATCTCAACTCAACATCCACAATACACACAACAGTAATATAAGGGAGTTCAACATGCACAAGGCTCAACATTGAATCATCAACCAGTTCATCATTACAACAAGAGCATCATTCCTACAGTTCAGCATTATATCACATACATACGATTTAGCATGACATGACAAGTCAATTCGCGATCACCATCAATGCGCACATCAACCACACTACTCACAATGAACAGATTCACAACTACCAACATCAATAATCACAAACCATTCAACCTCTATCTCACATCTCAGCACAACAACACAATTCACAACACATCACAAGGCACTTCACAAACACATCCAACACACACATCATACACAAAACACACACGCATCTCATTTCCATTATCTATGTGAGTTCATTAGGCGCCTAGGAGTTGCTCCACACCACCGCTGCCGGCCAACAATCCCTGGTAATACAACCCAGGGTGATCTACTCAACGTAGACCGATAACACCAATAATCCCTGGTACTTGACCAAGGTGATCCACTCAACGTAGACTGACTCAACAATAATCCCTGGTAGCTAACCAGAGTGATTCACTCAACGTGAACCGGGCACAACTCAAGGTGGGCAGTGTGGACTCCTACCAGTTCTATCATTTATTAATTTCAAACAAGCATTCATCACTTAAACCCAACAACCAAAACCATCCATCAATCTCCCATCAAATCCATCCAGAACCAACATCAATCCATCATCACTTTCCACGTCAACATCATGCTCAAATTCCTCATTCAAGACCAACTAACTCCAATCATCAAGTCCAACAACAATTCCAACGTCAATTCCATCATTAACAAATTTCAACCCACATGCACATATCACAAGCCAAACAACCACGCATATCAACCAAGCAATGTCAATCAATCAACCCAAGCCCCAAATCCTTCATCCAATTCTATTGTCCAATTCCATTTACCAATTCCCTAAGCTAATTCCACATACCAATTCCATTATTCTATTCTAAGCATAAATCTACAACACTAGTCATATTATCCATCCAACATCTCATCATAGCACCCCTATCACCCAAACAACACATAACACCGATCATCCAATCACACAGGGCATCATAGCATCTAGTATCACCATTACAACCACATTACACTCCATCCATCATTCACATAACACAAACAGTTTAAGATTAAACGGCTTGCTCACCGGCCATCCCCACCTGCAAGTACATGGATAGCCATGTCATGAGTCATAGGGTTACCCTCCTGTTCATCCTTCAAAGATGACCCCACATTGGCAGGGCCATCCACCTATTCATCAATGATTAGAGCGACCCCACATTGGCAGGACCACCCCCTGCAACCACAACGGACAGCACAAGGTATAGATACAGTTTAACAGAATCACTTCCCAACCCTCCTGCACTCATTACTAAGTCCAATCCATTAATCATTAGTGTTAATCATTTCCCCCAATATCAATTCATAACAAATCAGCCAACAAATCATCATCCAATTCAACCATTAACAAACATCCAACAATCACCAAACAACATATTTCACAGAACAGTCAATTGCAGAACAGTTTTCCCCTTTTTACTCTCTTTCAATTTCATGCAAAACCTATATTCTTCTACGTCAAAGTTACAACTCCTCACACCGACCATACTACCTATCGTACGCTAAACCCTCACTTGACAAGAAGACGAGGCTCTAAAATAGCTTCCGGAACTCGAACAACCAAGCTCTACAACTCCAAAACCGTAGCTCTTCTCCTCCTTACCGACAACAGCCTACTCCGAAATACCCAGAAATTCATTGTTTTATCTCTTCCTCTCATCGCAACGAACGCGTAGCAACAAACAGATCGTCAATCGGAGCTCTACAACTCCCGGAATGAAGGATCGAAGCTAAAGGGATTTTTGGTTCGTCAAAGGGAATTTTGGGGAAAGAGAAAGAAGGGAAAGTTATGGAAATCCGTGAAAAATCAGCCTTTTATAGTCAGACCAAGAAACACGGCGTGTTTCTTACAACACACGGTGTATTTCTTACAACACACGGCGTGTTTCTTGTAAACAACATGGTGTGTTTCTTACAACACACGGCGTGTTTCTTGTAAATAACACGGTGTGTTTTATGACACACGGCCATGTTTTGTAGTCTGCCAACTTTGACGAATTTTCACGTACTCGCTTGTATCTTCAACCTGACTCAACTATGAATGTCTTTTTAAGGAATTTTGCGATGACCTAAAGATAAGCCTGAAGTTTGCCACAGTCGCCTATCCACAGGCGAACGGACAAGCAGAAACAACTAACAAGCTAATCCTACAAGGACTGAAGAAAAGGGTGGAAGGATGCAAAGGAACTTGGGTTGATGAGCTTGACCATGTGCTATGGGCCCACATTACTACTTACAAAACTGCCACATGGGAAACTCCCTACACGCTATATGGGACAGAGGCAGTACTACCAATGGAAATATCCATCCCTTCCATCCGCATCCAGGCTTAAGGATGAGGTCAACGAGAAGGAGTTGATGCACAATGTGGACATGATTGAGAAAAGAAGACAAAGAGCGCAACTATGGTTAATCGTTGCGAAAGAATAGCTCGCTAGGCGATATAACATGAAACTTCATCCACATCATATAGCAGTCAATGATCTGGTACTGAGAAAGATCTTCCACCCCTCGATTGGTGCAGTCAAGCTGAATCCCGGCTGGGAAGGTCCATACAGAGTTTGAAAGGTAGTCGGGGCTAATACATTTAAGCTGGCAGATATGGATGGAACGAAGATACCCAAAACATGGAATTCCATGCACCTAGAACGATACTACGTTGACTAAATCATTGAAAGTCATCATAGTGATGAGTTTTATTATGAATTAAAAATGTCCGATAGCAGCTATCGCTGGACATAATTTTTAGCGGATATCTGATTTTTGCACAAGTCCTACGAGCAAAACCCGTTTAATAAGACCTGCGGGCAAATATCGCGAAATAAGACCTACGGGCAATATCGCGAAATAAGACCTATGGGCAAATATCGCTAAATAAGATATACGGACAAATATCGCTAAGTAAGACTTATGAGTAAAAATTGCTAAATAAGACCTACGGGCAAATATCGCTAAGTAAGACCTACGGGAAAAATCGCTAAATAAAACCTATAGGCAGAAATCGCTGAATAAGACCTACGGGCAAAAATTACTGAATAAGACCTACAGGCAGAAATCACTAAATAAGACTTACGAGCAAAAGGTTGATAAGTAAGACCTACGAGCACAAAAGTTGCTAAGAAAGACCTACGGCCAAGAGTTTCCAAGAAAAACTAGGGGCAAAACATCACTAAATCTTAAGGACAAGGGATCCCAAACCAAAGTTCGTAATAACCAACGAAAGTAATAATCTCCTGAATGAGAAAAACGGCTACAACGTTCATAAGTAATAATTCAATACAAGGAAAGTAGCCATTCGGCTAATTACCTTAATGCTACAAAATAAGACATTATATATAAATAAAATGAGAAAGAAGAAGCAGAGACAAGTCTTCAGAATCACAAAATTAAAAAAAAATTATTGACGTACTGAGTAGAGGGCTCCTTCCTTTTGTCGCCGGACTTAGCGTCTAGATGTGTTGGAGTCACAATCACAGACTTTAGCTGAGGGCCAGTCTTGGGCGGCGCCGACCCGGATGCAGAAGATTTGCTAGACTTGGCAGGGGTAGAACTGGTGGCATAGTCCGAAGGGTGAATGGTGTCATGATCAAGAGTATCAGACTCAAGATCGGGTAGGCCACGCCTTCGACGCTCTGTAGCAATGAACGCCTCTTCCTCAGTCTCTACCTCATGCATCAGGCGATCTGCATTGAGGAACGCCTCAGCCTCATCTGCGTCCGTCGGGTTGGGCACCTCTGAGTTGAATTGATGAAGGTCGTAGAGCACAGCTTTGAACGCTCGGTGAGTGAGCCAGTGTTGGGTAGGGAAGTATGTCTGGATCTCGTTGTGACAGTTGTGCATGACCACCCGAATGCTCTCCCTAATCATTCGATTGCTGTAAACAATCGTCTCATCATTCAGCGAATGCTGCTCAGCAATGGAACGTTCAGAGGCTTCCTGGCAGCCAAAGAGTCTTCTAGCAACTCCTTTAGGCGATCTTTCTCGCTGGCCACGTCCTTCCCTTGGCAGCTTCAGCATGTGCAAGGGCAAGATCTGCTTCAAGTTTCGCGGCGCTACCCTTCGATGACTCAAGATCGGTCTTCAGGTGATCCACCTTAGCTTTTAAAGCGTCTTCAGAGGTCTCCAGCTCGGAGACGCGGGTATTAGCTTCCTGGGAAGCCCGTCTGTTGCCTCAGCATGTACCCCCAGCGACTTCGACCGGCGCTGAAAATAAAGAACACTCTTAGTAAAGCGCTAGAACAGTCAAAATGAAAAAAAAGGGAATAAAACACATGAATACTTGGTCCTCATTATACAAACTGGTGAGATAGCGGCGAAGGTCGCGTAAATCGCCTACCTCCTTCTGGAGGTCCTCGTTATCCTGCTTTATCTTCTTACAAGCAGTAAACAAGTCACCCGGCTCGGCGTCAGTCTATATCATATAAAAAAGAGATAATAAATTATATAAATACAAGCAAAATAAAGTGAAATAGGAAGGTCAGGAAACTTGGTTGGCGACCACATCCAAGCCATACCTGAAGTAGGCGAACAGAGGTGAAGCCATTAAGCTCAATAAGCTGGGAGCTCTCCACGGGCCTTTCGTGATCAAAGAAGACTCCGTCAGCATACACGCCCATAATATCACTGGCCAATCCGAATGATATACCCGAGGTGGCGGGATGGGCGGTGGTAAAGAACGGTTGACAGAAGGGTCCCTCCTCTTCGCGGCCTTCAGGAGGACTTACGAGGAATACATTGTTGGCTCACTCCAAATTCCAAAATCGTCAGTTTCGGTCGGATCCTGGTGATGGAGGACCAGTTGCTAGGGCCCGGAGACTGCACACCAGGCGAGCATCATCCTCCACAGTGTGCTCAGGGTTCTCCGAGTTGGCCTGAAGTGACGGGGTTCTTTGAGTTAGAGCTATGGGAGGATTCACGCTCGTTTGAGCGGTCTGATCAAGTAGCGCCCTTAGATACATGTCGTCTTTATTCTCTTATGGGTGTCACTGAGGTTCTGGCAATTCGGGGATGGTGATCGGCATGTGAATTTTTGTCGGCTGAGATCAAAGTTGCCAGAAGGCTCCGCCTGGGAATTTTTGTCGGAGCATGCTCGGGACTTGCGTTTCTTTGAAGATTTCGGTACATCTTCCACACTGGAAGGTTGCATTTTTTGGGGGCCTAGTCAGAAGAGGTCGACGGAGGCTTCTGCGATTTGTCAGTTCGAGACTTGGAAGACTTTTTTCCTTTGGGAACCTAGGGGCGACAGGAGGGTTACCTTCAAGCTGGGGGGAAATATCGTTCGCCGAACTGCATAGTGGTATTTATTAAACACCCAGACAAAGAAAGCACACCTACAAATAATATACATATATAAAGGTCGTTAGAATAAGAAAACTCGAACAGAAGTGTTGTTGGATTTACAACCTATACTATGGTAGTACCTCCCCTAATCCCATATTGTGGCTGACGGAAACCTACACGAATGTATAAATCAAATTAAGCAGTCAAGAAGAATTCTCCTCCTATCGGCGACTTTGTTGGTTGAGGGATCCACATCGATGTTAAAGCGATTCATATCGCCAAGAGACCAGAAGGGTGATAGTAAATTGGTCCACTAGCAATCCGCATCACTGGGTTTAAAATAAATAAAAAGAGTGGTACCATGTTGGATGAGGCTTGGCAGAGCGAAGAATCCCTTCTTTATTGTGTTCCTTTCGCTGGGAGAAGCTCAACCCATTGGTTGTCATTTTAGAATTATACAACAAATGGAGCCTCATAGTGGGAGTAATCTTCATATATGTACAGGTGCACTCAAAGGCAGAAACCATAGACCAGGAAACCGCGTTGTAAGCGCCCAGCGATGCTCCTATATGCTCCAACAGAGAGTAGACAAAGGACAAAGGAGGTAGGCAAAGACCATTGCTGAAGGATTCAGTCCAGATCTTGTGCCAGCCAGCAGGGCAGTTTCCAATCTTTGAAAGTCTGCTGGTGATGAACGTTGTAAACAGGTTTATCAAATAACTAATCTACAGAAGTAGACTAGATCGAATCTCTCGAGGTTTTTTCTAATCAACTACTCAAAGAAGCTGGCAAATTATTCAGGTTTAAACAGATTGTGTGTGGTGTGAGTTCCACGACTTCTAATCTATAATGCAAGGAAATTGAAATGAAACTGAAAGACATTGATTGATTGATTTGACTAACGAGATGACAGAAAATTTTAAACTTCAAATCCCCTTAAGATCACCAGAGCATTGGCAATCACAAAACCAGCGATTTTCAATCCTAATTCATTCAATTCTCAGACACCGCCATAACTCCTTACCCTTAGGTCTAAGTTCCGCGAATGTTCACTCTATCGGATCTAACTACCAAGATTAATTAACCGTTCGTGCGTTCACTTCTGCAACGGAGAACTAACTGGTGCAATTACTTGTGATTAATGAGTTACTCTAGAAGCGGATTAACCCTAAATGGTTCCTACGAAAGGCACACTCCATTGAATAGGTTAATTGATTGATTTGATGTTCTAAAGTAAGGCGGACGTTCGCCACTATCCTTAACTTAACACGAATCTAACCTAGGTGATCAAGCTAGAAAAGAAACAGACAATAAGAACAAAACAATCATGCAAGAGAAACTATCTGAATTTGAATCTAATAACCGCCGATCCGTGACCGCTTTAAAGCCCCGGATCACTTAGGGTTCATCTAATATAAGCTCTACGAGTTTAGCTACTCATGACTATTACAAAAGAATCAAAAATAACAAAGGAGTTCATCATACAGAGGAAGAACAGATTAGGACTGAAAAACCCAATTCTGACGACTCCGGAAAAGTTCTGATCTCTAGCAATCTTCACTCCTAGCTCCGAGTACTCCGATGGGGAAGATGGCGTCAATATCTCTACGGGAAACTCTCAACTCTCTCTCAAGCTCTCAAGTCTGGAAATTAATCCTGGAATAAGTGTATGAATAATCGATCGCCGTCGATTTGATTAAATAGGGGTTTGTCCAAAGCTGTCTCGGAAAGAAGGGACTTCTCGACGAGAACATTGAAAGTTCTCGCCGAGAACTTTAATGCAATTCACTTTGCCTCTTTGACGGGAAGTTCCTTTGTAATTCTTCAAATGTTCTCGGCGAGAACATTGAAAGTTCTCGCCGAGAACTTTAGTATAAATCCATCTGTTTCTTTCGACGAGACTCCCAGTGTCAATCTTCAATAGTTTTTGGCGATAACTTCAGTATAAATTCTGCTGGATCTTTGACGGGGATTTCCTTTGCTTTCTTCAGAAATTCTTCGGCGAGAACTTTGATACTTCTCGCCAAAATGTTCAATGTAATTGACCTTAGTGATTATGGATTCAATTCCAGCAATTCCTTCCGTTTCCTTGCTTCCCGAGCACGTCTGTGGCTACGTCTTTGAAGGCAAAAACTTGTGCATTTCACAAAGGCACTAGAAAACATATCAAATAGACCCATAACGGGCCAAAATAACCAAACGGTAAGAAATAGAGCAATTGAGTGAAAACACCCTAAACTACCCCAAAAACCGTGACTCAAGCAAGGAAATGTCGCTTAAATGAGGCTGATAATCACGTCAAATTTAGTGTCATCAAAATATCCCACACTTAAGCTTTTGCTTGTCCTGAAGCAAACTGAACTAGAACGCACTCAGATTCACAAATGACAAGATCGATCAAGGTGAGATTCAAGCCTTCACAATGAATTATTAAACTACTTGATGACACTCGATTTGACGTGATTATCAGCCTCATTTAAGTGACATTTCTTTGCTTAAGACATGGTTTTTAGGGTAGAATAACGAATGTTCAATCGATTGCCCTATCTCGTGCCATTTGTGTTACCTTGGCCCGTTTCGGGTCTATTTGATGGTTTTCTAGTGTTTTTACGTTAGCACAGGTTTTTTCCGTCGAATAAGTAACAAATGCCTGCCCGGTTTATACATGTATTTTTGGCGAAAATACCCTTGGGTTTTCGCCGAAAATGGAAGAAGAATTCACTGACCCGATGGAGAGTAAGTTTTCGGCGAAAATACATTACTGTATTCGGCGAAAACTCTAAGCAAAACCAACCGGAAGAAACAGACAGATGAAGCCCCATTTAAATAGATGTTTTCGCCGAAAATATCCTTAGATTTTCGGTGAAAATTCCAAGGGAAATTAAGAAATTGTCGGGTCAGTATAAGTACAGAAATCGGCGGCTAATAAGAGGACAGACTTTTATCACCTACAACTGACGACGGACACAGAGAGAGGAGAGACAGGGCGAGTAGATAGAGTTCAAAGGGCCAGGAACGGATCGTGATGCCATCCATCCATCTCGGAGAACCAGTGCTAGGAGTTGAAGATCCAGCAGATTGAGGCTGCCAGGAAACATCGAAATTAGGTTTTACAGTTCTTCTCTGTCTTCCTACCTGAGATGTATTCTTCGTTAGTCTTCGATTCTTCTGTATTGAATATGAGTAGCTAAACTTGTGTAGCTTAGATTAGATGAACCCTAAGTGACCCAGGGCTTAAAGCGGTCACGGATCGGCGGTGATTAGATTCAAAATTCATTCAGTTTCATCTTTCATGTTTGATTTGTTCTTCGTTTTCTGTGTTTCTTGTCTGGTTTGGCCACCTAGATTAGATTCTTGTTAAGCTAAGGATAGAAGTGAACGCTCGCCTTACTTTAAAACACCAAATCGAACAGTCAACCTTATAATTGGAGTGTGCCTTTCGTAGGAACCGATTAGGGTTGATCCATTGCTAGAGTAACTCATTAATCACTAGAATTTGCACCAGTTAAGTTAAGTCGCTGCGAGAGGCGACCGTACTCGGGCGGCTAATTAATCGTGGTAGTTAGATCGGATAGAGCGAACGTTCGCCGGTCTTAAACCTAAGGGTCAGGAGTTATGATGGTGTCTGTGAACAGAATGAACTAGAATCGAAAATAGCTGGTCTGTTGACTGCTGCTGCTCTGGTAATCTAAGGGGAATTCGAAGTCTAAGCATGTCTGTCATCTTTCTCGTCAATCAATCAATCTTTACTTTTTCTTCGTTTTAATTTCATTTCAATTTATCTTTGCAACTTTTAGAATAGAAGTCGTGGAACCCACACCACGCACCACGTGTTTAACCTTGGATTAAAACTGTCAACACCTTTGAGTAAGGAAGTAGAGGAAACCCTTGGAATACGATCAACCCTAGCTTCACAGCTTGGTAGTTATTTGATTGACCGCTATCCTGCAGCTCACCAAATTGGCGCCGTTGCCGGGGAATCCTCTATTTCGTTGAAAGAAGAGTTGGCATTTTAATTCTTCTACCCTTTCCATCTTTCATTTTCCATTACACTTCGATTTTACACCGATTGTGTTTTGTTTTTGTCTCTTGCAGATCATAGCAGATACAGAAGCAGATCACTTCCGTTCCATCTTCCTTTACCGCAATGGCCACTCTTAAAAGTGTTGCGGACTATAGTAAGCCGCGTGCATCTAATCTTCGATCACCCGTCACCGTGCTTTCCAATGACAATGATCCTGACTATGAGATTCAGATTCCTCTCCTGGAACTAATCTCTAGGGACGTACAATTCGAGGGAAGACCAGATGATAACCCCTACACACACATAACCAACTTTTTGGTTGTCTGCGACACCTCCAAGTCTGGGAATCTCAACAAGAATGTGTTATATCTCCGAGCTTTCCCATTTTCTCTCAGAGGTGCAGCTAAACAATGGCTTAGCAGCAAACCTCCAGGTCACTACACTGACTGGGAGGCATTAGCTCAAGATTTTGTTGAGGAATATTTTCCTCCTGCAAGAACAACTGCTTATAAAGACCGCATTTCCAGATTCACTCAGAGAGAGGATGCAGGCCTGTATGACACTTGGAATGAATTCCAGTCTCTTCTCTTCGACTGCCCTCACCATGGGTATGAATAAAGACAGCTGGCTGAATTCGTTGCTCGTGGTATGCGCAAAGAATCTGTAAACTGGGTCAACACCCTAGCTGGCGAGATTGCACCGCTCTCACTCCTCAGGATGCTCTTCTGCATTTTGCTGACTGTGCTTCAAAATCTAGAAACTGGGAGAGGCAAATAGAAGGAACTAAGAGTCAGAGCCAGAGTCAGATAAGTGTTGCAGAGCAGATCAAGGTAGAAGTTCAGAAGCATCTACAAGCAGCTGGTATTCCCCTCGAATCTCCGTCAACTACGTCTTTTCGGTTGACTGTGGATGGTGTGGATCCTGTGCTCACAACGGTGGAAGCTGCCTCAATTTCGGTACAGCAGAAGTCTGGTCTACAGAAGAGATAAACTTCATTGATCAGGGCTCCGCTAATAATCAGAAAGGCTACGCCGGTTACAGAAATTACGTGCCACGAAAGCAGAGCAACCGGTTAGTAGATCCTTATTATAGACCTCCGGGATTCGTTGGAGGACAACACCAGTTTCAGGCAAAGCCGTACTATAATAGGGACATGGACTATGAGAGGAAGTTTGATCAGATCATGAGCCGACTTGACGACCATGACATTCAGTTAAAAGCTCAAGCGGCACTTAATCAAGGACAAAGAGCTCAAAGTCAAAGAATAGAGGACGCTATAAGCACCATGGCTAAACTATTTACTAGCAACCCCCTCCTTAATCCAGAAGCATTTCAAGCAGATTCCGATACAAGGAGCGAACACGCTCAAGCTATTACCATAAGGAGCGGCAAGCAAACAATTGATCCAAAAGCTCCGGAACCTGACATGATACCAGATACTAGTGCTGCCATAGATATGCCAGAAATAGAAGATATCACAGAAGAGGAAGAAGAAGCACCTGCTGCTCCTCCTCCGCCGCCCAAGACAGCTCCTGAACCCGTCTTGGCGCCATATGTACCTAGGATCCCTTTTCCAAAAGCCGCAAGGAGCAAAGCCAAGGATCACGACACTCAGTATAAGAAATGGTACAATGTTCTTAAGACTGCAGAAATCAAGATACCAGTGACAGAAGCTGTAGAGATTATACCACCACTTGGGAAGTTCTTTAAAGACCTAGTGAAGAAAGTGAAGAGCGGAGAGGTGTACTCTGTTACGCTCACTAATGAATGCGCTTCTATTCTCGGTGCGCCATCTCCCATGCGACAGCCGTCACCACCCCCAGCTAAGTGTTCTGATCCGGGTTCTTTTACATTACCGTGCGTTATTAATGGCATTCAAATTGATCGCAGTCTGGTTGATTCTGGTGCCTCTATTAATGTTATGCCTGTTTATCTATATGAAAAGCTGAATCTAGGGCAATTAAAACGGTTACTCTGCATCTCGTTTTAGCCGATAGGTCTGTCAAACGACCCAGAGGTATAATAGAAGATGTAACTGTTTACTGTGGTCCGTTTACTATAGTTGCAGATTTTGTTGTTCTAGATACTCGTGAGTTAGATGGAACACTCATCCTAGGTCGACCTTTCTTAGCAACTGCTGGTGTGAATATAAACTGCAAACAAGGCCTGTTAACTTTAAGTGTAGGTCAAGAGAGTGTTGCATTCTGCATTAAAGATAGCATGAGATATTCTATTGCTCAAGATGATAAATGTTATGCTATTGACCCCTTAGAGTTGGCCTCGGCCGACTCCTTTCCTAATGCTTTATCTAGTGATCCGCTAGAGTTGTGTTTGATTTCAGGGATTGATAATGCGTTAGAAGACCTAGAGCAGTGCTTATGGCAAGATGAGCTAGATGAACAAAATGCGACATTCACACCCATCACTGCGCCTACCCATATTGAGCCAGCGTCGAGTCGGATTACTACTTCATATGAGAATCCGCTAGAACTCACTCTGAAGGAGCTGCCTGACCACTTAGAATACGCATTTCTGGGAAAGGACTGCCAGTTACCAGTCATCATCAATGCGAATCTATCGCCCGAGCAGAAAGGGCAACTGATCGGGCTACTCAAGAAGCATGTCTGAGCTATTGCCTGGCAGTTAGCAGACATCAGAGGCATCTCTGAAACCTTTTGCAAACATTGGATAGTCGTTGATGAGGAATTCAAACCAGTCAGACAACCGCAACGCCGACTTAACCCTCTGATGCAGGAAGTTGTAAAGAAAGAAGTACTCAACCTTCTAGATGCAGGTATCATCTATCCTATTGCCGACAGTTCTTGGGTCAGTCCGACTCAAGTCGTTCCGAAGAAAGGAGGAATTACAGTCATCCCTAATCCAAAGGGTGAGCTCATTCCTACCCGAACAGTTACCGGATGGAGAGTCTGTATCGATTATCGACGATTAAATGATGCCACCAAGAAGGATCACTTTCCACTGCCGTTCATTGATCAGATGCTTGAATGATTGGCTGGTCATGAATACTACTGCTTCTTGGACGGGATGTCCGGTTACTTTCAGATCCCCATCGAGCTTGCTGATCAAGAGAAGATGACCTTCACATGCCCGTTCGGTACGTTTGCTTATCGTCGTATTCCTTTTGGTTTATGTAACGCACCTGCTACCTTTCAGAGATGCATGCTTGCAATATTTGGAGATCTGGTAGAGAATGTGGTGGAGGTGTTCATGGACGACTTCTCCGTCTATGGAGATTCATTTTCCAAGTGTCTTGCTAATCTGGACAAGGTGTTGGCTCGTTGTGAGGAGACCAACCTAGCTCTTAGCTGGGAGAAATGTCATTTCATGTTACAGAAGGCATTGTTTTAGGCCACAGGATATCTAAGACCGGTATAGAAGTCGACCGTGCCAAGCTTGAGACCATTGCCAGCCTACCACCGCCGACCTCAGTCAAGACAGTTCGAAGTTTTCTCGGTCATGCTGGATTCTACCGGAGATTCATCAGAGATTTCTCCAAGATCACCCTTCCAATGACGAAGCTCCTTGAGAAAGATGTTCCTTTTGTCTTTGACAAAGCCTGTCTCGAAGCCTTTGAGACTCTGAAGACTCAACTTACCACCGCACCGATTCTTACAGCACCAGATTGGAATCTTCCATTCGAGATCATGTGCGATGCTAGTGATTTCGCCGTTGGCGCGGTTCTTGGTCAGAGAAAGGAGAAGAGATTTCATCCTATCTACTTTGCGAGCAAGACACTCAATGATGCTCAGAGGAACTACACTACTACGGAGAAAGAGCTTCTGGCTATCGTTTTCTCCTTTGATAAGTTTAGACAGTATCTGGTTCTTTCACATACCATTGTCTACACAGATCATGCCGCTCTGCGCCATCTTTTAGCCAAGCAGGATTCAAAGCAACGTCTCATCCGATGGATCCTCCTTCTTCAAGAATTCGACATAGAAATAAAAGACAAGAAAGGAGCAGAGAACTTAGCAGCGGATCATCTTTCTCGCCTCGAGGAATCACAAGCAGGTAAGTCTACCACCCCTATCAATGACTCCTTCCCTGACGAGCTGTTGCGTGTTGAAACATATGAACAGGTTAACAGCATAGCTATCGAGCCCTGGGCGATTCCTCACGCTCAAGATCTGAGTAATGCTGCCGACTTAGAGGAACCATGGTATGCAACCCTGGCTAATTACCTCTCCCATGGCATTGTACCTCCTGAACTGGATTACAATGCACGCAAGAAGCTCTTTAAAGAAGCCAAGTCATACTTCTGGGATGAGCCTTTCTTATACCGCATCAGTCTTGACGGAATGATCCGGAGATGTGTCTCTTACACTGAAGCAGCTGACATCATTCGTAAATGCCATGAAGGACAGTTTGGCGGACACTTCGGAGGCAACCGCACTGCAAGAAAGGTACTCGAAACAGGTTTCTACTGGCCCTCGATCTTTAGTGATTGCGATGTTTTTGCTCGACATTGTGATGCGTGCCAGCGATCAGGTAACATCTCAAACCGTAATGAGATGCCCCAAATTGTTTCTTTAACTGTTGAAATTTTTGATGTTTGGGGAATCGATTTTATGGGTCCGTTCACGCCCTCCAACGGAAACAAGTACATTCTTGTAGCCGTTGATTACGTTTCTAAATGGGCTGAGGCTGAAGCTTTACCCACTAATGATTCTAGAGTGGTGGGTCGGTTCCTTACCCGTCTTTTCACGTGTTTCGGTTCACCTCGCTTCATCATAAGCGATAGGGGAACCCACTTCCACGGGCAATTCGACCGGGTGTGCAAACGTTTCAACGTCACCCACCGTATGTCCACTGCTTACCATCCTCAAGCGAATGGTCAGGCGGAAGTGACGAACCGTGAGCTCAAGCGGATTCCTGATAGGACAGTTGGCCGGTCTCGCAAGGACTGGTCATCTAAGCTCAATGACGCCTTATGGGCTTATCGAACTGCCTACAAGACTCCCATCGGTACCTCTCCGTATCAGCTGGTCTATGGCAAGTCATGCCATTTACCAGTTGAGCTTGAGCACAAGGCATTCTGGGCTAATAAAGAGTTGAACATGAGCTATGCAGTAGCAGGTAACAACCGCCATAACCAGATCGCGGAGCTTGAGGAGCACCGACTTCACGCATACGAGAGCACGAAGTTATACAAAGAGCACACGAAGAAAATTCATGACTCTCAGCTGAAGACCATCAAGCAGTTCTATCCCGGAGAAGAAGTACTCTTATATAACTCTCGATTGAAGCTCTTCCCGGGTAAGTTGAAATCCCGATGGTCTGGCCCTTATACCGTGGTCCGACAGACACCCTTAGGTAGCGTCTACATTAAATTGCACGATCAAGAGCCGTTTGTGGTCAACGGGCATAGGCTTAAGAAGTATCTGCAAGGGTTAGCCGTCTCTTCCATAGACGTGCACTACCTTGTTTTGGAATCCTGACACGAATCCAGGTATCGTCTGGCTCACGGACGTTAAACAAGAGCGCTTCATGGGAGGCAACCCACGACTGGAGTCAGTAACTTTTCGCTTTGCGTCGTCTCTGTTTTAAACCCCCTTTTTTTAAAAAAAAACTGCTGTCGACCATTTTCAATTGAATTTTTGGCGAAAATATCTCTTCATTTTCGCCGAAAACTCAAGTAGAAGTCAACATGTTTTCTCCTGTTTCCCTTCACCGCCGCTTTTCGCCGAAATCCACCACCTCTTCGTCGAAAAATTTTCCACCATTTTCACTACAATTTTCGCCGAAAATTCTGGTTCAAATTCACCTATTTCACTTGTCTAAATTTTTCGCCAAAAATTTCCCTTCTTTTTCGCCGAAAATCTTGTGCTTTCCTTTGACTATATAAGCGGCCCCAACCCTCATATTCTCGGTCCAGCATCCGAAAACTTTAACTGGCTCCCTCTCCTTCCTTCCTTTAAAAAACCCCCGCCGCCGAAACCCTCGCCACCGCCGCTTCCTTGAATCCGACCGGCCGCCGCCGCCGCCCCACTGAACAGTAGCCGCCGCTACTCTCCTTGTCCTGCCCTAGTTCCCATCCCTAGAATCGGAGCTTTTCAGCTCTGGTTCCGGCCGACCTAGTTTTCAAGTTTTTCATCGATTCCTAGGAGTTCCAATCATTTTCTCGAATCATGTCTTCACAGTTAGTTGTTCAGCCTTTGATTGTGCATCTTTTGGCTTTTTGACTTTCAGTTTTCGGCATGGTTGACTATGGTTGAATTTTTGGTTCTCCCTCATTCTTCTTGATCTCTTTGTCGGTATCAATTGGCTAGGTTCTGGTATTGTTTTTTGTGGCCTTTTCAGAAGCGTGACTTATTGTCTGTGAGATCGTGTTCATGACTCATTCCATTATTCATGCTTGCTAAATGAATTGACAGTTCTCTACCGCCATATCTTGATTCGAAGATCTCTCGATTAATTTGTTTACCCCAACTTGTCAACTTAAGTGTGGGGTAAGAGTCTTATCATCTAATGCTGGTCATCTCTGAGTTGTGTTTTACAGGGCGCCCAAGCATTTTAAGACTACCAGTGCAGATAGAGCACAGCGATCCTCTGCTCGCCAGAGCCGAACACCATACCGCCGACCACCCACCCCAACCGCACAGACATCGACGACTGTGGCCATCATCCCCGAGGATGCACCGACCCCTGCAACTCCTATTTCCTCTATTCCTACACCTGCCAATGGGTCCGTGCACCCCTTCATCGCAGCCCTGGAACCGTACCAGTTTGAGGTTTTTTAGAGGACCAAAGCCATTCCTCCAGCTAAAGTGGCAGTTCTCTCTCTAGACAGTCTCAAGGCGCACAATCCGCTTGGCACTCGACCGTCGACACCGTCCTTAATAAAGCCGGTTTACGTGTGCTGACTGCTCATGGCTCCCCTTACCCGCTTGTCGCTCTCCAAGAGTTCTGGAGTTCATTCCGGCGCCTCACCCCAAAACCCATTCGTGGCCAAAAATTTGTCTCATTTCGCCTCGGTGGTGTTCTCCACGAGAAGTCCATCCACGAGTTCGGCCTCTTGCTGGACCCGCACGTCGACGTCGATACAACATCATTTGGCTTCGCGGACACATACTCCATCACGAGTGTCCCTTACCAAGACGTGTGGAGATGGGCTACCTGCGGAGTTGAGCCCTCACCCATCGTACACCCCACGTCGGTGACATCGTTCACCCTATTCTTAAATTCTTGCATTATGTTTGGGTACAATCTTTGTGTTATTGCAGCAAGACGAGCCGTCACCACGTTTCTTTGGAGGAGCTCATATTATTCCGCGCTTTAGAGGAAGATGCCAACATGCATCCCGGTTGGTGGCTTGCTCGATTCTTTCACAAGCGCACTACCGCCAAGAAGCTTCCTTCTGAGCTTCCAGGGGGGCCTTTCATTTCACTTCTGATCGACAACCTCCAGCTCGGTGACAAATGGGGCCCTGATATCCCTCGTATCCCAATTGAGCATATAGGTGCTGACCTGGCCATGGCACGGGGCATCGACCTGTCATTGGATTTCGAGCATTGTGAACCACTTCCTCACCGCATTCCACAGTCAGCTGACCGCCCGCCGTCGCGAGCGCAAATCACCGCGGAGATGAATGAGAGGCTGGCGCGTATTGAGAAGTGGCAGATAGACTACTCGACTGGTTCGCTTCAATGGCAGAAGGACCGGGTAGCACATGAGGAGAACCAGAACGAGCGATGGACCATTCTTCAGCAGTTCTTGGCCGACCAGTCTGCCAGGCACAAGGAAGAGCTCACTTGGCGACAACAGATGGAGCAGCGGTTCGCCATTTCCTCCATTCCTACGGCACCTCCACCTCCTCCCGCAGAACAGTGATCAGGTTGTTTCTATCCTTTTCCTTTCTTTTCTTTCTTCTTTTCGGGTCTTGATCCAATTTTATTCTGTGTGGATCCGGGGCACTTGTCCCGGTTTCCTTTTGATCTTTTTGTTGTTTGTGTTTTATAGGGTTTTGAGTAGCTACTCTGCCCCGCTCTGACGTCTCCGCGTTCATCCACTACACCGCCCTTCACCCTCCAGGTTCTTCGTATCTCTCTCCTTCAGTTTGGTCCTGTAAGGACACAGAACAGTCTAAGTGTGGGGTAGGGTGTTAGAGAACCGTGCATGATCTTGATTGCCTATATCCTTGTGTGTGCCTCGTGATTCCTGTCCAGTCTCTCTAGCATAGAATTGCTCAATTCTTGACTTTTGATGTTAAATTGGCTTCAATTTTAAACAATGACGTCTAGACTGTTCCACTTAGAACCTGTAACCAACATGTTGGCACTGATATTAAATGAGTCTAGGTCAGAACAGATCATAAATCACTTCTGTAGTTGAAACTTGAATTAATTGAATTGATTGACTGGTTAATAACAAAGCTCGATAACACCGTTCTAAGATGATAAATGCTAGCTTCTTCCATGTTTTCACTCCATATTGATCACCTGTGATTGTGGCTTGAGATTAGACGGAAATCCAATTCGAAATCTTGTGTAAAAAGTTATAACTAGCTAGGATTAAGTGGCTAAATGGTGAAATCAAGTAATTGAGTGAATCAAATCAATGCTAAAGTTCTTTAAAGTGCTGAAAAAATCAAAGCTAGGCAAGCCCGACACCTAAGTGAAGTGTTCGGGTTGAGCACTAGCATAAGCACAAATACTGTGAGCTAGGCAGGTCCAACACCTAAGTGAAGTGTTTGGTATCGAGCACTAGTATGCAATAAATAAATTAAAGAAAGTTGAAATCTTGAAAGAAATTGTTGTTTAAATGGTCCTAGCTAGAACATGTAACGTACAGATCTAGAAACGGATGAACTCGAGTCGATAGCCACGTCACTTTTCCTACCTCCGCGTCCACACCATGGCTAGAGCTTAAAGTCTTTTTGATTAGAGTTGGTGTTATGATAGTCGGCTAATTATGATTAATTGTTCTGCTAAGAAACAATCTTTGTTAAAACCACTACTTGAAGTGTGCAGACATTAGTGTGATCGAAAACTTGTTTGGTTGATGTTCTTGCATGTGTAGTTCACTCTTTCTACGTGGGACAGTCTAAACCAAATTGTTAGAATTGAATCTCAGTTTAATTCTCATGTCATTTATGAATTTGAGTGTGTTCTAGTTCAGTTTGCTTGAGGACAAGCAAAAGCTTAAGTGTGGGGTATTTGATGACACTCGATTTGACGTGATTATCAGCCTCATTTAAGTGACATTTCTTTGCTTAAGACATGGTTTTTAGGGTAGAATAATGAATGTTCAATCGATTGCCCTATCTCGTGCCATTTGCGTTACCTTGGCCCATTTCGGGTCTATTTGATGGTTTTCTAGTGTTTTTACGTTAGCACAGGTTTGTCGTCGAATAAGTAACCAAGGACGCGTCTAAGGAATTGGAACCTCGAGGATTGCACCGGAATCGATCAGAGGAGCCACTCAAGTTCAAACAAATGCCTGCCCGGTTTATACATGTATTTTCGGCGAAAATACCCTTGGGTTTTCACCGAAAATGGAAGAAGAATTCACTGACCCGATGGAGAGTAAGTTTTCGGTGAAAATACATTACTGTATTCGGCGAAAACTCCAACAAAACCAACCGGAAGAAACAGACAGATGAAGCCCCATTTAAACAGATGTTTTCGCCGAAAATATCCTTAGATTTTCGGCGAAAATTCCAAGGGAAATTAAGAAATTGTCGGGTCAGTATAAGTACAGAAATCGGCGGCTAATAAGAGGACAGACTTTTATCACCTACAACTGACGACGGACACAGAGAGAGGAGAGACAGGGCGAGTAGATAGAGTTCAAAGGGCCAGGAACGGATCGTGATGCCATCCATCCACCTCGGAGAACCAGTGCTAGGAGTTGAAGATCCAGCAGATTGAGGCTGCCAGGAAACATCGAAATTAGGTTTTACAGTTCTTCTCTGTCTTCCTACCTGAGATGTATTCTTCGTTAGTCTTCGATTCTTCTGTATTGAATATGAGTAGCTAAACTTGTGTAGCTTAGATTAGATGAACCCTAAGTGACCCAGGGCTTAAAGCGGTCACGGATCGGCGGTGATTAGATTCAAAATTCATTCAGTTTCATCTTTCATGTTTGATTTGTTCTTCGTTTTCTGTGTTTCTTGTCTGGTTTGGCCACCTAGATTAGATTCTTGTTAAGCTAAGGATAGAAGCGAACGCTCGCCTTACTTTAAAACACCAAATCGAACAGTCAACCTTATAATTGGAGTGTGCCTTTCGTAGGAACCGATTAGGGTTGATCCATTGCTAGAGTAACTCATTAATCACTAGAATTTGCACCAGTTAAGTTAAGTCGCTGCGAGAGGCGACCGTACCCGGGCGGCTAATTAATCGTGGTAGTTAGATCGGATAGAGCGAACGTTCGCCGGTCTTAAACCTAAGGGTCAGGAGTTATGATGGTGTTTATGAACTGAATGAACTAGAATCGAAAATAGCTGGTCTGTTGACTGCTGCTGCTCTGGTAATCTAAGGGGAATTCAAAGTCTAAGCATGTCTGTCATCTTTCTCGTCAATCAATCAATCTTTACTTTTCCTTCGTTTTAATTTCATTTCAATTTATCTTTGCAAGTTTTAGAATAGAAGTCGTGGAACCCACACCACGCACCACGTGTTTAACCTTGGATTAAAACTGTCAACACCTTTGAGTAAGGAAGTAGAGGAAACCCCTGGAATACGATCTACCCTAGCTTCACAGCTTGGTAGTTATTTGATTGACCGCTATCCTGCAGCTCACCACTACTACACCCAGAACAAGTGACCTAACATGCATACACATCAACCAAACAACCTGGTCTCACTAATTATCTGCACACAAATAAGGAGCAATCACCAATCATGCACAAAATCGACCTAACCGACTAGACTCCTCACACAGATAATATTTAGTACATGGGGGACTCTCGCACTTTGTGTTTAGGGACGTGTTTATGCTCTCAATTACTTTCTCGACCGAAGTATGTCATATGTTTGCAATTCGACCACAATCTCCACCACTGTGACAACACGAGAAACTAGTCTAGAGGACTTTGCAAGGGACTGTAACGATCCTACACTACAAGGGTTTATCATGAATGGATGAAGGGATGTATGATGATGATGGCTTTGGTGCGGCATAGCAATCGACCAATTTCCCTCGAATCAAATCTATGGCTTCCTACCGTCTAACCAAACACGGGTGGAATAGTGTACGCTCATCCTATGATACCCTCAAGCAACCTAGCATTTTATTTATTATTTTTCTTCATTCATTTTTTTCGATGTTCTGAATTTTCCTGAATTTTTTTTCTACATTTACTTGCTTTCGTTCTTCCATATGTAGGGAGAATAACGTTTTGAACTATCGAACTACTACTTTGACTTGCCTTTATTGGAACTTTTTTTTTCTTTTTCTTTTTCTGTTTTTTCTATTTTTTTTCTTTTAGTGCTGTTTTTTTTAGTTGGTAGAGGGTTTTACTCGTCTGGACATAATAGCTAAGACCACCTATTTAATGGCTATAGGCAAGTTACCACAGACCGACTTCCGGTAGGCTAATCTCAGACTACAACCATAGGGGATCAACGAGGTGATGAAAAACATGGAAAATGGATGTAATGTATTAACGAACCAAAAGAAAGGCCAAGCACAAGGGTTTACACTCTTTCCAAGGCAAGGGGCTAAGCAAAGGTCTTGGGGGTAATTGATGGGGCCTGGCTCCTAGCGATTGTCAACTCTTTCCAAAGCTAGGGGCTACGCAAAGGACTTGGGGGAAATTGATGGGGTATGGCTCCTGGCGATTGCGGGCTCCAAGAGAGCCCACCAAGAAGCCCACGGGAAGGCAGTCAACGATCTGGCAATTCGTTGACCAAGACCATACTCATAGGTGATTGGAGCAGCAGCCCAACAGAAAGGGACAATGCCCACGCCTTGCTGCCCTAACGGCCCTAGGGTTTTGGAGAAGCATAGCCATGTGCCATCATCTCATAGGTCACCACGGACGGTTGGGATTGATCTTTGGCGAACACGATAGGATGACAGACTATAAATACAACTTTAACTCATCTATAGAAGGGGACACTCTTTTACCCAACGGACAAACCCCATCGTACGTTATTTATCAAACAAGATCAGCATTCAAAAACATCAAATGAATACAAATGCAAACAAGAATCAAAGCCCTAATAAAATAATGTCCAAAATAGCAGATCAAGCAGAAACAAGAAAATACTAAATACTTGATACTGGTATTTTTTTGGATGAATTTGTAATACTGGGTTTTCTAGTTTTAATAAAAAAATATGTGTAATACTAGTATTCCTATGTAGTAAAGCCAAATTAGTCGGAAATGTCACAAATAAAAAACCTTGGATCCAAACCAATACCAATTACAACAAGTATTCCCATATAAAATTGAACCTAGGACCAAACCCAATAACATTTCAATTTGTGTAACAATGATAGTTCTTCAAATAAGGGCTTTTCATTTAAACAAATAAATAAAATAAACTATTTACGTAAATAAATAACATTTGAAACTTTTGATTTTTGTGGGTAAAAACGCCTAAGGCCCAGGCGAGATCGCCTATCTGTCTGTAAAAACCACCTGTGACTCTGAAACGATTCTCTGATCAGATTCCTGATCAGTTTCAGAGTCACGGGTCCAAAACGACCGTAGTTGGGGCGATCTCGCCTGGGCCAAGGCAACTAACGGGCCTTTAAATTCCTTGTTAATTTCGGGTTTAGGGTCACAAAACCTAATTTATTCAACTTCTAAAGATGGCCGACCAAACTTTGTCATGAGAATTCCGCATCCAAGTTTTCTAGGGGGCGTATCGTCCAGGATTGGACCGGCTTATCATACGAAGGGGGAAATAATGTCCGTCTGAAGATGACCAAGCGAGCGACATATGATAGTGTGGTCACCGTGTTCCGGCGGAAAATGGGGCTTGGATCGGATCAGATAATCTAGTCATTTGTCTGGAGAATGCCGATATACAGTTCTGAGGGAAATCTGTCGCATTATGTTTCTAGGCCGATATCGGACGACAACGGTGTACAAGGCATCTACGACTTAGTTCGCGTCAACCCAATTTTCAAAGTTGCCCAGTTATACGCCTTGATGGAAGAGGAGTCGTCTCACTTCTCCGATTTCTCGGGGGTCATTCCACTTCAGATGGAAGAGCAGAGCCAAACGTATGATGGGGAATACATGGCAACCAGTCATGTCAGTCCGGAGGAGGAGGAGGTTGATCAAGAGGGTTTGGCGCGAGATGAATATGTCACCACCGACGACTCGGGTGACGAAAGGAGTCGTTGCTCGGCGGACGAAGGGAATCCTAATGTCGATGATGACATCGGCCAAACCGATGAGGAAGACGATGACAAGAAAGGGGAGCCACAGCAAATAGCGTGGAAGTTTATGTGCCACCAGAACATGCCACGAGCGTGGGTGACGACTGTGACGACATCATGAAAATCTCCAACACCTACTCCATGGACAGGCGCTTCCAGTTCCCATCGAAGTCGTACTGGTCGGTGGAGATGGAATTCTACTCGGGATAGACATTCTCTACGAAAGGTCAACTGGTGTCCCTAACGAAGAGCCAAGCAGTCCTCTGCAACTATAAGTACAAGGTAACCACTTCCAACCCGAAGGAATGGGCCATCAAGTGCATCGAACCGACGTGTCATTGAAGGATGCGTTCTACACTTAGCAAGAGATATGGCTTCTGGATAGTACGACAACTCAACAACGGCCACATTTGCGACTGGTCAACGATACTATGGCCTCACCCACAGCTCGATGTTACGCTGATCTCAGATGCAGTCATGCACATTGTCCGCAGAGAGCCGGGGTTGAAGGTGGAGACAGTTATTGATTGCATTCTGGAGAAGTATCATCACAATATTTCATACAGGAAGGCGTGGTTTGGTAAGCAACGTGTTGTGGAGAAGCTGTACGGAGACTGGGTGGCATCGTACAACAACATTGAGACAATTCTGAATGCTATTCAACTCACTAACCCCGGGTCACGGTACGAGATCAGAACCAATCTGGCGGGTAACAGTAGGATGTTCAAGAGTGTGTTTTGGGCGTTTGGCCCATGTATAGAAGCCTTCAAGCACTGCGTTGGGGTCATGATCATTGACGGCACATTCCTCACGGGCAAGTACAAGCAAGTGCTGTTGATGGCTAGTACATTCGATGGGTAACATAGGATTGTTCAATTGGCGTACGCCATAGTTGACCAAGAGGATGGCGATAACTGGAAGTGGTTCATGGAGATGCTATAGAGACATGTAACCAATCGGGCCAACATCACAATCATCAGTGATCGACACAAGGGAATAGCAACGGCAATGCGCAATATTGATCGAGGGTGGGTATGGAGGTGGTGCCTACGCCATTACGTAAGCAACTTCAACAAGAAACACCGCAACCAAACTCTGAAGGATCGCCTTTGGAACTTAGGTATTTGGCAAATTCTTTACCGTGTATATGTGAACTTAACTAATACAATATTATCAAGCACACTGGATATTCATACACGTCTTCATGGCTACCTGCATGAATAGAAGGGAATGTGCGGAAGTTTGACGCGAAGAAGGCAGAATGGTTGGAGATACATGATGAACAAAACATACGGGAGCCGAAATGGGTGAACGAAGAACTGGCCTTATGGAGCTTGGCCTACGACAACATTGAGGGCGGCGGTGCTCGGTGGGGAATCATGACGATCAACGCACAAGAATGCGTCAACGGAGTACTGAAGGGCGTGTCACGTTTGGCGGTGGCTTTTGTGATCGAGCACATATTCCACCGTATGGTCAAGTATTGGCACAAGCGACGCGGGGAATACCAGGGGATGTTGGCAGTAGGGAACGAGCTGACAAAGTACTGTCAAAAATTAACCAAAAATCTATGTCAAGTTCCGTCAGACACTACGTGCTGCCATACGATGCGGGTAACGGGGTGTACGAGGTAAAGTCTGGTCCCAACATTCAGAATCGTAGTGGCAATAACAACTATGTTTTTCGCTTCGATAGCATTTCGAACCGTAAGGGGACGTGCACGTGCGAAAAGTTCCAGGGCTACAAGGTACCGTGCTCCCATGCTGTCGCTTGTTGCACGTTCGCTGGTGTGAACTGGCGGCACTATATCAACCCCTTCTACCTGGTCTCCAAGACCCAGCTAGTGTACACCGTTTCCTTCCAACCAATATTGGGTCCTAAAGATTGGATCCCACACACGGGCCTATCAGTGCTCCCGCAACCTCATCTTCTCTGTGGACAGGGTCGTCCATGACACTCATGAATCAGAAATGAGATGGATTGGCGTGAGGAGGGTCGGTCAAGTAAGTGCAAGACATGCGGTCGCACTGGACATAATGCGAGGACATGTGCAAGATGTAGAGGAAGTGCCAGTGCATCTTCTAGTAATCAAGAGTGACATAACGAACTCTATATGTAACTTTTCATCTCGCATCGTTGAATGAATAGTAAATTTTCTTCAATTTCCTAATATCGTAATCAATGTACAATTGAGGATAATTAGAGTGTCACAAAAACTACGTAGAAGCGATCGAGGGTAATCAGGAATACCAAGTTACATAGTTTAACATGTTCCTGTCGGATTAATGAGGATTAGGCGTTCTTGCCTGTGCCTAGGGCGAGATCGCCTAGGGCATGGGCGAGATCGCCTAGGGCCTGGGCGATATCGCCTAACCCCCAACAATCCGACAAGAACTTGTTCAACTATAAGACCCCCTCTGACCATTAACATAACACACACCCTCAACATCCATCAAAGGCGGTCAGAATATGGCGTTCACACATGGAGAAAGAAGTCGTTCTCGCGATAAAGGTAACAAGCCTTGTTTGCCTCATCTACTTTACGTTGTGCACTAATTTCTATTGTTATTATTCTGTAGTTTCAGAAGTTGATCGTATAATGTACAAGATGAAGAAGCTGGAGGAAGACCTTTTCCATTATGAGCTTAATGAGGTGAATTGCTGGTGTGATTTGAGGGCAATAAGATCCATTCGACTGAAGGATCTCGCACCCTATTTCGGTTGCCCTCTTGAGAGGGAGGTATAAGACTACCATGATTTTCTTTCTTTGTGTCCTTTCATAGATTTTTCCTAACACTGAAATTTCATTTATATTTTTTTAGAACAAGGGGTGTGGTTATTTCGAAACATTGGAGGTTAGGGAGGCTGTGGACAAGATCAAAAGGGAGAAGGACAATATCATTCGTGCCAAGGACAAAGAACTTGCTCAACTCAAGAGGGAGAAGGGAAATGTCATTTTGGAGAAAGACATGATCATTCGGGGCCTGAGGGAGGAAATCAGAAAACAACAAGAGCTTATCAATTTCATCATGAGAAATCCCCCTTAAAAGAACTGCTGTTGTTTATGTAATTTTCTACCTGAAGATTAGAATAATAAAATGTGGCCAAGTTGTTTTCCATTCAACAATATGTCCAAATAATTGAATGTAATTGCAAAACATTAACAGCGAAAACCCCCACTAAAATAACAAATCAGACCACTGAACATCATAATGTAATAGTACATCAAATAAAAATAGTACGTCATATAAAAATAGTACGTCAGATAAAAATAGTACATCAGATACCAATAGTACATCAGATAACAAAATGTCCACTAAAAACAACAAGGTACAAACAATCAAAATAATCAATGCCTCCGAGCCCTCTCCGTTGTTGCTGCTCGTCTGTATAGCAATCTGGGGGACGCAGTGTGGAGCGATCACGCAACATGTGAGCGTACGGTGGTGTCTGGGTGACGTGTGGACCTGCATCAGCTCGCTGGGCCCAGTCCTCGAACCCACTATCGTCGGAGAAAGCCTGCGACGCGCATGGATGACCATCGTCTAGCGGCTGGCTGATGTGTACACGCTGATGGCTACTCGAGCCTCCTGGGTCTGCGGGAACATACTGGTGGTATGGAGGTGGCGCTATCTGCTGGTACTGTGGGGCCGTCGGCTGGTACTGTGGTGGGTCGTCGAACGAGTACGTGAGCGGGTCGGCCCAATCCTCGTCAAAGTAAAAGTAGGGTGCTGGCGCGAATCCCACATCACTGTGCGCTACGCCGCCATAGTCAACCACATCTGATCCTGCAACAGGTCCTCTCAAAGGGATAGGGTACTCATCGTAGGGTGGGTACGTCTGATCCCGTGAGGCTGTACGTGGGCGGTGAGGTCCTCAGTCTGGAAGCCGGTCGTGCTAGCCACTGATAGCCAAGCCCGATCGCAGCATGTGGGTCATCCTAGGATCACCACTCGGGCCACTCAGAATGGTGGCCTGCTCTAGTGACGCAACCTAGAAAGAAAACAATATGTCAGAATACTCCTAAGTGCGAGTAACGGGGATCATATTGCACAAGTAGTTGGACACTTGCCATCCCCTGGAACTGTGCACCATCGTGAGAAAGAGCCAGACGAGTCCGTCTTCCATACCACTCGTCGTACTCGTCATGGAAGTGGTGGGTCAATGCATCTTGTCTGATCTCGCCAGAGGCTATGTGGTCACCTCGCTGCTCCCATAACAGTGAATACTCCCTGAACATAGCACCCCAATCCTAGACCGACGCTCTAAAATCTAGCCCTAGTAGCTGCTCCACGCGCCCTGCAAGCTCTGCATCCTGTGGGACTCGCTGCCCAAATCTGAACTGCCTGATGCAACGATCGGGATGGTGCCAGGCGATACAGTCTACGCAGATCATGGGGGTAACTGCCCGCCACAACTCATCCGGCTCCACCTGATAATCCAGCTCGCGGCATGCGTACGGAAGCCACTAAAAATAAAGGAGACAAATGTCACTAATATATTGTGGCGAACAATTAAGAGAATGAGGTAAATAAGTGAGAGACGGATAAGAATCCTAACCACGAACTCCGTACTTCGGTCGAGTGCGTAGCGTATCTCCTTCAACCTCATAGCCACGCGATGCTGGTGGCGGTGCACGATAGGCATCCAGTGCAGACCACGAGGAAAAGTGTCATGAGCAGGAGGGTCACCACCCGCTGTGTAGCGATCTGCTATGCACGGGAATCTCTCCAGGGCCCAGAGCTGGACCAGCAAGGTGAATCCTCCGATGTCACCGGTACCCTTCTGACTGCCACCGATGAAGAATGTCGCCCTCCCCATGGCCTTGTACAGCCATGCTAGAACCGCGCTACCCCAACTGAAGATGCCTGCCACAACAGAGTCACTAACAAGGCGTAGGAGATGATTCATAAAAAAAAAAAAAAGGCATAGGAGATGGACTGGTCACGCCACACTAAACTAGCCCTATGCTTGTTCTCCCCCCACAATAGAGAAGAATCACTAGGTTGAGGCCTAACGGCCTCGGGGGTCCGATCCACCAATGGTTTTGCCCATCGTACCGCGACATCTATTGTATAGTAAATTGCTATGTTATTATAATATGTTCATTTCTGTAAAGGTAAAATTAAACTAAATCTCTAACATAAAGGTTAAACTAATAACCTACAAAGACAAATTAAGCTAGCTAGATATTCATAAACAACCTATATAAAAACTATAGCTAGACTAATAATTTCATATAAAAGACTAAACAACCTAGTTCACAATGAGATAAGAGTAATAAATAATGTATGAACTATGTACCTTGTATGACGGTGCGAATAAATGTCCAAATTGGGTTGCATCAAAATCAAAATCCTACAATATCAATACGACGGTGTTAACAAATTACTCCGAAAATTTTCTAAAAACCCTAAACTAATCCTGTAACTCAAAAACAATAAACCAATTCTCTAACCTAAAAAACCCTAAACTAATTCTCTAACCTAAAAACCCTAAACTAATTCACTAACCTATATCATAAACTAAATAATGTACTAAAAATTAAAGAAGAGGGGGGAAGGAGACTTACCTTGGCCTTAGGGGAAGTGAAAGAGTGGTGTGGGAGTGGAAATGGGGGATTTATAAGGGGCAGGCGAGAACGCCCAATCAGGTGTGTTTCTCCTAGGGGGCATGGGCGAGAACGCCCGTGGTATAGGCGAGATTGCCCGTGGCTTGGGCGAGAACGCCTAGGGGTAGATACAAGGCATTACTCGGTGGTTGGGCAGATTATTTAAATCGGGTGGTTGGAGAAATCAGATGGTTGGACGATCTCGCCTGGGGCCTGGGCGATCTCGTCTGGGCCCTAGGCGTTTTTACCCACAAAAATAAGTAGTTTCAAATGTTATTTATTTACGTAAATAGTTTATTTTATTTATTTATTTAAGTGAAAAGCCCTCGAATCAACTAAACAATAGAGAATAGTATTAAACCAGTGGATACTAGTATTAAACTAACAAATTCTATTCTTCCCGCCTCTCTAGCACGACGAACTAGTACTAATATCAATTGCAACTGAATTGACCAGAAACTTCTTTTGCACAACCAAATCAGTAATGCAGTATAACTAGTACCACAATCTTAAGTTTAAGTTTTAATCATTCCCAAAACATGCATATATACTGGTATTATTACTTACCATTTCGCAGAATCTTGTTGTCGTCAGATTAAAGAGTATGATTGCAGGATGTGTTAGAGCAGCGTCAGATCCAAACAATATAAAGAACGAGAAAAGAAACAAGTAAAGATTAAGAGAAAAAACAAGTTGTGATCGTGGTAAGCTCCCACTGCCCTTGAAGCAATATTCCTCCTGAATATTGTGCTAATTGCCTCAGAAGGTAATCACAGGAATCCCTACTCTCTTGCACAGGAAAGAAGGGGTGAAACTCCTTTGCAGAATAGAATGAGACGAGAAGGGAAAGATGAGCTTGCTTTCGAGAGTTCTCGAGGTCTTTACTTAAAGAGAAGGAGTAGCTCCCAAAAATCTCTGCGGATCAGAAAGATATCATCATCTCCAACAGAAACAAGCTCACGTCCCTTGAATTCAGCAGTTTCGTTGAGTCTCCGATGGTGGGGAAAGTGTTCAGCCACAACAACATCATCAACCATCTATGTCGAGAGTTTATTTAGGATTGTGTTATGGGCTTAGGCCCACACCACAAGCTTTACTCTTGTGAACAATAGGTTGGGCTTTGAATTTTCCCAACAATCCCCCCCAATTCAAAGCATACTCAAAGAACTATGCATCTGCTTCTGCAACTTTTAAGCACATATTCAAGTATCATAAGATTTGGACTTGAAACTTTGAAATTACACAATCCAATACCCATACATACTGTGAGTGAACTGAGTCTTGAACTCAACAGTTAGTTTGCATTGTGATATTTCTCAGTGCCCTTCTGGTCGAGTTTCGCGAGAATATAATTGCTTCCTTTTCAGTCTTGCTGCAATTTATATCAGTATAATATTTGCAGCAGAGAATAATTTCTCTTTTAAGCTTACACAACATCATCATGTTCATTACGAACCACTCCTCATGAGCTATGATGTTTTGCACATTAGAACCGTCTCAATAGGTTCTCAGTGTGTTATTAAGTCCGTAGACCACCCTTCATGGGCTATAACACATGCACACAGTGTGTTCATTACACACATATACCATCAAGTTTTGCAACCGCCTATTAGGCCATGGTGTACTTTCCAGGGAAATCAATCCCTTTCCTTCATAGCTGAAACATCATCAGGCCTTTTAGACCACCTCTATAGAGGCTATAATGTTTCCTCTTGTTTCCAAAATATTAATAAGTCATTTGTCAATGAAAGACTCTTTCTGTAGCTTCATTTGACCATTCACTCATCCACATGACGAGTCAGGTATCCACAACAGATTCGTCTGCCCACGATCTCAACCCCATTCCTCTCGAAGTGTTCAATATCAGCTGTCTGCACAACCCTTTTGTCAGAGGATCAGCTAGGTTGCTTTCTGACTTCACAAACTCCATGGATATTACTCCAGAGTTGATGAGATTTCTCACTGATTCATGTCTTATATGTAGATGTCTCTTTTTACCATTATATACAGCATTCTTGGCTACACAGATTGCAGCCTGTGAGTCACAGTGCAATGAGACTGGTGGGGTAGGCTTCTCCCAAGCTGGAATTTCAGCAAGTAAAGACCTGAGCCATTCAGATTCTTGGCCAGTTGTGTCCAAGGCAATGAACTCAGACTCCATCGTCGATCTCGCAATGCACGTCTGTTTAGCAGATTTCCAAGATATAGCTGCACCACCTAACGTGAAAACATAGCCACTTGTGGAGCAAATTTCATCATTGCTCGTCACCCAATTCGCATCGCTATACCCTTCCAACACAGCAGGGTATCCAGAGAAGTTGAGGCCCCAATCCGTCGTGCCCCTTAAATATCTCAATACACGGTTTAATGCATTCCAATGTTCTTCGCTTGGATTGCAAGTGTACCTGCTTAATCTATTCACGGAGTATGCAATATCTGGCCTAGTGTAATTCATAAGATACATTAAACTACCAATGATTTTAGCAAACTCAGATTGCATAACACTATTTCCATGATTCTTTTTCAAATGGTCATTTGAATCAAAAGGAGTTCTAGCAGGTATTGAGTTGCTGCAGTCAAATTTCTTTAACAAATTTTCAACATAATGAGTTTGATTTAGAAAGAAACCTTTATGGGTTTTGACTACTTTCACTCCAAGTATAACGTCTACTTCTCCCATGTCCTTCATCTCAAAATGGGAGGCTAGGAAAAGTTTTGTGGTTGAAATAGCATTTAAGCTTGGACTGAAAACTGACATATCGTCAACGTACAAACACAAAATAATCCAAGTACCATCAACCAATTTAAAATATAAGCAAGTGTCTGAACTGTTAGGCTCAAAACCAAAACCAGAAATGGTATTATGAAATTTTTCATACCACTGTTTAGGGGCTTGCTTCAAACCATATAACGACTTCTTTAGCCTACACACTTTGTTTTGGAAAGATGGTTCCTCGCAACCAGGTGGTTGAAACATATAAATTTCCTCGTTCAAATCCCCATTCAAAAAAGCTGTTTTTACATCCAACTGATGAACATGCATTTTATGAATCGAAGCTAACGCAAACAAGACTCTAATCGAGGAAATTTTGGTGACAGGAGAATAGGTATCAAAAAAGTCCAATCCCGATTTTTGAGTGTAGCCCTTAATCACTAACCTTGCCTTGAACCGTTCAATAGAACCATCGGTTTTAAGCTTTCTTTTAAAAATCCATTTGCAGCCAATGGCTTTGCAGCCTTTAGGTAAATCGACTAAATCCCATGTATGGTTAGACTTAATCGACTCAATCTCGCTGTTAATAGCTTCTTTCCAGAAGTTGGCATCTATTGAGCTCATGGCTTCATCAAAGGTCTTAAGGTCCTCTTCTATTAAATGAAGATTTACTACCCTTTCATCCAACCTATTAACATCATGAGATTCAGAAATAAAAGATGTTATAAAATCTGGCCCAAAAGAGTTTAAGGTTCTCTGCCTTTTGCTCCTTCTAACTTCAAGTGTATCATCATGATTCAAAAAAGAATCATGCACATGAGTTTCAGAGGAGTAGCCATTTCCAGCATTATGAACATTTGAAACTTCAGCAGATTTCAGTAATGGGAAAACACTTTCAAAAAACTCAGCATCTCTATGTTCACAGATTGACCTATCATCAAGTCGCATGAATCTATAAGCACAACTGTTGGAAGCATAACCAATGAACACGGAATCAAAAGTTTTAGAGCCTAAGCTGCTCCTTTTATGATTATGCAGTCCTACTTTGGCTAGACACCCCCAAACTTTTAAGTAATTCAAATTTGGTGCGTACCCCTTCCAAAGCTCATAAGGGGTTAAAGACAATCTTTTATGCGGTACTCGATTAAGTAAATGAATGGCTGTTAACACAGCCTCTCCCCACATATTATCGGGAAGACCAGAACTAATTAGCATGGCGTTTAACATGTCCTTGAGAGTTCTATTTTTCCTTTCAGCAATACCATTTTGTTGAGGTGAATGCAGAGCAGTCATCTCATGAATAATACCGTTTTTATCACAAAAATCTTTCAGAAAATTTGTGCTGTATTCACCTCCCCTATCAGATCTAAGGCGTTTGATTTTCTTATCCAATTGGTTTTCAACCTCATTTTTGAAAGACACAACTTCAGTTCAGCCTCATCCTTAGATCTTAGCAAGTAAATTTTTGTGTACCTGGAGTGATCATCTACGAATGTGATGTAGTACCTTTTCCCTCCTCTGCTTTCAGTGTTCTTGAAGTCAGCCAGATCAGTGTGTATGAGTTTTAATAAGCTGGTCTCTCGAATCGTCACACTTTTAAACGGCTTCCTCGCAAACTTGGATTCTACACAAACAGAGCATTTTTCACTTGAGTTAGCGAAGTACAAGTTTGGAAGTAGGTTTCAGTTTTCGCATTAATCTCAAAGAGTTTCTGTTAACGTGTCCAAGTCTAGAATGCCACATATCCACTGACTCAGAGACATAAGCAAAATTAGAATTCTTATTATCATGAATGGCTACAGATTCCACTACAAACAATCCCCCACTCATGTAACCTTTTCCTATGAACTGATCATTTCTAGTAATTACTAGTTTGTCAGCCTCTATTACTAGTTTCAATCCAGCTTTATTTAGCAATCCTGCAGAAATTAGGTTTCTACGTAAAGAAGGCACAAACAACACATTTGTAAGAGACATAATTTTCCCTGAAGTGAGTTTGAGGTTGATCTTCCCTTTTCCCAATACTGGTGCGCTGCTAGCATTCCCCATGTAGACTTGATCTCCAGCTTCTACTTCTTTGAATTCGGCATACATGTCTTTGTTGGTGCAGAAGTGTTTTGATGCTCCTGAGTCGACAATCCATTCTGATTTGTTTTCAACCAGGTTAAGCTCAGCTACAACAATAATCATCTCTTCTTCTTCAACAAGATTGGCTTCTGGCTTGGGAGCTTGTCCGTTGAAGTTTTCATCCCTTCGTTGAAGAAATTGGTAGGCTCGGTGACCAAGTTTTCCACACACAAACATCCTCCTGCTCCTTTGGGAGGTCTCTGTACATTACCAGATTTCTTGAAGTTTGCAGGCCTCCTTGATTGCCAGTTTGGCTTCTTCAGATGGTTTACATTTTTGTGGCGACTTCCATTCGACGACTCCACCAAGTTGGCCTTCATAGAGTCACTCGAGATTAAACTGCTTTTATCCTTCAGTCGATTTGCCTCTTCAATTTTCATATGCCCGATCAGTTCTTCAAGAGTAAGGTCTCTCTTCTTGTGCTTAAGCCGATTTCGATAATCAGCCCACGACTCTGGAAGCTTCTCAATAAGCACATTTGCTTGAAGAACTTCACACATCTTCATTCCTTCAGCGATCACTTCAGCAGTTAAATTTTCATATCGATGAACTTGATCCATAATAGGCTGATCATCCATCATCCTGAACTTGAGCCAGTTTCCCACAGCATACTTCTTTTTTCCCGCATCATCAGCTCCATATTTCTTTTCAAGGGTCTCCCATATTGATCGTGCAGACTTATTGGTGATCAGTAGATCAAATATGGGATTAGTCATATGGCTGAGAAGGTGCCCTCTAGCGGTTTTGTTGTCCTTTGTGAATTTATCCAGCTTCTCATTAGCAGACTTAGATACAGCAGGAACATCTTCAATAGAGGTGTATGAGGCTGTTGAAGCCGAGAGAGCTTGTGGAGGATCCGAGAACAATACATAGTCGACCTCCAGCTGTTCCAGGAAGATCAAAATTCTCTGCGACCAGCGCTTATAATTATTACCATTCAATGGCTCCATTTTGCTTAGATCTGTAAGAATCCTGCTCTGAGAGGCCATGTTGAAAACACGAAAGGATATTGCTTCAAGATTGTTAGAGCAGCGTCAGATCCAAACAATATAAAGAACGAGAAAAGAAACAAGTAAAGATTAAGAGAAAGAACAAGCTGTGATCGTGGTAAGCTCCCACTTCCCTTGAAGCAATATTCCTCCTGAATATTGTGCTAATTGCCTCAGAAGGTAATCACAAGAATCCCTACTCTCTTGCACAGGAAAGAAGGGGTGAAACTCCTTTGCAAAATAGAATGAGACGAGAAGGGAATGATGAGCTTGCTTTCGAGAGTTCTCGAGGTCTTTACTTAAAGAGAAGGAGTAGCTCCCGAAAATCTCTGCGGATCAGAAAGATATCATCATCTCCAACAGAAACAAGCTCACGTCCCTTGAATTCAGCAGTTTCATTGAGTCTCCGAGTGGTGGGGAAAGTGTTCAGCCACAACAACATCATCAGCCGTCTATGTCGAGAGTTTATTTAGGATTGTATTATGGGCTTAGGCCCACACCACAAGCTCTACTCTTGTGAACAATAGGTTGGGCTTTGAATTTTCCCAACAGGATGTCCTACATTATTGATTGAACAGATTGAATAAAAAAAAACCAATTGAAAGTTACTAATACAAGTATTATTATGAAAGATTGACCTACCGTTTGCTTCTCTATATCGTCGACGACTGAATCGGGTAAGGGGAAGGGAGATCTGCTTTAGGGGAGAGGAAAGAAAAAATCTGCTTCAGGGGAGTAGTGGTAGCTGAAACCTTCTCATAATTAGTGGTTGGTGGCAGAAACCTTCTTAGTACAACCGCTGACGACCGAAAAAAGAGGGGAAAGAACGGCGGGGCGTTGCTTCGGAATCATGATGTTGCGACGTTGGTGGGGAAGTCCTCTAATTGCCGATTAACAACTCCAACAACGTAGCAACACTGATCTGCGTCAACGACACATGACTAGCCCGGAGATCAAGTCGCCGACGGAATAGGAGTCACCGACGATGTGTATCGGTCGGCGAATATAACAAGACAAACGACGACAATTTTGTGGGAGCATTGAGAGCTTTTGGGGATGGGGTAAAACATAGATCTAGATTTTTGTAAAAGGTTATAAAATGTACTTATTTAATATATACTAGTTTTCTTGGCCCTGGAATCTTTTTTCATCTAATCCTACGATTCTCGTTTAATTTTGTCATGGGGACAAAACTTTGGTTTTGTCACCCACGCCGCTCCGGCACCGGCATCAATCGGAGTCTGGGTGAAGGAGTTATGACCAAAATACTACACTGGACATAATTAGCACATAATCAGTCGAAGGCTGATTGGGCCAAAAAGATGTCGTCATGACCCAACTCATGTTGTTTAATTACTACGGCAATTAATGGCCTAATAAAGTCATTTGATTTCTTATATTTTTCCAATGTTGTATTTGCTCAAATATTTTTTTTGTGTAAACATTCACGTAACCATCTACATTGTTCTCCTTCATTTTTATAACAATTATTATATTTTAAAAATAAAATAGATAATTCATAAAAAAAATATAAAATAGATACTAGACTAATACACTAATCTAGTCAAATCTTTCATTCAGATTTAGCCACTACTATTTTAAAACTCAAATAAGCCAATTGACTTATTTTCGTTAACTTTTTCATCCAAGTTAATGGAAATAAGAATGTGACCAATATTGCCACCTCACATGTTGCCATATAATTTATTTTATCAGATAAATAAATAAAAATTAATATAAAAATTGAAAATGAAAAGTGAAAATTATAATTATAATTGTAAAAATGATGTGGTGTCTGTTTGACAGGCTAATGAGAGCCAACATTAGCTCTATTAGTGATTCGCCCAGTTGGACTGGTAGACCAATAAGTTGATTCTACTAGAGGTTTGAGGTAGCGAGCTCGTCCTTGATATGCCTTGAGCCCCGATGGATGGTACCTTGCAGGGCGGATATATAAGAGGGTTAGTGAGTGGGGGATGGTGAGGGATAACGTGAGAGTGTGTGAGAGTGGGTAACAGAGAAGTATCGGACGGGAGCCATTTGATAGAGCGGAGACCTACAGCCCTTAACGTGTATCGCAATAGCCTATAGTATCAGGCGTGTGGTCCCGGATACGTGTGTTGTCCTCTGTCAATGGGTGACCCTGTATTTATAGGGTCTCGTTGACGTGTCATGGTGGTCCACGTGTTGTGCTCCTAGTGGACAGCGTGGGGTCTCCCATCACGCCGTGATGGGACCCGAGTTCTGATCAAGGGCCCGTGTCAGGCCTGTCATCTTGATGTGATGCTCCTGACCTCTTGTCATGTCTGATGACCCGTGGCGAGGGCGTTCCAGTTGGACAGGGCGGTCCAACTGGTAGGTGGTTCGTACTCTGTGGTCCTGAGGACGGTCCTGTCTTGGGGCTCATCAGTTAGCACAGTCACTAACAATATTAAATTTTTAGAATTTAATGCTAGATTTATCATCACTTTCAAAAGTTTTGCATAAAAATGTTAGCAATGAATAAATCTTTCATCTTGTTGAAAAATTTCGCTAGATTTGGGTATTAGTATACTAATACGCAAAAGTACGATAAAACTAGAACAATTCAGTGACTGCAACACAAAGTGCACGTTGGCGATCTACATAGCTTCCAGATCCCAACCTTCCCTGCCCAAGATCGTTCTCTCAAAGCACTGAAACCCTAGTGTTTAACTTAATTTAGGCACATCACAGCGAGTTATGAACCCTTACGATCCTCGATACTCCGACCCAGAATCCTACCATCATCGTCGCAGGTACTTCCCACACCAAGCTTTCCTCTCAGTTTAACTCTATTCTTCTGCTTTGCTGTTTCAATTTGTTTTCTTTTCCTAATTCCTAACAACTGTATACCCCGGTGCTCTGAAATTACGGCTTAGTGATTTCATTGGACCTCCGGTAATGGGCGGTGTTCCGTATCAGCGGGGAGGACCAATGCCATATGGTGGCCATCCCCCATCACTGCCATTTGCAACAGGAGGCGGTCCTGGGATTTCTGACGGATATCCACCTTTTAACCCTCCTGCGGGTAGGTTTGATATTGGGCGTGGAGGCGGGGCCAGAAGGGGATATGGAGATGCTGCTGGTGGTGGCCGGTTTGATGGTGGTCGTTCTGGTGGCGGAAGGGGCCGTGATGGCGGCTATTACGGCGTTGGACGTGGTGGTGGTGGAAGGGGTTATGGAGGAAGGGGAGGGGGTAGATACGGTGGTGGAGCACCGCGAGGGGATTTAGATAATATCTCTCTCCCAAGTCAGGATTTTGGAAACTTGGTGCCGTTTGAGAAGAGTTTCTACGCTGAGAGTCCTGCAGTTCGGGCTATGTCCGACCAGGACGTCATGATTTATCGATCAAGAAGGGATATTATTGTCGAAGGGCATGACGTGCCTAGGCCTATTCGTATGTTTCAGGAGGCCAACTTCCCAGGTGGGTTTCTCTTTACCTTGAAACTTGCACATCATGAGAATATTGTTTGCTTGGCTGAATTAATTTTGATTTCTTTTGATATCAGGCTACTGCCTAGACGTGATTGCTAAGCTCGGTTTTGTTGAGCCCACACCAATCCAGGCTCAAGGATGGCCCATGGCTCTAAAGGGTAGAGATTTGATTGGTATCGCGGAGACAGGTTCAGGGAAGACACTGGCTTACCTCTTGCCTGCTTTGGTTCATGTTAGCGCGCAACCTCGACTGGGTTAGTGCCCAGAAAAAATGGTTACCCCAAGTGAGGCAGTTTCAATACATTCTTATGCTGGCCATTTAATTCTACTTTTTTTTTTTTGCTTCCTTTGTCATTTAATTTCTTTCCAGCCCAAGGTGATGGTCCAATTGTATTGGTACTGGCTCCTACAAGAGAATTAGCTGTTCAAATTCAAGAAGAGGCTGCAAAGTTTGGTGCCCGTGCTAATACTAGGAGTACTTGTGTATATGGTGGTGCTCCAAAGGGCCCCCAAATTCGTGATCTCAGAAGAGGTACTTGCTCACTTGACTATGTTTTCACCAAACGTATCAAATGCAGGCCAATAGTTTATTCTGATCCTTGTTTTGTATTGCTCCAGGTGTTGAAATTGTCATTGCTACCCCGGGTCGTCTGATTGATATGTTGGAAGCTCAACATACAAACTTGCGAAGAGTTACATACCTAGTCTTAGATGAGGCTGACAGGATGTTGGACATGGGATTTGAGCCCCAGATCAGGAAGCTTATATCTCAAGTACGTACAACTTAGAATATTGTTATTGCTTTTGGGACCCGTTGGGTTAGTTTGTGGAATAGTCATTTGGGATGTATTAGCTCGTGGATAAAAGGTTCCTTTTCTTGTAGATCCGGCCTGATAGACAAACATTGTATTGGAGTGCCACTTGGCCAAAAGAAGTTGAAACATTAGCAAGGCAGTTTCTGCATAATCCATACAAGGTATAATACTCTGGTTGTGATAATTTATCATTACAAGCAGTAAATAATTTGGTTATAACTCAAGACTGTAGCTTAAGTTGTCCCAGGTCTGAAAATTGTTACCCTGTTCAGGTAATTATTGGCTCACCAGATCTGAAGGCCAACCAGTCAATAAACCAAATAATTGAAGTTGTCACAGAGGTTCAGAAGTACAATAGGTTTGAACTTACTGTATGTGGAATACATAACAATGCTTGTCCAGAGTGTGATTCCTTGAATGTTAAATGCTTAATTATGCTTGTCCATGCAGACTGGTCAATCTTTTGAAAGAAGTGATGGATGGTAGCAGGATTCTCATATTTACAGAGACAAAAAAGGGATGTGACCAAATCACTAGGCAATTGAGAATGGATGGTTGGCCAGCACTATCAATCCATGGGGACAAAAATCAGGCTGAAAGGGATTGGGTTCTTTCGGAATTCAAGAGTGGCAGAAGTCCTGTAATGACTGCCACTGATGTTGCTGCCCGTGGTCTTGGTAGGATCACTGTGTATTAAGTCTAAGTCTGTTCACTTGTGTTTTGAAATAAGGATATAGGTGAGTCTCCGGCTGCTATCCAGTTCCTGACGGTACTATTAGTGGTAGGGTGCAAATGGGAGATTCATATGAACAAACAGAGGGGATGGATTTGAATGGGACATATCTCTCAGGTTCAAGAGATCTACAAGCTGGATTGAGAGGCATGCTAGATTCTCATTTTCACTGCAATATCCTGCCAAACAACCCTACATGGGCACCTTCATCATATAGCGTTCATGTTACTTGGACAAAGATAGCACAATCTACCATATTGCTGGGATGATATTCAAGATTCTGTGGCGATAAGATATAACATCTTAGTTTTAGTTTAGCGGTGAACTAACAGCAAGGGTGTTAAGAGTCCAGTGCTTCTTTGATTTGTTCTTGTCTATGGATAGCACTGCTCGTTGCTGTCTCGAGTAACATGGTTGCAGGGATATGGAGCTGGTTTGTTTGGCAGCCGGGTTGACTCAGACGAATTTATTAATTTACTGCACATTAGGTGGTCATGGTGAAAGCTGAACCTTATCCCTGCATTGTTAAGGTGGGCACATTTATCTGATGAATGTGTTAATCTTAAATTGATCTCTCAGATCTTAGGAGTGCAGGGATAAGTGAGTGCTTAGTGTCTAGCCTATGCTGTTACAAGTGCAAGTAGTATGATCATATAATTATGCATGGGATTGATATGCATCGTATCTGAATTTGTCTTTCATGAGTCGGTGCATCTAGTGAGGTGGGTTTGCAGACAAACATGCAACTTCAACTGATCTGTGTCTGTTCATTGCAGATGTGAAAGATATAAAATGTGTGATCAACTACGACTTCCCTACCAGTCTTGAAGATTACATTCACAGGATAGGGCGAACTGGGCGTGCTGGGGCCAAAGGAACTGCCTTTACCTTCTTCACGCATGCAAATGTGAAATTTGCAAGAGAGCTCATCAAGATCTTGACAGAAGCACGGCAGATTGTGCCTCCTCCATTGTCGGATTTAGCAAGATCAGCTGGTTCTTTCGGAGGTAAGAATATCATTCTTCATCAGTGAGTGTTTATTTTTACTAAATGACCCAGCATCCTTGTTAAAAGTTGTTCTGTTTATTGGTTTAGGAGGGAACTTCAGATCCAGAGGACGAGGAGGTGGTGGTGGTGGTGGCTATGGAAACCGGTCGGGGTCTAATACGACACTTCTGGGACAGTAGCGGGCACCCTGGGTTAACATTGACATGTTGTGATATCGCCAACCCAACCAGTAGTAACTGCTAGGTGTGACTTCTCATTCTTTGTCATTGAGTGACAAATGTAGGATGCTCATTTATTATCTGTTATTATCAGTTAAGTTGCAAACCCAGTTACGTGTAAAGTGGACTTCTCATTTTGTTTGATCTTGAAAAATTTGCACTCGTTTCATAGGATATCCGTGTATTTTTATAGTTACAATTACTTCTCTTCTTAAGATGAAACATCCTATTTGTGTGACTATGATAAAATTCAAGGTCTTTGTATGAATAGGATTAGATAAGAGAAATATGAAAATAGAAGAGAAAAGTGTTTGTTAAAAGTTGGAGGATGTTAATAACATTGTTTGGTATGTATATTGGATAAAGAAAATAGTAGGGGAAGACAATTGGACCCATTATTCTATTTGGGGAAGAATCCTAGCTCCATTAGACAGTAAACAAACAATGATATCTCAGAATACAGAGTTTTCAAGAAACACGGCTGGATTTCTTCTATACCAAACGACCCCAAGTGGCTCGCCATACACAATGGTGGATCTGATTCCCCCCCCCCCCCCCCCCCCCCACACACAGAAATTTGAGAAATTTTGCTAAACTCGACCTTGATGAACTTATAATCGGTAATTGAAGAGAAACTCTCTTGCGGGTCAGGGGTAGGGTACCAAGCGCAGGGAAGTTTGGGTGGTTACTAGTAGATAATGGAGGAAGAGGATAAATGAATTTTGAACTCACGAATGTAGTAGGAGGACAAGATCCCAAACCCCAGATGCCCCAAGAATACCTTTTACAAAGGAAGAGATTTGTGGCTTTTACAAGCCATGACAAATGCATTTGTGATGAAAGCTCTTGAGAAGTTTCCGCTGCTAACAGTCAAATGCCGCCTGGAAGTTGGGAGTTTTCATCGTAATAAATAAAAAATGAAACTATATACCAAAATAAATACCATTTAAAACTATGTACAAATCTAGTACGAGCCATTCTTGGCGTAGCCCTACTGAGTGAAAGGCCTTGAAGTTGAGCCAGCATAGCTCTTCGCTGACATGGAGTGCATAGTACGAGCCATTCTTGATGGCATGCCGGCTCCGCGAGGTCTGTCGTATACTCGGTTACACGCCGTGTAGAGGTGGCGGTCGGAGACGAACACCTTTCACCTGATTCAGGGTGAGATGACTATCACTTTAGAGGACGTGGAGGTTCTTACGGGACTTCCTCTTATTGCAGCTCCGGACAGGCGCAATACGAGTGACATATGCCATCAGTGGTTAGGCGTCGCACCTCCAGCCAGAGCCATTAGTGGCATGACAGTTAGAGTTTCGTGGGTTAAGGGGTTGTTCGACCGTCTTCCAGATAAGGCTCCACCAGAGGTTGTTACGTTTCACGCACGGGCGTTCACATGAGTTCTTATAGGCGGCGTTCTACTAGCTGACCGGAGTGGGGACCACATACTGATGCACCTCCTACCACTTATTGGGGACCCACACGTTGCATCCACCTTCAGTTGGGGTATCGCGGTTCTCGAATGGCTGTATAAGGTCATGGGGAGGGCGGTCTTCTTCACCGGTGGCAGTCAGAGGGGTACTGGTGACATCGGAGGATTCACATTGTTGGTGCAGCTCTGGGCCCTGGAGATATTTCCTCACATTGCAGAGCGCTACATAGAGGGTGGTGCCCCTCCCGTGGATGACTCTATTCTGCACGGTTTGCGCTGGATACCTACCATCGAGCCCCATTAGCATCGCGTGGCCATGCGGCTGGAGGATATACGCTATGCACCAGACCGGTGTACGGACTTCATGGTTAGAATTCTTATCCTTCTCTCTCTCACTTAGGTATCTCATTCTCTTACTTCTTCCTTACAATATCATTGTTTCTCCCTTACTTTCCAGTGGATGTCGTACGCACACCACACTGCGGAGTATGCGTTAGATGATGATTCCTTGTGGCGGGCAGTTACCCCCATGATTTGCATAGACTGCATCGCATGGCACCATCCCAACCGTTGCATCCGGCGGTTCAGATTCGATCAGCGAGTCCCAAAGGACGCAGAGCCAGCAGGCCATGTTGAGGAGTTACTAGCTGTTGATTTCAGATCGTCGGCCCAAGATTGGGGGGCTATGTACCGACAATACGTCTTGCACTGGGAGCAGAGGGCTGATCACATTGCCACTGGCGAGGACGCACCCTATGATTTGTGCCACCACTTCCATGACGAGTACGATGAGTGGTACAGGAGGCAGACTCGCATGGCGATATCGCACGCTGGTGCACAGTTCCATATGATGGTTCGTGATCAACTTCTCATGTCATAATATCAAAGTTAGTCACTGTCAGTATTTCACATCTTCTGATTTTTTTTAGGTTGACTCGCTAGAGCGCGCCACCATTATGTGTATGGACAGGGGTAATGTTGATGATGACATGGCCCACGTGCTTCGAGCCGGCTTGGCTGCGAGTGGCGGATATGAGCGGCTCTTTGATCAAGGACCACACGCCCACGTTGGCCTCACACGAGCAGACATACACACCATACAAGGGATATCCCATACCTCAACGAGGGCACTTTACAGGGCTGGATCCGGTCGACCACGGCGGCAGACCGCACAGTATCATCGGCTATGCACCAGACCGCCACTATTAGTGGAACGAGGATTGGTCAGACGCTCGGACTTACTCATTCGGGGACCCACCAGAGACGCGTCCTCAGAGCCAGCCATTTCAGCAGTACACGATGCAGTACCATTCTGATGTGTGATATGTACATAGTTTCAAATGGTATTTATTTTGGTACATAGTTTCATTTTTTATTTATTATGGTGAAAACCCCTGAAAGTTGTGTAGGCTCGATCGGGCATCATTCGGATGTGTGATATGACCAATAACTTTTTCTTGGTCCAGTTTTTTAACGTCGAAGATTATCAATGAGTTGCTTTTAGCAGGGTCGTCCAATAAATTTTGGAGGCCCTATTCCAAAATTATGGTATAGTCATATTAGAAAATGATAACATATACTCGGTTTGCTTGTATTAATATGACCTGAGATGATCTGGTGCACGTAAAACTTGACTCGCGATAGATTTTTTATAACATATTTGGATTTTTTTTACGCATCGTTTCACTCCATTCTCGACTTGTTGTATATAAGACTTATAGTATTGTTTATTAAATTCTAATTATTTTTTGTGTACGTATAACTCTATCATGTTTATTCTTAAATTTAACCTTACTATCTTAATAATATAACTTATCTTTTAACTATTACTACGTCTTTTAAATTGAAAATTGTTATGAATAATATTGTAGTGAATGTCCATGATTCACATAGGATGCTACCTTCACATAAGATGCTACATAGGATGCTTCTTTAACATTGATCATAAGAATCAATGTCTTCCATGACCCATTCTTCACCCCATTCATATGTAATTATATGAGCCCATTCATGACTCATTATTCTCTCTATTCATGTGTAATCACATTAGCCTATAGGAGTTATGTATTATGTGCCTATAAATAGAGCACATCATTGTATCTATTGGTATGAATAAGAAGAAGCAATTCTCTCTCTTTCTCTCTTGTGTTTTCTCTCTACTTCATAGTTCATAGTTCTCCATCATTTTCATAACACGTTATCAGCACGAAGCTCTGCCCACTTGGAGATTTACGAAGCTTTACTCTTTGGAGAACAAGATCATCATCTTAAGGTATAAAATCTATCTCATGAAGTTTCAATTAGTTATTGTTCATATATGTTTTATTTTATTTTTTTGTTCTCAAGTATGATTATATCAAAGACGTGATTCATATTGGCCCAAGCCATTCGTTGAGATGATTTTGGAAACAATGATGGTTGGATGTTGGAATTGATTCGAATATCAATAGTCTAGAAGACTATTTGTCATTTCTCATAGAGAATGTATCCAACACATATGCTACGATAACATTTTGTCCAAATCAAAGTAGCAAAACATGATTATGATTCATGTGAGAAAGATTTGTATTTGAACCAATGCTTTGGAATATACAATTGCATTCCATGAGAATAAGTGTATCAAGATACACATGTTATCCAAAGAAAATGGATTATCTTATATGTCTCAAATGTTGATGATCCATTAGACATGATATCATTCCTTGATATGGATGATTATAATGATGATTATAAAGTGACAATATCTATGTTTCCACAAGTGAACAAAAGAAGACATTCATCTATGATTGTAATGGTCATAAGAATCAAATTTCAAGTGTCTTTCACAAACTTGAAAGAGAGAATGAATATGATCACATAATGGTAATACAACTATCAAGTTGGTTTGGATGATCATAGTCCGAATGACACTATTACGATTTCCTATATTGGATAATGGATGATATATATAATTGTGTGTCAATAATCCAAAATATAGTATTGCATTCCATGAAGTGAATGTATAAGATACTATTACAATCCATGATGTGAATGATAAGAGACATGATATCAAAAGAATTACATTCCAAAGGAGGAGTATGCAATGCTCCTAGTGAACAACGAATTGTTCATACATCGTATCTGTTGTAGAATTACAAAAAAATAATGGTGGATCAAATTACTATCAGTTATTTACAAGTATATCATTTTTATCGATTGTGAAGGAAACAATGACCACCTAATTTGTGATATCAATAATTGAAAGTTGAAACAAGAGAATTGTGATATTTTATTTATCAATTTAAATAAGATGATTTACAAGCACTATCAATATCAAGTAATGCCGATGTACATTATCGATGATTGATGCACTCAAATATTGGTGTATTCAATCCCTCATTAGACGACATTTTTTCGTACTCTACTTAACTGTTTTGCATGATTTTGCGTGATTTCCGTACCCTTCGTTCCATTGGACTGTTTTATGTTGTTTTGTGTGTTTTGATGCATTTAAGGATATATAGACGCGTACGTACGTATTTGGAAAAGCGACCAAAGTAATTTTCAAGTTGGGATTTAATTGATCCGAGCTTGAAATCATCACACAGAGAATTAGAAGCAAAGTAAGCTTGGATTATGGACAGGAGGATCATCTTTTCATCATGTTCATTACCATGGAATTGGATCCATCAACCTATGCTCATCAACTCATCATTATCCCAATTCCTATAAGATAAAGAATGGGCCATTATAACGTTTGGAAATTATCCAATCATTATTTTGGGTCCATTTATCATATGGGCTCCTGTCAACAAATGAAACAGGCATATGAAGGGAAGTAATTGTTTCGGGGAATATAAAATGAAGGCAGAGAGAGAATTGGGATTAGGCAGGGAAACACAAATTGAATTTTGGCTTTTGGCCAATAGATACGGCAGCAGAGAGACAAACGAAGAAATTGAAAAGAAAAGAAAAGCAGAGTGTACGGAAGTTGGCTTCGGCCAAGGGGAGAAGGTTCGAGACGGGCAACAATGTGGGAAATAGTTTGAAGAGCAGCTCGTCAATAGCGGAGGAATCAAGACCAACCTTGATGAATCGGCGGTTTGCAGCGTTCTTTTTTATTTCTCTCATGAATAGCTAGGTTTTCTTTTTCTTGCTTGGGTTTTGTTGAATTCTTTGAGATTATGAGTTGATACGTTGAATTGGATTGTGGATTAATGATGATTGATGATCTATTTTGTTAGCTTGTCGCCCCGTTCTTAGACTTCCCTGTAATTCGAGGTTTTCTGTAGTTCTCCTGTTTTAGGGTTTCTGTTCAGTTTTCAATTGGATTGTTGGTTGAATGCGAGTTAGGGTGTGTTGCAAGTGGTTCTTAGTTGTAGAGTCGACCGACCCAACCTTAGAACCTGAAACTGATCGTCATCCATGTCCTGCCAGTTCTGTAGCTGCATTTTCTCATAATTTCTTAGAAGGATACAAACCCAAGCAAGACCTCTTCCTCACCGTTGATCCTACTTGTTAATTTGTGTTTTAGTAATTAGTTAGTTTTTACATTTTTCTAAATTAATCAAATCTTCAATCAAAAGATTTCACTGACTAGCAGAACTAAACTGAGTAAGGTAGCTCGAGTAGACCCGTGGGAATACGACTCTGAGATCTCTCAGGTTTATTTGGTGTTGAGGCCTAAAAACCTCGTCATCAAATTGGCGCCGTTGCCGGGGACATTACTTGACTTCAGGAAAGGTTTAGGATTACTAGCTCAGTTTTTGCTTTCTTGTTTGTACATATTTGATATTTTAGTTTGCTTCATACCTCTATCATGTTCATATTTCATTTTCTACTTCACCCGTTGTGTTGGTTGTTTGCTTGGATTTTTCTACTTTGTTTGCAGGACAGGGTATGGATATTGAAGCAAAACTTGCAGCTCTTCTTGGGGAGTTAGAAAATCATCGTTCTCCATTGGTTCGAGTCTCTCCGCCAGCCTTTGTTGGTTCTTATGAAGAGTATAGTGGTGATTACGGTAACTCTGGCAACTGGAGTATGCAGGATCCATGTTAGTCAGACCGACAGGATCAGTCTTGCTATTATGAAGAACCTGAATCTTATGGCTCAACACACCAAGTTAGTCCTTACACAATTGAGTTGATCAAGAAGATTAGTACTAGTGTAGCTGAAAATGCTTCTCGTAACGCTTCTCATAACGCTTCTCTCAAGAGAATAAGTGAGAACATGGATCTCATCATTTCTAAGCTAAAGGAAGAAACTGATGATGCTCTTGGTTCTCAACAAGAAATTAGCGATCATCTTAATCAAGCCTCTCAGCCTGACAAACAAACATCAAGTGTTAAGGAGTTATTTAGTAGTTTGACGAAGGTGATCCAGAGTAGATTTGACGCATTAGAGACCACTACCAATGCAAGATTTGATATGTTGGAGGCGTATGTGCGAAAAAAGAAAGAAGTATTGGAAGATGGGTTGCACAAGCAGAAAAGAGCAATTGAGTACTTGTCTAGCAAGGTGAAAGAGCTTAGTGATGGGTTGTGGGACTTGGAATTCAAGTTGACAGTGAAGACAGTTGAACAGCAGTGCAAGGAACTTCAAGAGGCTGAAGAGGCATATCAGCACATTAAGAAGGAACTTCCTTTTTATCCGAGCTCGGATGACGATGAGTTTTCCAGTCCTTCGATGGGTACGGTCATCACCACTCCTACCCCTCTGATTGAATCTGTGCCCCTTCTTACTGAAGAGATTAAAGCTGTTAGTGCTTCAACTAGTCAAAATGTAAACTCCATGCTTTCTTCTGATGAGACGACTACGGATGACTCTGAACCTATTAAGACAACAAAGCGGAAGCGCCTTAGTAGGAGAAAAAGGAAGCGGCGTCGCCAAGAGCTGATGATGGTTGAGCAAGCAAAGAACAAGGAAGAGTTACCTAAGCTTGACAACCAGATCAAGATTCATGCCTCTCCTATTGGTGTTATTCCATTCACTCATCCACAATGGGGAAGTATTCAAGTTCAATTCCCAGATCACCTCTACTTGAAGTCTGGAGATGACATGAACTACAAGGAGCTGCTTGGATGGGACGGAGACTGCTAATTCTCCAGGTATCGTCTAGCTCAAAGACGTTAAAAAAAGAGCGCTTCATGGGAGGCAGCCCATGTCTGGAGTCTGTTTTGAATTTTTGAGTCAGTTTTGCATGTGCTGTTTGTTCTTTTTTGTGTTTGTTTATTGTGTAGGCCGTCATCATTGGTGCTCACCTGGCCTCCTCACTCTCCCACTAGCCAATTCCAGGTACACTGTATCTTCCCCATTCTATTTTGATCCATTGAGGACAATGTCCAGTTTAAGTGTGGGGTGGTCTTGTTGCAATGCATGTAATGTTGGTTAATTGAGTTCTTGTCGTTAAATGGGTGGTGATTGTGTTTTGTTTTTCACTCTTTCACTGCTTCCCATTCTCGTTTGTAAGAATCTCTTCGCATTGCTTAATATCTTCTTTAATGGCTTATTGTATTCCGTATGGTGAGATTGACCACTACAACAGAACGGGTTTTTTGTCACAGGCAAAAATGCAGTTTGTCGCAGGCAGGCCTGTGACAAAGTACAAGGTTTGTCGCAGGCGCCGCCTGCGACAAAGTGCGTTTTTGCCTGCGACAAAATAAGCCGCGACAAAGCGTATTTTGTCGCAGGCGCTGTCTGTGACAAAGTTTGTCGCAGGCAGACGTTTGTCGCAGGCTGCCTGTGACAAACGTTTGTCACAGACGGCCTGCGACAAACGTCTGCCTGCGACAAACTTTGTCACAGACAGTACGTCGCAGGCAACGCCTGTGACAAACGTTTGTCACAGGCAGAAGTTTGTCACAGGCCGTCTGTGACAAACCTTTGTCGCAGGCGGCCTGTGACAAACTTCTGCTTGCGACAAAGAGCCTAATCTGGGCCGGCCTGGTTGTTTCTTGGGGCCTCTGGTGGGGCCTGGCAAGGCCGGCTTGGCTGTTTCTTGGGCCTCCGGCAGGGCCGGCCTGCCGATTTTCAGCTCATACTGGACTGGTTTCGTTGGCCTGCAGGCTTTTTAGTGGGTTTTTCATCGGGCTTTTTCTGATTTTTTCGTGGGTTGACCACACACAGATTGAGCCATTATTGATTTTCTGCAGGATTAACGAGAACAATGTTCTGAATACCTTAAACGAAATCCTAACAAACTAGTTAAATTCTCAAAATACAATCCTACAATTGAAATGACAAAATCATATATAGTACAATCATACAATCCTAACAAACAAATATAGAGTACATGATAAATACGATACAAATAAAGTACAAATGCAATGAGATAATACAACAAGTCTCTACTGTCCCATGAACCCTGGAACTCTGCAAATAAAGTACAAATATTGATTAAGTCATTAACAATATATTTCATAATATTTTCCATAATCATGAATATCATGTTAAGAGTTGACATAAATGTAATAATAGTTCGTACCTGGAAATTGAAGAAAGAAATATGCAGCTACGACCAATGAACACTCGAGAACAACTATAATACAACCTGATAGAGAAAAATTAAGATAATCGTATTAGAATACAAAATTATTCAAATTAGTTAGTTATGGGCATTTATGAACAAGAACAAGAACAAAAAATTACCACAAAAAAACACCAACAAACTACCGAAAGAAGTCTGACGTACTGCCGCAAGAACAAAAACAATCTGCAAATCTCCACGAAATTTAAGAACAGATAAAATTTTCAGTACCAGATCAAGAAACAGCAAAGAAGACAATGAAAAACAGATGATCTTACCTTAGTAAATCGGTCAGGGATACGAACGCCCCGATGCTTCTGACAGGAAGGTATAATCTGCCTTCAACACCCGATTAATCTGAGGAAAAACGGATTCAGAGACTCGTGTAAAGTGAAATACAGAACCGTCGGATGATCTGAGTAGATAATATTTCTCACCTGGAGATTGTCGGCGGATGCGGCAGTACGTCGGACGAGGTGGCGGAACGTCGGACGAGGCAATGGAATGTCAGAGGAGGTGGCGGCAGAACGTAGGAGGAGATTGGGATGTCGGAGGAGGAGGAGACGGCCGAACGTAGGAGGAGGTGGCAGAGCGTCAGAAGAGTTGATTCGGACGTCGGATGAGGTGGCGGAGCATCGGAGGAGGTAATTCGGACGTTGGAGGAGTTGGCGGAGCGTCGGAGGAGGTGATTCGGACGTCGGATGAGGTGGCGGGCGTCGGAGAAGGTGATGGAAAGTTTGTCGGAGGAGTTAGGATTTCAGAGCATGTTGGTTTCGGAGGAAGAGAGAATGGATGAGAACTGAACTCGCAGGCGTCAGGAGAGGGGGTCATTCGTTACTTTGTCGCAGGCGCCTACTGTTTGTCGCAGGCTGCCTGCGACAAAGCCCGTCGCAGACATAACTTTGTCGCAGGTTGCCTGCGACAAAGCTCGTCACAGACAGTGCTTTGTCGCAGGCAGCCTGCGATAAACTTGTCACAGGCTGCACTTTGTCGCAGGCCGTCTGTGACAAACCTGTCACAGACAGCGATGCGCCTGCGACAAACAGCTTCGTCTGCGACGAGCTTTGTCACAGACCGAATTTTCTGTCGCAGGCAGCCTGCAACAAATCAACTCGTCTGTTGTAGTGGACGTGGTGCTTTAGCTGACCAAACGTATGTGTAAGAACCCGTATTATGACCATCTCCCACTCTTCTTGCTTGAAGTATTCTAAGAATTTGCCCTTATCGTGTTAGTGAACAGTTGACTTGTTAATGTGTAAGACTTGGTCTGTCTGATGCTCGAATTCTCTAGTTCAATGCCATGATCGAGTCTAGATAAGGGATCTTTTAATTTCGTGTTTTTAATTGTTGTTAATGTTCCCAATCAGAGAAAATCTGAAAAATGAGTGGTTTGGTATTGAAGTTGTGGGTCGATTCACGAGCTGGCATGCGTGCCTGCCCATTGCTGTAGTCCCAAAGGGAAGTCTCGATGTGGCATTCTTCTTCTAACCTACTCCCGATCGTGGCTGGGGTCTAGGATAACGCGGAATTCTAAAGGTTTCCGGCTGCTCCATACCTGGTGGTATCCACACTGTACCGACCATTCGAAAATAAATAATTGAAAAAAAAAAAGAAAAAAGAAAAAAAAAGAAAAAAATGTTCTTTAATTTTGTTCAAGTCGTGTTCCCTTATCTAGCAAGTGTCAGGTTGCGTCCTAGAGTAAGTGTAGCGGAAGTAAGTATTGTCTTGCCTTTATCAAGTCAGGTTGTTCACTAGCTCGATAAAGTCTTGTTTCTCTTTTACTCTCGCAGAGTTTGGTTTTAATTGTGTGGTTAGTCGGATAATCCTCTTATTTGATAAAAGCACCATGCACATCATTCTAGGATCCAAGAGGTTTTCAGTTTCCTCATTCAAGTTGGTGCATTGTTGTTTAGAGTTCTTGCTTGAGGACAAGCAAAAGTCTAAGTGTGGGGTGATTTGATGCACTCAAATATTGGTGTATTCAATCCCTCATTAGACGACATTTTTTCGTACTCTACTTAACTGTTTTGCATGATTTTGCGTGATTTCCGTACCCTTCGTTCCATTGGACTGTTTTATGTTGTTTTGTGTGTTTTGATGCATTTAAGGATATATAGACGACGTACGTACGTATTTGGAAAAGCGACCAAAGTAATTTTCAAGTTGGGATTTAATTGATCCGAGCTTGAAATCATCACACAGAGAATTAGAAGCAAAGTAAGCTTGGATTATGGACAGGAGGATCATCTTTTCATCATGTTCATTACCATGGAATTGGATCCATCAACCTATGCTCATCAACTCATCATTATCCCAATTCCTATAAGATAAAGAATGGGCCATTATAACGTTTGGAAATTATCCAATCATTATTTTGGGTCCATTTATCATATGGGCTCCTGTCAACAAATGAAACAGGCATATGAAGGGAAGTAATTGTTTCGGGGAATATAAAATGAAGGCAGAGAGAGAATTGGGATTAGGCAGGGAAACACAAATTGAATTTTGGCTTTTGGCCAATAGATACGGCAGCAGAGAGACAAACGAAGAAATTGAAAAGAAAAGAAAAGCAGAGTGTACGGATGTTGGCTTCGGCCAGGGGAGAAGGTTCGAGACGGGCAACAATGTGGGAAATAGTTTGAAGAGCGGCTCGTCAATAGCGGAGGAATCAAGCACCTTGATGAATCAGCGGTTTGCAGCGTTTTTTTTTTTTATTTCTCTCATGAATAGCTAGGTTTTCTTTTTCTTGCTTGGGTTTTGTTGAATTCTTTGAGATTATGAGTTGATACGTTGAATTGGATTGTGGATTAATGATGATTGATGATCTATTTTGTTAGCTTGTCGCCCGTTCTTAGACTTCCCTGTAATTCGAGGTTTTCTGTAGTTCTCCTGTTTTAGGGTTTCTGTTTAGTTTTCAATTGGATTGTTGGTTGAATGCGAGTTAGGGTGTGTTGCAAGTGGTTCTTAGTTGTAGAGTCGACCGACCCAACCTTAGAACCTGAAACTGATCGTCAACCATGTCCTGCTGCATTTTCTCATAATTTCTTAGAAGGATACAAACCCAAGCAAGACCTCTTCCTCACCGTTGATCCTACTTGTTAATTGTGTTTTAGTAATTAGTTAGTTTTTACATTTTTCTAAATTAATCAAATCTTCAATCAAAACGATTTCACTGACTAGCAGAACTAAACTGAGTAAGGTAGCTCGAGTAGACCCGTGGGAATACGACTCTGAGATCTCTCAGGTTTATTTGGTGTTGAGGCCTAAAAACCTTGTCATCAATGATGTATCGACATATACCATCAATAAAAGATGTGTAATACTCTTTTTTATAATATGACAAAAAAGAGCCAAAACTAATAATAGAAAGAGCTTATATTATTCAATGGATGAAAATTTCCACATTGATAAAATTTATAATTTATTACATCCTCCAAAGTTATTACATTGAGGAAAGAGATTCCATATTGATGGTGTGCATTATATTTTACACAATTGTGTATGAATATATTAAGTTATAAAGATATCACATTAATGGATATCATATTGTGAAAACAAAGACAAGATAATGAATGTATGTTCATCATATTCACATATATAGATTATGATGACAAAAATATTGGAAGTATTATAATTTATCATCACATTGAAGCTCTTAAAAATGTAAACTAAAAGTTTACTTCTCCTGGGAAAATTATTTGGCATAACCGGTTAGACCATCCCGGTTCTGCAATTATGCGAATTGAGAATATATGTGGTTAATTTTGAAACATTCCACACACATCAATCTAAGTTGATTATTGGATAACTATTGACAAAAATAAGCAATGAATTTCTTACCTAAAAAAATTAAGGGTGATATTTGGATCCATAAGATACACCCAACATATTATCCATTTATATATTTTAATTGATGCATCAACTAGACATTCACATGTCTAGGTATGTACTCGCAACATCCAATTCGCGAGATTATTAGCTCAATCATTTTGATTATGAGCATATTTTCACGATATCCAATAAATGAAATACATCATTAAGAATAAATATTCTCATTATCTTATATACGTGTTACTCTACATGAAAAACATAAATTCGCATTACGCCAATGAGTTATAATGAGTTCCCCTGTTATAATTGGTTTTGGGTCAAAACCTTATATTTCTCGTATAAGAATATTTAGATGTGATATATACATCTCAATTGCTCCACCACAATTCATTAAGATAAGTCTCAATAATAGAGATTGGGAAATTATATATGTTGGGTACGAGTCTTCGTTGATAGTAAAATATTTACACTATTGTCGAGAGATTTATAGATGACTCGTTTAGATGAACACATCATTTTGTGATTCAAATTTCCCAACATTAGGGGGAGAAAATCAAAGGTTGGGCAAAGAGATTCGTTGGAATGAATTATCATTATCTCATTTTGATCCTCGCACTAAGTAGTATGAACTTGAAGTTCATAAGGATAATTCATTAACAAAGTTGAGTTAATCAACTGCCAGATGTTTCAACGACCCGGATATAGTGACATAAAAAATCTCTTATGCCAACTACATTTGCTCCAACATAAGTGTTTTCGTATTGGTAAAAACACAAATGAGTCTAAAGCACTCATGAAGTATGAAAAATCAATCAATTCCAAAGATATAAATCCTCAAAAGGTGAAAAGGAGCTTTAAATTAAGATGGTCAAAATTGAGGGTAAGATAAAGGATATCAAACAAATACATGTGTTCCTGAAGAGCATCAGGTACCTGATAATTATGAATGAAAGATATATCAATGTATTTGATGAAAAACTTTGGAATCATGATGAAGTCAACGTTGATGAAAAAAATTTATTACAATGCAGCGCTAAATTTGATAAGCGAAAATGAGGATCATGAGCCAAATTCATTAATGCATGCAAAGAAAGAAACGATTGGCCAAAATGGAAAATATGATTGCGACAATATTATATTCCCTAGAAAAAATAAAAAGTTTTTTTTTATATAAAAAGTCTTTACACATGAAGATGTAAGCAAACGAGACATTTATATTTATCCCACTGAGATTATAATGAAAATCGTAAAGTTGTGGGTTATAAGACATCTCATTCTGAAAGGTTTTGTACAATGACAAAAACCTTATACTATTGGTTATGATGAAACATATTTTCATTTGGTGGATGCAACAACTTTTCATTATATGATTAGTCTGGCAGTTTGTGAAGGGAAATATTTATCTTTGATGGATGTCATTACAACCTATATGTATGGTTTGTCTAATAATGACATATATGCGTATATGAAATTTCCGGAATGATTCATTTTGCTAAATGCGAACAATAAGTCAAGTTCACGTGAACAGTATTCAATAATATTATTGAATTGACGTCATACGAATTATGAGATTAAGAAATAATGATATATTTCGTATACCAAATATTTTCTATGTTTTATTTGTCAATATTTTATATTTAATACTTGATTTTTATTATTAAATATTTTTGGTTTTGAAATTATATCGTATCAAAATTTCTATGACCTTCTTTTGTTTTGAAAATGCATTTTCTTTATTCCCAAAGGTTAAGAAGTCATCGTCTTATTATCTATTTGATTAGCTATTGAGACTCGTGAAGAGTTTATCAAAGAAATTAGCTATTTGATTAAAGAGTTTGAGATGAAAGATATGAAACAATATCATTGCAAATCACTTGCAAATTGAGCATCTCTCAAACTGATTGTTGTTTATCAACAAAGATACACTACCGAAATGTTGAAAATTTCGATATGGATATATATTGTCCATATAACTACCTTGATGGTAGTAAGATCATTATATGTGAGTAGATGTCAATATACATCAGTAAAGTAAGAATCATTTTGTCCTGAAGTATCGTATCTTAGTGCAACAAGAGCACTCATGAATCTTGCTAGTCTTATAAGACTTAATTCATCTATCAATAGTTATTTTGGCAAGATTATACTCTATTCTCACTCAATGACATGAAGATCAATTGAAGCATATACTATATTATGTTCAAATAACATAAGATTTCAAGTTATTTTATTTGAGCATATTGAAAGACATGTCAATGAGTTACATGGTCTTTAAATATCGATATTTGCGTTGGTCAATTATAAATTGAGTTCACTTGGCAATATAACTATTTGGTGGTTTGTGAAACAAACTATAAAGCCACATCATCATTCACACGCATGATCATATATATCATGCATAATGAGTATATATATCCTAAAGTTGTAAGAGGGTCACATTAGAAAAGCTAAAAGAATATGTGTTTGACGAAATTATTTAGATACTAGTGGAATAACTAGTGAAAATTATGATCAAGTGACAATCTAGCATATTTGTTCACAAAGTTACTTCATACATCAAGATCATTTGTATAAAATTGAAGTTCAAAGATTGAACGATTTTGAGTCATCCTATCATGAGGGGGAGTTAATACGCACTGCACTCTTTTTCCCTTAACCATGGTTTTTCCCATTGGGTTTTCCTGGTAAGGTTTTTAATGAGGTAGTATGTGATAGCGTATTATACGAACAATATATTATATCCCTATAGATGTATTGTCCTTCTATTGATTTTTCTCTTGTAAAGTTGTAAAGGGCATATCATTAATCATTGGACATTCAAGGGGGAGTGTTATGAATAATATTGTAGTGAATGTCCATGATTCACATAGGATGCTACCTTCACATAAGATGCTACATAGGATGCTTCCTTAACATTGATCATAAGAATCAATGTCTTCCATGACCCATTCTTCACCCCATTCATATGTAATTATATGAGCCCATTCATGACTCATTATTCTCTCTATTCATGTGTAATTACATTAGCCTATAGGAGTTATGTATTCTGTGCCTATAAATAGAGCACATCATTGTATCTATTGGTATGAATAAGAAGAAGCAATTTTCTCCTCTTTCTCTCTTGTGTTTTCTCTCTACTCATAGTTCATAGTTCTCCATCATTTTCATAACAAAAATTATGTTATTCAAATCATTTGTCATAACGGGTATACCCCCTCGGTCACATGCTCCATAGTAAATTACTCCTACGTTTCACGGGTTCGACTTGCGTATTGAGTTACCCACCCTGACCTAGATTCATTGTCATTTCTAGCCTACATGAATTTTTGTTAAAACAATAAAAATTTATGAAAATTTAATTTATTTTTATATAAATCAATAAAATTAATACCATATGAAAAAAGAGGGAGATCAAAATGATATAGATATATAAATAAAATTTTAGAAAAAAGATAAACAATGTTTGTTAAAATATAAGCTTTATTTCATTTTGTGAAAGCAAGGAATTGAACCCTTGCCCATCCAAAACAAGACAACAAGCTAAACCACTAGGCTAAAACTACATTAATGTCTACTTTTTGCATAACATTTTATAATACATTTCTCATGTATTTCTACTCAACCCGAAAATTTTGAAGCCCCCAAAATTTTGTGGCCCTGTGCCGGAGCAGGCCACCACACCCTAATGATCGGCCCTGGCTTTTAGAGACCCCTGGAAGATTTATGACTATTATATAGCCATCTCTCATTGGTCGCCAATCTTCAATGCAGAAGAACCAATCAAAATGATTCTCATGTGGGTTCGGCTGCCGAAACTGCCCATCCATTATTTCAACCATGAGGTGGTGAACATATTGGGAACTATATCGGACGAACTGTGAGAATAGATCTAACAACTCCAGAAGGGGTTGTGGCAAGTTAGGCCATAGTTTGTGTCGAAGTCGACCTGTCCAAGCTTTTTTTTGGCTGAAGTCTAAGCTACTTCTAGGAATCGTATTCTCTATGTGAAATACGGAAGCCTCGAGAGTAGTTTTCTTGTGTGTGAGTGCTACGAACACAAGTTGGTCACCTGCCCGCTGACTCTAGTCAAAACCGAAGGGGTAGATGCTTCTAATCGTTGAGGGCCACACTGGAAGTTGGATGACTATCCAACGCCGATAGAGGAAGAGGAGTGGTAAACCAGCTACTAGGAATGCCAAGCCGATGAATAAGGAGTCAAGGTTTGAAGTTCTTCATCTAGAATAATAAGAGCAACCGAGCTTCCTTCTACACTCCTCTACTGAGGTCCTGAAAACAAACACCAACCCCAAACCCAGAACCAAGCTGATCATTCACAAGTAAAAAACCTGACCCGCCCTCACTCTTGGAGTTGAGTCCATCAATCAGGAAAGGGTAACCTGAAATTGATGGAGGGGAATCAATCATGGTGATTTCCTTGGGCGAAAAAAACTCATCTGCTTCTATATTGGGCGAAAAAACTCATCTGCTTCGTAAGGAAGAGAAGAGAAGAGAAGAATGAAAAGTCTAAGAATTAAACTGTTGCTCGACAACTTATAAGCCTGACATCCACAACGGTCGTTGTCACTATGACAACGCCCATGGGCTTGATAACAACACTCGTTATTAAAAGTATGACAACGGTCGTGGTCTTGATAACAACACCCTTTATCAACAAATTCACAAATGACTATTTCGGTAGCCAGCGGCAGTTCGAAGCTCAACAATGATTCAAACAATTCGCTCCAGCGGGATGATTTTCATGGTCTGGGTGGCCAAGTACTCGAAGGCGAAGGAAGGGACGGTGTCACCGACGAGGATAACCGTATCTTCGGGCTACTTCTACTCCTGAAAGTACAATATTTTTAATCCGTGTGTTTAAGTTTGAATGTGTTTTAATCCTTTTGTTTGATTTAAATGTGCTCCCCATCGTTAGTGTTTCCAAACCACCATTGCTCTCTAACTACTGTAGATGTCTAGTTTCGCTGTTTCTGAAATATTCACTAAAAAAGCCAGTTATTCATTTTTTATGTCATTGAATCCGCTTGCTTTAATGCTCTGGAATTTACTACCGTTAATCTTCAAAAACCTGCCACTATTATCGTCGGCCTATTAACGAAAAAACCTCTGCCAATTAAAACTTCCTTCGCCATTTTTTAATAGGATTTTTTTTTCTCTCTGGTACCAATTGAGATGGATTTTGGCCATTCTTAAGGTTAATCATTTTCCTTGATTCAACATTAATAATATTCCTCTTTTCGTAAAAAAAAATCACCCCTCCTCTTTTTAATCTATCAACTAATATATATACAAATATAAATTCACCCCCTTTTATTTTTTCTCCCCTTAAATGTAGACTTCTAATCAATCAAAAAATTCTTATTTATTTATTTTCTCTCTCCCACAATTAAAAAAAAATCCAAACAAACGGTTACCAAATTTAAAAGTAATGGCCATGGTAGCAAAATAAACGTAAACATTTTTCAAATTTTATTATTATTAATTTTTAATCAAATTAACTACATATGATTATTAGGTTTTTATCTCTTCATTAGTCATTGATTATTAAATCAAAATATAAAATAATTGATGTAAACAAAAATGGCTCCGGATCCCAGTCCAACCAAATTAGGTTTGAATGTTCCAACCCAATTAACTGGAGGGGTAGTCTGGGTATTTAGAAAAAATAACTCTAAACCTCTTTCTCTTCCTCTGTCCTCTTCCTCTTTCCTCTTTCCCCTTTCTCTCTCTATATTTTTGCCTCAGATGAAGCACTCCACTGCTGACATCATTAAACAACCTTTAATTAATTAGAAGAAAAATCCACCTCCCCTTGTATTTCTCAATCTCACTTCAGCTAATGCTCCGAATCAAGCGCCCAAATACTTCTTGGCCTTCCACCAGTAAATCTCCGGCAACGAAAAGCACGGCGGCAGGTCGGAACCCTCGACGGCGGGACACCCGGCGACGCTGAAGTCCTTGAAGTGGGCAACGAACGGGTCGTTGCTCCAATTGGCTTTCCCCCACCACTCTCCGTTCCACAGGCTGGCCATCACTAGAGCATCGTTTGTTACCAAAGAGGAGGGATCGGAGACGCCGGTGATTCTTAGTCCCAACACCTCCTTCACGTCAATCTCCGGCGGCCAGGGGTTCAGATCTGGAAGGAATTGATCTTCTTCTCAAGATCATCATGAGGTATAATAATTGAAAATTAACTATTGCAGATTTGTAATTATATAAACTGATCTGCAACGTGGAGGTGTGGCACCGTGGAGGAGCGGCACCGTGGAGCAGCGGTTGGAGTGTGGGGATGAAGAAGGAGGAGCAACTTGCAGTTTTAAAAAATTAAGTGACTTATTTGTAATTATTAAAAGTGTGAAGATTGTTTATTAATAATTCAAAATCAGCTATTGCAGGTTTGCAGTCATGACTCATGAGAGACCGGCTTGGGATCAAGGAAATCAATTCCTTGATCCATCAAAGAAGGGCATTTTGGGGATTTCCAAAAAAGCTGTTCAGCCCTCACTACGCCGGTCAGCCGCCGCCGCCGGTCATCCGCCGCCGCCGGTCATCCGCCGCCGTCCTCAATAAAATTATATATATATTTTTTAAAAAGATGTTGTTGATGTGATTCGAAGTCATAACCTCTTTTGCTAAATACTAAACTCCTACCACGCCGCCGGTCATCCGCCGCCGTCCTCAATAAAATTATATATATATTTTTTAAAAAGATGTTGTTGATGTGATTCGAAGTCATAACCTCTTTTGCTAAATACTAAACTCCTACCACTATGCTACCAAGCACTTATTGATATTGTGTAATAATAAAATTATCTTATTAAATAGATGCACATGGTTTGTGTACACTACACTAGTATATAAAAATAGGTGTGCACGTGTACGAATAGACGTTCACATGTACACACATTACTTTATTAAGTAGTGTGCACATGATTTATACAAAATATGTACATACGAGTATAAAGTATGTGTACACTAGTGTAAAAAATAAGTATGCACGTGTACGAATAGGTGTACACATTTATACATGTGTACAAGATAAGTGTACGTGTATAAAAATGTAAGTACATAAATGTGTACGTGTATAAAAAATGTAAGTACATAAATGTGTACGTGTATAAAACGTGTGCACATGTATAAAACGTGTACACATGATTCATAAAAAATATGTGCACACTAGTGTAAAAAATAAGTTTGCATGTGTAAGAATTGGTGTACACGTGTATAAAATGTGTGTACACATGTACATAAACAAAATGTAAGATATTGTGTACACGTGTACAAAGAGTGTGTGCACGTGTACAAAGAGTGTGTGTACGTGTGCAAAAATGTAAGTACATAAACGTGTGCGTGTATAAAATGTGTATAGAAATATGTACACATGTATAACACGTGTACGGAAAATCTTTGCAAATGAGTACACAGTTTATGTACAAAAATGTCACGTACACATGTACAAAAATGTGTACACATATTAAAAGCGAGTACGAAGCGTGACCGGAAAAAAATTCCGGAAAAAAATTCCAGAAAAAATAGGCTCGACGACAGTGGTCCGGTGGCCGAAAAATTTCCGAAATCGGAGCTCCGATCGTCTGGAAAATTCATCGGAGAAGTCGTCGGAGCTCCGGTCGCCGGAGTTCTGGTCGCCGGAGCTCCGGTCGCCGGAATTTCAGTAATTGGCTGTTTGAACTTAATTAAAAAAACTAGAAAAGAAATTAAATTTAATTAAATGGTGAAATGACCTTTTTACCCTTTTAATTTAAACCATTAGATCTGAAAAAATAAATCAATGGCTGAGATCCTTCCTTGATAGTGTCAAGGAAGGGAGTTTTCCTTGACAGCAAGCTGGACTCGACTCATGAGACCGTTTGGTATTTTGGCATTTGTAAATATTTTAATCTTTTGAAATAATTAAGAATTATATTTTGATAAGTTAACTACTTAATTTTATTGATTAATTGGGATTAGATGGCTAGTTAACTCGATTGGATAACTAGTTAACTCGCTTGGTTAACTAGTTAATAACTTGATAACTAGTTAACTCGGTTGGTTAACTAGTTAACAAAAATACTGTTATCAAGTAAAAAATTTGTTAACTAGTTAACTCGATTAGTTAACTAATTAATAACTTAATAATTGTTATCAAGTACAAATGTTAACTAGTTATCAGGTTTAAGAAAATGTTAACTAATTATCAGGTTAAAATCTGTTAACAAGTTATCAAACAAAAAACGTTGTTAACTAATTATCAGTTAAAAATCATGTTAACTAGTTATCAGTTAAAAAAACACTGTTAACTAGTTAACAATAAAAAATGGTATTAACTAGTTAACTAATTTTTTAAAAAAATGTTAACTAAAAAAAACTTAGTTACAGTTTCAGTCACTCTATTTTAGTTCATTGTTGAAGACGAAGACATGAGAATTATTTAATGTATATTAATAATTATAATTTAGTCACTCTATTTTAAGCTATGATTGTTTAGTATTATAATTAAAGTTTCAATCACTATTTTTATGTTGTTGACATTATTTCAAACACTTGATTAGATAACTAGTTAACTAATTAGATAACTAGTTAACTAATTTGAAAACTAGTTAATTTGATTGGTTAACTAGTTAACTAACTTTGATAACTAGTTATCTTAGTCATGATGTTAACTAGTTAACTCGATTGGTTAACTAGTTATCATCTTAAAAAAATGTTAACTAGTTATCTTAGTCATGATGTTAACTAGTTATCATCTTAAAAAATGTTAACTAGTTATCATCTTAAAAAATGTTAACTAGTTATCTAGTTAACTAATTATCTTAATCTGATAACTAGTTTACTAATGTTGATAACAAGTTATCACCTAAATCTGTTAACAGATTATCAAACAAAAACCTTTGTTAACTAGTTATCAGATAAAAATCATATTAACTAGTTATCAGATAAAAAAACACTATTAACTAGTTAACAACAAAAAAATGTGTTAACTAATTTTGCTAACTAGTTGTGAACTAAACTTTTTGTTAACTAGTTATCAACTAAAAAAACGATGTTAACTAGTTATCAGTTAAGAAAAAATGTGTTACCTAGTAATTTTTTTAGGAAAAAAAGTATTTAAAAAAAAAGTTTTTCTAAAAAAAAAATTTTCGCCGGAGTCTCGCCGGCGACAACGGCCGGCCGCCGGAGAGTCACCGACGATCTCTTTGGAATATTAATTATTTAATTTAAATTATATGAGTAATGTCCTAAATACCCCTAACAATCTAATGGTCAAAGAGTCAAAGGATAATCTAATGGCTGAGATTGGGTTGGACCAGATTCCAACCCAAGATTTGGTTGGAGCCTGATCTGCATCCAACAAAAATAACATAACCATTTAAAATACTTATCAGCCAACCAATTGTTTTTGTTTCATAATATCTTTTTTCTTAGATCAATAATTGATTGTTTTTAAAAACTAATTTATGATATTCATTTACGATGTATAATCTGGCATCGGATCCACGTCCAAACTTCATAGTTTGGAACTTTCCAAACCATTTGACAGGAGGGGTAGTATTGGTATTTCGAAAATATATTTAATCTAAACAGCAACCCTAATCCTCTCCCTCCTCCACGCCGCTCAGCCGCCTCTCCTGTTACCTCTCCCTCCTCCACGCCGCTCGGCCGATTCTCTTTCATCTTCTGTTATTTCCCCTCACCTTCCGGCGTTCGGCTGAAGATCAGACGGATCCGGTTTTCGATCTGAGGAAATTGAGCTACCACGCCGGAATTCCTTGCGGTCGCCGCTCTGCCGTCGATTGGATTCCCCTGGCTGTAATTCTCGATAATGAAGGACTGTCCGTCGAAGCGGCGAGGCTGTTGGGGCTTAGAAGAGGGAACTGTCTTTCCCGACGCAAACTGGCCGGAGATTCAACCGAAGTTCTCCTTGGTTGTCAGGTCGGCGTCGGAGTTCGAGATAGGGGAAGAGATTGAGGTTTTGGGGAATTGCGGCCATGGATTTCATAGCATTTAACAGTGGTTTTGTATTTCTTCTTCTAGTTTTGGATGTTCGTGTCCTACTTGTCGTCACCGTCGCTTCTTCGAGAAAACATTATGGTCGGACCTTTGCCGAAACGCCAGTACGGCAGGGAAATTGGAATTCGGGATGAAGATGATAGTTTAACATTTTAACTCTTCAAGTTTTCTTGTTTACAGTTTGATACTCTTTTATTATTCAATTAACAGAAAAGTTCCGATCTTTTTATTTGTTACAATCACATCCCAAAATAATGTGGCGGTGGATGATGAATCAAAAGTCATGGAATCCATCTCTGAAATGCTCAGTGAATTACAAATTGATGAGTTGAAGTCTTTCTTTGATGTTTACCTTCCTAACAAACAATGAATCTTAATCAATCATCCTTTGAAATGCTGATTCTAAAATATGTAATGCAAGTGATTATGCTTCAAGCTCAATATGAGACCATGGATTTCGTGTACAATTATGTAGCCGATTGATTAACTAGTTAACTTAATAAGTGAATTAGTTAACTCGAGTAGATAACTAGTTAACTCAATAAGTTAACTAGTTAACTCGAGTAGATAACTAGTTAACTTGATTGGTTAACTAGTTAACAACTTGATAACTAGTTAACTGATTGGTTAACTAATTAACTCGATTAGATAGCTAGTTAACAACTAGATAACTAGTTAACTTGATTAGATAGTTAACTTGATTGGTTAACTAGTTAACTCGATTAGATAGTTAGCTTGATTGGTTAACTAGTTAACTCGATTGTTTTAAAAGTTGAGTTATTGATATGTCACATATTATATTCAGTGATTGAATTGTAGTTTGGGAATTTTTAGTAACATTAAAATGTCCTCTGGTTGAAATTTTGCATTATTGGAATAACATATAATTATATAATCGGATCGTTGATTATCTACTAAATAATCTTGTTAACTAGTTATCTACTCGAGTTAACTAGTTAAGTTGATGAGTTAACTAGTTAACTCGAGTAGATAACTAGTTAACAACTTGATAACTCGTTAACTCCATTGGTTAACTAGTTAACTTGATAAGTTAATTAGTTAACTCGATTAGATAACTAGTTAACTCGAGTAGATAACTAGTTAACAATTTGATAACTCGTTAACTAGTTAACTTATCGAGTTACCTAGTTAACTTGAGTAGATAACTAGTTAACTCGATAAGTTAACTAGTTAACTCGACAAGATAACTAGTTAACTTGATCGGTTAACTAGTTAACTCGATAAATCATGATGTTAAACAAGTTAACTAGTTGTTTGCTTATAAGCAGATAAGTTAACTAGTTATCAGTAAAAAACAGATTAACTAGTTAACTAGACGTCGTCGGAAAAGTCACCGTAGTTTGATTGGTCGCCGGAGCCTCACCGAAAAACATGTTAACTAACTAGTTAACTGTAAAAAACCCAAGTTAACTAGTTATGAATAAAAAAAATCATGCTAATAAGTTAATAGTAGAAATCAGGTTAACTAGTTACCTTGTCCTCGTGGGAAAAGTCACTGAAAAAATCATAAAAAAAAGTCACCGGAAAAGTCGTTAGAAAAGTCACCGGAAAAGTCGCCGGCGAGGTCGCCGGCAACAGTGGCCGGCGACAGTGTGTTTGGCGACAGTAATATAAAATAAAGCATTTAAATAAAAAAAAAATTATTTAAATTAAATCTAATAATTAAATTATTTGTGTAAAGTCTTAAATACCCCTAACAAATATGGACCATTAGATTAGTCAAATGGTCAAACTAGATCTAATGGTTGAGAATAGGTTTGGAACTTTCCAAACCCGGAATTTTCTTGGACGCTGATCCTATCCCCTATAATCTTGGCAGCACATCCAGCTCCAACCCTTTCCAAGGGTTGGAAGTGTTCCAACCCTTTCTCAGCCATTAGATCACGCTTTGACCCATTGACCAATCCAATGGTCTAGATTGTTAGGGGTATTTAGGACTTTACACACATAATTTAATTATTATAATTAAATTACCCAGTGACTCTCCGGCGACCGGCCACCGTTGCCGGCGACTTTCCCGGTGACCGGTCACCATCGCCGACGACCTTTTTTTTCTTTCCAAAAAAACTAGTTAACACCTTTTTTTGTTGTTAACTAGTTAACCATGTTTTTTAACGGATAACTAGTTAACATCGTCTTTTGTTTGATAACTTGTTACCAGATTTTAACTTAATAACTAGTTAACATGGTTTTTAAACAGATAATTAGATAACAATATTTTTTATTAGGTAACAATATTTTTTATTGATAACTAGATAACACCTTTTTTAAAAATTAGTTAACTAGATAACACATTTTTAAAATTAGTTAACAAGTTAACACTTTTTTTTTTGTTAACTATTTAACAGTTTTTTTAAACTAATAACTAGTTAACATGGTTTTTAACTGATAACTAGTTAACATCATTTTTTGTTTGATAATTTGTTAACAAATTTTAACTTGATAACTAGTTATCGAATAATCATATAATTAAAATTTTAACGAGATTATTTGTTAACTAGTTCACAAGTTTTTTAGTTGATAACTTGTTATCAAAATAGTTAACTAGATAACTTATCAAGTTGTTAATTAGTTAACAACCGAGTTAACTAGTTAACAAATTTTTTACTTGATAACAGTTAATTTTGTTAACTAGTTAACCAACCGAGTTAACTAGTTATTAAGTTGTTAACTAGTTACTGATGACACTCGATTTGACGTGATTATCAGCCTCATTTAAGCGACATTTCTTTGCTTAAGACATGGTTTTTAGGGTAGAATAACGAATATTCAATCGATTGCCCTATCTCGTGTCATTTGTGTTACCTTGGCCCGTTTCGGGTCTATTTGATGGTTTTCTAGTGTTTTTGTGTTAGCACAGGTTTTTGCCGTCAAATAGAGTAGCCATGGACGTGTCTAAGGCGTTGGAACCTCGAGGAATCAAGCCGGAATCGATCCAAGGAGCCGATCAAGTCAAACCGAAAAGTCTGCCCATTCACACTTGCATTTTCGACGAAAACAAGCTTTCATCTTCGGCGAAAATATTAATGCAAATCAACTGATGCCAAGTGAAGGATGGTTTCGGCGAAAAGGATCAAGTGTTCGGACCGAAAATACAAGGCAGAGAAAGCACTCCCATTCACAAAGGAATTTTCACCGAAAATTCCTTAAGAATTTCGGCGAAAATATCAGGCCAATCCGGATCAGTTAGGGTTAAGTATAAATACTTAACCCGGCGGCCCAAACAAGAAGGATCATAATATACAATCATAATTTACAAAACACAACTTTTCGAATCAGAATCCTCTCAAGTTCTAGAGCGGAGAGTTGGAGTTCGAAGAGCCGGATAGAGATCGTGACGCCATCCCTTCCATCTCGGGGAACCGGAGCTAGGAGTGTTATCTACCGAAGATCGAAGTCTGTCAGAGTCGTCTAAATTAGGTTTTTCAGATTCTTTTCTGTTCTTCATTTGAATGATGAACTCTTTCTTTGTCTTTGTTTCTTTTGTAATGATCATGAGTAGCTAAACTCGTTAGAGCTTAGACTAGATGAACCCTAAGTGACCCAGGGCTTTAAAGCGGTCACGGATCGGCGATGATTAGATTCGAAATTCAATCAGTTCTTTTTCATGTTTGATTCGTTCTTCATTGTTCATGTTTCTTGTCTGGATTGATCACCTAGATTAGATTTTGGTTAAGCTAAGGATAAAAGCGAACGCTCACCTTACTTTAGAACATCGAATTAAACAATTAACCTTATAATTGGAGCGTGCCTTTCGTAGGAACCGGTTAGGGTTAATTCACTGCAAGAGTAACTCATTAATCATTAGTAATCACACCAATTAATTAAGTCGTTGCGAGAGGCGACCGTACCCGGGCGGCTAGTTAATCTTGGTAGTTAGAACGGATAGAGCGAACGTTCGCCGGTCTTAAACCTAAGGGTAAGGAGTTATGGTGGTGTCTTAGTAATTGATTGAATGAGAATCGAAATCCGCTGATCTGTTGATTGCCAATGCTCTGGGGAACGAAGGGGGATTCAAAGTCTAAGTTCGTCTGTCATCCTTGTTTTCAAACCCTAATTCCCAATCTGCTTTAGTTTAATTTGTTTTAATTTTTCTGCGTTTCTTAGAAATAGAAGTCGTGGAACTCACACCACGCACAACGTGTTTTCCTTCGAGTATTTTGCTAGTTCTGAAGTAACCAATCATAGGAAGCTCTTGGAATACGATCTGCTATACGCTTTTTCTTAGCATTAGTAGTTTTTATTTGGTTGAACCCTAACGACACGTTCACCAAATTGGCACCGTTGCCGGGGACGCTTCTTTTGATTGTTCGAAAGAAGAACTGGCAATTTATTCTTCTATTTTCCATCTTTCATTTTTCCACCCACTTCGATTTTACACTGGTTTTGTTTGTCTTTGTTATCTGTAGGTTTACAGGTGTATGCCTCACCGTCCTTGGACTCGTTCTCAAACCGAACAGGCCAAGAGTATAGAGAGACCAGACAGTTCAGCTACACCTCTACGATCACAGATCCTGAAGAAAGGCAGAACTAATCCATTCATCACTCCGATCAAGATCGAGGAACCGAAGGAGAGTTCCTCATCTCCATCTTCACCTGTACCATCTTCATCCGCTCCGTACATCGAGTCACTCTCACCTCCTCCATCTCCTACCATGGACGATAGATTACCACCACCAAATGGCGATCAACCGCCGCCACCACCACCTGCACAAAAGAGTCTAGCAGACTATAACAAGCCAAGCGCAACTAGCGTTCGATCTGCCATTGCCGTTCCGCGCATTGAAGGAGATCCTGACTATGAGATCAAGATTCCATTCTTGACTATGATCTCTAGGGATTTACAGTTTGAAGGCAGACCCCTAGACAATCCGTGCACTCATCTTGCAGACTTCCTTGATCTCTGCAGTACTTTCAAGAGCGGAAACCTCGACAAAAACACTCTTTGTCTGAGAGCTTTCCCGTTCTCCTTGAAAGGCGCTGCTAAGAGGTGGCTTACTGGCAAACCACCTGGCTACTACACTAACTGGGATACTCTGGCTCAGGACTTCATTGAAGAATACTTCCCTCCAGCCAGAACAACCGCCATCAAGGACAGCATCGCCAGATTCTCCCAGAAAGAAGGAGAAAGCTTATATGATACTTGGAATCGATTCCAAGAACTTCTCTACACCTGCCCTCATCATGGATTCGAGCAGAGGCAGTTAGCTGAAATCTTCTCTCGAGGACTTCGAGAAGAATCTGCCAAGTGGGTCAATTCTCTAGCTGAAGGGGATTGCACTACACTCACTCCTGAAGCTGCTCTTCTTCACTTCGCAAACTGTGCTTCAAAGTCAAGGAACTGGGAGCGACAATCTGAAGGATCGAGGAGCAAGCTAGATCTTGAAGCTACAATCAAGGCAGAGGTAGAGAAACATTTGAAGAAGTCTACCACACCGATCAAGCCGCCAGCAGCTTCTGTCTATGTTGCTGATTGCGAGTGGTGTGGAGCTTGCTCACATAACGGAGGCCGTTGTCAGAATTTTGGTAAGGCAGAAGTCTGGTCTGCCGAAGAGGTAAATTTCATCCAACAAGGCTTCGTCAATAATCAGAATGGTTATGCTGGTTATCGTAACTTCAGACAGCAAGGGAACTATCAGGACAGACCTCCCTACAATGCTGGCGCCAACCATAACCAGAACCAGAACAACCGCCCGGCTGGTCCAGCTCAGGATCAGAAGCCTAACCATCCGCCGGCAGGTGTCTACCAGCCGCCACATCGCAATCCGGGTAATTATGGAACTGCTCCTGGCAATCGCCAGAATCAATATCTCAACAATACCTATCCAGGGCAGCAGCATCACAGAGATAACAATGTCAGTGACCTGGATAAGAAGCTCAGCCAGATCATCACAAGACTCGATGATCATGACAGTCAGTTCAAGGCTCAAGCTCTTCTCAATCAAGAACAGATAGCATCTGGAAAAAGGATTGAGCAAGCCGTGAACAACATCTCGAGCATGCTAGCATCTGGTCGACCCTTTGGCCAGCTTCCTAGCCAGACAGAGCCAAACCCGAGAAAAGAACAGACTAAAATGGTAACTGCTCGAAAAATTCCAAACCTAATTGCTGATGCTTTTTCTGTCTTACGCAGGATCGCTGAGACTCCAGAGGAAGAAGAAGAAGAAGAACAGAAGCCGGCGCCGAAGGAGGATCCTCCTCTTGCACCGTACGTCGTGAAACCTCCTTTTCCTAGAGCATTGCTGCCAAATGCAAGGATCGAGACTGACATGAAGGGGAACAAGGAAGGATATCCTGACATTCGTATTAAGAAACCTGTTTCTCCATATCCAGCTAAGTTATCTGATCTTGGTTCATTTACTTTGCCTTTGGTCATTAATGATGTTGAGATTGAACGTTGCTTAGTCGATCTAGGAGCATCTGTTAATGTTATGCCTGTGAGTCTATATGAAAAGTTAAACCTAGGAGAACTTGAACCGCCTAGTATGCAACTCGTCTTTGCTGATAGATCGCTTAAAACCCCTAAGGGAGAGATTAAAGACGTTGTCACTAAATGTGGTCCGTTCACGTTCTTAGCGGATTATGTGATTATGGATACTAGTACAGATGATGCTACTATCCTCATAGGTCGACCTTTCATGGCTACTACTGGAATGAATATTAACGTTCCAAATGGTTCTTTAACTTTAAGAGTCGGTAAAGAAACGAAAACTTTCCGTCTTAAAGATGACATGAAATATGACTCTAGGACTGAAGAATCTCACTGCCTAGCTATTGAAACTGTGGGGTTGACTCCGGTCAACTCTGTTACTAATGCTTCTTCCAGTGTCTCTAGATCAGTTGTTGTTGCAGGTATTAAACAGGTCATTGAGAAGAAGCAGAAACCTGTCGTTCAGAAGCCGCTTAAGAAGAAGAAGAAGGAACTGCAAGCCTCTTCTAAACCACCGAGCAGACCTCGAGGAAAGAACAAGAAAACTAAGACACAAATGGTCTGGAGACCAAAAATTCCACCGTCTTCCACCGAGCCAGCTGTACCACCAATTAGTTCCGAGAAACCGGCGCCGGAACAAGTATGGAAGGAGAAGCCGAAAGCATCTCCTAAGGAAGTACTAACGATCACCGATCCTGGTGATAACAAGCCGAAGATTAAAGAAAAGAAGAAGCCGACAGTCCTCATTCCTTCCATCGTCACACTCAAGAAGGATGATCTCTCCAGAGAGCTGTTCGGACCATTCAAGTTTGTTGATCATCTTCCCGACGGACGTACAAAGCTCTTACATGCAAACGGGAAGAGATTCACGCTTACCGGAGAAGTCCCGAAGCTGTACTTCATGAACTCCGACGCGAGCGTGAAGGAGAATCTGAGTTGGGATGTCTCCTAATACCGTCCAGGTATCGTCCAGCTCAAGGACGTTAATAAAAGAGCGCTTCGTGGGAGGCAACCCACGGCTGGAGTCTATTTTAATTTTTGTTGAACTTGGTATTTTAGAGTCAGTTCGGGAGAGCCAAAAGTGTCAGTTTGTTTGATTTATTATTTTTCGTGTAGAGTCTGTGTGTCATAGAGTCAGTAGCAAGTTGATTGAGGTCGTTCCGATTTTTTTGGATTTAACTGTGATTTTCTGAAGTTGGCCGAATTTGCGAAAATATTTAAAACCCGAACAGTTCAAAATTTTCGGCGAAACCACCCCTGTTTTCGGCGAAACTGATTTTCGAATTTCGAACCCGTTCTTCCTGTTCATTGTTTTTGGTTCGAAAAGTTTTTGTTTTCGGCGAAACCATTTTAACTGATATTTTTGGCGAAACCGTGTTCTTGTTTTCGGCGAAACCACACTTGAGAATCCGGCAGTCCATTTTAACTGAAATTTTCGGCGAAAACACCCTTTTATTTTCGCCGAAAATAATTTTGAAAATCACCCAACTATTCCTTTAAAATCCAGTTTTCGTTCCTCTCTCTCCTTCACTTATTTTCGAACCATAGCACCCGAAACCCCCTTTTGTTTTCTTCAAATCGCCGCCGACCACCACTTCTCTTAAACTCGCCGTCGCCGCCGTAACCCGCCGCCGCCGCTGTTGCCGACCGCCGCTGCTCCCTTCCCCTCCCTTTTCCGATCCCAACGAGCCCTAGAACGTCCGAATCGGAGCTTTGCAGCTCCAGTTCACCGAAAACCTAGTTTTCAAGTTTTTCACTGATTCCTCTCAACTCGTTCATTTTTAGCAGTCATGACTTCAAGGTAAGTTGTCTAACTTTTTGATACGAATCTTTTGACATATAGATTGCTGAATTTCGTCGGGGTTGACTTTCAGTTTGCCTCGTTTTGCGTGCCGACTGTTTTCGTGTGAACTAGGATTAGCAGAACTTATAGAACTGTTCTAGGTTGCTTAGGGAGTTCCGTGCCTAATTTCCATATCATTTGATCATATGTTGCTATGCATAAGACTAATTCTTTGTAATGTTGACTTTTGTGAGAAATGTCGGTTTGACTTTGAATTGTTGTGATCATTTGGCTGTCTGATGTGTTCATTCTCGTTCATATTATCGTGCTGCCATGTGAAATCATAATTTACCGTCATTGTAACATCCCAAACCTGGTTAACCGGTTGGAATTTAATTTATTTGAATCGTACTTCGTTGGCTTGAACTTGGTCGAATTTAATTTGAACTAAATTATAATTTCATCGGTTTAATTTAATCCCGATCAATGAAAGTTGATTTGTTAGGATTAATTAATTTCGAGATTAACCTTTGAGTCGGGGACCTAAATACATTGGTCGAGCCGTGTGATCCGACCCATAGGTTGATCAAGCTGATCATCAATAGTGGGGAAGAGTGGGGAAGGCCTTCGGCCGAAAATGGTATTAAGGAGAGGGCTTTTAGCCCATTCGTTTTAGCCGACCAGAAGGAAGAAGAAGAAGTGGCCGGGCTTTAAGCCGAAGCAGCTGGCTTGGCTGTGTGCAGGAAAAGAAGGAGAAAGAGAAAGGAGTGGGGAGGAGGGAGTTTTGCACGGGGAAATCAATAGAGGGGGAGGAGGCAGTTGGCGGCTGGCCGAAAAGAGAGGAGAGGAGAACGAAAGTCGAGGCTGGGGGCGGCGGCGACTTCTAGAGACGATTAGGAGAGTTCCGCTCTAGTTGAAGGTGAAGAGAACTCGTGGGTGGTTCGTTGAAGCGACGAAAGTCAGAGGAAGGATGGTGATCATGGAAGAGAGGGGGAGGGCTGCCGATACCGGAGATCGGAGGAGGAGTTCGATTACGCCGGTGGTGGTTCTGGTGGGTTCGCTCGGAGATTAATCACCGGGAATCGAAGGAGACTTCGGGCGGCGGTATTTGTGGGAGGTTTCCAAGAAGATGGGAGCGGTCGCCGGCGTCGGCGGAAGCCCGCCGGTGATAGAAGGTGATCGGAGAAGAAGAAGGGTGGACTGTCACCTTCTGTAGAGTTTAGTGATCCTTCGGGCAGATTCAGGAAGTTTGATGATCCCTCTTGCGGTTTCTCAAAGTTAAGTGGCCATTCTGCTATATCTATAAGGTTGTGGTGTGTTTGTAAATTTAACTAAGGTGTTGTTTGGCTGATGAGGTGTTTGCAATTAAGAGTTTCGGCCATAACTTCTTCGTTGGAGCTCCGATTGGTGAACCGTCAGGACCAGTGGATTCAGGACAGCGAGACGGATGTTCTAGGACAGAACTCGGAGTCTTCAATTAGGCTAAGGTGAGAGCTTAGCGTTGTGTAAGTAGTTTGGACAGCGTGAGGAGCTTCAATTGGACTTAGAACAAAACCTAGGTTATGCATGAAAATGATGAGCGCAAAAGGGGATAAACTGTTCTGTGAATGTACTTGATTGCTATTGATGATTGCCGTGGTTGATTGTTGTTGTTGATTGCTATGATTTGGGGTTGGGTGTGAACTGAAGTGAATTAAGTAATGGATTGACATAGAAATGAGAATTAGGATGGTTGGGAAATGAGTGCGGGTGCTATGATATTATGAATTGCTGGTTGTGGACGCAGGAGAGTTGCCCTGCCAATGTGGGGTCGCTCTGAATAAGAGGAACAGGTGGGTGACCCCTAGACTCATGACATGGCTTCCCCTGTACTTGCAGGTGGGGGAGGCCGGTGAGCTAGCCGGTTATCCTATTGATTGTGATGTGTGTGCTGTGAATATGACAGGGGCATGGAGGACGAGATGTGTTGTGAACTATGGACTATGAATGAGATGTGGCTGATTTGTGTTGTATGTTGGTAGTAGATGTGATGTATGAGTTGAGAATGTGATGTTGAGAATTGTATGTTGGAAATAGAACCGGAAGGAGCCCACACTACCCCACCCAAGGTACTGGTTGTTGAGTCTGGTCCATTGGGGTGGATCCCCTTGACATGGGTGTCAAGGGAGTGATGAGATTGATGATGAGATTGATGATGATGATGATGGTTAATGAGAACGCGTTCCCCATGCGGTAGGGGAGCGCGAGGACTTCCCATGCGGTAGGGAAGTGCGTCGGCCGGCCGGTGGTGGTGTGGATAACTCCTTGGCGCCTAATAACTCACCTAGATAATATGAACGTGAATGTTTGTGTGCTTGTGGTTGTGGTAGTGACTTGGTTGATGGATGTGATGTGATGATGCTGTGTGTGCCGTGGATTGATGTATTAGTTCTGTGTGATTCTATTGTTATGAATTGTGCTTGAGAACAAGAACTGACCAACGTGATCACCTAGACTGCTTTTAGGGAATTAAAATATGGAAAGGGGGGTTGGGTTTGGTTCCATTGTTGGATGTCTTGTGCGGAGTTGGGACCGCTCCATAGAGTAGGACAACGTGTAGGTAGGCCCAGTGGGTTCACTCAGTTTCACTAGGAAACTGATCCCCTCTTAGTCTCTCTTTTCAGTTAGAAGTAGGAGTTGAGCTTGGAGCAGCAGTCGTTGGTTGTTAGCAGTTGGAGCTTGGAGTGAGCTAGAAGTCTGAAGGATGGTGACCGAGGACTTGGAAGATGTTTTTGGTGTTTTAATCAGTTGACGTTTTGGGGATTTTGGAATCATTTATGTTGAGAAATGAGTTTGAAATTGTATTCTGGTTTTGGTTTTGGTTTTGAACTATGGAAGCTTCCACTTAGCGTTGTTTTATTTTATTTTATTGCGATTTAATGAGATTCTTATAGATTTGATTTCGTACTTTAACCCGTGACACCTTATTCCCGGTCTAACCAATGGGTTCGACCCGGGCGATTCGGGGTGGGGTGTTACAAGGGTATCAGAGCCGGTGAACTGTTCATTTTGTTAGAGGATTAGCTACCCTCTAATGGAAAGGATAGAACATCGATACAGTACTGACATTCCAGGAGTCTTTCATATGATTTTTAATTGGGTTGGGGATTTTGAAATGAAAGTGAGTTCGGATTTTGAAATGAAAGTGGGTTTTAGGAAAGAGAGTGATTTGAAAATTTGTCAACTGAAAGCGTTTTGGTCCTCGGTCCTCCTAAGTCACGAAGAAACCAAAGAGACGAAGTGTCGTAGCTTTGAGAAGGTGGATTAGCTGGAATGGGGTGTTGGATATGGAGAAGTGAATGGACAGTAGAAATGGAAACAATAATTAATTAGGATGTTAATTACCATGAGCATTCAAGGAAAAGAGTTAGTAGTACTAGATTTAGTCAATGGTCGTATCCTAGGTGTTGAAGCTTAAAAGAAGTTCCTATAGTTTTGAGTGTTAATGCAATTAGATGGAAGTTGTTGAAGTGGTTTCAGAAGTATGGTGTGGAGGGTAGACGACGTACGCGAGGCTTTGAAGTTGTGGAGTAAGGCTAATGATCGGAAGCGGAAGTTTGCACGCTACGTGGCTAAGTGTTGAGTGGAGGTTTGTGATTTCGGGACGAAATCCTTTGAAGTTGTGGAGAGTTGTAACATCCCAAACCTGGTTAACCGGTTGGAATTTAATTTATTTGAATCGTACTTCGTTGGCTTGAACTTGGTCGAATTTAATTTGAACTAAATTATAATTTCATCGGTTTAATTTAATCCCGATCAATGAAAGTTGATTTGTTAGGATTAATTAATTTCGAGATTAACCTTTGAGTCGGGGACCTAAATCCATTGGTCGAGCCGTGTGATCCGACCCATAGGTTGATCAAGCTGATCATCAATAGTGGGGAAGAGTGGGGAAGGCCTTCGGCCGAAAATGGTATTAAGGAGAGGGCTTTTAGCCCATTCGTTTTAGCCGACCAGAAGGAAGAAGAAGAAGTGGTCGGGCTTTAAGCCCAAGCAGCTGGCTTGGCTGTGTGCAGGAAAAGAAGGGGAAAGAGAAAGGAGTGGGGAGGAGGGAGTTTTGCACGGGGAAATCAATAGAGGGGGAGGAGGCAGTTGGCGGCTGGCCGAAAAGAGAGGAGAGGAGAACGAAAGTCGAGGCTGGGGGCGGCGGCGACTTCTAGAGACGATTAGGAGAGTTCCGCTCTAGTTGAAGGTGAAGAGAACTCGTGGGTGGTTCGTTGAAGCGACGGAAGTCAGAGGAAGGATGGTGATCATGGAAGAGAGGGGGAGGGCTGCCGATACCGGAGATCGGAGGAGGAGTTCGATTACGCCGGTGGTGGTTCTGGTGGGTTCGCTCGGAGATTAATCACCGGGAATCGAAGGAGACTTCGGGCGGCGGTATTTGTGGGAGGTTTCCAAGAAGATGGGAGCGGTCGCCGGCGTCGGCGGAACCCCGCCGGTGATAGAAGGTGATCGGAGAAGAAGAAGGGTGGACTGTCACCTTCTGTAGAGTTTAGTGATCCTTCGGGCAGATTCAGGAAGTTTGATGATCCCTCTTGCGGTTTCTCAAAGTTAAGTGGCCATTCTGCTATTTCTATAAGGTTGTGGTGTGTTTGTAAATTTAACTAAGGTGTTGTTTGGCTGATGAGGTGTTTGCAATTAAGAGTTTCGGCCATAACTTCTTCGTTGGAGCTCCGATTGGTGAACCGTCAGGACCAGTGGATTCAGTACAGCGAGACGGATGTTCTAGGACAGAACTCGGAGTCTTCAATTAGGCTAAGGTGAGGGCTTAGCGTTGTGTAAGTAGTTTGGACAGCGTGAGGAGCTTCAATTGGACTTAGAACAAAACCTAGGTTATGCATGAAAATGATGAGTGTAAAAGGGGATAAACTGTTCTGTGAATGTACTTGATTGCTATTGATGATTGCCGTGGTTGATTGTTGTTGTTGATTGCTATGATTTGGGGTTGGGTGTGAACTGAAGTGAATTAAGTAATGGATTGACATAGAAATGAGAATTAGGATGGTTGGGAAATGAGTGCGGGTGCTATGATATTATGAATTGCTGGTTGTGGACGCAGGAGAGTTGCCCTGCCAATGTGGGGTCGCTCTGAATAAGAGGAACAGGTGGGTGACCCCTAGACTCATGACATGGCTTCCCCTGTACTTGCAGGTGGGGGAGGCCGGTGAGCTAGCCGGTTATCCTATTGATTGTGATGTGTGTGCTGTGAATATGACAGGGGCATGGAGGACGAGATGTGTTGTGAACTATGGACTATGAATGAGATGTGGCTGATTTGTGTTGTATGTTGGTAGTAGATGTGATGTATGAGTTGAGAATGTGATGTTGAGAATTGTATGTTGGAAATAGAACCGGAAGGAGCCCACACTACCCCACCCGAGGTACTGGTTGTTGAGTCTGATCCATTGGGGTGGATCCCCTTGACATGGGTGTCAAGGGAGTGATGAGATTGATGATGAGATTGATGATGATGATGATGGTTAATGAGAACGTGTTCCCCATGCGGTAGGGGAGCGCGAGGACTTCCCATGCGGTAGGGAAGTGCGTCAGCCGGCCGGTGGTGGTGTGGATAACTCCTTGGCGCCTAATAACTCACCTAGATAATATGAACGTGAATGTTTGTGTGCTTGTGGTTGTGGTAGTGACTTGGTTGATGGATGTGATGTGATGATGCTGTGTGTGCCGTGGATTGATGTATTAGTTCTGTTTGATTCTATTGTTATGAATTGTGCTTGAGAACAAGAACTGACCAACGTGATCACCTAGACTGCTTTTAGGGAATTAAAATATGGAAAGGGGGGTTGGGTTTGGTTCCATTGTTGGATGTCTTGTGCGGAGTTGGGACCGCTCCATAGAGTAGGACAACGTGTAGGTAGGCCCAGTGGGTTCACTCAGTTTCACTAGGAAACTGATCCCTCTTAGTCTCTCTTTTCAGTTAGAAGTAGGAGTTGAGCTTGGAGCAGCAGTCGTTGGTTGTTAGCAGTTGGAGCTTGGAGTGAGCTAGAAGTCTGAAGGATGGTGACCGAGGACTTGGAAGATGTTTTTGGTGTTTTAATCAGTTGACGTTTGGGGATTTTGGAATCATTTATGTTGAGAAATGAGTTTGAAATTGTATTCTGGTTTTGGTTTTGGTTTTGAACTATGGAAGCTTCCACTTAGCGTTGTTTTATTTTATTTTATTGCGATTTAATGAGATTCTTATAGATTTGATTTCGTACTTTAACCCGTGACACCTTATTCCCGGTCTAACCAATGGGTTCGACCCGGGCGATTCGGGGTGGGGTGTTACAAGGGTATCAGAGCCTGGTTTGTCTCTACTGCATAGGTGAACTGTTCATTTTGTTAGAGGATTAGCTACCCTCTAATGGAAAGGATAGAACATCGATACAGTACTGACATTCCAGGAGTCTTTCAAATGATTTTTAATTGGGTTGGGGATTTTGAAATGGAAGTGAGTTCGGATTTTGAAATGAAAGTGGGTTTTAGGAAAGAGAGTGATTTGAAAATTTGTCAACTGAAAGCGTTTTGGTCCTCGGTCCTCCTAAGTCACGAAGAAACCAAAGAGACGAAGTGTCGTAGCTTTGAGAAGGTGGATTAGCTGGAATGGGGTGTTGGATATGGAGAAGTGAATGGACAGTAGAAATGGAAACAATAATTAATTAGGATGTTAATTACCATGAGCATTCAAGGAAAAGAGTTAGTAGTACTAGATTTAGTCAATGGTCGTATCCTAGGTGTTGAAGCTTAAAGGAAGTTCCTATAGTTTTGAGTGTTAATGCAATTAGATGGAAGTTGTTGAAGTGGTTTCAGAAGTATGGTGTGGAGGGTAGACGACGTACGCGAGGCTTTGAAGTTGTGGAGTAAGGCTAATGATCGGAAGCGGAAGTTTGCACGCTACGTGGCTAAGTGTTGAGTGGAGGTTTGTGATTTCGGGACGAAATCCTTTGAAGTTGTGGAGAGTTGTAACATCCCAAACCTGGTTAACCGGTTGGAATTTAATTTATTTGAATCGTACTTCGTTGGCTTGAACTTGGTCGAATTTAATTTGAACTAAATTATAATTTCATCGGTTTAATTTAATCCCGATCAATGAAAGTTGATTTGTTAGGATTAATTAATTTCGAGATTAACCTTTGAGTCGGGGACCTAAATCCATTGGTCGAGCCGTGTGATCCGACCCATAGGTTGATCAAGCTGATCATCAATAGTGGGGAAGAGTGGGGAAGGCCTTCGGCCGAAAATGGTATTAAGGAGAGGGCTTTTAGCCCATTTGTTTTAGCCGACCAGAAGGAAGAAGAAGAAGTGGCCGGGCTTTAAGCCCAAGCAGCTGGCTTGGCTGTGTGCAGGAAAAGAAGGGGAAAGAGAAAGGAGTGGGGAGGAGGGAGTTTTGCACGGGGAAATCAATAGAGGGGGAGGAGGCAGTTGGCGGCTGGCCGAAAAGAGAGGAGAGGAGAACGAAAGTCGAGGCTGGGGGCGGCGGCGACTTCTAGAGACGATTAGGAGAGTTCCGCTCTAGTTGAAGGTGAAGAGAACTCGTGGGTGGTTCGTTGAAGCGACGGAAGTCAGAGGAAGGATGGTGATCATGGAAGAGAGGGGGAGGGCTGCCGATACCGGAGATCGGAGGAGGAGTTCGATTACGCCGGTGGTGGTTCTGGTGGGTTCGCTCGGAGATTAATCACCGGGAATCGAAGGAGACTTCGGGCGGCGGTATTTGTGGGAGGTTTCCAAGAAGATGAGAGCGGTCGCCGGCGTCGGCGGAAGCCCGCCGGTGATAGAAGGTGATCGGAGAAGAAGAAGGGTGGACTGTCACCTTCTGTAGAGTTTAGTGATCCTTCGGGCAGATTCAGGAAGTTTGATGATCCCTCTTGCGGTTTCTCAAAGTTAAGTGGCCATTCTGCTATTTCTATAAGGTTGTGGTGTGTTTGTAAATTTAACTAAGGTGTTGTTTGGCTGATGAGGTGTTTGCAATTAAGAGTTTCGGCCATAACTTCTTCGTTGGAGCTCCGATTGGTGAACCGTCGGACCAGTGGATTCAGGACAGCGAGACGGATGTTCTAGGACAGAACTCGGAGTCTTCAATTAGGCTAAGGTGAGGGCTTAGCGTTGTGTAAGTAGTTTGGACAGCGTGAGGAGCTTCAATTGGACTTAGAACAAAACCTAGGTTATGCATGAAAATGATGAGCGTAAAAGAGGATAAACTGTTCTGTGAATGTACTTGATTGCTATTGATGATTGCCGTGGTTGATTGTTGTTGTTGATTGCTATGATTTGGGGTTGGGTGTGAACTGAAGTGAATTAAGTAATGGATTGACATAGAAATGAGAATTAGGATGGTTGGGAAATGAGTGCGGGTGCTATGATATTATGAATTGCTGGTTGTGGACGCAGGAGAGTTGCCCTGCCAATGTGGGGTCGCTCTGAATAAGAGGAACAGGTGGGTGACCCCTAGACTCATGACATGGCTTCCCCTGTACTTGCAGGTGGGGGAGGCCGGTGAGCTAGCCGGTTATCCTATTGATTGTGATGTGTGTGCTGTGAATATGACAGGGGCATGGAGGACGAGATGTGTTGTGAACTATGGACTATGAATGAGATGTGGCTGATTTGTGTTGTATGTTGGTAGTAGATGTGATGTATGAGTTGAGAATGTGATGTTGAGAATTGTATGTTGGAAATAGAACCGGAAGGAGCCCACACTACCCCACCCGAGGTACTGGTTGTTGAGTCTGATCCATTGGGGTGGATCCCCTTGACATGGGTGTCAAGGGAGTGATGAGATTGATGATGATGATGATGGTTAATGAGAACGCGTTCCCCATGCGGTAGGGGAGCGCGAGGACTTCCCATGCGGTAGGGAAGTGCGTCGGCCGGCCGGTGGTGGTGTGGATAACTCCTTGGCGCCTAATAACTCACCTAGATAATATGAACGTGAATGTTTGTGTGCTTGTGGTTGTGGTAGTGACTTGGTTGATGGATGTGATGTGATGATGCTGTGTGTGCCGTGGATTGATGTATTAGTTCTGTGTGATTCTATTGTTATGAATTGTGCTTGAGAACAAGAACTGACCAACGTGATCACCTAGACTGCTTTTAGGGAATTAAAATATGGAAAGGGGGGTTGGGTTTGGTTCCATTGTTGGATGTCTTGTGCGGAGTTGGGACCGCTCCATAGAGTAGGACAACGTGTAGGTAGGCCCAGTGGGTTCACTCAGTTTCATTAGGAAACTGATGCCCTCTTAGTCTCTCTTTTCAGTTAGAAGTAGGAGTTGAGCTTGGAGCAGCAGTCGTTGGTTGTTAGCAGTTGGAGCTTGGAGTGAGCTAGAAGTCTGAAGGATGGTGACCGAGGACTTGGAAGATGTTTTTGGTGTTTTAATCAGTTGACGTTTTGGGGATTTTGGAATCATTTATGTTGAGAAATGAGTTTGAAATTGTATTCTGGTTTTGGTTTTGGTTTTGAACTATGGAAGCTTCCACTTAGCGTTGTTTTATTTTATTTTATTACGATTTAATGAGATTCTTATAGATTTGATTTCGTACTTTAACCCGTGACACCTTATTCCCGGTCTAACCAATGGGTTCGACCCAGGCGATTCGGGGTGGGGTGTTACAGTCATTCTCCAAGTTATGATAGTCTTGCCATGATTAGGGTTAAATATGCTTAGATGTTGACTTTCTAAATGTCGATTTGACTTTTTGAACTCTGATCGTGCTTATCCGATTCTGGCTGTTCCTAAGTATGTATTGTACTGTCTATGATTACCGGTTACTCCGCTTTGCTTACCCCACTTAGTTTCCCTCATTTCTTTGTGAAATTGAGTTTTTCTACTAAGTGTGGGGGTAAGGTTTTGGTTGACTAATCTGGTTTCATTCTGGTTTTAGGGACACCACTTATGAGCGCAGGACTAAGGCGCGACTTGATGGCGCCTCGAGCTCAGGAGCTGCCGCTCCCGTCACACCTGCTGTTCTGGGTCCACCACCTGCACTACCCCGCCGGGCTGGATACCATCGCACCATAGCTCGTCTACCAGACTTCTACTTTGAGCGTTTCCAGAAGCTCGAGCACGTCCGGGGAGCTGACGTGCGCCCCCTTTCCATGGAGTCACTCCAGGAGCATGACGAGGACTACCACCAGAACGTGCATGACGTCTTAGCACCGGCTGGTCTCCTCGAGCTGACCACCATCGCCGCCGAGTTCCCAGATATTGCCCTTCAGGTGTTCTGGGCAACCTTTGATCTGGATGAGCACAAGAGGAAGCAACGCCAGAAGGTGATCACCTTCTATCTTGGTGGGGGTGTACAGGCAGCTCACCTACGATGAGTTTGCCGCTCATCTCGGCATCCCCTACGAGCACTATCACGATCATCACCTCGGTTGGGGAGAAGATGATGACGACGAGGAGTACAATGCGCTCTGGAGCCACATGACAGGCGTTCCTGGAGATCGCCTCGGGGTGAGCAACTCAGTTAAGTCTCTCTCTCACCCGCTCTATAAATTTATTCATATGGTTTGGCGGAGGTCACTTTTATATGTTCGAGACAAGGATCGCCACCATATCCTAAAGGACGAGCTCATGCTTCTCCGAGCCATCCGAGAGAGCTATCCTCTGCACCCCGGCTGGGTACTGGCTCGCATCTTCCGCCAGAAGACCAAGAGGAAGACGCTACCCCGCAAACTCTTGGGAGGCAACTTCATAGGACAGCTCATCCTCTCCTTCGGCATCAGCCATGAGTATGGCCCGCACATTCCACGACACCCAGTTAGGACCGTTGGAGGAGACTTGGCGGTTGAGTACGACTTAGAACTCGACCTCAGTCCCCACGTAGCAGCAGATCCTCCACTCCAGCCTGTGGTCGAGTCAGAGGAAGAAGAGGATGCTGAGGAGCAGCAGCCGCAGCCGCCGCCTGAGTTTCATGATTATATACCCTCGCCACACCATCAGGCAGGGTACATCCACCAGTCGCCGCCGCACATTCCAGATCCATACCAGGCGCCTACTCATCAGCCCCGACACCACCCAGCGGATGTGGGTGAGTTGTACGAGCGACTGCAGGAGTGGCGCATCACCGACAACGCCACTCAAGAGGCGCGATGGACTATTATGCAGCAACATATGCGCCGCGCCGACCGGCGATATGAGGCACAGATGGCGTGGCAACGCCAGCTCGGTGAATTTCTCCACTTTCCACCTCCCGGTTCACCGGACCAGCAGTGATCGGGTTGTATTCCTTTTCTGGTGTCCTTTATTTTTTTATTTATTATTTTCGGATTTCGGTCCAACTTTTTTCTGTGTGGATCCGGGGTACTTGTCCCGGTTTCCTTTTTATGTTTCATTTGTTTTTGTTTTGTAGGCAATCGGTAGACTCCCTTTGCTTCAGGTTCTGCTACACTTCCCTCTGCTCCGAGGATCCGTGCTCACCCTCTGAAATCAACCGTCCTCTTCCAGGTTCTTCCATTCCACTCTGAACTCTAGAATTAGTCCTGTGAGGACACAGTCCGATTTAAGTGTGGGGTAGGATGCTAGAGAACCTTGCATGAACTTGATTACCCTTGATTGTGTTTTATGTGTGCCTCGTGATTCCATTCCAGTCTCTCTAGCATTAGAATGGCTCAGTTCTTGATTTTTTATGTTAAGTTGCTGTTCAAACTTTCATAATGATGCTTAGACTGCTTAACCTAGAACTTGAGAACCAACTTGTATACTTTGATGCTAAATTGCCTGGTCAGAACAGAATTTTAAAATCACACTTGTAGTTTGTAGCCTTGATTGCATGAAAATGACCAAATCCGACTAGCAAACCAACTGTGAGCTTTTGATCCATTGCACGTAACTTGCAATTTTAATTCTTTCTGAGTGGTTTTCTGTTTACTTGAATGAGTTAGAATTTGCATGAGACCTACTCGAGACCACATGATGACACGAGTTTCTAGAAGGATAGGGGCACCTAGATTCAGCTACTAAGCCAGATAGCCTACCAAACGATAAAATCCACTAGGTTTAGACCCTTGAGCTTGGCCTGTTCTTTCGGTTCGATAATACATTACAGCCATTTCCCATTTCTTTCATTCCCCGTTGATCCCCTGTGATTGTAGTTCTAGATTGACCTACCGGAAGTCGGTTTGTGGTAACCTGCCTATAGCCATTAAACAGGTGGTCTTAGCTAATATGTCCAGACGTGAAAACCCCTCGAGCAACTAAAAGAAAATCGGCACAAAAGAAAATCAAAAGTAAAGTAAGAAAAGAAGCAAGCTTCAGGAAAAAAAAAAGAGAAAAATCAAAAAAATCAGAAAAAGTTTCAAAATGTTGTTCAATAAAACGTTCTTCTCCCTACAAATGGAAGAACGAAGTCAAAAGAAAAAGTTCAAAAGAAAAGAAAAAAAATCGTGTAAAGAAAAAGAATAAGTGCTAGGTTGCTTGAGGGTATCATAGGACGAGCATTCATCAATCCACCCGTGTTTGGTTAGACGGTAGGAAGCCATAGATTAGATTCGAGGGAAGTTAGTCGAAAGCTACACCGCACAAAGCCATCATCATTTATTCCCATCATCTATCTCATTATAAACCCGAGTAGTGTAGTATTCATTACGGTCCTAGCAGGGAAGTCCTTCTTGACTAGATACTCGTGTTGTCACAGTGGTGGAGATGTGGTCGAAATGCAAACTTATGACAGAATTCGGTAACAGAAAATGATCGAGAGCTGAAACACGTCCTTAAACGCAGAGAGTGAGAGTTCCCATTGTACTATATATATCCTGTGTGAGGAGTCTGGTCGGTCAGGTCAAATTCGTGCATAATTGGTTGCTAATTACTTGTCGTGTGCAGTTATTAGTGAGACCAGGTAATTTGGCTGATCTGTATGCATGGTAGGTTTCTTGTTCTAGGATCGATCTGTCTAATAATTCATTGTGTTTGATTGAGCTCCAATTTAATCGATCTTATCATTTATGAACATGAGCATTTCTATTCAGTTTGCTTGAGGACAAGCAAAAGCTTAAGTGTGAGGTATTTGATGACACTCGATTTGACGTGATTATCAGCCTCATTTAAGCGACATTTCTTTGCTTAAGACATGGTTTTTAGGGTAGAATAACGAATATTCAATCGATTGCCCTATCTCGTGTCATTTGTGTTACCTTGGCCCGTTTCGGGTCTATTTGATGGTTTTCTAGTGTTTTTGTGTTAGCACAGGTTTTTGCCGTCAAATAGAGTAGCCATGGACGTGTCTAAGGCGTTGGAACCTTGAGGAATCAAGCCGGAATCGATCCAAGGAGCCGATCAAGTCAAACCGAAAAGTCTGCCCATTCACACTTGCATTTTCAGCGAAAACAAGCTTTCATCTTCGGCGAAAATATTAATGCAAATCAACTGATGCCAAGTGAAGGATGGTTTCGGCGAAAAGGATCAAGTGTTCGGACCGAAAATACAAGGCAGAGAAAGCACTCCCATTCACAAAGGAATTTTCGCCGAAAATTCCTTAATAATTTCGGCGAAAATATCAGGCCAATCCGGATCAGTTAGGGTTAAGTATAAATACTTAACCCGGCAGCCCAAACAAGAAGGATCATAATATACAATCATAATTTACAAAACACAACTTTTCGAATCAGAATCCTCTCAAGTTCTGGAGCGGAGAGTTGGAGTTCGAAGAGCCGGATAGAGATCGTGATGCCATCCCTTCCATCTCGGAGAACCGGAAATAGGAGTGTTATCTACCGAACATCGAAGTCTGTCAGAGTCGTCTAAATTAGGTTTTTCAGATTCTTTTCTGTTCTTCCTTTGAATGATGAACTCTTTCTTTGTCTTTGTTTCTTTTGTAATGATCATGAGTAGCTAAACTCGTTAGAGCTTAGACTAGATGAACCCTAAGTGACCCAGGGCTTTAAAGCGGTCACGGATTGGCGGTGATTAGTTTTGAAATTCAATCAGTTCTTTTTCATGTTTGATTCGTTCTTCATTGTTCATGTTTCTTGTCTGGATTCATCACCTAGATTAGATTCTGGTTAAGCTAAGGATAGAAGCGAACGCTCACCTTACTTTAGAACATCGAATTAAACAATTAACCTTATAATTGGAGCGTGCCTTTCGTAGGAACCGGTTAGGGTTAATTCACTGCAAGAGTAACTCATTAATCATTAGTAATCACACCAATTAATTAAGTCGTTGCGAGAGGCGACCGTACCCGGGCCGGGCGGCTAGTTAATCTTGGTAGTTAGAACGGATAGAGCGAACGTTCGCCGGTCTTAAACCTAAGGGTAAGGAGTTATGGTGGTGTCTTAGTAATTGATTGAATGAGAATCGAAATCCGCTGATCTGTTGATTGCCAATGCTCTGGGGAACGGAGGGGGATTCAAAGTCTAAGTTCGTCTGTCATCCTTGTTTTCAAACCCTAATTCCCAATCTGCTTTAGTTTAATTTGTTTTAATTTTTTTGCGTTTCTTAGAAATAGAAGTCGTGAAACTCACACCACGCACAACGTGTTTTCCTTCGAGTATTTTGCTAGTTCTGAAGTAACCAATCATAGGAAGCCCTTGGAATACGATCTGCTATACGCTTTTTCTTAGCATTAGTAGTTTTTATTTGGTTGAACCCTAACGACACGTTCACCAGTTACCAATCGTGTTAACTAGTTAACTTATCAAGCTAACTATAAACCATGAGTCATGATTCGGAAAAAACCCCAACAAGAAATGAAAAAAAACGCCTACTACAACACTACCAAAAGTAAGAACAGAGCCAACATTCAACCCAAACAAATGCTGAAAATAATCCAAGACCATCATCTATACATCATCATTATCAAATTACTCTGAATAACAAATTATCTCTAATGCCAACATTGTTGATCAATGCATCTATCCTTCCAAACGCTTCCCAAGCCCTATTCTTGCTGTAAATGAAATGACCTGGACTAATGACTACCCAAAGAAACAAACAAACTGCAGAAAATGATCAGTGGAAGAGAGCATGAACTTGCTCAGCTGCCATGACTGTCTGACTCACTTTTGAAAATGGAATTCGCCTCCGAGATCGCCACTTGGGGGAGCTAGGACATCGCTTTCTCCCCTCACGGCGAGACACTTTCTCCATTGGTGGTGGTGTTGGGTGGCCAGTAGGAGCTGGTGAAGGTTGTTCAACTGGAGAACCTGGAGGCGGTGGTGGAAGACGAGTCCCTGGAGAGATTCTTGAAAAAGGCGGAGACGGAGACGGAGGTGAATTAAAAGATCTCCTCGTAGGCGGGGGAGAACGAGATCTAGTTGAAGGCGACGACTTAGAACTAGGTGGTGGTGGTGAGGATCCGCCGATGATCGGCCTTCTCGTCGGTGTTGGCTTGGGGGTTGACGGGACATTAACCGGAGGCTTTCTACGCCCTCCGCCGCCACCTCCATCACACTGAAGCTTGCTACAATCAACGGGACGAGCCACTTCAGAGGAACACTCGTTTGTAGATCGCTAGGGTTTCTTCAGGGGATTACAGAGGTGATGAACAAGCTGCTGAAATTGAGAGGCGGAATCCATCAGATCTTCGATAAGATTATCAAAGAGCATAAGGATAGAATGGAGAAGAGAGGCGAGATGTGTGTGGGGGTGATGTGCGGCTGCTGGTTACATATTTTTGGGAAGGAAGAGAAGGGAAGGTAACTTAGTTAGGGTAAATTCAATATTCCTTAAAATGTCGTTTTTACCCCTCTTGTCAAATGGTTGGAAGTGGTCCAACCAAAAATGGTTGGATCCGGATCTTGTCCCTTTAATCTTTGTATATAAATAATATAAAACTGCACCCATTATTTTCAGCAATTATTTTTTTAGATAAAGGTGTCATTTCATTAATGCTCAATGTTCATGACAAATACATCGCAGAGCATCTGTAAGCCAAAACGGAGGGGTTACTCCTACAAGGGGTGTAACTAAGTTACGAGACTGCCTAGCCAGAACATGGGCGACCTCGTTACTACTTCTCCTAACATGCCGAATAGTCATCAAAGGGTCAAGTAAGTCACGACATTGGCTGATCACATCTCCAAATTCAGTTGTGTCGACTTCATCTCTGTTAAGCGTCGTGCACACAACCTGTGCATCCATCTCTATAATTATGTGATGTAGCCCTTGCGCCCGTAGCCAATCATTCACTTCTCGAAGAGAAAGCACCTCACATGTTTTAGCATCCGGACAACCCTTCGCGTTCACGGATTTGAAAGCTACGACGTCGCCATCGTGATTCTGGAGTATCATTCCTGCCCCATGAAGATGCAGGTCACTGAAAATTGCTCTGTCAATATTGCACTTGAGAATTCCGATCGGGGGCGGGTGCCATTTCCCACAGTCTGGTAGCCGACCCGAGTTGCCACCCACACTACTCCGGTAAGCTTTGACCCATTCTTTGGCAGCCTCCATTGCTTTCCGTGCTACCACAAACGAGGGCGTTTCCTCCTCCCGCCAAACGCGCTTATTCCATTCAAACCAAACTCCATCCAAAATTGCTGCAAGGATTTGTATTTTCTGGTCTGAGAGAGTGGTAGTAGCTGTGAGAATCCAGTCTTTGAATGATTCAGCTGAGTCCCGAAGCCTGCTTGTGTCCTCACAAAGCCCAACCCGTTCCCAACATTCTCGAATGAACGCGCAATCGACAAAGAGATGCCACTGAGTCTCCAGCATTGACGTACAAACTCCACACATGTCCCCAATCGGGATTCCACGTCGATCAAGTGCATTACGAGTAGGCAAATTCCCTCTAGCCATTCTCCAAAGCATTACTTTAATTCGGGGAGGCACTTTCAGATTCCAAATTGTGTTCCAGCTTCCCGTGATCCTCAAGTGAGTGCGATCAATAAGCTTCTCCATGGCTACTCTATACCCGGAACTCACTGAATAACATCCATTTCTTGTGTAGCTCCAAACTCGCCTATCAACCCCACTGTTCAAGTTCAGTGGTATGGACAAGATGACGTTTACGTCTCGCCGATCAAAAATCTCTTCTATAAGCTCCTCATCCCAAACTCGGAGTCCAGGGATAAACAAATCACAAACCCGCAGATCGGCGAGGTCATCTCTATGTGGCGTGTGTATAAACCTGTCTTCTTCAACCAAGAGCCATGGCTCACCCCAAACCTTTATATTTTGTCCATCACCAATCTTCCATCGGAAACCCTTCATAATCACATCTTGAGCGCGTCGAATACTTTGCCAAACCATGCTCGAACTCCGACCAATGTCAGCCGATAAGAATTCCCCTTTGGGATAGTATTTAGCTTTGTATATCCTTGCAACAAGAGTATTCTGGTTGGAAAGTAATCACCAACCTTGCTTCCCAAGAAGTGCCAGATTGAAGCCTGGAGATCTCGAAAGCCCATACCTCCATCCTCCCCCCGTACACACAATCTCTCCCATCTCATCCACGACATTCCTTTGCTGTCGTCGCTCCTCATACCCCACCAAAACGAGTTGATTGATGACACTCGATTTGACGTGATTATCAGCCTCATTTAAGCGACATTTCTTTGCGTAAGACATGGTTTTTTAGGGTAGAATAACGGATATTGAATCGATTGCCCTATCTCGTGCCATTTGTGTTACCTTGGCCCGTTTCGGGTCTATTTGATGGTTTTCTAGTGTTTTTACGTTAGCACAGGTTTTTGCCATCGAATAAAGTTTAAACCAAGGACGTGTCTAAGGCATTGGAACATCGAGGAACTGAACCAGAATCATTCAAAGGAGCCAATTAAGTTCAAACCAAATTGCTGCCCGGTTTATACATATATTTTCGGCGAAACTACTCTTTGGTTTTCGCCAAAAATGGAAGAAGAAATCACTGGCCGATTGAGAGGAAGTCTTCAGCGAAAATACCCTTGAGAGTTCGCCGAAAACAAAAGGAAGAATCCACTGTCCCGAGTACGAAGAAGTTTTCGCCGAAATTCCTTTACTATTTTTGGCGAAAATCCCAGTTGAAATCAGAAAAATCTCGGGTTGATATAAATAGAGAACTCGGCAGCTAATATAGAGGGGGACTTTTGCCAACTGAACAGACAAAAAACGACGACAGAGAGAGAGGCAGGGCGAGTAGATAGAGTTCGAGGAGCAGGAACGGATCGTGACGCCATCCATCCATCTCGGAGAGCCAGTGCGAGGAGTTGAAAATCCAGCAGATTTGAGCTGCCAGGAAACATCGAAATTAGGTTTTGCAGTTCTTCTCTGTCTTCCTACCTGAGATGTATTTCTTGTCTGTCTTCGATTCTTCTGTATTGAGTATGAGTAGATAAACTCGTGTAGCTTAGATTAGATGAACCCTAAGTGACCCAGGGCTTAAAGCGGTCACGGATCGACGGTGATTAGATTCGAAATTCATTCAGTTTCATCTTGCATGTTTGATTTGTTCTTCGTTTTCTGTGTTTCTTGTCTGGTTTGGCCACCTAGATTAGATTCTTGTTAAGCTAAGGATAGAAGCGAACGCTCGCCTTACTTTAAAACACCAAATCGAACAGTCAACCTTATAATTGGAGTGTGCCTTTCGTAGGAACCGATTAGGGTTGATCCATTGCTAGAGTAACTCATTAATCACTAGAATTTGCACCAGTTAAGTTAAGTCGTTGCGAGAGGCGACCGTACCCGGACGGCTAATTAATCGTGGTAGCTAGATCGGATAGAGCGAACGTTCGCCAGTCTTAAACCTAAGGGTCAGGAGTTATGATGGTGTCTGTGAACTGAATGAACTAGAATCGAAAATCGCTGGTCTGTGACTGTTGTTGCCTTGGTGATCTAAGGGGAATTCGAAATCTAAGCTTGTCTGTCATCTTTCTAGTCAATTAATCAATCTTCAATCTTTCTTTGGTTTAATTTTCATTTCTTCTTATTTTTGCATTCTTAGTATAGAAGTCGTGGAACTCACACCACACATAACTTGTGTTTGAACTTGAATTAAAACTGTCAACTCCTTGGAGTAAGGAAGTAGAGGAAACCCCTGGAATACGATCTGCTATAGCCTTTTATTAGCATTAGTAGTTTATTTGGTTGAACGCATCACAACGACACGCTCACCAAATTGGCGCCGTTGCCGGGGAACTCTTCTACTTCGTTGAAAGAAGAGTTGGCATTTTTATTCTTCTACCTTTCCATCTTTCATTTTCCATCACACTTCGATTTACACCGGTTGTGTTTGTTTTTGTCTCGTGCAGATCATAGCAGGTACAGAAGCAGATCACATCCGTTCCGTCTTCCTTTACCACAATGGTTACTCTTAAAAGTGTTGCGGACTATAGTAAGCCGCGTGCATCTAATCTTCGATCACCCATCACCGTGCCCTCTAATGACAATGATCCTGACTATGAGATTCAGATTCCTCTCCTGGAGCTAATTTCTAGGGACATACAATTCGAGGGAAGACCAGAAGATAACCCTTACACACACATAACCACCTTTCTGGTTGTTTGCGACACCTCCAAGTCTGGGAATCTCAATAAGAATGTGCTATATCTCCGAGCTTTCCCATTTTCTCTCAGAGGTGCAGCTAAACAATGGCTTAGCAGCAAACCGCCAGGTCATTACACTGAATGGGAGACATTAGCTCAAGATTTTGTTGAGGAATACTTTCCTCCTGCAAGAACAACTGCTTATAAAGACCGCATCTCCAGGTTCACACAGAGAGAGGATGCAAGCCTGTATGACACTTGGAACGAATTTCAGTCTCTTCTCTTCGACTGCCCTCACCATGGGTATGAACAGAGATAGCTGGCTGAATTCTTTACTCGAGGTATGCGCAAAGAATCTGCAAACTGGGTCAACACCTTAGCCGGCGGAGATTGCACCACTCTCACTCCTCAGGATGCTCTTCTGCATTTTGCTGACTGTGCTTCGAAATCTAGAAACTGGGAGAGGCACATAGAAGGAACCAAGAGTCAGAGCCAGAGTCAGATAAATGTTGCAGAGCAGATCAAGGCAGAAGTTCAGAAGCATCTGCAAGCAGCCGGTATCCCTCTCGACTCTCCGTCAGCTACCATCTTTTCGGTTGACTGTGGATGGTGTGGATCATGTACTCATAGCGGCGGAAGTTGCCTCAATTTCGGTGCAGCAGAAGTCTGGTCTACTGAGGAGGTAAACTTCATTGATCAAGGTTTTGCCAACAATCAGAAAGGCTATGCCGGTTACAGAAACTACGTGCCACGGAAGCAAAGCAACCGGTTGGTAGATCCTTATTATAGACCTCCGGGATTCATTGGAGGGCAACACCAGTTACAGGCGAAGCCGTGCTACAATAGAGATATGGACTATGAGAGGAAGTTTGATCAGATCATGAGCCGACTTGACGACCATGACATTCAGTTAAAAGCCCAAACCGCACTTAATCAAGGAACAAAGGCTCAAACCCAGAGGATAGAAGATGCAGTACTCAATATGGCGAAACTTTTTACTAGCAATCCTCTCCTTAATCCAGAAGCATTTCAAGCAGACTCCGATATAAGGAGTGAACACGCTCAAGCTATTACCACTAGGAGCGGCAAACAAACAACTGATCCAAAAGCTCCGGAACCTGACATGATACCAGATACTAGTGCTGCCATGGATATGCCAGAAATAGAAGATATCACAGAAGAGGAATAAGAAGCACCTGCTCCTCCTCCGCCGCCCAAGACAGCCCCTGAACCTGTCTTGGCGCCATATGTACCTAGGATTCCTTTTCCAAAAGCTGCAAGGAGCAAAGCCAAGGATCACGACACTCTGTATAAGAAATGGTACAATGTTCTTAAGACTGCAGAAATCAAGATACCAGTGACAGACGCTGTAGAGATTATACCACCACTTGGGAAGTTCTTTAAAAACCTCGTGAAGAAAGTGAAGAGTGGCGAGGTGTACTCTATCACGCTCACTAATGAATGCGCGTCTATTCTAGGTGCGCCATCTCCCATTCGACAGCCGCCACACTACAACAAAAAGGGAAATTAGTGGCAGGCGGCGGGCCTGTCTGCGAGTAAGTTACTCACAGACAGCTAGGCTTACTCGCAGACAGGAAGCGCCTGCACTAGCTAGTGGCAGGCAGCCTGCGAGTAAGCCGGTCTGCCACAAGCTAGTGGCAGGCGGCCTGCGAGTAAGCACGGCCTGCCACTAGCTAGTGGCAGGCGGCTTGTGAGTAAGCACGGTCTGCCACAAGCTAGTGGCAGGCAGCCTGCGAGTAAGCGCGGCCTGCCACTAACCTCACGCCTTTCTTTCTCAAGTAATACCAAAAACATGAAACGCCTTTCCATCTCTGTTTGTTTCTCCCTCTTCCAATCTCCCAAACTCAAAATGGATCCCCTCTTCACCATTCCTATTCCTCCTCTCATCGGAAACCATGAAACTCGACAGTCTAATAGCATCAGCGGCGATAAACTTCGGCCTCGCCTTCACCATCCTCTTCCTCTTCTCAATCCTCAAGAAACAGCCTTCCAATTCTCTCATTTACTATGCCCGACCTCTCTCCGTCTCCGCCGCCGCTCTTCCCTCGTTTCCTCAACCAATTTCCATCTATCGCTTCCTTCCCTCCCTTTCCTGGATCCGTAACGCTTTCCATCTCTCCGAGGACCAAATTCTTCAGATTCATAGCCTAGACGTCCTCGTCTTGTTCCATCTATTCAAATTCAGAATCAATTTCTTCGGATTTTCGTCTCTTCTCGGCCTGGCTGTGCTCGTCCCTGTCAATTACGGCGGCCACGAGGATGATGCTTCCAAAATCCGACATTACATGGATCCTTTCTCCATGTCTAATGTACCTACTGGTTCCAATAGGTATTTGATTTTAGGGGCCATGATTTGTCGGTTAGTTGATGTATCTGGAACCACCATTGACAAAGGGTTTCAAGATGGGGATGAAACGATTGGGATAACTAGAAATTTAGTGACCAGATAGCAATGATAAAAAAGTTAAGTGACTGCTTATAAACGAAAAGGGATGAAACAGAAAAGACCAGAAATTTAGTGACCAGATAACAATAATCAGAAAGTTAAGTGACTGCATAGAAACAAGAGGGATGACACATGAAAAAATATAAATTTAGTGACTAGACAGTAATAATCATAAAGTTAAGTGACTAATATTAGTGGCAGGAGGCCTGCGACTAACCACGCGCCCGCCACTAAGCTTAGTGGCAGGCGCCTGCCACTAACCTCACGCCTGCGAGGAGCTTACTCGCAGACAACGCCTGCCACTTAATGGGCTTCCTCGCATCAGCTTTACTCGCAGGCCCAAATGTGGTTAGTGGCAGGCAGCGCCTGCGAGTAAGCTCCTGTTTTAGTGGCAGGCCGCCTGCCACTAACCTCGACGAGGCCTCCCACTAAACCATCCTTCTGTTGTAGTGCCACCACCCCCAGCTAAGTGTCCTGATCCCGGTTCTTTTACATTACCGTGCATTATTAATGGCATTCAAATTGATCGCAGCCTGGTTGATTCTGGTGCTTCTATTAATGTCATGCCTGTCTATCTATATGAAAAGCTGAATCTAGGGCAATTAAAACCGATTACACTGCATCTCGTTTTAGCCGATAGGTCTGTCAAACGGCCTAGAGGTATAGTAGAAGATGTAACTGTTTGCTGTGGTCCGTTTACTATACTGGCAGATTTTGTTGTTTTGGATACTCGTGAGCTAGACGGAACACTTATCCTAGGTCGACCTTTCTTAGCAACTGCTGGTGTGAATATAAATTGCAAACAAGGCTTATTAACTTTAAGTGTAGGTCAAGAGAGTGTTGCATTCCGCATTAAAGATAGCATGAGATATTCTATTGCTCAAGATGATAAATGCTATGCTGTTGATCCCTTAGAGACGGCCTCGGCCGACTCCTTTACTAATGCTTTATCTAGTGATCCGCTAGGGTTGTGTTTGATTTCAGGGATTGATAATGCGTTAGACGACCCAGAGCAGTGCTTATGGCAAGATGAGCTAGATGAACAAAAGGCAACATTCACACCCTTACATGCGCCTCCACACATCGAACCAGCTTCGAGTCGGATTACTACTTCATATGAGAATCCACCAGAACTTACTCTGAAGGAGCTGCCTGACCACCTAGAATATGCATTTCTGGGGAAGGACCGCCAGCTACCAGTCATCATCAGCTCCAATCTGACTCCTGAGCAGAAAGAGCAACTGAATGGGCTACTCAAGAAGCATGTCCGAGCTATTGCCTGGCAGTTGGCAGACATCAGAGGCATCTCTGAAACCTTCTGCAAACATCGGATAGTTGTTGATGAAGAATTCAAACCAGTCAGACAACCGCAACGCCGACTTAACCCTCAGATGCAGGAAGTCGTAAAGAAAGAAGTACTCAAGCTTCTAGATGCCGGTATCATCTATCCTATCGCCGACAGTCCTTGGGTCATCCCGACTCAAGTCGTCCCAAAGAAAGGAGGAATCACAGTCATCCCTAATCCAAAGGGTGAACTCATTCCCACCCGAACAGTTACAGGATGGAGAGTCTGCATCGATTATCGACGACTAAATGATGCAACCAAGAAGGATCACTTTCCACTGCCGTTCATTGATCAGATGCTTGAACGATTGGCTGGTCATGAATACTACTGCTTCTTAGACGGGATGTCCGATTACTTTCAGATCCCCATTGAGCTTGCTGATCAAGAGAAGACGACCTTCACATGCCCGTTCGGTACGTTTGCTTATCGTCGTATTCCTTTTGGTCTATGTAATGCTCCCACTACTTTTCAGAGATGCATGCTTGCAATATTTGGAGATCTGGTAGAGAATGTGGTAGAGGTGTTCATGGATGACTTCTCTGTCTATGGAGATTCATTTTCAAAGTGTTTGGCTAATCTGGATAAGGTGTTAGCTCGTTGTGAGGAGACCAACCTAGCTCTTAGCTGGGAGAAATGTCACTTCATGGTTACAGAAGGTATTGTTCTTGGCCATAGAATATCTAAGACAGGTATAGAAGTCGATCGTGCCAAGCTTGAGACCATTGCCAGCTTACCACCGCCGACCTCAGTTAAGACAGTGCGAAGTTTCCTCGGTCATGCTGGATTCTACCGGAGATTCATCCAAGACTTCTCCAAGATCGCTCTCCCCATGACCAAGCTACTCGAGAAAGATGTTCCTTTTGTTTTTTATAAAGCTTGTCTCGAAGCCTTTGATACTATGAAGACTCAACTGACCACCGCACCGATTCTTACAGCACTAGATTGGAATCTCCCATTCGAGATCATGTGCGATGCTAGTGATTTCGCCGTTGGCGCGGTTCTTGGTCAGAGAAAGGAGAAGAGATTTCATCCTATCTACTTTGCGAGCAAGACACTCAATGATGCTCAGAGAAACTACACTACCACGGAGAAAGAGCTTCTAGCTATCGTTTTCTCCTTTGATAAGTTTCGACAGTATCTAGTTCTTTCACATACCATTGTCTACACAAATCATGCTGCTCTGCGCCATTTATTAGCCAAGCAGGATTCAAAGCCACGTCTCATCCGGTGGATCCTTCTCCTCCAAGAGTTCGACATAGAAATTAAAGACAAGAAAGGAGCAGAGAACTTAGCAGCAGATCATCTTTCGCGCCTTGAGGAATCACAAACAGGTAAGTCTACTACCCCTATCAATGATTCGTTCCCTGACGAGCTGTTGCGTGTTGAGACATTTGAACAAGTTAACAGCATAGCTGTTGAGCCCTGGGCAATTCCTCACGCTCAAGATCTGAGTAATGCCGCCGATTCAGATGAGCCTTGGTATGCAACTCTGGCTAACTATCTCTCACACGGCATTGTACCTCCTGAACTGGATTTCAATGCACACAAAAAGCTCTTTAAAGAAGCCAAGTCATACTTCTGGGATGAGCCTTTCTTATACTGCATCAGTCTTGATGAGATGATCCGGAGATGTGTCTCTTACATTGAAGCTGCAAACATCATGCGTAAGTGCCACGAAGGACAGTTCGGAGGACACTTCGGAGGCAACCGCACGGCGAGAAAGGTACTCGAAACAGGTTTCTACTGGCCCTCAATTTTTAGTGATTGCGATGTTTATGCTCGACGTTGTGATGCATGCCAGCGATCAGGTAACATTTCCAACCGTAATGAGATGCCACAAATTGTTTCTTTAACCGTTGAAATTTTTGATGTTTGGGGGATTGATTTTATGGGTCCGTTCACACCCTCCAACGGAAACAAGTACATTCTTGTAGCCGTTGATTACGTTTCTAAGTGGGCTGAGGCTGAAGCTTTACCCACTAATGATTCTAGAGTGGTGGGTCGGTTCCTTACTCGTCTTTTCACGCGTTTTGGTTCACCGCGCTTCATCATAAGCGATAGGGGTACCCACTTCCACGGATAATTCGACCGGGTGTGCAAACGCTTTGGTGTCACCCACCGAATGTCCACGACTTATCATCCTCAAGCGAATGGTCAAGCGGAAGTGACGAATCGTGAGCTCAAGCGGATTCTTGATAGAACAGTTGGCCGGTCTCGCAAGGACTGGTCATCTAAGCTCAATGATGCCTTATGGGCATATCGAACTGCCTACAAGACTCCCATTGGTACCTCACCGCATCAGCTGGTCTATGGCAAGTCATGTCATTTACCAGTTGAGCTTGAGCACAAGGCATTCTGGGCTAACAAAGAGTTGAATATGAGCTATGCAGTAGCAGGTAATAACCGCCATGACCAGATCGCTGAGCTTGAGGAGCACCGTCTCCACGCTTATGAGAGCACAAAGCTATACAAAGAACGCACGAAGAGAATTCATGACTCTCAGTTGAAGACGATCAAGCAGTTCTACCCGGGAGAGGAAGTGCTCTTATATAATTCTCGATTAAAGCTCTTTCCGGGTAAGTTGAAATCTCGATGGTCTGGCCCTTATACCGTGGTCCAACAGACACCCTTAGGCAGCGTCTACATTAAATTGCACGATCAAGAGCCGTTTGTAGTCAACGGGCATAGGCTTAAGAAGTATCTGCAAGGGTTAGCCGTATCCTTCATAGACGTACACTACCTCGTTTTGGAATCCTGACACGAATCCAGGTATCGTCTGGCTCACGGACGTTAAACAAGAGCGCTTCGTGGGACGCAACCCACGGCTGGAGTCAGTTATTTCCCGTTTTGAGTCGTTTTGTTTTAACACCCTTTTAAAAAAAAAAACTCAGCCGCCGGTTTTTCAATGAATTTTCGGCGAAAACATATCCAAATTTCGCCGAAACCATGTGTTCAATTCCGCATGATCCTCCTGTCCATACTTTTCGAACAGAAAACCCCACATTTTTTCGCCGAAACAATTTCTTCCATTTTCACTACAATTTTCGCCGAAAATTCCCATTCATCTTCGCCAAAAATCCTGGTTCAAATTCTCCTGCCTATCATGTCTAACATTTTCGTCGAAACCAAGCCATCTTTTTCGCCGAAAATTTCGTGCTACCACCCTCCTATTTAAATGCTGCACCACCCTCATATTTTCGCCCCCCCCGCAAACGAAAACATAATAAACCACTCCCATCTCCTCAGCCGCCGCAGCCCGATCGTTCGACTGCACCTCGGACCCACCGATCAACCGCCGCCACCTCATTCTTTAGGAGCCGACCGCCGACCATTTCCCCACCCAGACCTGGTTCCTTACCCCTGTTTCAAAACCCTAGAATCAGTGTTTTTCAGCTCCGGTTCCGGTCGACCTAATTTTCCAGTTTTTCCCCGTTTTCGTGGATTTCCAATCGTTTTCTCGAATCATGTCTTCACGGTTAGTTGTTCAGCCTTTGATTGTGCATCTTTTGGCTTTTTGACTTTCGGTTTTTGGCATGGTTGACTAGGGTTGACTTTTAGGTTCTCCCTCATTCTTCATAACTGCTTTATCGGTATCAATCGGCTAGGTTTTGGTGTTGTTTCGTGGCCTTTTCCGGATTGTGATCTGTTGTCGGTGTGATCGTGTTAATGAATCGTTCCATTATTCATGCCTGCCTCATGAATTGATAGTTATTCAATGATATATCTTGATTCTATGATAACTCGGTTACTTAGTACCCCAACGTGTCACCTTAAGTGTGGGGTAAGAGTCTTGTAATCTAATGCTGGTCATCTCTGAGTTATGTTTTACAGGGCTCCCAAGCGTTTTAAGACTACCAGTGCAGATAGAGCACATCGATCCTCAGCTCGGCAGAGCATGACACCACCTCCTCGTCGACCCGCACCAGCTGCACAGAAATCGACAGCTGTGGCCATCATTCCCGAGGATGCGCCTACCCCTGCGACTCCCATTTCCTCTATTCCTACACCTGCCAATGGGGCCGTGCATCCTTTCATCGCCTCCATGGAGCCGCACCAGCTCGAGGTCTTTCTGAAGATCAAAGACATCCCTTCGGCGAAGGTGGCAGTTCTGTCTCTTGACAGTCTCAAAGCGCACAACCTGGCTTGGCACTCGACAATTGACACCGCTCTTAATAAAGCCGGATTGCGAGTGCTGACCACTCATGGATCCCCGTACCCGCTTGTCGCCCTCCAGGAGTTCTGGAGTTCATTTCGGCGCCTCACCCCGAAGCCCTTTCGTGAGCAGAAATTCGTTTCCTTTCACCTCGGTGGTGTTCTTCATGAGAAGTCCCTTCGCGAGTTCGGCCGCTTGCTGGATCCGCACGTCAATTTCGATACTGCATTAGCTGGCTTTGAGGACACATACTCCATCACCAGTGCTCCTTACCCGGATGTGTGGAAATGGGCCTGCTGCGAGGATGAGAGCTCACCTATCGTCCACCCCACGGTCGGTGACATCTTCCATCCTGTTCTCAAATTCTTGCATTATGTTTGGGTACAGTCTCTGTGTTTTTGCAGCAAGACGAGCCGCCACCACGTTTCTCTGGAGGAGCTCGTATGGTTCCGTGCTTTAGAGGAAGATGCCAACCTGCACCCCGGCTGGTGGCTTGCACGATTCTTTCACAAGCGCACTACCGCCAAGAAGCTTCCTACTGAGCTTCCAGGAGGCCCCTTCATTTCTATTCTGATCGACAACCTCCAGCTCGGTGATAAATGGGGCCCCGATATTCCTCGTATCCCGATTGAGCATGTAGGCGCTGAACTTGCCATAGCACGACGCATCAACCTTTTAGAGACTATTGAGCATTGCACATCGCTCCCTCATCGCACGAACCAGCCAGTTGACCGCCCACCGTCGCGAGCGCAAATCACCGCGGAAATGAATGAAAGGCTGGCGCGTATTGAGAAGTGGTAGCTAGACTACTCGGCTGGTTCGTTGCAATGGCAGAAGGACCGAGTGGCACATGAGGAGACTCAGAATGAGCGTTGGTCCACTCTACAGCAATTCATGGCTGACCATCAGCCAGACACATGGACGAGCTCGCATGGCGACAGCAGATGGAGCATCGATTCGCCATATCCTCCATTCCCACTGCACCTCCTCCTAATCTGGTTGCTTCTTTCTTTTTCCTTTCTTTTCTTTCTTCTTTTCGGGTCTCGACCCAATTTTAATCTGTGTGGATCCGGGACACTTGTCCCGGTGTCCTTTTGATCTTTTTGTTGTTTGTGTTTTGTCGGATTTTGAGTAGCTCTGCTCCGCTCTGGACTCTCCGTGTTCATCCACTACACCGACCATCACCTTCCAGGTTCTTCGTCTATCTCTCCTCTAGTTAGTCCTGTGAGGACACAGAACAGTTCAAGTGTGGGGTAGGGTGTTAGATAACCATGCATGATCTTGATTGCCTATATCTTTGTGTGTGCCTCGTGATTCCTGTCCAGTTCTCTAGCATCGAATTGCTCAATTCTTGACTTTGGATGTTAAATTGACTTCAATTTTAAACAATGACGTCTAGACTGTTCCACTTAGAACCTGTAACCAACGTGTCGGAACTGATATTAAATGATGTCTAGGTCAGAACAGATCACAAATCACTTCGGTAGTTGAAACTTGAATTAATTGAATTAATTGGTTTGTTAAAAACAAAGCTCGATAACACCATTCTAAGATGATAAATGCTAGCTTCTCCCATGTTTTCACTCCATATTTGTTCACCTGTGATTGTGGCTAGAGATTAGGCGGAAATTCAATTCGAAATCTCGTGTAAAAAGTTATAACTAGCTAGGATCAAGTGGTTAAATCGATAAATCAAGTGTTTGAGTGGTGAAATTCGAAATGTGCAATGTAAGTGCTGAAATCAAAGCTAGGCAAGCCCGACACCTAAGTGAAGTGTTCGGGTTGAGCACTAGCATATGCACAAATACTGTGAGCTAGGCAGGTCCAACACCTAAGTGAAGTGTTTGGTATCGAGCACTAGTATGCAGTAAATAAATTGAAGGAAGAAGTTAAAACTTGAAATAAATTGTTGTTTAAAATCGGTCCTAGCTAGAATATGTAACGTACCGATCTAGAAACGGATGAAGTCGAGTCAATAGCCACGTCATTTTTCCTACCTCCGCATCCACATAATGGCTAGAGCTTAAAGTCGTTTTGATTAGAATTGGTGTTATCGTAGTCGGTTAATCATGATTAATTGTTTTGCTGAGAAACAATCTGTGTTAAAACCACTACTAGAAGTGTGCAGAAATCAGTATGATCGGAAACTTGTGGAAACTTGTTTGGTTGATATTCTTGCATGTGTAGGTCACTCTTTCTACGTGGAGCAGTCTAAACCAAATTGTTAGAATTGAAGCTCAGTTTCATCTCGTGTCATTTATGAATTTGAGCGTGTTTCTATTCAGTTTGCTTGAGGACAAGCAAAAGCTCAAGTGTGGGGTATTTGATGACACTCGATTTGACGTGATTATCAGCCTCATTTAAGCGACATTTTTTTGCGTAAGACATGGTTTTTTAGGGTAGAATAACGGATATTGAATCGATTGCCCTATCTCGTGCCATTTGTGTTACCTTGGCCCGTTTCGGGTCTATTTGATGGTTTTCTAGTGTTTTTACGTTAGCACAGGTTTTTGCCATCGAATAAAGTAACCAAGGACGTGTCTAAGGCATTGGAACATCGAGGAACTGAACCGGAATCATTCAAAGGAGCCAATTAAGTTCAAACCAAATTGCTGCCCGGTTTATACATATATTTTCGGCGAAACTACTCTTTGGTTTTCGCCGAAAATGGAAGAAGAAATCACTGGCCGATTGAGAGGAAGTCTTCGGCGAAAATACCCTTGAGAGTTCGCCGAAAACAAAAGGAAGAATCCACTGTCCCGAGTACGAAGAAATTTTTGCCAAAATTCCTTTACTATTTTCGGCGAAAATCCCAGTTGAAATCAGAAAAATCTCGGGTTGATATAAATAGAGAACTCGGCAGCTAATATAGAGGGGGACTTTTGCCAACTGAACAGACAAAAAACGACGACAGAGAGAGAGGCAGGGCGAGTAGATAGAGTTCGAGGAGCAGGAACGGATCGTGACGCCATCCATCCATCTCAGAGAGCCAGTGCGAGGAGTTGAAAATCCAGCAGATTTGAGCTGCCAGGAAACATCGAAATTAGGTTTTGCAGTTCTTCTATGTCTTCCTACCTGAGATGTATTTCTTGTCTGTCTTCGATTCTTCTGTATTGAGTATGAGTAGATAAACTCGTGTAGCTTAGATTAGATGAACCCTAAGTGACCCAGGGCTTAAAGCGGTCACGGATCGGCGGTGATTAGATTCGAAATTCATTCAGTTTCATCTTGCATGTTTGATTTGTTCTTCGTTTTCTGTGTTTCTTGTCTGGTTTGGCCACCTAGATTAGATTCTTGTTAAGCTAAGGATAGAAGCGAACGCTCGCCTTACTTTAAAACACCAAATCAAACAGTCAACCTTATAATTGGAGTGTGCCTTTCGTAGGAACCGATTAGGGTTGATCCATTGCTAGAGTAACTCATTAATCACTAGAATTTGCACCAGTTAAGTTAAGTCGTTGCGAGAGGCGACCGTACCCGGGCGGCTAATTAATCATGGTAGCTAGATCGGATAGAGCGAACGTTCGCCAATCTTAAACCTAAGGGTCAGGAGTTATGATGGTGTCTGTGAACTGAATGAACTAGAATCGAAAATCGCTGGTCTGTGACTGTTGTTGCCTTGGTGATCTAAGGAGAATTCGAATTCTAAGCTTGTCTGTCATCTTTCTAGTCAATTAATCAATCTTCGGTTTAATTTTCATTTTTTCTTATTTTTGCATTCTTAGTATAGAAGTCGTGGAACTCACACCACGCACAACTTGTGTTTGAACTTGAATTAAAACTGTCAACTCCTTGGAGTAAGGAAGTAGAGGAAACCCCTGGAATATGATCTGCTATAGCCTTTTATTAGCATTAGTAGTTTATTTGGTTGAACGCATCACAACGACACGCTCACCATTGATCATTCTTTGTATGTCATCGAGCAAAGTACTCGGAATTAGGAAATCATTCATACAATAAACGTGTATAGCCTGAGCCACCGCCTTAACAATCACCTCTCGTCCTCCCATCGAAATTTTCCGGCCGCCCCGTGAATGTAGTCTTTGCCAGACCCGATCTTTCAGAAAGTCGAAGACACTTCTCTTATTCCTTCCCACTAACGCCGGCATTCCCAAGTAACGCGTTGTATCCAAGTTATCTGTAACACCAAGAATCATTGAAATCCCGTCCTTGAGCATGGGATGTAAATTTCGTGTCATAAATATGGCAGACTTATCAAAATTTATTATCTGGCCAGAAGCTCTTGCATATATGTCAAATAGACGTTTTAGAGCTCTCGCTTCTTCCACCTCAGCTCGAAAGAAGAAGAGGCTATCATTAGCAAAGAAAAGGTGAGAAACCAACGACGCCCTAGGACAGGCTTTAACGCCATGAATAATATCTTTCTCCGTCGCGTCTCGTATAAGGGCCGAGAGGCCCTCATCACACAATATGAAAAGGAACGGTGATAGGGGGCAGCCTTGACGGAGTCCCCTCCCTGGGATGATCTGGTCCGAGCAGACGCCATTAAAAATAACCTTGTACTCCACTGGCGTTACACAAGCCAAGATCAACTCCACCCAACGCTCTGGAAAACCCATAGTGATCATAATGGTTTCAAGGTAACTCCATTCTGCTCTATCATAGCCTTTTGATATATCAATTTTGAGTGCCACGTCCCCTACTTTAACGTTCCACCTCTTCTTCATGCTATGGAGGAGCTCGTAAGCTATCATAATGTTATCAGTTATGAGGCGCCCATGAATGAAAGCAGACTGTTCCGGCCCCACCAGCTTCTTAACACACCTTCGCAACCTGTATGCCACAACTTTCGAGACAATACAATATAGTACATGACGAAATAGGTCGTAAATCCTTCATAGACATAGGAATATCAACTTTAGGAATTAAAATAATATCAGTATGGTGTACCTCCATTGGAAACGCACCCGTCTCGATCCACCGTGTACATTCATCAGCTACCACATCTCCAATGTCCTCCCAAAAATGCTGGAAGAACCCCGGGGTCAAGCTATCGGGCCCCAGGCCTTAGCCGGGTCCATACTAAATAGTGCTTGCCTTATCTCCTCTCTCGTGAAACCAAGCTGTAGCCGACGGATATCTTCAGCTCCAATTCTTGCCCGCACCACCTCAACAACTGGCTGGGCATCACAATTACCCGCCCTGAAGAGCTCCTCGAAATAACTCTATGCATGCATGCGCAGATCCTCCTCCTCTGTTAGCCAATCACCACCTTCGTCTTTCAACTTCTGTATTGTATTTCTTTTTTTCCTCGCATTCGCAAATGCGTGAAAAAATTTAGTATTTTTATCGCCATTCCGAATCCCGAATTTCTTTGCTCTTTGGTGCCAATATGTCTCTTCTTCTTGCATAGTTCGTATAACCTCGTTTCGGCATTCCTCGTATTCAGCTTCCCCTTCCGCATCTGTTCGCTCCCGGAGCTCCTCCAAACGTTTATTACCCTCACGAATCTACCGTCTGAAACGTAATCTGAATTGGGTGCTCCACTGTTTCATTTTTCCACACAGCACAATCTTTCTAAAGCACCTGCTCCTACACTTTCCTTCCACGCGTCAATCACCACTTCCCGAAAATCACTCTATTGGATCCAGCAGCTCTCGTAGCGCCACTACCCCGATGCCATGTGTATGGATATCCCTCCAGCTCCACATCCGTCAAACCACAATCAAGCACTGCCGCTTGGAACCCAACAAACAAAGCTGGCGGATGCTCCCTAATGCCACGTTTTTCAGATGCATGAAGGAGATCATTGAAATCTCCCATGCATACCCAAGCACCCACATATTGATTGTCAATAGAAACATAGCATATCCCAAGATTCCTGGCGCCTCGTGCGATCAGCCATCCCGTAAAAGCCCGACAAACAAAACTTACCAGCGTCTCCATCGTCGACCTCCAGATTGATATAATTTCTAGCAAAATTTAGCAACCGAGCTTTACTAGAATCCTTCCATAGTATAGCAACTCCACCACTATGACCAATAGCGTCGACCGCCACACAACCTTCAAACCCAATTTTACTGCGTACCACTTCCATCCGAGCACTGTTAACCAAAGTTTCGAGTAGAATCACCACATCCGGCCTATGAGCTCTTACTAGATCATTTAATGCCTGAACCACACGAGGTTGGCCCAATCCTCGGCAGTTCAAGCTAAGGACGATCATGGCTGCTGGCAGGTCTTGTTCATTGACAGACTTGTCTGTGAAGAGTTTTTTGGAAGGGACTTATCCTTCTTTGGCGATTTTGCCAATTTGCTCGCCGAACCCGTATCCACCTCCATGTCATTATTTGGGTCCGAGGACCTCATTCTCTTCTTCTCATCATGCACAATTAATGGCACATTCTCACTAGCCACTACCGCATCCCCAAAAGGCATGTGTACTCCTTCCGTTTGTGGGCTTGCACCTAAGTTACCCATTAAGTTCTCAATACCACGAGGTAGGACTTGTCTGCTACTCCCCTCCGACCGCAAGGTGGCTACGTTTGAGCGCCCTTTCCTCAGGTCAGTGCCCCTGCTATCACGGTATATGAGGTATTGATCACCGGGTCTTACATGTGTCTGTCGCTGTATAGCCCAAATCTTTTCATCCCACAATCACACTATTTGGCTCTCCGGGACTTGAAACAGAACTTCACAGTATCGATCAATGTGTCCCATTTTACCACAGATGTAACAGAAATTTGGTAGCTTCTCGTAGCGAAACGTGCATGTCACGCACTCTTCACCCTCCACCCGAAGCTTCTTCTCCCTCTTCAAGGGTCGACGGACATCCAACAACACTTTGAGTCTCATGAACTCACGATCGTATGGTATCATCCGGTAGTCATACTCAACAAACTGCCCCACGAAGTTGCCAAGGGCCTTCCCTACCGTTTCAGAGAAGAATCCCGCGGGCAATTCATGTACTTGGACACAAAAAACAGCCGTGTTGAGTTCCACTGTTCTGGGAGTCTCCCCTTCTCGCAGCTCGTGCATAATTAGAAGGCTCGCATCAAACAGCCACAAACCTGTCTCCATCACTCGTCGTAGATCGACAATGTGGTTGAAGCGAAACAACAACAACCCATCTCCAAACTCTTCAATGGAGACTCCTCGTCCAGGGCACCATAGGCTTGCCATGCAGCTTCGGAAAGCCGGAAAGTTATACGGCTTGTTCGTGAGGAGGAACCCCACAATTGTCAGACGAAAATCATCCTCCAGCACCGGTATCACATCCCTCTCGAAGACAAGCTCCTCGTCGTCTTCCTCCAGTGAGAGTCCCGCCACTACAGTCTCCATATTCCTCTCACCGTTATTCTTCATCGTCGAGGGAGAGATTCGTAAAGAAAAGCCAGAAAACACGTGAACCGAGAAAAAACCCTAGCAGCCGTCAAACTCTAATTCTAGGGATGTGCTCTCATACGAGAGAAAAAGAGCACTCGGGTGATTCTTGGTGAAATATTATTTTTTAACAATTATAGATATACCACCTATCACATATTCTCTTATTTCATTTATTTAATCATAACAAATAATATAAAGTTTTTGTGGTAATATAAGTTATAAATGTTCCCACCATGACAATAGATTTGACAATTGGTAACTGAAAATCGAGTATCCACCCGAAATTCGGCCGGTCGGAAGAAATTCTCCATTAACCGGGCAAAGTTGTTCAAGCAGGTAATGGGTGGGGACGGGTTTGAAGGTATCCATCTCATATTCATACCTAACCCGTCGGTGACGGGTTTGTACTCTTAAATATTCACATCTCTGGATAAAAAAAATTAATTAATACGTGAAAAATAGAAAAGACTATCTTTGTTGAAAAAAACTGAGTTACTTTATGAATCGTGATGTATTTTTTTAGCATATTGCAATAGTATGTTAATACTATATTATAATGATTTAATTTATGGTGACAATCTAAAGAACAATCCATTTATATCTATTATCTATATTTACATTTATACTATTATATAAGCAAATATAAAAAATATTCTTTTTATTCATTCTCTTCTTAAGTAAAGAGATTCAACCAATCACCATTAAATAATTAATTAAAGTTAATATTAATTTTAAATGCTAATAGAAAATTTAAATAAAATTAAGTAGATAATTATTTATGTTATATAATTAAATAGACAAATGTCTTTTTTTCGAAAGGGGTCTATTATTTCATTAATGATGAACAGTACAGATGTTTGTCAGCATCTCATGCATCCAATTCGGAGAGTCCTCACCACAGACTGGTGAGGCACAGGAACAAGATCGCCTAGCTAACTCATGAGCTATCTCATTTTGAACTCTCTTAACAAATTTAACCCCAAAGCCCGGGTTCCTCGTGAGAAGTGACTGGCACCGCCGTACAATATCTCCAAATTCGGAGGCGTCCTCCTTGCCTGCTGTAATCGCCCGGACACGTCTTGCGCATATGATTCAACCACTCCGAGCATGATGCCTTCCCCTTCCATCCAAGAAAGAGCATCAAAGATAGATTCACCTTCTCCTTCTCTGACAATGCCCAATCCAGGCTTTGAAAGCATAAAGAAATGGAGAACTCGACCAGTGTGGTCTCGAGCTACCCTTCCGAAGCCTGTACGCCGCTCTTCATTAAATAGTGCTACATCCACATTACAAGTAACAGTACCTTTGTTCGGTGGGTACCACTTCATGCACTTCACTTCAGCTTCAACGTTTCGAGCTGTACTTGGGTGTTGCATCTCTTGCCATTCCCGTAAACTGTTTAAGCCAAGCTTCACCACCCAGGCTGTCGTGGTCTCCTTATTCTGCCAGACACGGTTATTACGTTCACCCCAAATACTCCATAAGATAGTAATGAATTTCTCATTGTTCTCTGCAGTATTAGTATCCAGGAATCGCATTATCGAGTCCTTAATCGTATAGCATCGTTTGGCAACACTACAGCCATGAAGACGTGCCAAGCATCCTCCAGGGGTCCTCTACAGGTGCCACACTCCAAGGGGACTGTCGTGATTCCTCTTTGATAAAGGGTTAATCTAGTAAATAATACCTCAATAATATGCTGTTCGACATTATGAATTTGGTTTTGACTTTTGAGTGTCGGTTAAGCCCATTATTGGATGTCTAGTTTGGGCCCAAAGAGCCCTCACCCCGGTCTTCGTCCTCGAATCCCCAACGGCCGTTTAGTAATAATAGCTACGACGCGGTGACGATGATCAGTCATCACCGTCAAGTCTTCTCTGTCAGACGGGTGGGAGAGGGGTTTCGGAACTCTTAGAGCTCGGAGTTCCTGTAACCCGATACGATGAAACGATTCTTCAAGCCGATAGAGAAGGATGGGCCTGCGAAGAAACCTGCGCTAGAACAACAACAACAACAAGACCAATCAGCCGCAAAGCTAGACGGGACAGCCGAGTCGGGGGTTGGGTTGTCAAACCAGATCAATCAGCCGTTGAAGTTCGTCACGTGGAATGCTAATAGCTTCCTTCTTCGAGTAAAAAACAACTGGCCCGAGTTTTCAAACCTAGTGTCCCGCATTGACCCTGATGTCATAGCCATCCAGGTGCTTCATTATTATATCATTTTGAAAGCATTGCTCGTTTTTAAGTGTGCTTGTTGCTTCAATTTGGTTTCTATGTTGTCTTGCCTGCTCTACACTGTCAAAATCAAACTCAAAACAGCTTAATGCTGCTTAAGATATGATACCAAACGAGAAGGTATTATTTGTTGCAGTTGCTTGAATTGGAATGAGGACTCGTTGCTTTTTAACATGTCAGGCTTATTGTTTGCTTCAAGTTTTTGGTGCCATAATTGGCTGTACAGCTGTAGTCTTCTAGGGGAATTTTGTTTTATAGCCCCGTTTAGAGATCCGGGCTTCTTTTATCAGGTTCTTTTGTTAAGAGACAAGTTGGATGAGGTGTAGATGTTTCCTGACGGAAGATGATTTTCCTTAATATTAGGAAGTAAGAATGCCTGCAGCTGGTTCGAAAGGTGCACCCAAGAACCCAGGAGAGATAAAAGATGATACAAGCTCTTCACGGGAGGAAAAGCAGGTAATGTGCTTTTACCATATTTGTGTTGGATTTGCTGCTAATAGTTTCATGGCATGCAATTCTGAGTCATTTAGGGTGCTTGCTGGCACTCCAGCACCCTGTCAACCGAATCAAATGGAAGGTTTGGTATTTTTCAAGTTGATCGACTCTCTAGGTTTATCAGTAGGGTAATCCTTAGTTTTGATCGTTATGTAAAAAACCTAGGTACTAATGCTGGACAAAATGAACAAAATTCTTGTGTTTCTACGCTCTCATTCTTTTCTTCTTTCTGTAGATACTGATGCGTGCTCTTTCTAGTCCGCCATTTAGAGATTATCGAGTTTGGTGGTCCCTTGGTGACACTAAGTATGCTGGAACTGCCTTGCTGGTAAAGAAGTGTTGCCATCCTTTGAAGGTCTCTTTCTCACTTGATAGAACAGGTAATTGTCTCCATTTTCTCATGATTTGTTATGTCCATTTTTCTGATAAAATGTGCATCTCTTGAAGACTAATAGACCTATTTAATAACAACTTGAAATCAGCCACTTCTTCCCCACCATCAAGTGATTAGCAAATGTAAATAATAAAATGCCAAGGCAAAAGGGATAGTGTAAATTTGAGTGGTAAGTGAGTTACTGCCGAACTGTCTTCTGTAGATTCATTGTGTTGTATACTATAGAAATATTTGAAACTAAATGTCTCTATACTTATTCTCTTGCTTCTTTTTGGAGCAGAGGTAGGCTAGAAATTTTGTCCAGAGATTGTGATTTATGTACCTTTAATTTGTTATCATTCAACCACTTATAACTTAAGCATAACGTTTGTTCCTTCATTTGTATTAGGTTCAAAACATGAACCGGATGGGCGAGTTATTCTAGCTGAATTTGAGACGTTTCGTCTGTTGAATACATATGCTCCAAATAATGGATGGAAAGAGGAAGAAAACGCATTTCAAAGGAGAAGAAAATGGGATAAAAGGATGCTAGATTTTGTTCTTCAAGCTTCCGACAAACCTTTGATTTGGTGTGGTGATTTAAACGTTAGGTGTGTATTTTTTATTCTTATCAATTGTCTTAATCCTTATTGCTTACTTCTCTCTCTCTCCAGTTTCCTATTTGGCTGTCTCATTATCCATTGTTGCTGCTGTCAAATTTCACACTGAATGTTGTGTGGTCCATGACTTGCCATTGTGCCTTTAGTCTTTATGTTAGAATTAGTTACCTATTTCCGTTATTCTAGTAGGCTGTATATTAGGAGATAATCATGTATAGCATATTAGGTAGGTAATCCCTGACTTTTAGGGATTTATCACGTGGGGGTTTTATTCCCTTTGTAGCTATAGTTGTATATATTGATCTCTGATGTAGCAGAGATAATTAAGCAATAATATTTACTCTTCAAATTTCATCATGGTATCAGAGCTGACTACGGCCTAAACCCCTTCTTCTTTTCTTGCCCTACTTCTCCGTCTTCTCCTCTCCGATCTCAATACCCTAAAACCCCTAAACCATGTCCAAGACCACCGATGATTCGGAGGTTCAGAGTGTATTGGTGGGTGGTAACAAGTCGGCGGCAGAGCATCATGATGGAGGGCACCATATATAGATCACGAACATTAAGTTCAATGGATCAAACTTCCTCCGCTGGTCACAATCAGTTCGTGCATACCTCAGAGGAAGAAAGAAACTTGGCTATATTACTGGTGCCAAGAAAGAACCCGAAGAAGATGATGCTGCCTATGAAGCTTGGGATTCAGATAATGACACAATCATCACGTGGCTGGTCAACTCTATGATAGAAGAGATCAGTGCACAATATCTTGGCTATTGGTCGGCCAAAGAAGTGTGGGACAATGTTGCTCTGTCTTCTCTGATGAAGACAACCAATCTCAGTACTATGAGCTCTCTCTTCAGCTTGCCAGAATAACACAAGGAGACCTCACTGTTACTGCCTACTTCAATGCTTTGAAGGGAATATGGCTGGATCTCGATACTTTCCACTACTATGAGTGGGAGTCTACTCGTGATGCGAATCATTATCGATCCATGGTTAACAAGGATCAAGTTTTCAAGTTCCTTTCCGGTCTCAACTATGATCTTGATGAAGTTCGGGGAAGAATCATCGCTCAGAAACCTTTACCTAAACTCGGTGAAGCTTTCTCCGAAGTTCGTCGAGAAGAGACCCATAGGAGACTTATGCTCGGGAAGAAGTCTGCCCCTCTTGCAGAAGAAGGTTCGATACTCCAAGTAGCTACACATGCCATTAAACCTGCTACGGAGTCAATACCTGAAGCACTTGCTGCCCGAAGAGGAAACTTTCAGAAGCCTGAGGATGACCCTAAAGTGTGACTACTGTGAGCATACTAAACATACCCGAGATATGTGTTGGAAGCTCTATCCAGAAAAAAGATTTTCCAGAAACAAGGAGCATTCGAGGACCAATAGTGCCAGTAGCAGCGGATCGTTCACTAAGGAATAGCTGGATCAGCTCGTTGCATTGCTAAAGCTTCAGCTCGCATCATCTGGTAATTCTAGTGGACTTCTAGCACAAGCAGGTAATACTCATTTGTCATTTTCTGCCCTTAGAGAACCTAGTGTTTGGATCCTTGACTTAGGAGCTTCCGATCACATGACAAATTTATCCCTTCACACCTACAAACCTGATTCGAGCCATTAGTGTGTTAAGGCTGCTGATGGCAACTCCGCAACCATTGCTGAAAACGGACATGTCTCTGTCCTTCCTACCCTAGAACTAAAAAATGTTCTTCATGTTCCAAACTTATCCTGTAAACTGTTGTCCATTCGCTGCCTAACCAAAGATTCAAACTGTACTATAAACTTTTATCCTTTCTTTTGTGCTATTCAGGATACGAACTCGGGGAAGGAGATTGGCAGAGGTGAGCTGAGGGATGGACTTTACTACTTAGTAGCAGCAGACTCCTGTGATGAAAAAGGACATGGCTTGGCCTGCGTTCGTTCAAACTCTGTTGTTGACAAGATTCAGATGTTACACCATAGGTTAGGTCATCCTAGTTTTTTATATCTTAGACACTTGTTTCCAAATGTCTTCAATAATGTTAAACTTTCCGATTTAAGGTGTGATTCATGTCAGTTTGCTAAGATTCAAAAGACTACTTTTGGTTCTCAAAGCTATAAACCTTCAAGGCCTTTTTACTTAATCCACAATGATGTTTGGGGTCCTTCTAGGATTCCTTCTCGTTCTGGACAGCGTTGGTTTGTTACTTTTATAGATGATCACACTTGTGTCCCCTGGGTTTTCCTTTTGAAACATAAATTTGAAGTTGCTCAAACGGTTAAAATGTTTTATCATTATGTTCAAAATTAGTTTCAAACTCAATTTCTATACTTAGGAGTGATAATGGAACAGAGTACTTTAATGATTCTCTTAAAACGTTTTCTCAAACTATTGGTCTTGTCCAACAGTCTTCTTGCAGTAACACTCCCCAACAAAATGGGATTACAGAACGCAAGAATAGACATATGCTCGAAGTGACAAGAGCTTTGATGTTTTCGACAAATGTTCCTAAGTATTTTTTGGGGATGCTTTACTTACTGCTACCTACTTAATCAATCATATGCCAAGTAAAGTTCTTAACTTCAAAACCCCTTTAAATGGTCTTCTCGATGCTTTTCCTTCACATCGATTGTGTACTGATCTTCCTCTTAAAATTTTTGGGTGTATTTGTTTCACCTATATTCCAACTCACTTTCAGAGCAAACTGGACCATAAATCTCAGAAATGTATTTTTCTTGGCTACTCTGCCACAAAAAAGGATATTTGTGTTTTGAACCCGCCACTAGGAAACTTTATACATCCATAGATGTTGTTTTTTGGAAAATCAGCCGTTTTATTCCCCTACTTCTCTTCAGGGGGAGAATTCTAGTGGTGAAGGGAATTTTTGGGAGTTAGATCGTATTCTTCCTAGTCCTATTACTCCTAATCAGTTACCAGAACCCAAAGATAGGGAATTAGTGAATAAGAATGAGGAACTAGGGGAACCAGACATACAGGTTGTAAACCCTGAAATGTCAACAACAGGGGGAAAAATGCAGGATATGGGTCATAAGAATCCTACTCGTGAACTTCAGGTTTATCACAGGAGAAAGACTGCTCCGAGTACTTCTGTTCCAGACATTCAGCATGCCAATGACCAACCTCATTGCCCGGGTGAAAATCCTTTGCCAGAACAAGATACTGAGCCAGAGAATGAAGCCTTCAACCCTACTGTGAGTAATCCTACCCACGTTTCAAGTAGTGTAGACACAGATTTAAATTGGTCTATTGCTTTACGAAAAGGTAGCCGTTCCTGCACCCGTTATCCTATTGTCAAATACCTATCCTATGGTAGACTCTCTAATCATCACAGGGATTTTGTGACAAATGTGTCGAACTTGTTTGTGCCAAGAAATATCAGGTTCACATCCGACATGTTTTTCGTGAGAGTAATCACGTTGCTGACCATCTCGCTAATAGAGGTCATTCTTGTCCTATTGGTTTCCATTGTATCGAGCTTTCTGATCCTGTTCTTTCTTTTTGGTTGCTTCATGACCAGTTTGGTGTTTCTGAAACTCGTTTGATTATGAATGAAAGATAAGGTGCTTTAGCACCTGGGTTCCACAAAAAAAAAAAAAAAAAGAAATATCTATGAAGCACTAAGTGATGCAAACTGGAGCTCGGCAGTCAATGAAGAGATGCAGGCGTTAATTACAAATCAAACTTGGAAAGTTGTTGATCTGCCTGCTGGAAAATCTGTGGTAGGATGTAAGTGGGTCTTCACAATCAAATTTAAAGCAGATGGGAGTGTCGAGAGGTACAAGGCTAGGTTGGTTGCAAAAGGCTTCACTCAGACTTACGGAGTTGATTATACGGAGACCTTTGCACCGGTGGCGAAAATGAATTCAGTTCGAATTCTCTTATCTGTTGCAGTCAACCTTGATTGGCCACTCTACCAGGTTGATGTGAAAAACGCCTTTCTAAATGGCACCTTTATGAAGAAGTCTATATGTCATTACCTCCAGGTTTTGAAAAACAGCTCGGAACAGGGTCAAGTAATGGAGTCTGTTATCTGCAGAAATCCCTGTATGGACTCAAACAGTCCCCAAGAGCTTGGTTTGAAAGATTTGGGAAGGCAATTACTCGATTTGGTTACACTCAAAGTCAGGCCGATCACACCATGTTCTTAAGCATTTTGATCATGGAAAGATGGTGGTACTAATTGTTTGTGGACGATATAATCGTATCAGGGAATGACGAGGGTAGAATCCAAGAGTTGAAGAATAAGCTGGCACAAGAGTTCGAGATCAAAGACCTTGGTGTCCTTAAATAGTTCTTGGGAATGGAGTTTGCCAGGTCGAAGGAAGGGTTATTTATTAACCAACGGAAGTATATTCTGGATATGCTGGAGGACGTTGGCTTAACAAATTGCAAGCCAATTGATACACCCATGGAACCAAATTTGAAATTGAGACCTAGTTCAGCTGAGGAGGTTAAGGATTTTGGCCGTACCAGAAGATAGTAGGGAAGTTAATCTACTTATCTCATACTCGGTCATATATTAGCTTTGCTGTTAGCATGGTCAGTCAGTTTATGCACTCACAGGGACCTATGCATTTTGAAGCAGTCTACCGGATTATTCGATACCTAAAAGGTACTCTTGGAAGCGGAATTATGTATAAAAGAAGAGAACATCTCCAGATTGAAGCCTACACATATGCGGACTGGGCTGGTGATGTTAATGACCGAAGATCAACTATCGGATATTGTGCATATGTTGGGGGGAACCTTATCAGCTGGCAGTAATGCTGAAGCGGAATATAGAGCTCTTGCTCTAGGAATTACATAAGTAACATGGATAGGAAGACTTTTGCAAGAGCTGAAAGTTACAGTTCCCAAGCCTATTTGAATCTACCGTGATAACAAGGCTGCAGTGGCTATTGCACATAATCCTGTCCTCCATGATAGGACTAAACACGTGGAGATTGACAAGTATTATATCAAGGAAAATCTTGACAGTGGAATGATCTGCATTCCTTACATTTCAACCACTGATCAAGTTGCAGACATATTCACCAAGGGATTGTTCAAAGGACAATTCAATTATCTCAACGACAAGCTAACTTTGGAGAATATCTTTAAGCCACCTTGAGGGGGAGTGTTAGAATTAGTTACCTATTTCCGTTATTCTAGTAGGCTGTATATTAGGAGATAATCATGTATGGCATATTAGGTAGGTAATCCCTGATTTTTAGGGATTTACCCTGTGGGGGTTTTATTCCCTTTGTAGCTATAGTTGTATATATTGATCTCTGATGTAGCAGAGATAATTTAGCAATAATATTTACTCTTCAAATTTCATCACTTTATATGGTATCGGTGAAAATGATAAATTTGTGGTCAACTACAGCCATAACATGCAGCGTCAACTATAATCTTTCTGTGTGTAGCCTAGAGGACATAGATGTGAGTCATCCAGAATTTTTCAGTACAGCAAAGCTCAATGGCTACGTACCTCCCAATGAAGAGGTAAGAGCTGTTGTACATCTTAAGAAGAGTACATTTTCCTGCAATATGCCTACAACATTATTGAAAAGAATTTTCCTCTTAGCAATATGCCGACGACACTCATTCTTTCCTTGATTATCTTATGTGACAGGATTGCGGGCAGCCTGGATTTACCCTGAATGAGAGGAAGCGATTTGGTACACTACTGAAGGAGTGCGTGGTTCACTTCCACTATCAATTAAATTTACAGTTGTGACTTTTGATGTGAGAAACAAAGCCTTTTGTCCTCTTTTACATGTTGTTGACTTCTATGTAGTAATCTTCAGGGGGAAGCTCACAGATGCATACCGATTCTTGCACAAGGACAAGGATATGGATCATGGTTTCTCATGGTCTGGGAATCCCATTGGGAAGTAAGCTACTAGTATGATATGTATTAATAATTTTAACTTCCTGAATAAGCTTATGATCAATTCATTACCAGATGCTTTCAAAAACCTGACTTTTAACATTCTGTTTACAAGTTGAAACAACCCAAAACAGTCTAGTTCTTGTTTTGGAGAATGTTTGGCTAATTTGATCTGATGAGTTTATTGGAATTTAGGTACCGAGGTAAAAGGATGAGGATAGATTATTTCTTGGTCTCTGAGAAGCTGAGAGATCGGATTGTTTTCTGTGAGATGCATGGCCAAGGAATTGAACTAGAAGGTATCACTTAAAACCATACTTTATATCTTCTTTAAAAAAAAAACAAGCCTACATTCTGGCGCATTGCTTCATCTTTCTTATGTTCATGCTTCTGCTGAGTGCTTGGGTAAAACAGTAAGGTCTCACGTATATTTTGCTATTTACCCAGGCTTTTATGGAAGCGATCATTGTCCAGTTTCACTTCAACTGTCACCAATCACGTCAGATGCCAACGAAAGCTAAGTATTGATAGGCCTAGTTTCTAACTAACCTCAATGATGTGCTAGATAGAATTAACAGTATCTAACAGGGGATCTCTTGTTTTGATTTAGTGAAGTGATTTATGTTTGTCTATCAGAACCCTCTAGTTTATAATACTGCAAATCCTTTTTCTGATCTCCTCCTTCCAACTCGTGATTCCCCTAATGTTGCATCCTTTAGCAACCTCCCATTCTACATATGCCAGCACTATGGCATTCTACATTTGCCAACACCATGGGGTGGGGTTGTTTGGATGAGGGAATTGAAAGAGAGAATTGGGTGGATTTGAGAGATATCATTAAATATCCTATTTGGGTAGTCAAAATTTTCTCCGGAGAATTGGGCCTCAAATTTCATTTCCAGATATTTCGAATAACCCAACTACTCTCAGGGAATTAAAATATCCTTGACAAAAACATGCGAATCAACTCGGACCCGAAGCCGCCGAAACTTGTCACCCCCCTCAAATAACAGTCGCCGCCTCTATCAGCTCCCGCTCATCGGACGTGTACTGTTGGCAGAGGTTAGTTTAACTCCTCTCTCTTCGTAGTCAGTCTATGGAAATCTGCTTCAACTCCTTCCCCGGGCAATTCTGCGTTGACTTACATGTTCCCACTGAAACCCCATCGTCTGTCTTCTTGGTCTTCGTTTTCTGCACCGGAATTAATAAAGAACTATAGTTTACGTTTCTGCAGTGTGCACTCCATTATTATTTTTTAATGGGCTGATTGTTTGTACTTGTGTAGTATCTGTTCAAGTGTTTCCATCTTTTTTAATATGCTGATTTGTTTTTTCCGAAGGATTTATGTCCATCGGTCTAAATTCGCATAGGAGCTAGTTAAGTGTTGGACCTGATTAATATAATTAATTCGGGCCGGTTAGGAATTAATATGTCTTGCTAGAGACCAATATTAATTAGTGGTTTGGGCCACGACTAATCGGACCGGGTCCTACAAGGTCACACGCCTATAGTATGGACCGGATCATTAATAGGCTCAATCCATGGTGGATTGGGACTACTGGGCTGGCGGCCCATTAGGGTTAGGAAGGGATTAGGGTTTCTGCCCTAATCCTATAAATAAGACTGCTAGGGTAGCAGTCAATCGGAAGCCGAATACTCTTTCTCTCCGGAGAAAACCATAGCCGCCATAACCCTAAAGACCGTTCTTCGACCAGAAGTTCTAGCAAGCTTTGGCGAGGAAGATCCGGATCCCAGCTAGGGTGGACTAAGTAGAGGAGCTACATTTGAAGCTATCTGGATCGATCTAAAAGCTACGGGAGCTATTAGTTTTTGAGCTAATATCACGCTTCAAGAGGTTTGTCGTGATAACTCTCTTTGTTATTGATTGATATGCATATCGGGCTGATCTAGGTTGTTAGATGTTTCGTATTTCCGCTACGATTCTGGTTTTGCATCTAATGATTTCCTATAGTGGTATCAGAGCCCCTCGTTTTGCGTATTTTTCATAACAAAACGAATTGCGTTCTTAATAAAATTATTCAATTAAAGGAGGGGATTATCTCGTGTTAAGTATTTTCGTTGAAAAGGTGTTTTCAAAAGTGTTCATGGATATTTGGTTTATTTAATTAAAACTGATTTAAAAAAAAAAATTAATTAATTACTGTTCGCCGGCCGCAGGACGTCGACCGCCGTCGTCGCCGGCGGGGCAGCCGACGATAGCGTGCGTAGCAGCAGCGGCAACAGTAGCTTGGGTGGCGGCTGTGCATTGGCAACAGCAGCTTGGGTTTTGAACCCAACTTGCTGCCCTCTGTCACAGGCCCCAGCCCACAAGCTTTGAGCCCACTCCGGATGGTCTGGATTTTTGGCCCACTCGCCCAGCCCCTTTGCAACTGGTCGGCCTGTTTGGTTCGGCCCGAACCGGGTTGAACCTCCTGGTTCGCCCAGTTCGGCCGAATTAGTTCGGTCCGACCAGTTTTTGACTCGGAAATTAAATTTTTTTTCTTCTGTTTGGAACAGATTTAATTCAAATCGATTTATGGGCAGTTTTTTCGATTTTAATCATAGGTTTGATTGAGTATTGAAAAGTTTTAAATTCATAATTAATTTCCTATCTAATTTTAATAACGAGTTATTAAATTGAGTGAGAGTTTTAATTGATGGAATTTAAGGGCAAGTTTTGAAATCTATATCCATGAAACTTTTAAATATTGACGATAATCCCTATAATTGAGTGAATTTTATTGTTGAAGCAATTATAATAAAGGAGTTTATTATTAGGGTTTAATTAGAATAAAAATGTTTTATTCATAATTAATTACCACCTTAATTAAAATTGGTTAATTAGGGTTAAATCTATCAAACATGCTAGATTTAAGGTCATTCACTCATGCGGTAGTGAATGAATGAATGTTATATACATGTGTTTTTGTGTATATTGTGCGTTTTGTGGCAAAGCGTGCAGGTTCTTGGTGATCGGATAAAAGGCCCCACGCCAATTTAATTTTATTATTATTTGATTTTGGGAAATACGGTCTGCGTACCGTTTATTTTGTTGTAATTTTATTTTTGTAAATTAATAAGATAGATTAGGAATCTTGTATTTAGTTTACAAAATTATGTAATTACAACAAAAGAGGGATGAAAGCTAGTCAAAGACTCAAGGATAGGAGATCCTTCGATGATGAACATGAAGCGCTTTTCCAAGATTAAAGGGGGCCAAGATCTGATCCCCTCAAACGTTAATTGTCTGAATGCTTAGAACCATATTTTAGGTTGTTGTGTATGTCTCTTGCACGATTAGTTCACTAGCAAACGTAGATAAAAACACATCACCTAAAATGTCCCCAAAGTAAAATTGAGGCAATGCTTTACCATAACGAGTTGTGATGCCTTTACAAGAACTAGGCCCTTTTCTGCCAAAGTAGACCATGGACCTATTATTGCATTGGATAGCAAAGTTGGATCTGAGGGGTCCATAAGTTCGTTTTTGGTCGTACTCAACGAATACAAAAGACAAAGTTTTGGTTCGAAGCATAGTCGATTTTGTGATTGTCACATAATCAACCAAGAGTCACAAAAGGTTTGTGATTGACCAATGGGTTGGTCTACCTAAATTACAAAAATTTAGTGGCAGTGCCAAAGTACGGCTAACTTTTTGATGGATTTAGGATCTTGGGAAGTATTTCATTCAAGGGGACACACTTTTGTGTGAATGAAATACACATATGCTCTTAATTTTAGAGAAAATTGTTGAGCTATGTTTATTTGAAACAATAATAGTTTTTTGCACTTTATTTTCGTAGAATTATGGTTAGTCAACTCGTTTATCCTATCACCAAATGAATTTATCCTTATGAAGGAGAAGTTCAAAGCATTGTGAATGCTAAAGGCTTTTGAAGCCCTCACCACACATAGAACAAAGTAGTGTTCTTAAGGAATTGTCCTTGAAATCCATGCTTTAAAACTTCAAATAGTCACCTCATATGAGGAAGAGAAGACTATAATTGAATTTTAAAAGACAATAGTTGATTGTCATGTGCCACGTGTTGTCATTCATAGAACCACTTGGAGTGAACTTTATGAATGCATACTCTATCCTTGGTACCCCAAACGACCAAATCTCTCCCAAAATTCATACAATGACTGCATGAATTAAGTGGGAGGAGAACTAGAAGCAATGATTGCTTCTCGTCCGTAGTTGGCTGGTTTATACACATTCTTGTGAACCACTTCGGATATGGTGTTAAGGGTAGCCGCGTTTAAAGTATTAAACAAAGGAGTGAGAGGTGTGATACCCACAAAGCACTATACGAGCAAGAGATCGTAAATGAAAATGGATTTCAGACAGAATAATATTTGTAATTTGGAAGAAGTTAGTGGTAGAATAAAACTTCGCATTGACAATGATGCTAGGATGGCATGCATTCAAGTGGGAGTTTTAGTTCCAATAACACCAAGAAGTAATAGACAAACTCATAATCCACGAACTTTTGGCATTTAGACACATTAGTTTGCTACGCATGAAACAACTTTAGACAGTTGGTGTTTCAATCTCATTTTCTTGTGAGAGTTTTGATACATGCGAAGCTTTACCTAATGGGAAAGATGACTAGGTCGTCATTCTTCTGCCAAAGTGAAAGAGTAAGTAATCTTTTGGCCCTCACACATACTGATGTGTTTGGACCTAAGAGTTCAATAACTCGTGGAGGGTTTAGATACTTCATCTCTCTTACTGATTACTTAAGTAGGTATGGGTACATCTACTTAATGAATCGGAAGTTTGAATCTTATGAAATGTTCAAAGATTCCAAAAATGAAGTACAAAAAGTCTTTCTCGGTACTTTAGCATGGTAATGAAGAGGAAATCCTGTAAGTGAAGGCCAAGGAGGGCTGCCATAATTGATTCATGCTTTGCCTTATATAAGAAGGCCTCCGGACAAAAGCTTTTTTACCATAAGATGCTTTATTCTCCAAAGTACTAAATGATTTCCTAGTTCGATTTCGATATTGCATCAAGTGGTCTTTTCCCAACCGCTTGTAGACCTATCCTATACTTGACGAGCTAGTTTCAGTTGTTGGTCTCTCGAGCCTTCTCCTGGCAAGTAAAGAGCTAGAGGATTAGGTCAGGCACAAAAGAGACTGTTTCAATCCAGCGGATACAGTACTTATGAAGCATGAAAATAGAAAAGAATGCTCTTTGGGCATTGCTTGTGTCGACCAGCCAAGCAGATGAGATTCTGTCTCTTCCTTTACTATTATCACTGACATTAAGGTTGACTCTCTCCTTGCTCGTTTCACTCCTTTCCGTGAAGAGCATAGTAGGCACCAAGTCAAGATTCACTTCCTTCCTGCGTTGGTCCTCCGGTAATCAAGCAAGAACAAACAATCATTCATCGGAGGGAGCTTGGATTTCCAGTCAGGCAGATAGGTGCTCCTTTAAGACCATTGATTGTCGCTCTTTGAACAGGCAGAGACGAACACACCATTCCAACGGCAGGAGGAGGATAGACTTTCGAACCCGACACATCCACTGCACGATCCTTTGAGCCGTAGTTCCGGGGTTTGATTGCAAAGGGAGCGGGAATGCTTTGAAGCTCAACGAAGTCAAAGCCCGTTGACCATGGAGGGATCTATGGAGTTCTCTCTGTCCTCCCTTTGCTTGAACTGGACTTTTCCGAAACATCAACTCCTCTTACTGTGGGCTGTAGGTACTAATTGGTTTCTTTCCTTAATAGACAGCCCTCAGCCAGCTAAGTTTCATTTCACATTTCATATGATAATATGATAAAAGGTTCTCGCCGCCCCTCGGTGAGTAAGCCGAGTGCTTCTTGTCTTAGCGAGCTTGCTGGATGAGAGCAGACTAGTTAGAGGAATGGACAAGTAGTAACTTTCGGAGTGAATGAGTGCAGCAAAGTCTCTTATCTTCCCACGCACGGAGCGGTAACTAGTCTTTCCTATTGGGATAGCGGTACGATTCCGTCGGAGGTGGGAAGTTAGCAAAAGGAATTGAACTCTTTCTAAGCTACAGAGTAAGAAAGCAGAAAATCCTTATCAGAAGACTTTTTGCGATTCAATGTCTTTCTTATGTAATAGTTCCTTTAGAAGGTGCCTGATCTACGACCATCCTCACCTCATATTCTTTTTATTCTCGATAGCCAGATAGTGAAGAAAGACGCTTAAAAGCCCCTTCATCGTCTTCCTCCCCTAAGCGCAATAGCCCCTTGAATAGATAGGATATAATAGAATTAGTGCGCTTGAAAGAGATTCGGCTTAGTTCAAATTCCTAGTCTTACTCATCTCAGATGCGGGATTACCAATGTCACGATTGGAATTAGGAAAGGAAGCTGTGGCACTTCTTACTTTATATGAGGAAGGGGTTAAATCACTAGCAATAGTAGACACGCTACGATCTTTGGCTCTTTGCTAGACAGGAGCAGTACAGGAAGCATCGAATGCCATGGTTCTTGTTACAGACTAGGCTGCAAGTGAGAGTGATAGAATCAGCTCAACTGTGAATGTTGCCGATACCGGAGCTGCTAAAGGAAGCAGTAGCAGTACAACCATTAAATGGAAATGGAATTGCACATTCATCTTCCTCTATCAATTAATTTCTTTTGTTTGAATAAGCTATTAAGGTGCCTAGGACACTAGTAGACACCCAGAAGGAGTTGTAAGGGAGAACTCCGATTTAAGATCGGACGATTTTCAACAGACAAGATCAGATCGTAGAATAGAGAAGGATTTGCTGCCGCTACTGAATCAGAGTCCACGGTGCAACAATTTCTCATCTGCTCACGAATTGGATTCGAACCAATCAAGCTACTTGCCCTTTAGTAGATCGTGAGTGGGTCTGTCGTCCTCCTCATTATAGTTCTCCTAAAATCAATAGCATTTCGTCGAAATATATCCTGTCTTTTCACCTTCCTATCTATCCACCTCTCCAGACACAATATCTTGAGTACCTCCGGGGTACAGGTTCACTTTACCTGCTCAATCTCCTACGGGCGGGGACGGGGGCTGCTTTCCCTGAGTCGGAGTTATTTTAGAACGGTCAGTAGGGTGAGTGATCTTGAGTTCAACTCCTCTCCAAGAATATTGAATATAACAAAAACCCCCCTAGATATAGCAATCCTTTCGAGTTCCTTTCTATCCTTTCGATGGATAAACAAGGCTAGAAAGAGATAGATGAGGAAGAGACCTTGGATACAAAGTACAGTCATTGTTAAATAATAAACTTGATCATTCTTTGATCAAAAGTCTACCCAGTACGCGACTGTTTCTAACATACTTCTTCCCCTTTTCTCTCGTCACGCTTTTGAATTCACTTTATCTTATGGGGATTCTTTTTCGATTCTGATCCTACTTTTCGATTTTTTCAAAGTACAAGCAAGTAGATCAATCAACTGGGAGAGACTGCCTCTGAACCCTATTGGTCGAGCGTATTCTTTCCTGCGGAAGACACGAGACTTATTGGAGAGGATAGGAAGCTCGACCGAAGGAAGAGGAATGTTTTCCGGGGCATAAGCTTGCTGCAATGACACAGCACATTTAAGGAAAGCGCAGTGAACAAGAAACCAGATTTCCGGACAAGCCTGATCACCTCCTTAGCAAACAAGTGCACTCCGACATAGAGCTCTTTGTTGAGACCATCGGTCACTACCAAAATGACTCGATTAATAACCATCTTAAGTAGTTGAAGACCTTACAAGATCTTCTGCCGCTTTATGGCCTTAAGTCGGAACAACTTGTCAAAGAGGGTAAGGTTCGTTTCAAGAATTTATGTAACCTTCCTGGTCCTGGTTGGGGGCTGTCTCCACAGGACACGACCAAGTGAGCTAACAGGGGGTTTAGAGCTCCTCTTTTCAAGGTAATTTTTTCACCTGCGCCCACTGACCGCCGCGCGTGGCTTCCGGGTCACCTAACGCTACACCTCACTTGCTCCGTCCAAGAAGCCGTCTAACCTAAGGTAACTATTCTCCGAATAGGTTGTAACACCGGATATTCCGTATTAGTTGATGCAACTCTGACTAAGGTGGATCTGGATATTCTATTGACCATAAAACAAAGCGGATACTGACTTCGAAAGTGCTCTTAATCACTTCTTTCTGGGCCTTCTCTCTCAAGCTCAAGGAAGTGAGCCAAGAGCCACTCATCTGAGCCAGCGGATTCTAATTCTGCTGTGCCGGTGCGCAAAGCAAGCACGCTTAGACTGCGATGTGCAATCTTTGGTCTGCCTATCATTGTCCATTGTCCATTAAAGGCTGACTCCGCTAGGCAAGAGGACAACTACTGGGATTATTTAACTACTAACTGATGACCGGAGGACTACTCTCCTTCTTCCATTCCAATAAGTCTTATTAAACGGGAGATAGGCATTCGGATTCGTTACTTGGGGCTCCTGAGGGTGAGGAATCCGTTGTTTCGGGAGAAACTTTATATGTTAGTTTGGCCTCGGCTTCAGGGAAGAATTCCTCTTCAGCCGGTTCAGATTGAGAGGGAAAGACCTAGGCTCCGCTTCTTAGAATGATGCCTGTTGTATGATCTATCGGATTTTTTTATTCTATTTATTCTCGGTGCTGTTTTTCAGCGAATGAAAGAAAGCGCTGATTCCGCAGTTCCTTCATCAGATTTGGGTGCTTTTTGAAAGAGCTGCTTCTGCGAATGACTCAACGGATACTACTAAAAAATTTCAATATATATATAAGGAAACGGGCATTCAAGCCCTGCCCCCTCTTCCGATTAACGCACCAAAGATGGGAACTGTTTGGATTGAATCAGACTCTCAAGTCTTGGTTCAAACTTTGTTGAATCCTTACAAGATTCATCCTCAGGGAGCCCTGATCAAAGGGGATGAGCTAAGGGGTCTTGAACTGACCTCTTTGGCTGGGGCGGACCTGGAAAGTATGAAGGAAGTCTGAAAGAGAGAGGTGAACCGGGGGGAATAAAGGGGACCTGCAGTTAGCATCTGGATCTGAGTCTCCAAACTAAACTAAAGGGTAGGCTCGTCAACAAAGAAGCAGATGCAGACAGGAATGTAGGCTTTTCAAGTGAGCAACTCGTTACTTCCTTGGTTGTTAGCTTTGCCTTTCACTTTGGAGACAAAAACCTAATGTCCTAATGTGTCGGAGGTCCATATTTGGCATAGCATTTCCTCAACCGGTAATCCGATTCAATGAGAAGTGGAAAGATCTATAATGAAGAGCGGAGACCAGAGTCAATGTCAATCCAAGGGCAATTGCGGAATATATGGTGACCTATCTTTGAAAGAGAGTAAACCCGTAATACTGGCTGCTGCATCATTCCCAGACTCTTTACTTGCAGGATCGGGCATAACCAAGAAGAATAGTGCGGGCCTAGCTTCGAGTGTTGTCGGCACCGTAGTTGGCATTCAACCTCGGGGTTCGAAAGACCTTGTTAGGCACCTTTTTTTAAAGGAAGGGTTGAAGCCGGATCGAGATGCTTCACACTCACACAGTAATGGATAGTACAATAAGATAGTCAGCTGCCCAATCTCGATCGTAGATTTTAAACCTTGGAAAAGGCGGATAGCGAGACGAGATAAGGCTTTTCTTCCTTAGATCACACCTTCTTCTTTCTCCGTATCCTGGCAGGCTTAATCCAACTCTCTCTTCCTCTTCAACCGGATCTTGACCACCCCAACAAAGCACTGCTTTGCTTTAAACCAAGAAGGGGATTCCGCCATTTAGGTTTCGACTAGATCATCAACCCCATGCCGCTTGAAGGGTGACAACAGGAGATACTATTACCTTAACATGAAACTTAGTCCGACAGGAACGAAGTCTCGACTGAAAGGTACGTAGTCGCTCTTTCGAAGTGGCCTATCCCACCTAGATATAGCTCGACCAATCCATAATAGAGGTTAGAAGGCTGACGCGAGAAGGCTTCTATTCTAGGAGATTCAATTAAGATGCGCTTAAACAGAAACAGAATAATCCGATCTTTCATCCGCAGAATCATAGAAATCTTAAAAAGCAGCCACTAACACATCTGTAGAAGCAGACAAGGAAGATGCCGTTGAAAAGAGTAAGTTCAAGCTTGAGTGCCCCTTTTTTGGATGGGTTTTAGTGTAGTAAAAAAAAGAATTTTTTTGTTTCGTGGAATGATGAAGGAAGACCATGCCATTAGAGGAAGGGTGGTTTGCTGCTCTTCAAGTTAGAGAAGGACTTACACCATCCGGGGACCAAGGCTGCGTAGCCTATGCGAAGCAAGCCTACCTAGCTCCGCTTTACCCGCCCCTTCTGCCATTGATGGAGAAAATCCCAACTAGTACTCAAGATCCGGGACTGAAATCCTACTATTGCTTTCTTCCGAAAGGGAAGAGGTAACTCACCAACAGGTGGAGGATATGAAATATAGCACCAACAACCGTTCCACTCGAGCGGAACTTCTAACTGAAGCTGCTCACCTTTTTCAGCGGGGTAGTCTGTAATTGACTTAGTCCCCGGAGCTCCGGAGTTAAGAGAGCAACTAAAATAGAGTTATTCAAAGAAAGGGTCAGGCCCTGAAAAAGAGAAGCGGTCTATCAGCAATTGAAAGAGTCCCCCAAGCCAAGAGGAATCTATTTAGCAGTCCATACCAGGTAGAGTTATTCATTTAGGAGTGACCGGCGGGAAAAAAAGGAAGGGAACACTTTCAGTAAACGGCCGACAATGAGTACTATCCCTTACGGGAATCGAACCCGTGTCTTCGACATGAAAAGACGATGTCCTAACCACTGGACGAAAGGGACCAAAAAGCCATTCTTCATATACCTCAGCTCCGAGAATAGAAGTGGTTCGTTTTCTTATTTATTATACGAAATTCAAGATTTCGTTTGTTTAGCTTCATCATAGTTTGCAACAAAGCCTCATTTCATAACAACAAGATGGCTTCCGCTGGCTCTCCTTGCTTATCACGTAGGCTGGCTGGTAAAAGAACCGGGAAGTAGAATGCCTGACGTGACTTCAAGTTCTGCCGTCACTGACCTTTCTTTCTGGCCGTGTGAAAGTCTGTCTTCCGTACGTTATGCAAGGCTCTAATCCCATTTTACCTAGCTTGACTCTTTTAGCTTTGCGGAGTCCTTGGTTTTGGCGTCTCGAGGCTGCTAGATTTCGGATTCCATAGGGGTAAGGCCATATTCTTTTTAGAACAGAAAGATAGCCCACTAGACGATTTAAAAGTCCTTGCTGCAGGATTCCTCAAGGAATGCTAGCTTCTGAGCTCATTACGCTCGTTAGTTCGGTATTAAATAATAAGAATTGAATGCAACCCGCTTTAATATCCCCCAACCCCTTTTCAAGCTTTATTTCAAATAATAAATATATTTCCTTTGCTTTATGCAACTATCTGAGCTTAGCTTAGTTTTTTCGCCAATTTGTTCAATAATGCTTCCTCTTCTAGCTCGTCAAGCCCGGAAATAAAAGAGGATACTGGCTTTAACCCTTAGGAAAATGGCGATTCTCTTATCTTAACAGTGGGCTTGCCCCTACCCTAATGTAACTCCGTCGCTTCGACAGTCCAGAGTGCTCCTGTTCAACAGTCAAATTGGAAAGGTCAAAGCAATGGCCAGCGTAGGCGTCGACAATTTCTTTCTTTTGCTGACCGGGTTATCTTTGACAAGTAAAGTGCATTAAACATGATGGGCTTGACCTTGACTTAGACGGCTTAATCTGCATAATCTACTGAATCCACTTAAACTCAGTTCACTAAGTAAACTGCCTATACCCTTTTCCTTTCCCAGCCGGGTATGGATCTTTAACCTTATTAAAATTAAATGGCATAAAATCTGATCTGTACGGTGAGTAACCCGGAAAAATAGAATAACGAAAGAGATCTGTAAATGCTAAAGTATACTGTTGGATCTTGGTATGGGTCTACTAGTCATAGGTTGATATGCTGTTAGCTCTACGGGAGATAGGTATGGAAGCCACTATGAGTATATATCCAGATATGCTTTTAGATAAGGAGCTGAAGTGAAGAAAGGGAGTCCTTTTATCCCGAAGGTGAACACTTTCCGAATTCTCGGATTGGGTTAGTTGTCCTATGACTCGGCGTTCTCTCACAGGTTTTTCTGCCTTTATCTTTTGAGACCAAGGTTTATCTTTTGATAACAAGCTCAAAACACTAATCCACTCCTTTCCTAGCAGGCTAATGCCATACACCTTATATGGGGTCCTAAACGTGCCTTTTTATTAAAAAAATCTTGGTCTGAATAAAAGCATATCTATCTTACTTCGGTGAGGCCATTGGGAAGCGGGTCGCTATTCGTTTCGATTGGAGCGAGGTTGTCCTTAGCAAGAATGGTAGGAACCTAGCCCCTGGGCACCTATATTAGACTATTCGAATGAGGGCTTTTCTTTAAGGTAAGGGGGTGTCTGAAGCGATTCCTTTTATACTCTTTTTTTTACGAATTGACTCTGGTGATGGATCGGGGCAATTCATACGTAGGAAATTCTCCAACCAAAGGGTTGTTTTTCAAGCTGAGGGAAGGTTTGTTTGGGCTTACCGGCTCTTACCTCAGGTTTTTCTTTCTTGCCCGCTACGACTAGCTTGCTTGAATGGAATGACTGCCGAAGCCACTGACGGCGATTGGCTTGCCAGCTGAGCTCAAAATCGCAGTCGACTATGGCAGGGCAGTACGCTTCCTAGTTACCTAATTCCTTCAAACATACTATTCTCCGATCGGCTCTTCATTGACCGATCACCGACCAAGAAAGGCGCTTTACCTTTACCTTTCGCCTGCCGCTCTCCTACTTCTCTTCCTCCCACTGCGGTAATAGGGTTAGGTCTTTAGACTTTTCCTACTGCCAAGTCAAAGCTAAGACCGGTTATGCCTTCAACGGCAAGAACTGCGGATATTTGAACAAGAGCTTCAGCTGAACCCAAGAGTGAAGAGTCGACAAGAGGAATCACAGCTGAAATCGGACAAGTTCACGTTTTCTCGGTCTTTTTGGATGCAACCCGAATTCCGGAGAGTTAAATTCAAAAAGTGGAGGAAACGGCCTAACAATAACTCATGAACTGAGGAAAAATTCTAAATCGGAAAATAAGAAGGCTTATCCAGAGATGTTTAAACGAGTGTTTTTACCGAGCAGCTATCGCACCTTTCAGGCTGGTTGTTTAGTTTAACTGAAAAGAGGCCTGAGGTTAGGTTCTGCAGGAACAGCCGTACGTACCCAACCAGAGAAAGCTATATTGGGTCCCCAGGTTACTCTCGAGATAGGTTTAGGCTTTTCAAGGCAATGTCAATTGAAGAAAAATAAGTTACGAGTGCAATTACATAAGGGTATTTAGACACCGGAGGACAGAGGTGCCTTTCAGTGTGAAAAGGGAGGAAAGCCGGTCATCATCTATACCAGTGACCAGAGGAGGATATGAAATAGAGAATGGAGTAAGCCCTTTTAGAGATAAGGGCTAGGATATTCAAAAGGTCAAAATTAGAAATAAAAAAAGGCCAACAACTTGAGTTTCTCGACTCAAATGACAGACAAAACAAGGGGCTCACCTCACTTCCACAAATACAATAAAGACAAATAATATATCTATTCTTCATCTGGCTAAGAAATAAAAAGAAAGATCTCACAGTAAGAACAAGAGAACAAGGGAAAGCCAATACCTTGATGCGTAATACAACCGGTCATCCAATCGTCTTTTGGACGGGATGCTTGTAATAAGAGTTGCCCAATTTTTCCTTGTTGGTAACAAGTTGGCATAAAAACTTCTGGCCAACCTAAGCAAAGAAAGGTTTGATCCCGAAGGGCAGAACGAGACTAGCAAGTTCCTATATCAGTGACGATTTAGATGAAAAGGAAAGTCGGGTTTCACCACATATGTGTGGTATCCGTCCCCGCGCAAACGTAGACTAACTCTAAAGAGCGGTTTCTGTACTTATTCATCACTGCCATAGTTCCTCTATTATGGATTGGTCGAGCTAGCATCCCTTACCATTTTTTGTGAAATAGGGGACAAGTGAACCATGGAAAAAGCGTTTTGAAAATTCCATGGTCCCGTAGCCTGAGGGAAAGTGCCCAAAAGATCCATTCCCCATTGAGAAAAGGGCCAAGGAGGCGTAAGATAGTGTAGTTCTACCACTAGGAGATGAGTTACGGCGGCCAACCTACAGTAGACGAATGTTCAGAAAGAAAGATGGGCGATGAGACTGACCAGCGATACGAATACAAAGAAAAGCACTTAGAGGAGCGTGCATATTCGATCCGATCTGAAAGTGCTCACTAATAAGTGGCGGGACTCTGCAGAGCGGCGAAAGCCCTCTTATTGCGCGGCGTGGCAAGCGGTCTTGTCGTATCCGCTCTTAGCCCTAATTAAATAAGAAGGAATAAGCTGTTAATGGACATATCTCACAGGTAGTCGCTAGACTGACTAATTGGCCTATGGGTCTTAGAGACTCTTCTTAGTGTAACAGTAGCGTTGATAAGCTAGTTCCATGCTAGCATTATCAATTGTCGGCGTAACATTAGGGGTTGGAGCTCGGTAGCTAAGGAAGTGGGTCAAAGCAGGCTGGAGAACGCGAACGGAAGAAGCCAGTAGCTTTTTTTTTTCTAGAATAGCGATAGGAAGTAGCTAGTTGATGACTAAAAGCAGGTGTTGAACACACACCCTATCGTCCGCATAAGGGCTTATGTGGTGGTTTCACAACTCGATCAGGGGCATAACAGATCTTTCTATCCAGACACTAATCAGGCACTAAAAAAAGGTGAATGCGATAGCTGTTCATGTATTTTTGTTTGTTTTCATAGCTAGAGAGACTAGGCCTGTGTAGGCAGCGAAAAGCGCCGTAAGAGTGGATTTTTTTTTGAACTCGAAAGTCCGAAAGGGTCTTTGATCTAAAAGACGAGAGTTCCGGTAGTCTCAGCCCAAAAACCCCAATTTTCATCCAACACAACCCCTTCTTGTTTAAGAAAAGCGTCCGATCTCCCTAGCTGCTAAAGGCTGTGCTGTCCTCGAGTTGAATGTCAGAAATCTTCTTCAGTCTATAATAAGGAAGGGGTATCGGTTTCCTTTTGAAAAGGCTACGTACCCTCGGGCCTCCCTTCAATCGCTCATCATCACCTGCTTAAGTAGAAGTTTTTTGAAAAACCTCGATGAACTCACTGATGGGTACCGAAAAGATTGAGCGAGTATCGAGAGGAGACGGGGAAGTAGCTTCTAAGTTAGTCGTCTGCCTAAGGTCCGGAATAGGGAATGCAATACCAGATCCTGATCGAACTGATAAGCTGATTGAGCCTACGAGCGGGAGATTCTTTATTAGCAAGGACTTCCCAAGGCTATAGAGTAAGATCAGATAAGCACTTAACGGATAGGAAGCCAGAAGCGAAGGAAGGAGAGAGCCAGGATAGCGAGTGAGACTTCTGCCAGGTGAAATATTCAATTTCCCTTTCTTTTAATATAAGGAACTCATTACTGAATGTTCCAATAGCTGCTAGGTCAGCAAGGGTTAAAGTCATTGGGCCAAATGGGAACAAGAAAGAGTTGACAATAACTCACTTCTTGGTCTTCGACCTCCTTATCTTCTTTATTCCATCCCTTTCCCTTTATTTTGATGTATTTCTTTTGTTCGTCTTATGAATCCTAGTTAGCGCGTAGTGGGTCCGATTCTATACAAGCAGCCAGCTTAGATAAGAAAGACGCTTACTAAGAAGCAACCGACAGTGGCTCGGTCTAGTACCGGGGCAGAATATAGTGCACTCGCCATTGCCGCAGCAGAAGTTTTATGGCTTCAACAGTTGTTACGTGACCCCCATGTTTATTTGAAGTCGCCAACCACGGCTCACTGTGACAACATTGGGGCATTGTACTTAGCTCACAACCCTCTCATGCACTCCAGAACCAAGCATATATCCATTGATTACCATTTCGTGCGAGAGAAGGTCATGCTTGGTGATCCAACACCTCTTTTCTTAGGATTGGCTGTGAGAGAGCGGATGGCCTTTTTCTTTCCTTGGGCATTTATCAATGTAAGTTGTTCATATACATGCCCCAATCCGGATTCTTCTCCGGATGTCACAACCTCCCGAAGTCACATTCTAAAAAAAATAGAAAAATAAGAACCAAGTCAAGATGATACGGATCCCAGGAATGGCATTGCACAACGCAAAGAAGGGACGGATGAATGCTCAATAGCAGGCTTCTCGGAGAAAGCTTTGGGGCGGATCAAATCGGCGACTGGGCTTGAAAAAGCTTAATTTCCTACACAGATATTACAACTTAAGCGAATCTAATTCTCTGGGTTCGAGGCTATTGGTCAGGAATGCTTTGGAGTTAGAAATTGAAGGTTTGTCGGTATGAAATCCTCTTACTTTTTAGAGAGATGGGGCCGTGTCTCTCTTCGTTGGGTTTCGAGAAAACTTGACAGAGTGTTGGTTAATCTGGAGTGACAATCACCTTTCCCTGATAGTAAAGTAAATGTGATCACCTCCACTGATTCTGATCACTGTGCTATTTACATTGACAATCACAAAGCTATAACCTGATACCCCTCAGTGGTATGGTTAAATTGCGCTTTTGAGGAGTTCGAACCCCAACGAGAGGGTTCAAGTCTTCAAAGGTGTCCGCGAAAAGATCTCAGCGCCGTGGAGCCCTTCGCGAGTATGGCACTTGATACCTATACGCCCTGGTACCCCTTGGTGATACGACTACGCATGCCTTTGAAGAATGTCGAACCCCAACGGGAGGGTTCAAGTCTTCAAAGGCGTCCGTAAAAGACAAAACTCTAGGGACTTCCATGGTGGACTTCAACGCCTTGAGACCCTCTGAGGGTATGTGATGTGAACGACTGATGACACTCGATTTGACGTGATTATCAGCCTCATTTAAGCGACATTTCCTTGCTTAAGACATGTATTTAGGGTAGAATAACGAATATTCAATCGATTGAACTATCTCGTGCCATTTGTGTTACCTTGGCCCGTTTCGGGTCTATTTGATGGTTTTCTAGTGTTTCTATGTTAGTACAGGTTTTTGCCATCAAATAAAGTAGCCAAGGACGTGTCTAAGGCGTTGGAACATCGAGGAATTGCACTGGAATCGATCCAAGGAGCCAACCAAATCCTGCCCCGTTTTACAAAGGAATTTTCGGCGAAAACACCTAGGGTTTTCGCCGTTTTTGGCGAAAATACATGAACAAATCCACTGGAGCTCAACCAAAGAAGTTTTCGGTGAAAATATGAAGTTTTTGCCGAAAACCATCAGTCCGAAAAACACAGGAGAATTCAGCCGGCGGACAACCTATTTTGTAAAGGAATTTTCGGCAAAAATTCCTTCATATTTTCGCCGAAAATCTCAGTTAAAATCCGACGGTATTAGGGTTAAGTATAAATACTTAACCGACGGCCCAAAATCAAATATACTTTTCATAATCATAATTTCCAACTAATACCAAATACTTCAAGGATTCTCAAGAGTTCCAAAGGAGAGTTTAGAGTTCGAGGAGCCAGAAAGAGATCGTGACACTATCCCTTCCATCTCAAGGACTCGGAGCTAGGATTGTAGTCTACCGGAAGATCGAAGTTCTGCCGGAGTCGTCTTAATTAGGTTTTCCAGATACTTTTCTATTCTTCCTTTGTATGATGAACTCTATCTTTGTCTTTGATTCTTTTGTGAAAAACATGAGTAGCTAAACTCTTAGAGCTTAGACTAGATGAACCCTAAGTGACCCAGGGCTTTAAAGCGGTCACGGATTGGCTATGATTAGATTCGAAGTTCAATCAGTTTCTCTTTCATGTTTGGTTTGTTCTTTGTTGTTTATGTTTCTTGTCTGGATTGATCACCTAGATTAGATTCTGGTTAAGCTAAGGATAGAAGCGAACGCTCGCCTTACTTACATCAAATTGAACAATTAACCTTATAATTGGAGTGTGCCTTTCGTAGGAACCGATTAGGGTTAATCCACTGCTAGAGTAACTCATAACTCATTAGTAAATCCACCATTTAAGTTAAGTCATTGCGAGAGGCGACCGTACCCGGGCGGCTAATTAATCTTGGTAGCTAGAACGGATAGAGCGAACGTTCGCCGGTCTTAAACCTAAGGGTAAGGAGTTATGGTGGTGTCTTAGAATTGATTGAATGAGAATTGAAATCCGCTGATCTGTTGATTGCCAATGCTCTGGGGAACGAAGGGGAATTCGAAGTCTAAGTTCATCTGTCATCTCTGTTTTCAACCCTAATTTCCAATCTGCTTTTAGTTTCAATTTTTAATTTCTCTGTATTTCTTAGAATTAGAAGTCGTGGAACTCACACCACGCACGAAGTGTTTAATCTGAGTAATTTGCTAGCTTATTTGAGTAGTCGATCAGTAGAAGGCCCGTGGAATGCGATCTACCCTAGCTTTTGTTAGCTTTGTTAGTTATTTGTTTGAACCAGCACAACGACGGGTTCATCAAATTGGCGCCGTTGCCGGGGACTTCTTTTGATTATTTGAAAGAAGAACTGGCTATTTATTCTTCTACTTTCCATCTTTCACTTTTCCACCCACTTCGATTTTACACTGGTTTTTGTTTGTTTTTGTTATTTGTAGGTTGTTCACAGGTGTATGCATCGCCGCCCTTCGACAATAGAGAGACCAAGCAGTTCTGCTCCACCTCGACAATCACAGATTCCAAGGAGAAGCAGAACCAATCCACCTCCATCCGTCACTCCGATCAAGATCGAGGAACTGAAGGAGAGTTCCTCATCTTCACCTTTACCGTCATCTTCATCCGTTTCATACACCAAGTCACTTTCACCTCCTCCATCTCCTACCATGATTGATCAGTTACCACCACCACCACCACCAGGCGGAAATCCACCACCGCCACATGTACAGAAGAGTCTAGCTGACTACAACTAGCCGAGCGCGACTAGCGTTCGATCTGCCATTGCCGTGCCGCGCATTGAAGGAGATCCTGACTATGAGATCAAGATTCCATTCTTGACTATGATCTCTAGGGATCTACAGTTTGAAGGCGGGCCACTAGACAATCCGTGCACACATCTGGCGGATTTCCTTGATCTCTGCAGCACTTTTAAGAACGGAAATCTCGACAAGAACACTCTTTGCTTGAGAGCTTTCCCGTTCTCTCTGAAAGGCGCAGCCAAGAGGTGGCTTACTGGAAAACCACCTGGATATTACACTGACTGGGATATTGATGGTGCTGCAGAACAGTGATCAAATACTACAAAGCTAAAAAGCTAAGCAGATCGTATTCCACGGGCCTTCTAATGATCGACTACTCAAATAAGCTAGCAAATTACTCAAATTAAACACTTCGTGTGTGGTGTGAGTTCCACGACTTCTAATTCTAAGAAATGCAGAGAAATTGAAAATTGAAACTAAAACAGATTGGAAATTAGGGTTGAAAACAGATATGACAGACAAACTTAGACTTCGAATCCCCTTCGTTCACCAGAGCATAGGCCATCAACAGATCATCGGATTTCAATTCTCATTCAATCAGTTCTAAGACACCACCGTAACTCCTAACCCTTAGGTTTAAGACCGGCGAACGTTCGCTCTATCCGTTCTAGCTACCAAGATTAATTAGCCGCCCGGGTACGGTCGCCTCTCGCAACGACTTAACTTAACTGGTGGAATTACTAACGATTCATGAGTTACTCTTGCAGTGGATTAACCCTAACCGGTTCCTACAAAAGGCACACTCCAATTATAAGGTTAATTGTTCAGTTTGATGTTTTAAAGTAAGGCGAGCGTTCGCTTCTATCCTTAGCTTAACCAGAATCTAAATCTAGGTGATCAATCCATGCAAGAAACATAAACAACGAAGAACAAACCAAACATGAAAGAGAAACTGATTGAACTTTGAATCTAATCACCGCCGATCCGTGACCGCTTTAAAGCCCTGGGTCACTTAAGGTTCATCTAGTCTAAGCTCTAAGAGTTTAGCTACTCATGTTCATCACAAAAGAATCAAAGACAAAGAAAGAGTTCATCATACAGAGGAAGAACAGAAAAGTATCTGAAAAACCTAATTAAGACGACTCCGGCAGAACTTCGATCTTCCGGTAGAATGCAATCCTAGCTCCGAGTCCTCGAGATGGAAAGGATGGTGTCATGATCACTTTCCGGCTCTTCAAACTCGAAACTCTCCTTCAGAACTCTCAGAGAATCCACGAAATTATGATTATGAAAAGTGTACTATGATTGGTCTGAAAAGTATCTTTGAATTTGGGCCGCCAGTTAAGTATTTATACTTAACCCTAAACCGCCGAATTTTAACTAGGATTTTCGGCGAAAATATGAAGGAATTTTCGCCGAAAATTCCTTTGCAAATGTGGATGACCACCGGCTGTTTCTTCTGTGATTTTCGGTTCAACACTTCTCGGTGAAAACTTAGTGTTTTCGCCGAAAATATCCTTCAGTTGACAACAGTGATTTTGTTCTTGCATTTTCGCCGAAAATACTAAGGGATTTTCGGTGAAAACTCCTTTGTAAACTGGGGCAGGAATTTGGTTGATTTGGTTGGCTCCTTGGATTGATTCCGGTGCGATTCCTCGAGGTTCCAACGCCTTAGACACGTCCTTGGCTACTTTATTTGACGGCAAAAACCTGTGCTAACATAAAAACACTAGAAAACCATCAAATAGACCCGAAACGGGCCAAGGTAACACAAATGGCACGAGATAGGGCAATTGATTGAATATTCGTCATTCTATCCTAAAAACCATGTCTTAAGCAAGGAAATGTCGCTTAAATGAGGCTGATAATCACGTCAAATCGAGTGTCATCAAAATACCCCACACTTAAGCTTTTGCTTGTCCTCAAGCAAACTGAATAGAAACGCTCATGTTCACAAATGATAAGATCGATCAAATTGGAGCTCAATCAAACACAATGAATTATTAGACCGATAGATTCTAGAACAAGAAACCTAACATGCATACATATCAACCAAACCACCTGGTCTCACTAATAAACTGCACAGACAAGTGATCGTAACCCATTATGCACGAATTTGACCTGACCGACCAGACTCCTCACACAGGAAATATTTAGTAAATTGGGAACTCTCACTCTCTGTGTTTAAGGACGTGTTTCTGCTCTTGATCATTTTCTGTCACTGAATTCTGTCATAAGTTTGCAATTCGACCACATCTCCACCACTGTGACAACACGAGTAACCAGTCAAGAAGGACTTCCCTGCTAGGACTGTAACGAATTCTACACTACTTGGGTTTATGATGAGATGGATGATGGGAATATATGATGATGGCTTTGGTGCGGTGCAGCTTTCGACTAACTTCCCTCGAATCTAATCTGTGGCTTCCTACCATCTAACCAGACACGGGTGGAATAATGAACACTCGTCCTAAGATACCCTCAAGCAACCTAGCACTTTTTATTTTCTTTTAACACACATTTTTTTCTTTTTCTGACTTTTCTTTTGACTTCGTTCTTCCATTTGTAGGGAGAAGAACGTTTATTGAACTTAAAACTTTTTTGCTTTTCTGATTTTTTTTTCTTTCTCTCTTTTTTTTCCGAAACTTGCTTCTTTTTCTATTTTTTTTATTTTTTTCTTTTGTGCCGATTCTTTCTTTTATTTGCTAGAGGGGTTTACACGTCTGGACATAATAGCTAATACCACCTGTTTAATGGCTATAGGCAGGTTACCACAAACCAACTTCCGGTAGGTCAATCTAGAACTACAACCACAGGGGATCAATGGGGAATGAAAGAATGGGAATGGTTGTAATGTATTATCGAACCAAAAGAACAGGCCAAACTCAAGGGTTTAAACATAATGGATTTATCGTTTGGTAGGCTATCTGGCTTAGTAGCTGAATCTAGGTGCCCCTATCATTCTAGAACTCGTGTCATCGTGTGGTCTCGAGTAGGTCTCATGCAAATTCGAACTCATTCAAGCAAACAGAAAATCACTCAAAAAGAATTGAAATTGCAAGTTACGTGCAATGGATCAAAAGCTCACAGTTGGTTTTGCTAGTCGGATTCAGTCATTTTCATGCAATCAAGGCTACAAACTACAAGTGTGATTTTAAAAATTCTGTTATGACCAGGCAATTTAGCATCAAAGTAGACACATTGGTTCTCAAGTTCTAGGTTAAGCAGTCTAAGCATCATTATGAAGGTTTGAACAACAACTTAACATCAAAGATCAAGAACTGAGCCATTCTAATGCTAGAGAGATTGGACAGGAATCACGAGTCACACAAAAACACAATCAAGTTCATGCAAGGTTCTCTAGCATCCTACCCCACACTTAAATCGTACTGTGTCCTCACATGACTAAATCTAGAGTTCAGAGTGAAGTAGAAGAACCTGGACCAAGATGGTTGGCATAGGGGATGAGCACGGATCCTCGAGCGGAGGGAATCTACCGAAGCGAAGCAAAGGGAATCTCCCTACTGCCTACGAAACAAAAACAAATGAAACATAAAAAGGAAACCGGGACAAGTGTCCCGGAACCACACAGAAAAAAGTTGGATCAAAATCCGAAAAGAATAAATAAAAAGAAGGGACAAGAAAGAGGATACAACCCGATCACTGCTCGTCAGGCGCGTCGGGAGGTGGGAAGTGGAGGAAATCGCCGAGCTGACGTTGCCACGCCATCTGTGCCTCATACCACTCGTTGGAGCGGTGCATATGTTGCTGCATAATAGTTCATCTCGCCTCTTGAGTGGCGTTGTCCCTGATGCGCCACTCCTTAAGTCGCTCATACAGCTCTCCAACATCCGCGGGGTGCGGGTGGTGTTGCTGGTGAGGCGCCTGATATTGCTCTGGAATGGGTGGCGGGTGACTGGCGTGCATACCCTGCCTGATGGTGTGGCAAGGGTATATGATCATGAAATTCTGGCTCGTTCTGAGGGTGAGACTCCTCAGAATCATCTTCTTCCTCTGACTCATCCTCGTCCTGGGGAGGAGGATCTGCTGCTACCTGGGGGCTGAGGTCCAGCTCGAGGTTGTACTCGACCACCAAATCACCTCCAACGGTGCATACTCTGCGGCGTGGGATGTTCGGGCCATATTCTTGGCTGAGCCCGAAGGAGATGATGAGTCGGCCTACAAAGTTGCCTCCCAGGAGTGAGCGAGGTGGCTTTGACCTCTGAGTCTTCTTGCGGAGTAGTCAGGCAAGCACCCATCCGGGGTGAAGAGGGTAGCTCTCCCGGATGGCGTGATGAAGAAGAAGCTCCTCTCGGCTGATATGGTGGCGGTCCTTCTCTGGAGCATACAAAAGAGAACGACGCCAAACCATGTGAATGAATCGATAGAGAGGGTGAGAGAGAGACTTAACTGAGTTATGCTTCGTGAGGCGATCACCGGGCACTCCAGTCATTGGCTCCAGAGTGCATGGTACTCCTCCCCGTCGTCATCGTCGTCCACCCAGATAATGACCATTGTAGTGCTCGTAGGGAATGCCTAGATGAGCTGCAAACTCATCATAGGTGAGTGTCCTGTGCACTCCGCCCAGATAGAAGGAAACGACCTTCCTGTGCTGCCTCCTCCGGTGCTCGTCCAGATCAAAAGTCCCAGAACTCCTGTAGAGCGATGTCTAGGAAGTCGGAAACTATGGTGGTCAGCTCTAGGAGTCCAGCATGTACCAGGGCGTCGTGCACGTTCCGGTGGTAGTCCTCATCGTGATCGAAGAGGGACTCCATGAAAAGTGGGCGAACATCGGCACCAGGGGTATTTTTGAGCTTCTGGTAGCACTCGAAGTAGACCGGGGCAGGCGAGCAACGGTGTGGTGGTACCCCACATGGCCAGGGAAAGCTGGGGGAGGTCCATGAAAGGCAGGTGTGATGGGAGCGGGAGCTCGAGAGCTGGAGGCGGTGTCAAGTCTCTGCTTGGTCCTGCGCTCATTAGTTACGTTCATAAGCAAGAAAAACAAACCAGATTAGTCAAACTAAAACCCTACCCCACACTTAGTAAAAAAACTCAATTTCACAAAGAAATGAGGAAAATCGAGTGGGGGTAAGCAAAGCAGATTAACCGGTAATGCCAAACAATTAAAATACACGCTTAGGAACAGCCAGAATGGAATTATCACAATCAGAGTTCAGAAGTCAAAACGACATTCAAAAAGTCAACATAATCGAACACTGAACCCTAATCATGGCAAGACTATCACAAAGCGGGAAATGACGACATAATATGATCTCAGATGGCAAGCACAAGAATATGAATGGAGATGAGCACATAAGGCAGCCAACTGATCATAAACAGTTCAGGGTCAAACCAAAATATCTCAAAAGTCAACATCACAAAGACTAGGCCTTAGGCATAGCAACACATGATCAATCGATATGAAAATTAAGCACAATACTCCCTAATCATGCTAGATCAGTCCAAAGAGTTCAGCTAACCTAGTTCACACGAAATCAGTCGGCACGCAAATCGAAAAGTAAACCGAAAGTCAACCCCGACGAAATTTAGCATTCAATATGTCAAAAGATTCGTAATGAAAAGTTCTACAACTTACCTTAAAGCCATGGATGTTAAAAATGAACGGAGGAAGAGAAATCGGTGAAAAATCAAAAGTTTTAGGGTTTGGGTGAACTAGAGCTGTAGAGCTCTGATTCGGCTGTTCTAGGGCTCAAGATGATCGGAAATGGAAGGGGAAAGGAGCGGCGGCGGGTTTGGTCGGCAGCGGCGAAGGGAAGGTGGCGGCGGTCGGCGATTTAGTTGAAACGAGGGGAGAAGGTTTTTTTCGAAAATGAAAGAAGGAAGAGAGAGAGGGTGAATCCGGATTTTAAAACGAAAAATTGGTTGATTTTCAAAGGAATTTTCGGCGAAAATAAATGCAAGTTTTCGCCAAAAATGTTAGTTAAAAAGTACTGCCGGTTTTCAAAAGAATTTTCGCCAAAAATGTTGAATAGTTTTCACCGAAAATGTTAACAAAAAACGTCTGGAAAACTCAGTGGGATTTCAAAGAGAATTTTCGCCGAAATATGGGTTATTTTCACCGAAATATTTAATCTACGATTGAAAATATTTTCGCAATCCCGGCAAAGTTCAGAAAATCACAGTTAAATCCACAAAAATCGAAAAAACCTCAAATGACTTGCAATTGACACTACGACACACAGACTACACACAAAAAAAAAGAAATCAAACAAACTGACACTTTTGGCTCCCCCGAACCGACTCTAAAACACTAAGGTTGACACAAATGAAAAACTGACTCCAGCCGTGGGTTGCCTCCCACGAAGCGCTCTAGATTAACGTCCTTGAGTTGGATGATACCTGGACAGTATTAGGAGACATCCCAACTCAGGTTCTCCTTAATGCTAGCATCGGAGTTCATAAAGTAGAGCTTCGGGGCATCTCCGGTGAGCGTGAATTTCTTCCCGTTAGCGTGTGTAAGCTTGGTACGTCCGTCGGGAAGGTGCCCAGTGATCTTGAACGGCCCAAAGAGCTCTGTCAAGGGATCATCTTCCACAAGGAAGATAGTGGGTGGAATGAGAACGATCTGCTCCTTCTTTTCTTTAACCTCCGGCTTGATATCACCAGGATCGGTGATCGTCAGTATTTCCGGAGGAGATGCTTTTGGCTTCTCCCTCCATACTTGTTCCGGCGCCGGTATCTCGGAACGAATTGGTGGTGCAGCTGGCTCGATAGGCGGTGGCGGAACAACTGGGCTCCAGACCATTTGAGTCTTCGTCTTCTTGTTCTTCCCCCGGGATCTACTAGGATCTTTTCTCGGTGGCTTAGAAGAGGCTTGCAGTTCCTTCTTCTTTTGCGGCTTCTGAGGAACAGATTTTGGTGTCTGCCTGGTAATCTGTCCAGCACCTGCAACAGTAATTGATCTAGGGATACTAGAAGAGACATCAGTAACAGAGTTGACCGGAGTCAACTCCACAGTTTCAACAGCTAAACAATGAAATTCTTCATTCTTAGGATTATATTTCATTCCGTCTTTAAGGTGGAATGTTATCGTTTCTTTACCAACCCTCAAAGTTAAAGACCCATTTGGAACGTTAATTTGCATTCCAGTAGTAGCCATGAAAGGTCATCCTATGAGAATGGTAGAATAATCTTTACTAGTATCAATGATAACAAAGTCAGCTAAGAACGTGAAAGGACCACATTTAGTAACAACGTCTTTTATCTCTCCCCTAGGGGTTTTAAGTGATCGATCAGCAAAGACAAGTTGCATGCTAGGCGGTTCAAGTTCTCCTAGGTTCAATTTTTTATACAGACTCATAGGCATAACATTAACGGACGCGCCAAGATCAACCAAACAACGTTCTATCTTAACATCACTAATGACCAGAGGTAGAGTGAAAGAACCAGGATCAGAACACTTAGCTGGACATGGAGAGGAGGGTTTTGTGCTTCGAGCATCAGGATATGCAGTCTCGATCCTTGCCAGTCTCGATCCTTGCATTTGGCAGTAATGCTCTAGGAAACGGAGGCTTCACATAGTACGGTGCAAGAGGAGGATCTTCCTCCTTAGGCGCCACTTTCGGTGCTTCCTTCTTCTCTGGAGTTTCAGCGATCCTGCGTAAAATAGAACAAGCGTCAGCAGATAAGCTTGTAAACTTTTTAACAGATACCATCTTAGCTTGTTCCTTTCTCGGGTTCGGCTCTGTCTGGCTTGGAAGTTGGCCAAATGGTCGACTAGATGCTAGCATGCTCGAGATGTTGTTCACAGCCTGCTCAATTCTTTGACCGACTGCTATCTGTTCTTGATTGAGAAGAGCTTGAGCTTTGAACTGACTGTCATGATCGTCGAGTCTGGTGATGATCTGACTAAGCTTCTTGTCCAGGTCACTGACATTGTTTTCCTTCTGGTACTGCTGCCCTGGATAGGTCTTATTCAAATATTGATTCTGGCGATTGCCAGGAGCAGTTCCATAGTTACCTGGATTACGGTGTGGCGGCTGATAGACACCTCCCGGTGGATGGTTAGGCTTCTGATCCTGAGCCGGACCAGCTGGGCGGTTATTCTGGTTCTGGTTATGGTTGGCGCCATTATTGTAGGGAGGTCTGTCTTGATAGTTCCCTTGCTGCCTAAAGTTGCGGTAGCCAGCATAACCATTTTGATTGTTAACAAAGCCTTGTTGAGCGAAGTTTACCTCTTCGGCGGACCAGACTTCTGTCTTACCAAAATTCTGGCATCGGCCTCCATTATGCGCACAAGCTCCACACCATTCGCAATCGGCAACATAGACAGAAGCTGCCGGCGGTTTTATTGGTGTAGAAGACTTGTTCAGATGCTTATCTACTTCTTCCTTGATAGTAGCTTCGAGATCGAGCTAGCTCCTCGATCCTTCTGATTGTCACTCCCAGTTCCTTGACTTGGAAGCGCAGTTTGCAAAATGAAGAAGAGCAGCTTCAGGTGTAAGCGTAGTGCAATCCCCTTCAGCTAGAGAATTGACCCACTTGGCAGATTCTTCTCGAAGACCTCGAGCAAAGATTTCTGCTAACTGCCTCTGCTCGAATCCGTGATGAGGACAGTTGTAGAGAAGTTCTTGGAATCGATTCCAAGTATCGTATAAGCTTTCGCCTTCTTTCTGGGAGAATCTGCGATGCTGTCTTTGATGGCTGTTGTTCTGGCAGGAGGGAAGTATTTTTCAACGAAGTCCTGAGCTAGAATATCCCAACCAGTGTAATATCCAGGTGGTTTGCTAGTAAGCCACCTTTTGGCTGCGCCTTTCAGAGAGAACGGGAAAGCTCTCAAGCAAAGAGTGTTCTTGTCGAGGTTTCCGTTCTTAAAATTGCTGCAGAGATCAAGGAAATCCGCCAGATGTGTGCATGGATTGTCTAGTGGCCTGCCTTCAAACTGTAGATCCCTAGAGATCATAGTCAAGAATGGAATCTTGATCTCATAGTCAGGATCTCCTTCAATGCGCGGCACGTGATGTGAACCGCTGCAACCGTGGGCAGACGACCCTAACTACCGCAAGTTGGACACCGTGCAACGAGGTAGAAACCTTCGGGAACCGGGGCGAAAAAGTACTTTGACCCGTCGGCTATATAACAGCCGGGAACCAGAAGTGTCCAGTCGAAGACGCCACGCCAAGAGATGGATGCTCTTGATGATAAGTCGATCCTTCAGTATCGCAACATGCAGATACAACAAGGCTTTCAGAACAAAGTTCTATCAAAGGGGGTTTATTTCATCAAAGTTGTGTGTTACAAGGGAGGCCGGCGGCCTCTATTTATAGGGAGGGATCAAGCTCTCCTCCCTAAAGTCTAACTCCTAAATAATAATAAAATAAAGAGTCCTTCTCCTAAAAAGACTCCTAAAACCCCTAAATAATCCTACTAAAAGGAATAAACATAAAATAATAGTTGTAGTCTTTAAAGCAGAATAAAAGACCTAAATTAGGTCAAAAACCCTAATTCGGCCACTATTGGCTGCTCGGGCCAATTGGGCCATGGTGGCGGTCGTGGGCCATGGTGGCGGCCGGGGCCTGATCGGCGGGGCGCGGTTGCTTCGGGCGGCGGTTGCGGGCTTCGTGTTCCGGGCTACTTCAGTGGCGAGGTCCTTCTCCATAAGTCATGTTCTTCGTGATCGGCTCCATAGAAGTCATTTGATCGGCCCGACTTCCAGTTTAGGGCTTGGGACTGTTCTCTCCTTGGACCTTCTTCCTTTCCGCTCGGGCCTTCTTCTTTAAGCTTCAGGTAGGCCTCCGAGTATCTCCTGGTGTAGCTCTCCGGGGGTTGAGTCGGTCTAAGTGTCACATCTCGGGGCCTTGGACTCCAATTCTTCTCATGGTTCGGCTCAGGGTCATTCCTTGGAAGCTCTCCTCTCCAGGCCAGGTATTCTCGGGCTCTCTTCCTCCTATACTCCAGAAATGCTTCCAGAGGGTCACTCAAAGGGCCTACTTCTTCTTCAGGGCTCCTGGAGGTCAGGCTAGGAGCAGGTTGAGGTTGTTCTTCCTTGCTAGGGTTTAGATCCTTGGCCAGCAGCATGGCCTGGAATAACATTCCATCTCGTGGAGCCTTTCTACCTGCAAGGGATGGGCTTAGTTTATATTTCAGAGCGTACCTTGGCTTTAGGGCTTGAAGATGGCCTATCCGAGGCTCTTTATGCCTTGTGTGAGGTCCTAGGGCCTTATCTCAGCCTGGTGACCCTAGTGGGGTGTAGGAGTACCGGTTGGCATCAGGGCAGCATTGTTGGATCTCATCATTCCCCTCTTCTTGCCTTGGATTTATCCTCAAATCCATCTCGGGGCCTCTTCTAGCAGTCATCACCCTCTCCCAAACTTCAGCGATCTTGTTGGCCACGGTCGGGGATGATTCAGCAGCATCTTTAGACTTAGGAGTGTCACTTGAGTTAGTAACGGACCAAGGCTCGGGTCCTTCAGCGCTTCCTCCATCAGTCTCCATAGCTCCCTCTCCTGAAAAACTATCAACAATAATGTTAATGCTCGGGGAGGTATTCGGTGAGAGTTCCTCACTCATTTCCACATCCGGGTCAGTATCCGGATCTTCTTCACTCGGGGCAGCTTCTAAAATCCGTCGGGAGGTGATCTCCCATTGAATCTTGAGTGCACAGGGGACTGGCGGTGAAGCGTCGGGTCGGGGCACTGGGGTGTCGGGGGTAGGCCAGGCCGCGTCGGGCAGGGCGGCGGGTTCGGGCAGTGGAGAGCCGGTGGTGGCGGGCAGTGGACAGCCGGCGGTGGTGGGCAGTGATGCGTCGGGGTGGATGGGGCCGTCGGGCGTCAGCTGGTCGGGAGCGTCGGGCATCATCGCGTCGGGAACGTCGGCTAGGTGCTCGTCGGGAGGGTCAGGTAGTGGCACGTCGGGGCCGGCTAGGGCCGCGTCGGACCGTCGGGCAGTGATGCGTCGAGGGGGCGTCGGGTGGCGACGGGCTGGGGCCAAGCAAGGCCGCGTCGTGGCCAGGCAGTGGGACGGCGGCGACGGGCAGTGGAGTGCCGGGCACAGGGGTGCCGGGCAGCGTCTGGCCGATTGGTTTTCGCCGAAAATGGAAGAAGAAACCACTGGCCGATTGAGAGGAAGATTTCGACGAAGATACCATGGAGATTTCGCCAAAACCGTAGGAAGGAATCAACCGATTCAAGTATGAAGAAATTTTCGCCGAAATCCCTTCACTATTTTCGGCGAAAATTCCAGTTGAATTCAGGAGAATATCGGGTTGGTATAAATAGAGAACTTGGGGCTATTATCGAGAACGCCCCATCACTTAACAGACATCACTTTTTACAACACACAGAAAGAACGACAAGAGGAGTAACAAGAGTTCGAGGAGCAGGAACAGATCGTGACGCCATCCATCCATCTCGGAGAGCCAGGGCTAGGAGTTGAAGATTCAGCAGATTGAAGCTGTCAGGAAGCATCGAAATTAGGTTTTACAGTTCTTATCTGTCTTCCTACCTGAGATGTATTCTTTGTCTGCCTTCGACTCTTCTGGATTGGATATGAGTAGCTGAACTTGTGTAACTTAGATTAGATGAACCCTAAGTGACCCAGGGCTTTAAGCGGTCACGGATCGGCGGTGATTAGATTCGAAGTTCATTCAGTTTCATCTTGCATGTTTGATTTGTTCTTCGTTTTCTGTGTTTCTTGTCTGGTTTGGCCACCTAGATTAGATTCTTGTTAAGCTAAGGATAGAAGCGAACGCTCGCCTTACTTTAAAACATCAAATCGAACAATCAACCTTATAATTGGAGTGTGCCTTTCGTAGGAACCGATTAGGGTTGATCCATTGCTAGAGTAACTCATTAATCACTAGAATTTGCACCAATTAAGTTAAGTCGTTGCGAGAGGCGACCGTACCCGGGCGGCTAATTAATCGTGGTAGCTAGATCGGATAGAGCGAACGTTCGCCAGTCTTAAACCTAAGGGTCAGGAGTTATGATGGTGTCTGTGAACTGAATGAACTAGAATCGAAAATCGCTGGTCTGTGACTGTCGTTGCCTTGGTGATCTAAGGGGGATTCGAAATCTAAGCTTGTCTGTCATCTTTCTAGTCAATTAATCAATCTTCAATCTTTCTTCGGTTTAATTTTCATTTCTTCTTATTTTGCATTCTTAGTATAGAAGTCGTGGAACTCACACCACGCACAACTTGTGTTTGAACTTGAATTAAAACTGTCAACTCCCTGGAGTAAGGAAGTAGAGGAAACCCCTGGAATACGTTCTGCTATAGCCTTTTATTAGCATTAGTAGTTATTTGGTTGAACGCATCACAACGACACGTTCATCAAATTGGCGCCGTTGCCAGGGACTCTTCTACTTCGTTGAAAGAAGAGTTGGCATTTTTATTCTTCTACCTTTCCATCTTTCATCTTCCATCACACTTCGATTTTACACCGGTTGTGTTCATTTTTGTCTCGTGCAGATCATAGCAGGTACAGAAGCAGATCACTTCCGTTTCATCTTCCTTTACTACAATGATTACTCTTAAAAGTGTTGCGGACTACAGTAGGCCGCGTGCATCTAACCTCCGTTCACCCATCACCGTGCTGACTAATGACGATGATCCCGATTATGAGATTCAGATTCCTCTCTTGGAACTAATCTCAAGGGATATACAATTCGAGGGAAGACCAGATGATAATCCCTGCACACACATAACCAACTTTTTGGTTGTCTGCGACACCTTCAAGTCTGGGAATCTCAATAAGAATGCATTATATCTCCGAGCTTTCCCGTTTTCTCTCAGAGGTGCAGCTAAACAATGGCTTAACAGCAAACCGCCAGGTTATTACACTGAATGGGAGACATTAGCTCAAGATTTTGTTGAGGAATACTTTCCTCCAGCAAGAACAACTGCTTATAGAGACCGTATCTCCAGGTTCACACAGAGAGAGGATGCAAGCCTGTATGACACTTGGAACGAATTTTAGTCTCTTCTCTTCGACTGCCCTCACCATGGGTATGAACAGAGATAGCTGGCTGACTTCTTTACTCGAGGAATGCGCAAGGAATCTGCAAACTGGGTCAACACCTTAGCCGGTGGAGATTGCACTGCTCTCACTCCTCAGGATGCTCTTTTGCATTTTGCTGACTGTGCTTCGAAATCTAGAAACTGGGAGAGGCACATAGAAGGAACCAAGAGCCAGAGTCAGAGCCAGAGTCAGATAAATGTTGCAGAGCAGATCAAGGCGGAAGTTCAGAAGCATCTGCAAGCAGCTGGTATCCCTCTCGACTCTCCGTTAGCTACCGTCTTTTCGGTTGACTGTGGATGGTGTGGATCATGTGCTCATAGCGGCGGAAGTTGCCTCAACTTCGGTGCAGCAGAAGTCTTGTCTACTGAGGAGGTAAACTTCATTGATCAAGGTTTTGCCAACAACCAGAAAGGCTATGCCGGTTACAGAAACTACGTGCCAAGGAAGCAAAGCAACCGGTTGGTAGATCCTTATTATAGACCTCCGGGATTCATTGGAGGGCAACACCAGTTTCAGGCAAAGCCGTGCTACAATAGAGATATGGACTATGAGAGGAAGTTTGATCAGATCATGAGCCGACTTGACGACCATGACATTCAGTTAAAAGCCCAAGCCGCACTCAATCAAGGAACAAAGGCTCAAACCTAGAGGATAGAAGACGCGGTACTCAATATGGCGAAACTTTTTACTAGTAATCCTCTCTTTAACCCAGAAGCATTTCAAGCAAACTCCGATATAAGGAGTGAACACGCTCAAGCTATTACCACTAGGAGCGGCAAGCAAACAACTGATCCAAAAGCTCCGGAACCTGACATAATACCAGATACTAGTGCTGCCATGGATATGCCAGAAATAGAAGATATCACAGAAGAGGAAGAAGAAGCACCTGATCCTCCTCCGCCGCCCAAGACAGCCACTGAACCTGTCTTGGTGCCATATGTACCTAGGATTCCTTTTCCGAAAGCTGCAAGGAGCACGGCCAAGGATCACGACACTCAGTATAAGAAATGGTACAATGTTCTTATGACTGCAGAAATCAAGATACCAGTGACGGACGCTGTAGAGATTATACCACCACTCGGGAAGTTCTTTAAAGACCTCGTGAAGAAAGTGAAGAGTGGCGAGGTGTACTCTATCACGCTCACTAATGAATGTGCATCTATTCTAGGTGTGCCATCTCCCATTCGACAGCCGCCACCACCCCCAGCTAAGTGTCCTGATCCCGGTTCTTTTACATTACCGTGCATTATTAATGGCATTCAAATTGATCGCAGCCTGGTTGATTCTGGTGCTTCTATTAATGTTATGCCTGTCTATCTATATGAAAAGCTGAATCTAGGGCAATTAAAACCGATTACTCTGCATCTCGTTTTAGCCGATAGGTCTGTCAAACGGCCTAGAGGTATAGTAGAAGATGTAACTGTTTGCTGTGGCCCGTTTACTATACTAGCAGATTTTGTTGTTTTAGATACTCGTGAGCTAGACGGAACACTTATCCTAGGTTCGACCTTTCTTAGCAACTGCTGGTGTGAATATAAATTGCAAACAAGGCTTATTAACTTTAAGTGTAGGACAAGAGAGTGTTGCATTCCGCATTAAAGATAGCATGAGATATTCCATTGCTCAAGATGATAAATGCTATGCTATTGATCCCTTAGAGACGGCCTCGGCCGACTCCGTTACTAATGCTTTATCTAGTGATCCGCTAGAGTTGTGTTTGATTTCAGGGATTGATAATGCGTTAGACGACCCAGAGCAGCGCTTATGGCAAGATGAGCTAGATGAACAACAGGCAACATTCACACCCTTACATGCGCCTCCACACATCGAACCAGCTTCGAGTCGGATTACTACTTCATATGAGAATCCACCAGAACTTACTCTGAAGGAGTTGCCTGACCACTTAGAGTACGCATTTCTGGGAAAGGATCGCCAGTTACCTGTCATTATCAATATGAATCTATCTCCCGAGCAGAAAGAGCAACTGATTGGGCTACTCAAGAAGCATGTCCGAGCTATTGCCTGGCAGTTGGCAGACATCAGAGGTATCTCTGAAACCTTCTGCAAACATCGGATAGTTGTTGATGAAGAATTCAAACCAGTCAGACAACCGCAACGCCGACTTAACCCTCAGATGCAGGAAGTCGTAAAGAAAGAAGTACTCAAGCTTCTAGATGCCGGTATCATCTATCCCATCGCCGACAGTCCTTGGGTCAGTCCAACTCAAGTTGTTCCGAAGAAAGGAGGAATCACCGTCATCCCTAATCCAAAGGGTGAACTCATTCCCACCCGAACAGTTACAGGATGGAGAGTCTGCATTGATTATCGACGACTAAATGATGCCACCAAGAAGGATCACTTTCCACTGCCGTTCATTGATCAGATGCTTGAACGATTGGCGGGTCATGAATACTACTGCTTCTTAGACGGGATGTCCGGTTACTTTCAGATCCCCATTGAGCTTGCTGATCAAGAGAAGACAACCTTCACATGCCCGTTCGGTACGTTTGCTTATCGTCGTATTCCCTTTGGATTATGTAATGCTCCCGCTACTTTTTAGAGATGCATGCTCGCAATATTTGGAGACCTGGTAGAGAATGTGGTAGAGGTGTTCATGGATGACTTCTCTGTCTATGGAGATTCATTTTCAAAGTGTTTGGCTAATCTGGATAAGGTGTTAGCTCGTTGTGAGGAGACTAACCTAGCTCTTAGCTGGGAGAAATGTCACTTCATGGTTACAGAAGGTATTGTTCTTGGCCATAGAATATCTAAGACAGGTATAGAAGTCGATCGTGCCAAGCTTGAGACCATTGCCAGTCTACCACCGCCGACCTCAGTCAAGACAGTTCGAAGCTTCCTCGGTCATGCTGGATTCTACCGGAGATTCATCCAAGACTTCTCCAAGATTGCTCTACCAATGACCAAGCTACTCGAGAAAGATGCTCCGTTCGTCTTTGACAAAGCCTGTCTTGAAGCCTTTGAGACTCTGAAGACTCAACTGACCACCGCACCGATTCTTACAGCACCAGATTGGAATCTCCCATTCGAAATCATGTGCGATGCTAGTGATTTCGCCGTTGGCGCAGTTCTTGGTCAGAGAAAGGAGAAGAAATTTCATCCTATCTACTTTGCGAGCAAGACACTCAATGATGCTCAGAGAAACTACACTACCACGGAGAAGGAACTCCTAGCTATCGTTTTCTCCTTTGATAAATTTAGACAGTATCTGGTTCTCTCACATACCATCGTCTACACAGATCATGCTGCTCTGCGCCATCTCTTAGCTAAGCAAGATTCGAAGCCACGTCTCATCCGGTGGATCCTTCTCCTCCAAAAATTTTGACATAGAAATTAAAGACAAGAAAGGAGCAGAGAACTTAGCAGTAGATCATCTTTCTCGACTCGAGGAGTCACAAACAGGTAAGTCTGCTACCCCTATCAATGATTCTTTCCCTGACGAGCTGTTGCGTGTTGAGACGTATGAACAGGTTAACAGCATAGCTATTGAGCCCTGGGCAATCCCTCATGCTCAAGATTTGAGTAATGCCATCGATTCGGAAGAGCCATGGTATGCTACCCTGGCCAATTATCTTTCTCACGGCATTATCCCTCCTGAGCTGGATTATAATGCACGTAAGAAATTGCTTAAAGAAGCCAAGTCATACTTCTGGGATGAGCCTTTCTTATACCACATCAATCTTGACGGGATGATCCGGAGATGTGTCTCTTACAATGAAGCAGCGGACATCATTCGCAAATGCCATGAAGGACCGTTCGGAAGACATTTCGGAGGCAACCGCACGGCGAGAAAGGTACTCGAAACAGGTTTCTACTGGCCCTCAATTTTTAGTGATTGCGATGTTTATGCTAGACGTTGTGATGCTTGCCAGCGATCAGGTAACATCTCTAACCGTAATGAGATGCCCCAAACTGTTTCTTTAACTGTTGAAATCTTTGATGTCTGGGGAATTGATTTTATGGGTCCGTTCACGCCCTCCAACGGAAACAAGTACATTCTCGTCGCCGTTGATTATGTTTCTAAGTGGGCTGAAGCTGAGGCTTTACCCACTAATGATTCTAGAGTGGTGGGACGGTTCCTTACTCGTCTTTTCACGCGTTTTGGTTCACCGCGCTTCATCATAAGCGATAGGGGTACCCACTTCCACGGACAATTCGACCGGGTGTGCAAACGCTTTGGTGTCACCCACCGAATGTCCACGGCTTATCATCCTCAAGCGAACGGCCAAGCGGAAGTGACAAACCGTGAGCTCAAGCGGATTTTTGATAGGACGGTTGGCCGGTCTCGCAAGGACTGGTCATCTAAGCTCAATGATGCCTTATGGGCATATCGTACTGCCTACAAGACTCCCATCGGTACCTCACCGTATCAGCTGGTCTATGGCAAGTCTTGTCATTTACCAGTTGAGCTTGAGCACTAGGCATTCTGGGCTAACAAAGAGTTGAATATGAGCTATGCAGTAGCAGGTAATAACCGCCATGACCAGATGCTGAGCTTGAGGATCACCGACTCCACGCATATGAAAGCACGAGGTTATATAAAGAGCGCACAAAGAAAATTCATGACTCTCAATTGAAGACGATCAAGCAGTTCTATCCCGGAGAACAAGTGCTTTTATATAACTCTCGCTTGAAACTGTTCCCGGGTAAATTAAAATCCCGGTGGTCTGGCCCTTATACCGTGGTCCGCCAGACACCCTTAGGCAGCGTCTACATTCAAATGCACGATCAGGAGCCATTCGCGGTCAAGGACATCGGCTTAAGCAGTATCTGCAAGGGTTAGCCGTATCATCCATAGACGTGCACTACCTCGTTTTGGAATCCTGACACGAATCCAGGTATCGTCTGGCTCACGGACGTTAAACAAGAGCGCTTCGTGGGAGGCAACCCACGGCTGGAGTCAGTTATTTTCGTTTTGAGTCGTTTTGCTTTAAAAACCCATCTTGCAAGTTTCAAAAAAAAAAAAAAAACCCTCCGCCATTTTCAAACCAGTTTCGGCGAAAACATGTCCACATTTTCGCCGAAACCGTTGTTCAAATACGACCTGAACCTCCTGTCCACACTTTTCGAACCGAAAACCCCACACTCGCCGAAACCATTCCCTTCATTAAAACTAAAATTTTCGCCAAACTCCCCATTCATTTTCGCCGAATATCCTGGTTCAAATTCTCCGGTTTACCATAACTGTCAGTTTCGCCGAAACCATGCCATAGTCTTCGCCGAAACGATTCTTGCCCCCACGTCGACTATTTAAATACCCCCACCCTATTATTTTTGCTCCCACATCCGAAAACATTCAAGCCTTCGCCTACCCCCCCTACTTTAAGAGCAAATACCCCGCCGCCCGATCATTCGACCGCCGCCCTTTTGCGCCGATTGCCCACCGTCGTCGCATTAGCAGCCGCCGCCGGTAGCCACCCAGACCTAACCCCTTGCCCCTCCTGTTTCAATACCCTAGAATCGAAGCTTTTCAGCCTTGGTTCCGGCCGACCTAGTTTTCAAGTTTTTTTTTCATCGTTTTCGTGGACTTCCAATCGTCTTCTCGAATCATGTCTTCTCGGTTAGTTATTCAGCCTTTGATTGTGCATCTTTTGGCTTTGTGACTTTCGGTTTTCGACGTGGTTGACTTTTTTTTGGTTTCCCTTCGTCCTTCTTGACTGCTTTGTCGGTATCAATTGGCTATGTTCTGGTATTAATTTGTGACCCCTGCAGTATCCTGACTTGTGTCTGTGAGATCGTATTACTAGCTCAACCCATTCTTACTGCTTGCTGGTTGAATTGACCGTTCTTTATTGCTCTGTCTCGATTCAATGATCTATAGGCCACTTTGTCTCCCCACCTTGTCAGTCTAAGTGTGGGGTAAGAGTCTTGTCATCTAATGCTGGTCATCTCTGAGTTATGTTTTACAGGGCTCCCAAGCGTTTGAAGACTATCAGTGCAGATAGAGCACAACGATCCTCAACTCGCTAGAGTAGGACACTAACCCCTCGTCGTCCCGCACCAGCTGCACAGAAATCGACGGCTGTAGCCATCATTCCCGAGGAATCGCCTACCCCTGCGACTCCCATCTCCTCTATTCCCACACCTGCCAATGGAGTCGTGCATCCTTTCATCGCCGCCCTGGAGCCGCACCAGTTCGAGGTCTTTCAGAAGATCAAAGACATCCCTCCGGCTAAGGTGGCAGTTCTGTCTCTTGACAGTCTCACAGCGCACAATCCGGCTTGGCACTCGACAATTGACACCGCTCTTAATAAAGCCGGATTGCGAGTGCTGACCACTCATGGATCCCCGTACCCGCTCGTCGCCCTCCAGGAGTTCTGGGGTTCATTTCGGCGCCTCACCTCGAAGCCCTTTCGTGAGCAGAAATTCGTTTCCTTTCGCCTCGGTGGTGTTCTTCATGAGAAGTCCCTTCGCGAGTTCGGCCGCTTGCGGGATCCACACGTCAATTTCGATACTGCATTAGCTGGCTTTGAGGACACATACTCCATCACCAGTGCTCCTTACCCGGATGTGTGGAAATGGGCATGCTGCGAGGATGAGAGCTTACCTATCGTCCACCCCACGGTCGGTGACATCTTTCACCCTGTTCTTAAATTCTTTCATTATGTTTGGGTGCAATCTTTGTGTTTTTGCAGCAAGACGAGCCGCCACCACGTTTCTCTAGAGGAGCTCGTTCTATTCCGTGCTTTAGAGGAGGATGCCAACCTGCACCCCGGCTGGTGGCTTGCACGATTCTTTCACAAGCGCACTACCGCCAAGAAGCTTCCTAGTGAGCTTCCAGGAGGCCCCTTCATTTCTATTCTGATCGACAACCTCCAGCTCGGTGATAAATGGGGCCCCGATATTCCTCGTATCCCGATTGAGCATGTAGGCGCTGAACTTGCCATAGCACGGCGCATCGACCTTTCAGAAACTATTGAGCATTGCACTTCGCTCCCTCATCGCACGGCCCAGCCAGTTGACCGCCCACCGTCGTGAGCACAGATCACCGCGGAAATGAATGAAAGGCTGGCGCGCATTGAGAATTGGCAGCTAGACTACTCGGCTGGTTCGTTGCAATGGCAGAAGGATCGAGTGGCACATGAGGAGACTCAGAATGAGCGTTGGTCCACTCTACAACAATTCATGGCTGACCAATCAGCCAGACACATGGACGAGCTCGCATGGCGACGGCAGATGGAGCAGCGGTTCGCCATATCATCCATTCCCACTGCACCTCCACCTCCTCCTGCGGAGCAGTGATCAGGTTGTTTCTATCTTTTTCCTTTCTTTTCTTTCTTCTTTTCGGGTCTCGACCCAATTTTATTCTGTGTGGATCCGGGGCACTTGTCCCGGTATCCTTTTGATCTTTTTGTTGTTTTTGTGTCTGTAGGAACTTGAGTAGCTACTCCGCTCCGCTCCGGACTCTCCGTGTTCATCCTCTACACTGACCATCACCTTCCAGGTTCTTCGTATAACTCTACTCTAGTTAGTTCTGTGAGGACACAGAACAGTTTAAGTGTGGGGTAGGGTGTTAGATAACCATGCATGATCTTGATTGCCTATATCTCTGTGTGTGCCTTGTGATTCCTGTCCAGTTCTCTAGCATCGAATTGCTCAATTCTTGACTTTGGATGTTAAATTGACTTCAATTTTGAACAATGACATCTAGACTGTTCCACTTAGAACCTGTAACCAACGTGTCAGAACTGATATTAATTGAGTCTAGGTCAGAACAGATCATAAATCACCTCTGTAGTTGGAACTGGAATTAATTGAATCAATTAACTTGTTAACTACAAAGCTCGATAACACCGTTCTAAGATGATAAATGCTAGCTTCTTCCATGTTTTCACTCCATATTTGATCACCTGTGATTGTGGCTTGAGATTAGACGGAAATCCAATTCGAAATCTCGTGTAAAAAGTTATAACTAGCTAGGATTAAATGGCTAAATGGTTAAATCAAGTAATTGAGTTGTTCAAAGTAATTGTTAAGTTCTTTAAAGTGCTGGAAATAAAGCTAGGCAAGCCCGACACCTAAGTGAAGTGTTCGGGTTGAGCACTAGCATAAGCACAAATATTGTGAGCTAGGCAGGTCCAACACCTAAGTGAAGTGTTTGGTATCGAGCACTAGTATGCAGTAAATAAATTAAAGAAAGCTTGAATCTTGAAAGAAATTGTTGTTTAAATCAGTCCTAGCTAGAACAGGTAACGCACAGATCTAGAAAAGGATGAAGTCGAGCCGATAGCCACGTCATTTTTTTTTCCTACCTCCGCATCCACATCATGGCTAGAGCTTAAAGTCTTTTTGATTAGAATTGGTGTTATCATAGTCGGTTAATTGTGATTAATTGTTTTGCCAAGAAACGAGTTTTGTTAAAACCACTACTTGAAGTGTGCAGAAATTAGTGAGATCGAAAACTTATTTCGTTGATGTTCTTGCATGTGTAGGTCACTCTTTCTACGTGGAACAGTCTAAACCAAATTGTTGGAATTGAATCTGGTTTAATCTCGTGTCATTTGTGAATTTGAGTGTGTTCTAATCAGTTTGCTTGAGGACAAGCAAAAGCTTAAGTGTGGGGTATTTGATGACACTCGAATTGACGTGATTATCAGCCTCATTTAAGCGACATTTCTTTGCTTAAGACATTGTTTTTAGGGTAGAATGGCGAATAATCAATCGATTGCCCTATCTCATGCCACTTGTGTTACCGTGGCCCGTTTCGGGTCTATTTGATGGTTTTCTAGTGTTTTTACGTAAGCACAGGTTTTTTGCCGTCAAATAAAGTAACCATGGATGTGTCTGAAGCATTGGAACCTCGAGGAATTGAACCGGAATCGGTCAAAGAAGCCATTCAAAGTCGAACAAATTCTGCCCAGTTCATACACATATTTTCGGCGAAACTACCCTTTGGTTTTCGCCGAAAATGGAAGAAGAAACCACTGGCCGATTGAGAGGAAGATTTTGGCGAAGATACCATGGAGATTTCGCCGAAACCGTAGGAAGGAATCAACCGATTCAAGTATGAAGAAATTTTCGCCGAAATCCCTTCACTATTTTCGGTGAAAATTCCAGTTGAATTCAGGAGAATATCGGGTTGGTATAAATAGAGAACTCGGGGCTATTATCGAGAACGCCCCATCACTTAACACACATCACTTTTTATAACACACAGAAAGAACGGCGAGAGAGAGAGAGACAGGAGGAGTAACAAGAGTTCGAGGAGCAGGAACGGATCGTGACGCCATCCATCCATCTCGGAGAGCCAGGGTTAGGAGTTGAAGATTCAGCAGATTGAAGCTGTCAGGAAGCATCGAAATTAGGTTTTACAGTTCTTATCTGTCTTCCTACCTGAGATGTATTCTTTGTCTGCCTTCGACTCTTCTGGATTGGATATGAGTAGCTGAACTTGTGTAACTTAGATTAGATGAACCCTAAGTGACCCAGGGCTTTAAGCGGTCACGGATCGGCGGTGATTAGATTCGAAGTTCATTCAGTTTCATCTTGCATGTTTGATTTGTTCTTCATTTTCTGTGTTTCTTGTCTGGTTTGGCCACCTAGATTAGATTCTTGTTAAGCTAAGGATAGAAGCGAACGCTCGCCTTACTTTAAAACATCAAATCGAACAATCAACCTTATAATTGGAGTGTGCCTTTCGTAGGAACCGATTAGGGTTGATCCATTGCTAGAGTAACTCATTAATCACTAGAATTTGCACCAATTAAGTTAAGTCATTGCGAGAGGCGACCGTACCCGGGCGGCTAATTAATCGTGGTAGCTAGATCGGATAGAGCGAACGTTCGCCAGTCTTAAACCTAAGGGTCAGGAGTTATGATGGTGTCTGTGAACTGAATGAACTAGAATCAAAAATCGCTGGTCAGTGACTGTCATTGCCTTGGTGATCTAAGGGGGATTCGAAATCTAAGCTTGTCTGTCATCTTTCTAGTCAATTAATCAATCTTCAATCTTTCTTCGGTTTAATTTTCATTTCTTCTTATTTTTGCATTCTTAGTATATAAGTCGTGGAACTCACACCACGCACAACTTGTGTTTGAACTTGAATTAAAACTGTCAACTCCCTGGAGTAAGGAAGTAGAGGAAACCCCTGGAATATGATCTGCTATAGCCTTTTATTAGCATTAGTAGTTATTTGGTTGAACGCATCACAACGACACGTTCATCATTAGTACTTGCAAACGGAAGCAAATTTTCTATCCCCTCTTCTTAGAAATAAACTTACAACGAAAGGAAATAATGTGGCAAGGTGGCCTTGCTTTCTTTTCTTTTTCTTTTCTTATAACTCGAAACTAAAATTGAAATAGAAGGGAGATTTTCCCAATCAATTTTCTAAGAAAGCAGTAAAGGATATGAATCTAGGAGAACCTGGAGACTGGGATAGATGTGGTCCTTGTGTTTGAACCGTGCTCTGATACCAACTGATGTGAACCGCTGCGACCGTGGGCAGACGACCCTAACCACCACAAGTTGGACACCGTGCAACGAGGTAGAAACCTTTGGGAACCGGGGCGAAAAAGTACTTTGACCCGTCGGCTATATAACAGCCGGGAACCAGAAGTGTCCAGTCGAAGACGCCACGCCAAGAGATGGATGCTCTTGATGATAAGTCGATCCTTCAGTATCGCAACATGCAGATACAACAAGGCTTTCAGAACAAAGTTCTATCAAAGGGGGTTTATTTCATCAAAGTTGTGTGTTACAAGGGAGGCCGGCGGCCTCTATTTATAGGGAGGGAACAAGCTCTCCTCCCTAAAGTCTAACTCCTAAATAATAATAAAATAAAGAGTCCTTCTCCTAAAAAGACTCCTAAAACCCCTAAATAATCCTACTAAAAAGGAATAAACATAAAATAATAGTTGTAGTATTTAAAGCAGAATAAAAGACCTAAATTAGGTCAAAAACCCTAATTCGGCCACTGTTGGCTGCTCGGGCCAATTGGGCCATGGTGGCGGTCGTGGGCCTGACCGGCCGGGCGCCGGGCTTGTTTCGGGCGGCGGTTGCGGGCTTCGTGATGGATGGAGGTGGATTGGTTCTGCTTCTCCTTGGAATCTGTGATTGTCGAGGTGGAGCAGAACTGCTTGGTCTCTCTATACTCTTAGCCTTGTTGGTTTGAGAGCGAGTCCAAGGGCGGCGATGCATACACCTGTGAACAACCTACAAATAACAAAAACAACAAAAACCAGTGTAAAATCGAAGTGGGTGGAAAAATGAAAGATGGAAAGAAGAAGAATAAATTGCCAGTTCTTCTTTCAACCAATCAAAAAAAGTCCCCGGCAACGGCGCCAATTTGATGGTGCTGCAGAACAGTGATCAAATACTAAAACAGATTGGAAATTAGGGTTGAAAACAGATATGACAGACAAACTTAGACTTCGAATCCCCCTTCGTTCACCAGAGCATAGGCCATCAACAGATCATCGGATTTCAATTCTCATTCAATCAGTTCTAAGACACCACCGTAACTCCTAACCCTTAGGTTTAAGACCGGCGAACGTTCGCTCTATCCGTTCTAGCTACCAAGATTAATTAGCCACCCGGGTACGGTCGCCTCTCGCAATGACTTAACTTAACTAGTGGAATTACGGTCGCCTCTCAAAATTCTGATTATGAAAAGTGTATTAAGATTGGTCTGAAAAGTATCTTTGAATTTGGGCCGCCGGTTAAGTATTTATACTTAACCCTAAACCGCCGGATTTTAACTAGGATTTTCGGCAAAAATATGAAGGAATTTTCGCCGAAAATTCCTTTGCAAATGTGGATGACCGCCGGCTTTTCTTCTGTGATTTTCGGTCCAAGTTTTCGCCGAAAATATCCTTCAGTTGACAACAGTGATTTTGTTCTTGCATTTTCGTCGAAAATACTAAGGAATTTTCGGCGAAAACTCCTTTGTAAATCGGGGCCGGAATTTGGTTGATTTGGTTGGCTCCTTGGATTGATTCCGGTGCGATTCCTCAAGGTTCCAACGCCTTAGACATGTCCTTGGCTACTTTATTTGACGGCAAAAACCTGTGCTAACATAAAAACACTAGAAAACCATGAAATAGACCCGAAACGGGCCAAGGTAACACAAATGGCACGAGATAGGGCAATTGATTGAATATTCGTTATTCTACCTAAAAACCATGTCTTAAGCAAGGAAATGTCATTTAAATGAGGCTGATAATCACGTCAAATAGAGATCAGATACTCTGGCTCAGGACTTCGTTGAAGAATATTTCCCTCCTGCCAGAACAACAGCCATCAAAGATAGCATCGCCAGATTCTCCCAAAAACAAGGCGAAAGCTTGTACGACACTTGGAATCGATTCCAAGAACTTCTCTACAACTGTCCTCATCACGGATTCGAGCAGAGGCAGTTAGCTGAAATCTTTGCTTGAGGTCTTCGAGAAGAATCTGCCAAGTGGGTCAATTCCCTAGCTGAGGGGGATTGCACTACACTTACACCTGAAGCTGCTCTTCTTCATTTCCCAAACTGTGCTTCCAAGTCAAGGAACTGGGAGTGACAATCAGAAGGATCAAGGAGCAAGCTCGATCTTGAAGCTATTATCAAGGCAGAAGTAGAGAAGCATCTAAAGAAGTCTTCTACACCAATCAAACCGTCGGCAGCTTCTGTCTATGTTGAAGATTGCGAATGGTGTGGAGCTTGCGCACATAACGGAGGCCGTTGCCAGAATTTTGGTAAGACAGAAGTCTGGTCCGCTGAAGAGGTAAATTTCGTTCAACAAGGCTTCCTTAACAATCAAATTGGTTATGCTGGCTACCACAAGGGAACTATCAAGACAGACGTCGCTACAATAATGGCGCCAACCATAACCAGAACCAGAATAACAGCCCAGCTGGTCCAGCTCAGGATCAGAAGCCTAACCATCCACCGGGAGGTGTCTATCAGCTGCACACCGTAATCCGGGTAACTATGGAACTGCTCCTGGCAATCGCCAGAATCAATATTTGAATAACACCTATCCAGGGCAGCAGTACCAGAAGGAAAACAATGTCAGTGACCTGGACAAGAAGCTTAGTCAGATCATCACCAGACTCGACGATCATGACAGTCAGTTCAAAGCTCAAGCTCTTCTCAATCAAGAACAGATAACAGCCGGTCAAAGAATTGAGCAGGTTGTGAACAACATCTCGAGCATGCTAGCTTCTGGTCGACCATTTGGCCAACTTCCAAGCCAGACAGAGCCGAACCCGAGAAGGGAACAAGCTAAGATGGTATCTGTTAAAAAGTTTACAAGCTTATCTGCTGACGCTTCTTCTGTTTTACGAGGATCACTGAAACTCCAGAGAAGAAGGAAGCACTGAAAGTGGCACCTAAGGAGGATGATCCTCCTCTTGCACCGTACTATGTGAAGCCTCCGTTTCCGAGAGCATTGCTGCCAAATGCAAGGATCAAGACTGGCATGAAGGGGAATAAAGAAGGATACCCTGACGCTCGTAGCACGAAACCCTCCTCTCCATATCCAACTAAGTGTTCTGATCCTGGTTCTTTCACTCTACCTCTTGTCATTAATGATGTTGAGGTAGAACGTTGTTTGGTTGATCTTGGCGCGTCCGTTAATGTTATGCCTATGAGTCTGTATGAAAAATTGAACCTAGGAGAACTTGAACCGCCTAGCATGCAACTTGTCTTTGCTGATAGATCACTTAAAACCCCTAGGGGAGAGATAAAAGACGTTGTTACTAAATGTGGTCCTTTCACGTTCTTAGCTGACTTTGTTATCATTGATACTAGTAAAGATGATTCTACCATTCTCATAGGACGACCTTTCATGGCTACTACTGGAATGCAAATTAACGTTCCAAATGATTCTTTAACTTTGAGGGTTGGTAAAGAAATGATAACATTCCGCCTTAAAGACGGAATGAAATATAATCCTAAGAGTGAAGAATTTCATTGTCTAGCTGTTGAAACTGTGGAGTTGACTCCGGTCAACTCCGTCACTAACGTCTCTTCTAGTGTTCCTAGCTCAATTGTTACTGCAGGTGCTAGACAGATTACCAAGCATAAACCGAAATCTGTTCCTCAGAAACCACCAAAGAAGAAGGAACTGCAAGCCTTTTTAGGCCACCGAGCAAAGAACCTGGTAGATCCCGGGGGAAGAGCAAAAGGATGAAGACTCAAATGGTCTGGAGACCAGTTGTACCGCCACCTCCTACCGAGCCAGCTACACCACCAATTCGTTCCGAGATACCGGCGCTGGAACAAGTATTGAAGGAGAAGCCTAAAGCATCTCCTAAGGAAATACCTACGATCACCGATCCTGGTGATACAAAGCTGGAGGTCAAAGAGAAGACGAAGCCAATCATTCTCATTCCCTCTACCGTCTTCCGCGTAGAAGATGATCCCTTGACAGAGCTCTTTGGTCCGTTCAAGATCACTGAGCACCTTCCCGACGGACGTACCAAGCTTACACACGCTAACGGGAAGAAATTCACGCTCACCGGAGATACCCCGAAGCTCTACTTCATGAACTCCGATGCTAGCGTTAAGGAGAACCTGAGTTGGGATGTTTCCTAATACCGTCCAGGTATCGTCCAGCTCAAGGACGTTAATCTAGAGCGCTTCGTGGGAGGCAACCCACGGCTGGAGTCAGTTTTTTCATTTGTGTAAGACTTAGTGTTTTAGAGTTGGTTCGGGGGAGCCAAAGGTGTCAGTTTGTTTGATTTTTTATTTTTCGTGTGTAGTCTGTGTGTCGTAGTGTCAATTGCAAGTCGTTTGAGGTTTTTCAATTTTTGTGGATTTAATTGTGATTTTCTGAAGTTTGCCGGGATTGCGAAAATATTTTCAATCGTACAAGTCAAAACTTTCGGCGAAAATATCCCAATTTTTCTGCGAAAACATCTTTTGAAATCCCACTGAGTTTTCCAGACGTTTTTACCTAAACTTTTCGGCAAAAATGTATTGAAATTTTCGGTGAAAACCTTTTTGAAAACCGGCAGTACTTTTTAACTAGTATTTTCGGCAAAAACTTGCACATATTTTCGCCGAAAACATGAGTGAAAATAAAAAAAATTTTCCCTTTATTTTTCACGGACTCACCCTCTCTCTCCTCACTTTCATTTTCGAAAATCTGAAAAAAACCTCGCCCAGTTTTTAACACCCGCCGCCGCGATACTACTTTCACCGCCGCCGACCAAACCCTTCGCCGCCACCGTCGCCAACCGCCGCCGCCCTACTCCCCTCCCTTTTCCGAACATTTTGAGACGTAGATCATGTGTTGCTTTGCATAAGACCTATTCTTTGTGGTGTTGACTTTTGAGAAATGTCGGTTTGACCATGAACTGTTTATGATCAGTTGGCTGCCTTATGTGCTCATTTACGTTCATATTATTGTGCTTGCCATCTGAGATCATATTATGCCGTCATTTCCCGCTTTGTGATAGTCTTGCCATGATTAGGGTTCAATGTTGGATTATGATGACTTTTTGAATGTCGTTTTGACTTTTGAACTCTGATTGTGATAATTCCATTCTGGCTGTGTCCTAAGCATGTATTTTAATTGTTTGGAATTACCGGTTAATCTGCTTTGCTTACCCCCACTCGGTTTTCCTCATTTCGTTGTGAAATTGAGTTTTTCGACTAAGTGTGGGGTAGGGTTTTAGTTTCACTAATCTGGTTTGTTTTCTTGCTTAGGAACGTAACTCATGAGCGTAGGACCAAGCAGAGACTAGATAGTGGCTCCAGCTCCCGAGCTCCCGCTCCCGTCACACCGGCCATCCATGGACCTCCCCCAGCTTTCCCTGGCCGTGTTGGGTACCACCACACCATTGCTCGCCTACCCCCGTACTACTTCGAGTGCTACCAGAAGCTCGAGAATATCCGTGGAGCCGCTGTTCGCCCCTTTCCATGGAGTCACTCTTCGATCATGATGAGGACTGGCACCAGAACGTGCTTGATGCGCTGACGCATGCTGGCTTGCTGGAGCTGACCACACTAGCCGCCGACTTCCCAGAAGTCGCTCTACAGGAGTTTTGGGCAACCTTCGATCTAGACGAGCACAAGAGGAGGCAAGGCAAGAAGGTCGTTTCCTTCTATCTGGGCGGCGTGCACAGGACACTCACCTATGATGAGTTTGCAGCTCATGTAGGCATCCCCCACGAGCACTACAATGGTCAGTACCTCGGCTGGGAGGACGACGATGACGATAGAGAGGTGTACCATGCCCTATGGAGCCACATGATTGGAGTGCCCGGCGATCATCTCACGAAGCATAATTCAGTTAAGTCTCTCTCTCAGCCTCTCTATAAATTCATTCACATGGTTTGGCATCGTTCTCTTTTATATGCTCCAGAGAAGGACCGCCACCACATCAGCCGAGAGGAGCTTCTTCTTCATCGCGCCATCCGGGAGAGCTACCCTCTTCACCCCGGATGGGTGCTTGCCCGACTACTCCGCAAGAAGACTCAGAGGTCAAAGCCACCTCGCTCACTCCTGGGAGGCAACTTTGTAGGCCGACTCATCATCTCCTTCGGCCTCAGCCACGAATATGGCCCGAAATCCCACGCCGCAGAGTACGCACCGTTGGAGGCGATTTGGTGGTCGAGTACAACCTCGAGCTGGACCTCAGCCCCCAGGTAGCAGCAGATCCTCCTCACCAGGACGAGGATGAGTCGGAGGAAGAAGATGATTCTGAGGAGTCTCAGCCTCAGTACGAGCCAGAATTTCATGATCATATACCCTCGCCACACCATCAGGCAGGGTATGCACACCAGTCACCGCCGCCCATTCCAGAGCCATATCAGGCGCCTCACCCGCAGCACCGCCCGCACCCCGCGGATGTTGGAGAGCTGTATGAGCGACTGCAGGAGTGGCGCATCACCGACAACGCCACTCATGAGGCGAGATGGACTATTATGCAGCAACATATGCACCGCTCCAACGAGCGTTATGAGGCACAACTGGCGTGGCAACGTCAGCTCGGCGACTTCCTCCACTTTCCACCTCCCGACGCGCCTGACGAGCAGTGATCGGGTTGTATCCTCTTTCTTGTCCCTTGTTTTTATTTATTCTTTTCGGATTTCGATCCAACTTTTTTCTGTGTGGATCCGGGACACTTGTCCCGGCTTCCTTTTTATGTTTCATTTGTTTTTGTTTTGCAGCTGGTAGGGAGATTCCCTTTGCTTCGCTTTGGTAGATTCCCTCCACTCTGAGGATCCGTGCTCATCCCCTACGCCAACCATCTCGGTCCAGGTTCTTCTACTTCACTCTGAACTCTAGATTTAGTCCTGTGAGGACACAATACGATTTAAGTGTGGGGTAGGATGCTAGAGAACCTTGAATGAACTTGATTGCCCTTGATTGTGTTTTTGTGTGCCTCGTGATTCCTGTCCAATTTCTCTAACATTAGAATGGCTCAGTTCTTGATCTTTGATGTTAAGTTGCTGTTCAAACTTTCATAATGATGCTTAGACTGCTTAACCTAGAACTTGAGAACCAACGTGTCTACTTTGATGCTAAATTGCCTGGTCAGAACAGAATTTTTAAAATCACACTTGTAGTTTGTAGCCTTGATTGCATGGAAATGACTGAATCCGACTAGCAAACCAAATGTGAGCTTTTGGTCCATTGCACGTAACTTACAATTCCAATTCTTTTTGAGTGGTTTTCTGTTTGCTTGAATGAGTTAGAATTTGCATGAGACCTACTCGAGACCACACGATGACACGAGTTCTAAGAATGATAGGGGCACCTAGATTCAGCTACTAAGCCAGATAGCTTACCCAACGATAAAATCCATTAGGTTTAAACCCTTGAGCTTGGCCTGTTCTTTCGGTTCGATAATACATTACAACCATTTCCCATTCTTTCATTCCCCGTTGATCCCCTGTGGTTGTAGTTCTAGATTGACCTACCAGAAGTCGGTTTGTGGTAACCTGCCTATAGCCATTAAACAGGTGGTCTTAGCTATTATGTCCAGACGTGTAAACCCCTCTAGCAACTAAAAGAAAGAATCGGCACAAAAGAAAAAAAAATAGAAAAAGAAGAAAAGAAGCAAGTTTCGAAAAAAAGAGAAAGAAGAAAAATCAGAAAAGCCAAAAGTTTTAAGTTCAATAAACGTTCTTCTCTCTACATATGGAAGAACGAAGTCAAAAGAAAAGTCAGAAAAAAAATGTGTTAGAAGAAAATAAAAAGTGCTAGGTTGCTTGAGGGTATCTTAGGACGAGCGTTCACTTTTCCACCTGTGTCTGGTTAGACGGTAGGAAGCCATAGATTAGATTCGAGGGAAGTTAGTCGAAAGCTACACCGCACCAAAGCCATCATCATACTTTCCCATCATAAACCCTTGTAGTGTAGAATTCGTTACAGTCCTAGCAGGGAAGTCCTTCTTGACTGGTTACTCGTGTTGTCACAGTGGTGGAGATGTGGTCGAAATGCAAACTTATGACAGAATTCAGTAACAGAAAATGATTGAGAGCAGAAACACGTCCTTAAACACAGAGAGTGAGAGTTCCCAATTTACTAAATATTTCTTGTGTGAGGAGTCTGGTCGATCAGGTCAAATTCGTGCATAATTGGTTACAATTACTTGTCGTGTGCAGTTTATTAGTGAGACCAGGTTGTTTGGTTGATCTGTATGCATGTTAGGTTTCTTGTTCTAGGATCTATCTGTCTAATAATTCATTGTGTTTGATTGAGCCCCAATTTAATCGATCTTATCATTTGTGAACATGAGCGTCTCTATTCAGTTTGCTTGAGGACAAGCAAAAGCTTAAGTGTGGGGTATTTTGATGACACTCGATTTGACGTGATTATCAGCCTCATTTAAGCGACATTTCCTTGCTTAAGACATGGTTTTTAGGGTAGAATAACGAATATTCAATCGATTGCCCTATCTCGTGCCATTTGTGTTACCTTGGCCCATTTCGGGTCTATTTGATGGTTTTCTAGTGGTTCTATGTTAGCACAGGTTTTTGCCGTCAAATAAAGTAGCCAAGGACGTGTCTAAGGCGTTGGAACATCGAGGAATCGCACCGGAATCGATCCAAGGAGCTAACCAAATCAAACCAAATCTTGCCCCGTTTTACAAAGGAATTTTCGGCGAAAACACCTAGGGTTTTCGGCAAAAATACATGAACAATTCCACTGGAGCTCAACCAAAGAAGTTTTCGACGAAAATATGAATTTTTCGCCGAAACCATCAGTCCGAAAAACACAGGAGAATTCAGCCGACGGACAACCTATTTTGTAAAGGAATTTTCGGTTAAAATTCCTTCATATTTTGCTGAAAATCTTAGTTAAAATCCGGCGGTATTAGGGTTAAGTATAAATACTTAACCGGCGGCCCAAAATCAAATATACTTTTCATAATCATAATTTCCAACTAATACCAAATACTTCAAGGATTCTCAAGAGTTCTGAAGGAGAGTTTAGAGTTCGAGGAGCCGGAAAGAGATCATGACACCATCCCTTCCATCTCGAGGACTCGGAGCTAGGATTGCAGTCTACCGGAAGATCGAAGTTCTGCCGGAGTCGTCTTAATTAGGTTTTTCATATACTTTTCTGTTCTTCCTTTGTATGATGAACTCTTTCTTTGTCTTTGATTCTTTTGTGAAAAACATGAGTAGCTAAACTCTTAGAGCTTAGACTAGATGAACCCTAAGTGACCCAGGGCTTTAAAGCGGTCACGGATTGGCGGTGATTAGATTCGAAGTTCAATCAGTTTCTCATTCATGTTTGGTTTGTTCTTCGTTGTTTATGTTTCTTGTCTGGATTGATCACCTAGATTAGATTCTGGTTAAGATAAGGATAGTAGCGAACGCTCGCCTTACTTTAAAACATCAAATTGAACAATGAACCTTATAATTGGAGTGTGCTTTTCGTAGGAACCGGTTAGGGTTAACTAGACTAACTCATAAATCGTTAGTAAATCCACCAGTTAAGTTAAGTCGTTGCGAGAGGTGACCGTACCCGGGCGACTAATTAATCTTGGTAGCTAGAACGGATAGAGCGAACGTTCGCCGGTCTTTAACCTAAGGGTAAGGAGTTATGGTGGTGTCTTAGAATTGATTGAATGAGAATCGAAATCCGCTGATCTGTTGATTGCCAATGCTCTGGGGAACCAAGGGGTTTTCGAAGTCTAAGTTCGTCTGTCATCTCTATTTTCAACCCTAATTTCCAATCTGCTTTTAGTTTCAATTTTTAATTTCTCTGTATTTCTTAGAATTAGAAGTCGTGGAACTCACACCACGCACGAAGTGTTTAATCTGAGTAATTTGCTAGCTTATTTGAGTAGTCGATCAGTAGAAGGCCCGTGGAATACGATACCCTAGCTTTTGTTAGCTTTGTTAGTTATTTGTTTGAACCAGCACAACGAGGGGTTCATCAACGACCAAGATGATTTCACAACTAGCCACTAACCACTTGGGAAATCACAACTCACGAGCTAAACCTTCGACTATAGGGTGAAATCGGCCAAAGATCAATAGCTATTGAGCTAAGAATCTAAAGGTGATCTTTACTACGAGAGGTGCCACGAATTAGAGGTGAATACTCTAGCTCGATAAACCTAATTCTAGATGACAATTAATTACATGAAAATCGTAAAGAAAGAAATTGCAATTCCATGCAAAGAAAAACCGAAGTTTGTTAATTCATCAAAATCTAAGTCTGTCCCCATTCGTAGTACATTGGGTTGGTTCTATTTATAGGAGGAAGATCGTCCTAGGGTTACACTGAATCCTTCTCCTATTCTAACTCTGTAACAATAAAATAATCCAAAAACTATCTAAGAAGGAAAGAAATCCGAACTAAAAGGGGAAAACAACTAAAAGGGAATAAAGAACCCTAATCCGGGTAAAAGTCCTAAACCAGCAAGGAAACAACTTGTTCCGGCACTCCTTCTCCAAGTAGGATTCAAACTCCGGGTTCTTCGGACGCGAGATCATCAATTCGGGCGCGTTACATACTTCTTGTTGCGAACAGATTGGTGGTGATCAAGCCTTGGCGCGGATTCGGCGTGTCGCATCACGATCTGGTCGGATCAGCATCTGGGCTTGGATTGGCATCAGCATCTGGGCTTGGACCGACATCAGCATTTGGGCTCGGCATCAGTATCTGGGCTCAATCCGACATTAACATCCCGGTTCGATCCGACATTATTATCTACTCTCGGCTCGACACCCGCCTCGGTGTTTGGGCTGGCATCAGCATCCTGGTCGGTATCAACATCTGGATCAGGATCAGGTGGTGGCCTGGTTTTGGCGCCTAGAATCGGCTCGGCAGCGATGCTTAGGTCGCCATCAACGTCTTAGTCGACCATGGTCGTCATCAGCACCCTCAGACCTGTAATGGTGATGCCGCGGCTTGGCATCAGCGGGTGGCCGCTCCAACTATTGTTGATGCCGCGGCTAGACACCAAACACTCGACATCAATGGTAATGGCGAGTAGGACATGGTCACGGAGCCAGGGATGGTCACGTTAGTACTGCTCAAGCGTAACTATCCCATTCAAAACAAAAAAAGGAAAACACAAAGTACAGAAGGATTGAAGGCGGAAAGTTTCCATTCAAATTTTTTTTGGCATCCCATTGTCATTACAACAAAAAAAAATAGAGATCAGCGGGCCATCATAACAGAAGAAACATAGGGGAGTGTCCTTCAAGGCGGGCCACCAGAGGCACCGTATGACTTCCTCTCCTTCTTCCAGCTCTTGGCTATGCGACGCCCTTCTTTCATCACCTCCTTTAGGATGACCACCTTCTGCTTAGGCGAGAAGGCCACGGAGTCTACCGAGGCCTCCTCACAGGCCTCGGTCGTCACCCACTAGTTGACCACCTGGATCATGTGAGCTTGGTCCCACTGGAAATCCGGATGAGTGGCACACAAGTCTGGCGGAGGGCAGCTAAGACAGAGTTGATGATATTGACCATCAGCTAGCCAAGGTGGGTCTCCACCTCAGCATCGACATTTTGGCAAGCGCTGAACCTCAGACTTAGGTTTATCTGCCGCCGCCTTAGCATCCGCCAGGGCCATGGTGTCCTCCCGATGCCTTTCCTCTATGACCTCCAGATCTTTGGCAAGCTTCTTATGGCCATCCTCCAGGATCGCCACCTGGGGGGAGAGAGCATCCTTCTCGGTGGCAGCCTGGTAGAGTCATTGGCCGCAAGCTCATATTGATGAGCGGAATTGTTTGCCGCCAACTCCTGTTGATGTTTTTCTTCGGCCGCCTACATAGAAAAAATATATTCAATCTCTAATTCGTCATCCACAAGGCGTACCACGTCGAGTTTAGAAGAAACATCTACCAGGAGTTGGGAGGATTCAACATCCATAGTCTTTTGGGCCTTGCGGTAGATACCCTTGAAACGAGTAGCATCCGCCTTGGACTCATTGAGCTCAGACTCAAGGTTGGAAATCTTGGCCACCTGGCCGATAATGTCGCCCGCTCCGCCAACTCGGTGAGCCTCATCTACCGTCAAGAAGGCCCGGGCTGAGGCTATCAGCTGCAAATAGCAAAGAGAAATATGTCAACACTATACGACTCACAGGGAACTCTAAAAATGGTAAAGGACGGGCTAGCATATACATTACCCGGACGCCCATGGCCGCTTGGTCCATGGTGTAGGAGCACACGGTGTCCTCGTCCTCGGGAAAGTCCATTCCCTAATGGATGGCGAGGTCGCGGGAGATCTCGAGGACATTGCTGTTACCACCAGAAGGGGGGGCATTAATGACAGGTGTGGGGCATCACAGCGAGAGGGTGTATCCACTTTCTTCTTTTTCTTGGAAGAGCCGTTCCCATGCCCGGATCCCCTCGACCGTTTCTTGTTGGCGATGATCTTCTGTCGGGGAATGCTCCATTCTCCGGTGTAAGGGATATGCTAGGCACTATTAGGGCCCGCATCCACGTGTGGCGGTGACCGCTAAGGATCGGCTAGGAGCGGCTGCGACATCTTCTCAGGCGATGGAATCGACCCATCCCCATACTTTGGTTGTGGATGTGTGTTCGAACACGCCCCCAGGACACGGGGGATATCATGTTGTCCAAGATTGAGTCTCCTGTAAAAAATTATGGAAGGTCAGGAACAAAAAAAACATATACAAAGAAAATCGCAATGGGTGTATCAGGAAACTCTGTTAGTGAACATCCACTCTGCCATACTTGCCTCCCGAAGGATGAAGAAGTTTCTACAGATCCATCCGCCCTCGGCCAATCAGGTTGTAGTGCCAAGAGTTCACCCGATCGGCCAACTCAGATCTGTGCTCAGACAAGCAGGAAGGGAGGCCAAACCGGTCGGTGCTCCCATATGACCACGGTGAACAAACTATCTTAAACCAGGCGGCGTCCTCAGGATCATCTGCCTTGAAGAAGAAGAAGAAATGTCACCAGAAGGAATCCGCCTTGATGGATGAGAAAGGGCCACTCTTCCCACACTTCCTCTGTTCATGAAGGTGATCCCGTTAAGATTGATCTAGGCCTAATAGAGCACGCGAAATATTTTGGCGGAGGGGCGTACGCCTCTCTTGATACACGGCACCTTAAATGTGGCAAGGGTCCCCTTAGGCATGAGGTTGCAGGGTGACCAAAACAGCACCCAGAGTATCCAAGATGTCTAGCTGCCAAGGCTCTAGAGGTAGGCGCATGCCATAGGAGAAAGACCTCACCCAGCAACCTTGCCAACCTGAAGGACAAATACCACCAGAGCAGAGCATAGTTGGAGCTGCATACTTGAAGCGTCGGGGTACTTCGCAAGCCTTCAACATCCTGATCAGGGCGGACGTCTGGAAGTAGAGGAAAAAGCCAGGGCCAAATACTTCTAGACTATCGGGGACAGTTTGTCCTTCCCACATATCCTCTCAAGCCGCTACTTGGTATCCCGACTCCGACCGGATGGACACATCTATGTCCAATCCTCGAAAAGCACGGACGAAGCACTGTTGGTGAGAAGCGAAGCGGCGACAATTGTTGGGGTGAAGGTCTTTCTTGGTGGAGGTCTGGTTGAAGCGCTTCACCTCTTGATGGCGTAGCTGTTTCACCGTGGGATCAACAACGTTGTCATCCTCTGAGGCGGAATTGATGAACTCTATCTTGACATAGGGGTCGAAGGACAGGTCGTCATCCTCGGGATACAGAGGTCCTTTTTGTGAAGTCTTGCCGGACTTCTTTTTCTTCCAGTGTTTAGCTGAAGGCCCCGAAACGGCCTCTTGGTCCTCGAGGTCATCGCCTTCCTCCTCGGCATTGGTATGGAAAGAACCGGATAGCTCCCGCTAGAGAGGAGCCGTGCTCTGGATATCATCATCAGATCTAGTGGAAGAAGAAGATGGCACATCTGTGGAAGACGCCAAGTCGGACCTCCGAGAGCCTCCTAAGCCCAAGACCTCTTCTTTCTCGGCAGAATTTTGATCCTCAACATCTGAATGATAAGGAGAAGCAAGAATCAGAAGCGGCAGAGGAATAAAGGTCAAAGGCCAGAAGGGGTCGAAGGCCAAAATTAGTGCACGGTCGTGTATTGTGATACACGACTGTATCACACTACACGGCCGTGTGTTCTACACTGCACACTTGGCACATTTACAACCTCAACTCGACTTAGGCTCGAACGTTCTAGACCTCAATGGGGCCTCAAAGGCACTGATTCCAATGCCTTGATCACACGAATTCGAGTTCCAAACCACTAGGTTGGGCGGGGATGTTAGAAGTCTCCACAACTTCAAGGATTTCGTCCGCGAAATCACTCCTAACTCATCTTAACAATGCAATACCAAAAAATGCAGCAACTCAAGCATCACACCACTACCCGAAATCCACCATAACAAATCTAGCACTCCTACCTTCTAAGGCCGCCAACTTCCACACATTCCAACCTCTTAACAACATCACACAACACAACTACAACACACAACCCAAGTCGCACTAGAATCCAAATAAGCACAAATTGAGAAAACATGAGAAGAATACTTAAAATGAATAAGTACCTGAAGCATAAGGTTCCACCAATTTCATGTACCGTCTCCTCATGCTCTCCTTGGTCTCCCAAGTGGCCGATTCACTCTCATGATTCCTTTACACCACCTTGAACTGTGGAATATGCTTGTTCCTCAAAACCTGCACTTGCCTATCCACAATCGCCACCAGCTTCTCCTCATAGGTCATATCCTGCTTGATCTCTACATCCTCCAGCTGACACATGCGAGGGATCTCCATTGTGTAACGAGATGAATCCTCTCTAAGCATGCTAACGTGGAACACATTGTGTATCCTCTCTAGCTCACTTGACAACGCCAGAACATAAGCGACCGGACCAGCCTTGGCTAAAACCTTATAAGGACCGATGTATCGTGGGGCCAACTTCCCCTTCCTACCAAAACACATCAGCCCTTTTCATGGCGACACCTTCAGGAATACCTTCTCCCCAACCTCAAAATTCGGCTCCCTAGCACAACCATCGACATAAGACTTCTGCCTGTCTTGAGCTACCCTCAGCTTATCCTTGATCACTTTCACACGATCAGCCGTCTCTTGAACGATTTGACGAACCGTCAACACCCTAGCACCTTCCTCATCCCTACACAATGGCGTCCTACACTTCCTCTCGTACAAAGCTTCAAATGGCGCAGACTTCAAACTGCTATGGTACGAGTTGTTATAAGCAAACTCGACCAATGGCAGAAATTCAGTCCAAGGAGTCTGAAACTCCATAGCACAACTCCTCAACAACTCCTAAGGTAAGAATCTTTCTCTCCGATTGACCATCCCTTTGAGGATGGTAAGCCGTTGAGAAATTCAGCTTCGTTCCAAATGCCGCATGTAATCCTTCCCAGAAATGAGATGTGAAACTCGGATCTCGCTCGGATACAATGGATTGAGTAACTCCATGCAACCTTACCACCTCCTCAACATAGAGCTTAGCTAACTCCTCCACACTTGGCTTAAACCGGATCGGTATGAAGTGGGCGACTTTTGTCAAGCGATCAACTATAACCCAAACCGTGTCCTTCCCTTCCTTAGTTGATGGAAAGCTCGACAAAAAATCCATGGTGATGTCCTCAAATTTCCACTCCGGAATGGGTAGACACTACAAGAAACCAGCACATTAGTCACAGTTATTTTGTGCCTTTAGTCACGGTTTTAACAATGACTAAAAAATTTAGTCACGGTTTTAGAAACCGTGACTATATTGATCAAATTTTGTCACGGTTTTTGAAGGAATCGTGAGTAAAAAATTTGGTCACGGTTTACATGTAAACAGTGACTAAATTTGGTCACGGTTTCTATAGAAATCGTGACAAAGTAGGGCCATTTTAGTCACGGTTTCCATACAAAAACCGTGACTAAATTTAGTGACCAAAGAGCAATTTTTCAGTGACTCAATTTGTAATTTTCTCACCTTGACAAATCAAGTGACCAAAGTGTTCTAATGAAATTTTCAGTGACCCATTGTTTAATTCATTGAATTATAGGTCCATACCCTCAACTTATTCCGTTATGCAAAATGATTCATAAAATTAAAATGTTAACAAGATGTCCCAAATAATTACAAACTAGTCACTGAATTTATTTATTGTGTCAATTTTAATTAATAACCAAATTACAGTTTTAACTAATAAACAAAAATTAAAAACTAGCCATCGCCGCCTCTGATTTCCACCGTCGCCGCGCCGATTCCCTAGCTCTCTCTCTCCGCCTTCAGCTCTGGAAATTAAAAATAGTATTCACTACCAAATGGAAGATGTCGCTGAGGCTGTCAATATTGAAGGGACCTCGAGAGGGCCAAACCTCCGAATTCTGCCCCGGATCCACCGTCCGAATCGACCGAGTCGTCAGGGGAAACACCCTTGCCATCAAAGACGCCGACATCTCTACCAAACACCTCCTCATCAACTCTGAATCTGGCAAATGGACCCTCCAAGACCTCGATTCCTCCAACGTCACAACTCTCAACTCCTCCCTGCTCCCTCCTCTACAACCCTTGGACCTCCGCCACGACGACCAAATCAATCTCAGAGAGCTCACCTCCATGGCCTTCCATCTCATTTCCGTAAGCCAGAATCTGCCCCAAATAGGGTTACGGACGAGACCGATAATCTGGAGCTGATTGCCGTAGTTGCTGCTCTGACAACGTTCCGAAAAGAAGAGGGAGGTCGTCGAAACCTAGGGTTTCGACGCGTCCAGTAGTTGGTCTAATGATGAGAAGCAAGCAGAAGGAGACTGAGAGCTTAGAACCGAAGGAGGGAGAAGAAGAAAAGGAAAGAGGGAAGAAGGAGAAGGGAGGTGTGGAAATCGAGGAAGAAGGTTCAGCTATTGGAAGGGATGGTATCACACAGATTGCCAACGTGGCAATCTGTGTTTCTTTGGGTAAATTATTAGTCACGATTTTCAGTGAACCGTGACTAATTTCGTCACGGTTTTTATTTAACCGTGACTAATTTTGTCACGGTTTTTAGTGAACCGTGACTAATTTCGTCACGGTTTTTAAAAACACCACTGAACACCAACAACACCACCCACTAGCCACGAGATCCTGAAAGGGGAAAAGGGATCAATTTCCTATTGAAATTAAGTGAACCCACTGTGCTTAACTATGCGCTGTCCTAATCCAAAGGAGCGGTTCCAGGCTCCACACAAGACATCAACATTGGAACCAGACCCGACCTTATCCAGATTTTAACATTCTAAAGTAGTCCAGGTGATCACATAGGTTCAGTTAATTGTTCACATTCATAATCACTAACATCGACATAAACATCATCGCTTCACCATTCAACCACAAAGCATAATCCATAGAACAATTCACAGTCATCATCAATATACACAACAACACACGTTCACACATTACACCACAATTATTGAACTATGTGAGTTATTAGGCGCCAAGGAGTTATCCACACCACCCTCACCGACCATAACATCAACCTGACGCATCCATTAAGGATCCTTCCATGAGGGAGAACAACATCCGACGCATCCACATGAGATCCTTCTACGAAGGAGAACGATAACCATCCTTGGTAACCCATCCAAGGGATTTACCCCAGTGAATCAAACTCATTACAACCAGTATCTCGGGTGGGGTAGTGTTGGATCCTTCTGGTTCTACATTCACATACAATTCACAACTCATAGGATTCCACCACAATACATTTCATCCTCATCAGCACATCATCTCGCAATTCCACATTCCGCACACATTTCACAATCCATCAATACATTCACATGATAGGGTAATCGGCTAGCTCACCCGCCACCCCCATCTGCAAGTACATGGTAGCCATGTCGTGAGTCCAGGGTCCACCCACCTGTACCTCATTCTCAGAACGACCCACATTGGCAGGGCCATCCTCCTACATTAACAACTGGCAATTCAAGATAACATTTAACCCACAACCAATCCCCAAATCACCCAAGCTATCATTTCTAAACCAGTTCAATAGTCATTCCAATTCATCTCGAAGCCCCAAACATACCAAAAATCAATCAATCAATCGGAAAAGGCATTCACAACACAGTTTACCCCTTTTACTCTACTCATTTCCATGCAATCCCTAACTTTCAACTAAGTCTGAGTTACAACTCCTCACACTTTCCATTACTATCTAACAACACTAAGCCCTCACCTGGAATAGAAGACGAGGCTCTAAACATCTTTTAGTTCCCCAGAGAATGGATTTTCCCAACTCCAAACTCGTAGCCTATCCCCTTCTCACTGATTTCTCCCTACACTAACAAACCATAAATTGAGATTAGCGATCTCTTTGTCTCGTCACTAGGAACCCGTAGCAAGAAACGGATCATTAATCGGACCTTTACAACTCCCGAAATCACTCTTCAAAGTTTGGCCGAAGTTGGTTCGTTAAAGAGGAATTCGTGGAAAGAGAAAAAGAGTGAAGTTGTGAAATCCCGTCATAAATCCGTCTTTTATATGCTGGTCACGATACACGGCCGTGTATCATAATACACGACGTGTGTTGTGATACATGGCGTGTATACAATACACAGCCGTTTATCATACCTAGTCACATTTAACGAAACTTGGCCAAAATCAGTCAACGGTCGTGTATTGTGCATACACGGCATGTATCACACTACACGACCGTGTATCATACACTGCACACTTGGCACATTTGAAACCTCAATCCTACTTAGGCACGAAAGTTCTAGACCTTAATGGGACCTCAAAGGCACTGATTCAATGCCTTGATCACCCGAACTCAAGTTCCAAACCACCCGGTAGGGGGATGTTACATCCATCTAATCTAAGGTTGACAGGTTTAGCTATTTGATGAACGTTGCAGAAGCGGTTGATCAAATACTACCCAGCTAACGAGAGCTAAGCAGATCGTATTCCAGGGTCTTCTAAGATTGACTACTTTAAAACTGGCAAAATACTCAAATGCAAACAAGTTGTGCGTGGTGTGAGTTCCACGACTTCTAACTCTAAGAAAAGCAGAGAAATTAAAAGAAATTAAACTAAAGCAGATTGAGAATTTAGGGTTTGAAACAAGGATGACAGACGAACTTAGACTTTGAATCCCACTTCGTTCCCCAGAGCATTGGCAATCAACAGATCAGCGGATTTCGATTCTCATTCAATCAATTACTAAGACACCACCATAACTCCTTACCCTTAGGTTTAAGACCGGCGAACGTTCGCTCTATCCGTTCTAACTACCAAGATTAACTAGCCACCCGGGTACGGTCACCTCTCGCAACGATTAAATTAACTGGTGTAATTACTAATGATTAATGAGTTACTCTTGCAGTGAATTAACACTAACCGGTTCCTACGAAAGGCACACTCCAATTATAAGGTTAATTGTTCAATTCGATGTTCTAAAATAAGGCGAGCGTTCGCTTCTATCCTTAGCTTAACCAGAATCTAATCTAGGTGATCAATCCAGACAAGAAACATGAACAATGAAGAACGAATCAAACATGAAAAAGAACTGATTGAATTTCGAATCTAATCACCGCCGATCCGTGACCGCTTTAAAGCCCTAGGTCACTTAGGGTTCATCTAGTTAAGCTCTAACGAGTTTAGCTACTCATGATTATTACAAAAGCAACAAAGACAAAGAAAGAGTTCATCATCCAGAGGAAGAACAGAAAAGAATCTGAAAAACCTAATTTAGACGACTCTGACAGACTTCGATCTTCGGTAAATAACACTCCTAGCTCCGATTCGTCGAGGTGGAAGGGATGGCGTCACGATCTCTATCCGGCTCTTCGAACTCTAACTCTTCGCTCCAGAACTTGAGAGGATTCTCTGAATTCTGATCTCGAAAAGTTGTATTTTGCGAATTATGATTGTCTCTCTTCTTTGGGCTGCCGGGTTAAGTATTTATACTTAACCCTATCAGATCCGGATTCCTCTATTATTTTCGCCAAAAATATAGGGATATTTTCGCCGAAAATATGCTTGTAAATGGAAGTGATCTCTCTGCCTTTTATTTTCGGTTTGAACACTTGATCGATTTCGCCGAAAATCTCTTTCACTTGGCGTCAGTCGATTTGTACTATTATTTTCGCCGAAATCAATAGGTAATTTTCGGCGAAAATATCTTTGTAATCGGGCAGGATTCTGTTTGACTTTGACTGGCTCCTTTGATCGATTCCGGTTCAGTTCCTCGATGTTCCAATGCCTTAGACAGGTCCTTGGTTACTTACTTGACGGTAAAAACCTGTGCTAACACAAAAACACTAGAAAACCATCAAATAGACCCGAAACGGGCCAAGGTAACACAAATGGCACGAGATAGGGCAATCGATTGAATATTCGTTATTCTACCCTAAAAACCATGTCTTAAGCAAAGAAATGTCGCTTAAATGAGGCTGATAATCACGTCAAATCGAGTGTCATCAAATACCCCACACTTAAGCTTTTGCTTGTCCTCAAGCAAACTGAATAGAAACGCTCATGTTCATAAATGATAAGATCGATTAAATTGGAGCTCAATCAAACACAATGAATTATTAGACAGCTCGATCCTAGAACAAGAAACCTAACATGCATACAGATCAGCCAAACTACCTGGTCTCACTAATAAACTGCACACGATAAGTAATTAGCAACCAATTATGCACGAACTTGACCTGACCGACCAGGCTCCTCACACAGGATATATATAGTACAATGGGGACTCTCACTCTCTGTGTTTTAAGGACGTGTTTCTGCTCTCGATCATTTTCTTTTACCGAATTCTGTCATAAGTTTGCATTTCGACCACATCTCCACCACTGTGACAACACGAGTATCTAGTCAAGAAGGACTTCCCTGCTAGGACCGTAATGAAATCTACACTACTCGGGTTTATAATGAGATGGATGATGGGAATGAATGATGATGGCTTTGTGCGGTGTAGCTTTCGACTAACTTCCCTTGAATCTAATCTATGGCTTCCTACCGTCTAACCAAACACGGGTGGAATGATGAACGCTCGTCCTATGATACCCTCAAGCAACCTAGCACTTATTCTTTTTTTCTTTACACAATTTTTTTCTTTTCTTTCTTTTTCAACTTTTCTTTTGACTTCGTTCTTCCATTTGTAGGGAGAAGAACGTTTTATTGAACTAAAACTTTGAACTTTTTCTGATTTTTCTTTTCTTCATTTTTTCGAAATTTTCTTCTTTTCTTTCTTCACTTTTTTTTCTTTTGTGCCGATTTTCTTTTAGTTGCTAGAGGGATATACACGTCTGGACATATTAGCTAAGACCACCTGTTTAATGGCTATAGGAAGGTTACCACAAACCGACTTCCGGTAGGTCAATCTAGAACTACAACCACAGGGGATCAACGGGGAATGAAAGAAATGGGAAATGGTTGTAATGTATTATCGAACTGAAAGAACAGGCCAAGCTCAAGGGTCTAAACCTAGTGGATTTATCGTTTGGTAGGCTATCTGGCTTAGTAGCTGAATCTAGGTGCCCCTATCCTTCTAGAACTCGTGTCATCGTGTGGTCTCGAGTTGGTCTCATGCAAATTCTAACTCATTCAAGTAAACAGAAAACCACTTAGAAAGAATTAAAATTGCAAGTTACGTGCAATGGATCAAAAGCTCACAGTTGGTTTGCTAGTCGGATTCGGTCATTTTCATGCAATCAAGGCTACAAACTACAAGTGTGATTTTAAAATTCTGTTCTGACCAGGCAATTTAGCATCAAAGTATACAAGTTGGTTCTCAAGTTCTAGGTTAAGCAGTCTAAGCATCATTATGAAGGTTTGAACAACAACTTAACATCAAAAATCAAGAACTGAGCCATTCTAATGCTAGAGAGACTGGAATGGAATCACGAGGACACACACAAAACACAATCAAGGGCAATCAAGTTCATGCAAGGTTCTCTAGCATCCTACCCCACACTTAAATCGGACTGTGTCCTCACAGGACTAATTCTAGAGTTCAGAGTGAAGTAGAAGAACCTGGACCGAGATGATTGGTGTAGGGGATGGGCACGGGTCCTCGGAGCCGAGGGAATCTACCCAAGCGAAGCAAAGGGAATCTCCCAACTGCCTACAAAACAAAAATAAATAAAACATAAAAAGGAAACCGGGACAAGTGTCCCGGATCCACACAGAAAAAAGTTGGACCGAAATCCAAAAAGAATAAATAAAAAGTAGACACCAGAAAAGGAATACAACCCGATCACTACTGGTCCGGTGAACCGGGAGGTGGAAAGTGGAGGTGCTCGCCGAGCAGACGTTGCCACGCCAGCTGTGCCTCATATCGCCTGTCGGCGCGGCGCATATGTTGCTGCATAATAGTCCATCGCGCCTCTTGGGTGGCGTTGTCGGTGATGCGCCACTCCTGCAGTCGCTCGTATAACTCTCCAACATCCGTGGGGTGGTGTTGCGGCTATTGGGGAGGTGCCTGGTATGGATCGGGAATGTGCGGCGGCGACTGGTGAGCATACCCTGCCGGATGATGTGGCGAGGGTATATAATCGTGGAATACTGGCGGCGGCTGGGGCTACTGCTCCTCAGCATCATCCTCTTCCTCCGACTCGACCACAGGCTGGAGTGGAGGATCTGCTGCTACATGGGGACTGAGGTCGAGTTCTAAGTCGTATTCAACCGCCAAGTCTCCTCCAACGGTCCTAACTCGGTGTCGTGGAATGTGCTGGCCATACTCATGGCTGATGCCGTAGGAGATGATGAGCTGACCTATGAAGTTCCCCCCCAAGAGTCTGCGAGGTGGCGTCTTCCTCCTGGTCTTTTGACGGAAGATGCGAGCCAGTACCCAGCCGGGGTGGAGAGGGTAGCTCTCTCGGATGGCTCGGAGAAGCATGAGCTCCTCCTTGTGGATATGTTGGCGATCCTTGTCGGGTACATATAAAAGGGATCTACGCCAAACCATATGAATAAATTTAAAGAGAGGGTGAGAGAGCGACTTAACTGAGTTGCTCGCCCCGAGGCGATCGCCAGGTACGCCTGTCATGTGGCTCCAGAGCGCGTGGTACTCCTCCTCGTTATCATCCTCGCCCCAGTCTAGATGATGATCGTGATAATGCTCGTAGGGGATGCCAAGATGAGCAGCAAACTCGTCGTAGGTGAGCTGCCTGTACACCCCACCAAGATAGAAGGTCACAACCTTCTGGCGTTGCTTCCTCTTGTGCTCATCCAGATCAAAGGTTGCCCAGAACTCCTGGAGGGCAATGTCTGGGAACTCGGCGGCGATGGTGGTCAGCTCGAGGAGGCCTGCTGGTGCTAGGGCGTCATGCACACTCCGGTGGTAGTCCTCGTCATGATCGAAGAGGGACTCCATGGACAGAGGGCGCACGTCAGCTCCTCGAACGTGCTCGATCTTCTGGGATCACTCAAAGTAGAAATCCGGTAGACGGGCGATGGTGCGATGGTATCCAGCTCGGCGGGGTAGTGCAGGTGGGGGACCCAGAACGGCGGGTGTGACGGGAGCGGCAGCTCCTGAGCTCGAGGCGCCATCAAGTCGCGCCTTAGTCCTGCGCTCAAAAGTGGTGTTCCTTGAAGCCATGACTGCTAAAAATGAACGGGTTGGGAGGAATCGGCGAAAAACTTTGAAAACTAGGGTTTCAGTGAACTGGAGCTGCAGAGCTCCGATTCGGCTGCTCTAGGGTTCGATGGAATCGGAATGGGGAGGGGAGTTGAGTGGCGGTGGTCGGCGATGGCGGTGGCGGCGAAAATGGCGGCGACGGCAGTTTTAAAGAGGTGGGTGGCGGCGACGATTTTAAAAAGATAAGGGGGAAGGGATTTTCGGGTGTTTGAACGAAAATGAAAGAAGGAGAGAGAGGGAGTAAATCCGGATTTTAAAGGAATAGTGGGTGATTTTCAAAATTTTTTTCGGCGAAAATAAGAGGGTGGTTTCGCCGAAAATTTCAGTTCAAATGCACTGCCGGGTTTTCGAAGATAATTTTGCCGAGAATAACCATATGGTTTCGCCGAAAATTTTAATTAAAATGGCTGTTGGTCTTCAAAAATCATTTCGCCGAAAACAAATAGCTTTTCAACCGAAAATGTTAAACAGGGGACCGGGTTCGAAAATTCAAAATCGGTTTCGCCGAAAATAAGGGTGGTTTCGCCGAAAATTTTGAACTGTTCGGGTTAAAATATTTTCGCAAATCCGGCCAACTTCAGAAAATCACAGTTAAATCCACAAAAATCGGAACGACCTCAATCAACTTGCAACTGACTCTATGACACACAGACTCTACACGAAAAATGATAAATCAATCAAACTGACACTTTTGGCTCCCCCAAACTGACTCTAAAATACCAAGGTGACAAAAATTAAAACAGACTCCAGCCGTGGGCTGCCTCCCACGAAGTCCTCTTTTATTAACGTCCTTGAGCTGGACGATACCTGGACGGTATTAGGAGACATCCCAACTCAGATTCTCCTTAACGCTCGCGTCAGAGTTCATGAAGTACAGCTTCGGGACTTCTCCGGTAAGCGTGAATCTCTTCCCGTTTGCATGTAAAAGCTTGGTACGTCCATCGGGAAGATGATCGACGAACTTGAACGGTCCGAACAGTTCTCTAGAAAGATCATCCTTCTTGAGTGTTACGATGGAAGGGATGAGGACTGTCGGCTTCTTCGTTTCTTTTATCTTCGGCTTGGTATCACCAGGATCGGTGATCGTCAGTATTTCCTTAGGAGATGCTTTCGGCTTCTCCTTCCATACTTGTTCCGGCGTCGGTTTCTCGGAACTAATTGGTGGTGCAACTGGCTCGGTGGAAGACGGCGGCACTTTTGGTCTCCAGACCATTTGGATATTCGTCTTCTTGTTATGATTCTTCCTCCTTGACTTGCCAGACTCCTTGGCAAGCGGTTTAGAAAAGGCTTGCAGTTCCTTCTTCTTTGGCGGCTTTTGAGGAACAGGTTTTAGTTTCTGCTTGGTAACCTGTCCAGCACCTGCAGTCATAATCGAGCTAGGAATACTAGAGGAGATGTCAGTAATGAAATTAACCGAGGCCAATTCCACAGTTTCTACGGATAAACAATGTGATTCTCCCTTAGGAATGTATTTCATATTGTCCTTGAGACGGAATGTTGCAGTATCCTTCCCAACTGATGTGAACCGCTGCAACCGTGGGTAGACGACCCTAACCACCGCAAGTTGAGACCGTGCAACGAGGTAGAAACCTTCGGGAACCGGGGCGGAATAGTACTTTGACCCGTCGGCTATATAACAGTCAGGAACCAGAAGTGTCCAGTCGAAGACGCCACGCCAAGAGATGGATGCTCTTGATGATAAGTCAACCTTAAGCAATGCTCCTCACATTAACTCGAAGGGAAAAGAACATAAGTTCTGAAATATATTTAATCAAAAGGGGGTTCTCAGTACAAGAGGTGGCCGGCGGCCTCCTTATATAGGTGAGGGAACAAGCTCTCCTCCCTAAACCCTACTTCCTAAATAATAATAAAATAAAGAAATAAAAAAGAGTCCTAATTAGAAAACCTAAAGAGGACTTTAATAATCCTAACCTAGACTAGAAGAAGGGAAAATTCGGACTCCAACCCTACAAGGGAAGAGAATCCTACCTAAACAAGAACTCCTAAAAAGGAGGCTGGAAAATCCTAAAAACAGCTAAACGGATTCTGGAATATTCGGCCTAATAAATACCAAATTAATTCTGAAAATTAAGCCCTTTTGCAGACCCCTAGAATACTCCATGGGCTACAACTTTCATGTTGGACTTCAGTCCAAATTCTATCTCCAAGTAGCCCATATTCGTCAATCCTTGCCGGGCTAGGAATCTGTCCAGAAATCCGGATTTGGCCTCTTATGACTTTAGTGTTGGCCCGAAGCTGCTTGACCATGAGTTGGCCTCTTGGCCCTTCTCCTGGGTTGGATTCTCCTTTCTTCTCTCCTCTGCCTTCCTCGGATCAGCATCCGGGCTCCATTTAGTGATGCTCAGGCCATGCATCACTAGGACTTGCTTTAGCCCTAACTTCTTCAATACTCCTCCGAATTGGGATCCGTTTGTTGGAGGGTGCTCCTGAGTCTTTAAGCTATCCAGGGCTGCTGGTAGTTCATGAAAGGCACGAGCCAATTGTTGTATGGGCCAGAAGTTCTCCTCTGTGGTATCCAGGCCCAATGACACATCTAACTCTTGGCCTTCTTCAAATATGTTCGGGCCCTTTGAGTTCTGCTTCGGCCAAGTGTTCAGGAATGCTATCAGGAGGTCTTCAAGGGCTGGTGCTGGTCCAGGGATCGTGGCTTCGATCCTTAAGCTTAGTTCTAGTATTTGGCCCGGTCTGGGGCTCGTACCGGGGTCTATCTTCGGGTGCCAGCTTCTTCTGGCCAGACTTTCTTCATTCTGCTTCGGCCACATCTTCTGGAATGTCTCCAGAGGGTCTTGTTCAGGCTCTTGGCTCGGGGTTAACCTGAGGGTGGCCAGGATCACATCACCAACTCTTAATGTTAACGAACCATTTGGTACATTAATGTTAATGCCGGCTGTCGCCATGAATGGCCGGCCTAAGAGAAGGGTAGAATATGTCTCTCGAGTATCCATTACTACGTAATTAGCGAAAAATCGGAAAGGGCCACAACAAGTGATTACATCCTTGATTATTCCTCTAGGTTCTTTTAGAGTCCTGTCGGCGAACACTACATGCATACTAGCCGGTTCTAATTCACCTAGGTTCAGTTTCTTATATAAACACGTAGGCATGACATTTATAGACGCACCTAGATCAACCAAACTACGCTCAACTGCAATGCCATTAATGATTAAAGGTAATGTAAAATGACCAAGATCAGAGCACTTAGCTGGGATAGGTATGGGTGGTGATTGAGAGACGATCGTTGAACACTCTCCCGTAGAGAGAACGGATAGTGCTCCCTTCTTCTTCTCCAGGCTGTTCTGCTCACTGCTCCTGGTTGTGATGACTTTAGCTTGCTCGTTCTTCTCGGAGGAGTCGTTTTGAGACGGCGCCTGGTTGAAGAGAGGAAGGTTGGCTAACAGGCTAGCAACTTTATTTATCATGCTCTCTATTCTCTGTCCTTGGTTAAAAACGTCTTGTGCTTTAAACTTTTCTTCGTGTTCCTTCATCCGTGCTGCAATCAGATCAAGCTTCTGGGCTAGTTTTCTCTCCCACATGTCTTCAGATGTAAAATTCTGAGGTTGATATGCTCTGGCGAATCTGGGAGGATCGTGATAACTATTTTCCCAGCATTGATTCTGACTCTGGTTGAATCCGAAGTTGGAAGGAGGACGCTCAGGGAAGCTTCCCTGTTGTTGAGGAGGTGTTCTGAACTGATGGTAGTCGGGGTAGCCTCTGTGATCCTTGGTGAAGCCTTGATCAATGAAATTAACTTCCTCTCTAGACCAGTCATTAGCTGTTCCGAAGATCTCTTCCATGTGTTTCTGCACCTCGATCTTGATCTGCTCTTCACAGCTTGGTTGACTCTTGGCTGCTCCAAACTGTCTCTCCCTATTTCTGGACTTAGATGCGCAGTCCGCAAAGTGAAGTAGAGCAGCTTCTGGTTCAAGTGTTGTGCAGTTTTCCTTAGCTAAAATGTTGACCCATTCAGTCTTTCCTCATTCATACCTTGGGCAAAGATTTCGGCTAGCTGACTCTGGTTGAATCCATGATGAGGGCATTCAGAGAGAAGCTCTTGGAATTCGTTCCAAGCTTCGTATAAGCTTACTCCTTCATTCTGGGAGAAACTAGCGATGCTATCCTTGTAGAATGTCGTTTTTGAAGGGGGATAGTATTCCTCTATGAAGTCCTGAGCTAGATTATCCCAGTCAGTGTAGTAGCCAGGTGGTTTCGAGCCGAGCCATACCTTGGCGTTGCCTTTAAGAGAGAATGGGAAAGCTCGCAAGCAAAGATTGTTCTTACCTAGATTCCCGCTCTTAAACGTCTCGCACATGTCCAGGAAGTTAGCCAAATGTGTGCGGGGGTTTTCTTTCAGCTTTCCCTCGAATCGAAGATTCTTAGAGACCATGTTCAGGACGAAGGTTGTGATATTATAATCGGGGTCGTCATCGTTGTACGGCACAACGACACTAGCTCGAAAGTTAGTCGGAATTGGTCTACATAATCTGCCATGGTGCGCTGAACAACTAGTACAGGAGGAGAAGGTGGTGGTGAATCTGAAGTAGTGGATGAAGCGGATGAAGATGAGGAGTTCTCCTTCAACTCCTCAATCTTATTAGGGATAGGTGGTGTAGGCGGAATGACTATGACTTGCTTCTGAGCTCGCGGTTTCTTCGGCGGAGTAGAATTACCCGGCTGAAACTGAGAATGAGCGATCGAGCGGTTCATAAACCTGTAGAACAACCTACAAGCAACAAAAGCAAACATACCGACGTAAAATCGAAGTGGGTGGAAAAATGAAAGATGGAAAGTAGAAGAATAACTTGCCAGTTCTTCTTTCGAACAATCAAAAGAAATCCCCGGCAATGGCGCCAATTTGATGAACGTCACAGAAGCGATTGATCAAATACTACCCAGCTAACGAGAGCTAAGCAGATCGTATTCCAGGGGTCTTCTAAGATTGACTACTTTAAAACTGGCAAAATACTCAAATGCAAGCAAGTTGTGCGTGGTGTGAGTTCCACGACTTCTAACTCTAAGAAAAACAGAGAAATTAAAAGAAATTAAACTAAAGCAGATTGAGAATTTAGGGTTTGAAACAAGGATGACAGACGAACTTAGACTTTGAATCCCCCTTCGTTCCCCAGAGCATTGGCAATCAACAGATCAGCGGATTTCAATTCTCATTCAATCAATTACTAAGACACCACCATAACTCCTTACCCTTAGGTTTAAGACCGGTGAACGTTCGCTCTATCCGTTCTAACTACCAAGATTAACTAGCCGCCCGGGTACGGTCACCTCTCGCAACGACTTAATTAACTGGTGTAATTACTAATGATTAATGAGTTACTGTTGCAGTGAATTAACCCTAACCGGTTCCTATGAAAGGCACACTCCAATTATAAGGTTAATTGTTCAATTCGATGTTCTAAAGTAAGGCGAGCGTTCGCTTCTATCCTTAGCTTAACCAGAATCTAATCTAGGTGATCAATCCAGACAAGAAACATGAACAATGAAGAACGAATCAAACATGAAAAAGAACTGATTGAATTTCGAATCTAATCACCGCCGATCCGTGACGCTTTAAAGCCCTGGGTCACTTAGGGTTCATCTAGTCTAAGCTCTAACGAGTTTAGCTACTCATGATTATTACAAAAGCAACAAAGATAAAGAAAGAGTTCATCATCCAGAGGAAGAACAGAAAAGAATCTGAAAAACCTAAGTTAGACGACTCTGACAGACTTCGATCTTCGGTAAATAACACTCCTAGCTCCGATTCGTCGAGGTGGAAGGGATGGCGTCACGATCTCTATCCGGCTCTTCGAACTCTAACTCTTCGCTCCAGAACTTGAGAGGATTCTCTGAATTCTGATCTCGAAAAGTTGTATTTTGCGAATTATGATTGTCTCTCTTCTTTGGGCCGCCAGGTTAAGTATTTATACTTAACCCTATCAGATCCGGATTCCTCTATTATTTTCGCCGAAAATATAGGGATATTTTCGCCGAAAATATGCTTGTAAATGGAAGTGATCTCTCTGCCTTTTATTTTCGGTTCGAACACTTGATCGATTTCGTCGAAAATCTCCTTCACTTGGCGTCAGTCGATTTGTACTATTATTTTCGCCGAAATCAATAGGTAATTTTCGGCGAAAATATCTTTGTAATCGGGCAGGATTCTGTTTGACTTTGACTGGCTCCTTTGATCGATTTCGGTTCAGTTCCTCGATGTTCCAATGCCTTAGACACGTCCTTGGTTACTTATTTGACGGCAAAAACCTGTGCTAACACAAAAACACTAGAAAACCATCAAATAGACCCAAAACGGGCCAAGGTAACACAAATGGCACGAGATAGGGCAATCGATTGAATATTCGTTATTCTACCCTAAAAACCATGTCTTAAGCAAAGAAATGTCGCTTACATGAGGCTGATAATCACGTCAAATCGAGTGTCATCAAATACCCCACACTTAAGCTTTTGCTTGTCCTCAAGCAAACTGAATAGAAACGCTCATGTTCATAAATGATAAGATCGATTAAATTGGAGCTCAATCAAACACAATGAATTATTAGACAGCTCGATCCTAGAACAAGAAACCTAATATGCATACAGATCAGCCAAACTACCTGGTCTCACTAATAAACTGCACACGACAAGTAATTAGCAACCAATTATGCACGAATTTCATCAAGAACTCCAAAATATGCTCTAACCTATCTCCTTTATGTGGGAAAGTCTAGAAAAATCGAGTATATCCCAAAGGAGGGCTGAATGGCTCCTTAAATAGGCTGAAATCCGAATCTGCATTGAGTCTGGAAAGGCCAAACTTTTCGTCGAAGACTTGGAACATTTCGACGAAAAGTTCTTCAAAAAATATTTACCAATTTCAGCACCAGAATTTTGCACTTGTCTCTTCATAAACTTTTCGCCGAGGACTTGATACTTTTCGACGAAAAGTTCTTCATAATAATTTTGATCTTTTCTGCACCAAAATCCACATTGTTTCCTTCACAAACTTTCCAGCGAAGACTTTTAACTTTTCGTCGAAAAGTTCTTCATAATAGTTTTCTGAATTCTTCGTCGGATTCTCTAAATAAGCTCTTGATCGTCTGACTTTTCCGAGGGCCCCGAGTTCTATCTGGAGGCTCCATTGCATCCCGAACACTCCTGACGGCTACTTATTCGATGGTAAAAACCTGTGTACTAACATAGACACTAAAAAACACATCAAATAGACCCGAAATGGGTCAAGGTAACTAAATCGGTAGGAAATAGAGTAAATGAACCGAAATTCACTAAACTACCCCTAAAATGCGTTTCAGACAATGGAATGTCGCTTAATTGGTGCTAATAATCACGATAATTCTAGTGTTATCAAATCACCCCACACTTAAGCTTTTGCTTGTCCTCAAGCAATTTTAAATTTGACGAGACTACTTAAATTGAGATTCAATCCCTAACAATGAAATTTACACCGTTACACTTAGAACAATTAACCTACACATGAACCAAACAAACCGTTCTCACTATTCTCTGCACACAACAAGTAGCAATCACCAATCATGCACAATGCTGACCGAACCGACCAAACTTCCTTACAAAGAAAATATTTAGTACAATGGGGGACTCTCAGACTCTGTATTTATGTTCTCAATCACTTTCTCAACCGAATACTATGATAAGTTTGCATTCCGACCAAAATCTCCACCACGGTGACAACACTAGAAACTAGTCAAAACGACTTGCAAGGGACTATAATGATCTTATACTACAAAGGCTTATGATGAATGGATGAAGGGATGAATGATGATGAAGGGTATGGTGCGGTGTAGCAATCGACTAACCTCCCTTGAATCAAGACGTATAGATTTCTACCATCTAACCAAACCCAGAATGGAAAAATGAATGCTCGTCCTAAGATACCCTTAAGTAATATGCATGTTTTCTTTCGCTATTTGTTTCTTCAAATCATCATTTTTTCTTTCTGGAACAACTTTGATTTTTTCTTTTCTACCTTTTGTAATGAGAAGAAGGCTTGAATCTCTCAACTTTATTTTTTCTATATTTGTCAACACAGTTTTTTTCTTCTTTACCCAAATTTTTTTCGTGCTTATTCTTTTTTGTTGCTAGAGGGGTTTATACGTATGGACTTATTAGCTAAGACCATCAGATTCTAGCTATCGGGTAGGTCACCACAGGCTACTACCACAAAGGATCAACGGGGTGAACAAAACATGGGAAAAGTTGTAATGTATTATCGAACCGAAGAACAGGCCAAGCACAAGGGTTTACACCTAGGGGGATTGATGTTGGGATGGCTTCTGGCTTAAGTAGCGATTCTAGGTTCCTTTATCATCCTAGTCCTAGTGTCATCGTGTGGTCTCCAATCGGTCTCATGCAAATTCTAACTCATTCAAAGTACGAGAAAGCCTCTAAAAAA